>CANTUZ010000005.1:3495833-4195000 GCA_947846985.1 Fratercula arctica
GGGGTTTATTTCTTTCTTATGTCACCCCATATCCCTCAGTCGTTTGGATTGTTTGCTTTTGCTATATAATGGTAGTGCCGGTTTCATAGCACTATTTCCTGTGAGATTTGATTGATGGTGATTAATGTGGGCAGCTACTTTCCCCCTACCCCATTCTCCATTTGCCTAGTAAAATTATAGAATAGCTCTAGTTTTGTGTGTGTGTGCATATGTGTGTGTTTAAATAAAAAATAGTTTGCATTCTTTCGGCTATTTTTCCAGCCTTTCTGAAATGTGTAGCTGTTTTTTCTTCTTTCCTTCTTCCTGTGTTTTCCCTCTTAGTCCAAGCTACAAAAGAACCAAAGATTGGACTTGAAAGGTTTTGCTGCTGAGAATATGGGTGGAACTTTAAAACTTGTGAATGATATGATACATGATCTACAAGAAGTTCCCGTTATTCACTTGATGTGTATGATATGATAAAAGAATGTCCCAACTCCAAAGTCAAAATTTTTTTCGAAACACCTTGAAGCCACGTTAATTCACTGTAAGGCAACAAAAGGAAACAGTTTTTTACTGTGAGGGTGACTGAGCACTGGAATAGGTTGCCCAGATCATGGAGTCTCCCTCCTTAGGGATATTCAAAAACTGGTTGGATGTGGTCCTGGGCGACTGGCTCTAGGTAGCCCTACTTGAACAGGGAGGTTGGTCAAGATGACCTCCAGGGATCCCTTCTGACCTCAACCATTCCGTGATTCTGTGATAAGTACTGTAAGTTTTCTTTTCTTGATATATAGCAGAAAATCCACTTTGAAATTGCAAATTAAACCAGCACTTGATTAAGAAATACAGGAGTATTACTAAAAGTTCTCTTTTCTTTGTGCAGAAACACGAACAGATAGAACAAAGAAACTCTTTAGACACTACACGGTTGGATCCTATGACAGCTTTGATGCTTCAAGGTAAGAGTTTTTCTTTTTGGTTGCAATCTGTTTACAAAACCTTGCTGGGTTTCATTTAATTGTTACTTTTTGTTTAGACTTTTGAGGGAAAGAGGGAAGCAGGTTACTAAACAGAGCTTCTCAAGATATCACTTTACATCTAAGCTGTTTTTTATCACCGCTTACTTTTTTCATACGGGATGGGTCTACAAAAATAGTGAGTAATGAAGTAATGAGTGTCACTCTTGTTTTCGTGAGTGGTGAGAGAGATCAGCATTTCACAGAAGCAGTATGTTCCAGCTACTTCTACAGTCAAGGACCACTTAAGTTGTTGGATACTTCACAAGATCAGACTTTCTATATCTGTTCAGAGAATCATACTCGCTGACAAGAAAACCTAAATAAAATTTTGTGATTTGTTGTTCTGAATGGTATCTTAGATCCTAAGTAGAAATTAGGCTGTTAAAAATGAGGAATTTAGACATTAGAAATTATATTATTTATTTGCAGTTTCTGCTGAGTATTAATGATTTTTAAGCAGGTTCTTCTCCGACGTGCATATACATTGGAAATACAACCCGCTTCTGGTAGAAAGAATGATTTTAAAGCACAGAACCTCAGTTAGCTGTTGGTGTCTTCTTGAGAAAATTGTGGTGGCATGCTGGAATCGTTATGCTTCTTTGCTGAGTAATTACAGCTTGGGGTTTTTTTAGTTTTGAAGAAAAACACCTTTTTTTGTAGGAGAATTCCAAGACATGTAAAGTAACAATGGCAGAGTTTCATATAGCACACTATTTTTTGAAACAGGAAAGAAAATGTGGTTAATGTTTCTTTTATTATGTGATCTTAATCCTTGTTCTGAGGGGCATGTGTGGTTTCTGGGCAAGTTAAACAATTTGGGGAGAGAGGATGGAGTTGAAGTCAGCTGAAGTAGTGTGGATACCCAAGATGTCCTTCTGTGTTCCTGACAGTCGGTGTGTGGAGCTCTGAAAGGCAGGGGGCCTGCTGGTTGTCTGCTCTATGGAGCCTAGAAGTATTTGGAAAATATATAAATCTGCAGTCCCTTGAGTTGTGATTTGAAAGAGTGTTGCAATGTTGGATGAAGAGGGAAGGTTTGGTGACATGGTGGGGGAAAACACAGGCTTGTGGATTGACTACAGTCATCCCGTCTTGGAGGCTCTGGTCTTCCTGTTAGTGTATATGGTGGGCTATAGGGTATCAGCTCTTAGGAACAGAGAAACCCCATTTCAGCATCTTCCGTGTATTCCCCTGTCATGATCAGCCCAGTTACCAAGGCTTTGCACTGTTGGACAACAATGTGGTTGACTGGGTAGTCTATTAATGATGAAGCTGTCAAGAGAAGCTGTTAGTCTGTATATGAAACACATAACTGTTCTGCAAAGCCAGCTAACTGGTTACTAGTTACATTTCCAGTGAGCAGAGTGGGCTTTTCACAATGTTCTTTGAGTGACCATTATTCTATGAAACTCAAAGCCTTGTCTATGTATTTCAGTGTTAATGGATAGGATTGTTTCCGTCAGACTAAAAGCTGCGGCCACAGCATATTGCCTCAGAGATAGCAAATAGTCCCACTTGGAAACCTACTCCTACTTTCTAACAAAAGATTTTTTCATTTGAAAATGTCACTACTATCAAAACTTTTTTTTTGGGGGGGGGGTGGGGGGTGGGGTGGGGGGTGGGGTGGTAGCTATTGATTCTAAAGCATTTGGATTTTTTGTTGTCCTTCTCCCAAGAAAATTCAGGTCCATTATTGGAAGGGAGCAATACCATCTGCCTTTCTGAAATAGGTAGTACCCTACCGCTGAGAGAGGTTATTTTGAAAGCAGGAGGCCAGAAGCCATGTTCAGAGCAAGGGCTTGAGCCCCCTGTCAGTGGTGCTCGAGTACATCTTTTAACCAGTGGGCTGTTGGGGTTGAATGGATTAGACTCCCTGGTTTTGGGAAGTGATGGAAAGTGTGTGAGATGTCTGAGGGGAAGAGAGGATGGTTGTTGGTTTAGTTTTGGATTGGGGTTGGTTGTTTTTTTTTCCTCTTAAGGTGTTAAGTTTGTGCAGTGCAACAGCAAAGCTCTCAAAAAATGTACATTGCTTGATTCAGGACTACAGCTGAGCAGGAGAGTTTATCAGATAAAATGACAGGTTTTGTACAGCCTTGTTACTGGGAAATTAGGTATGAAGTATGTCTGCAGTTGTTCCTGATTCTGGCATCGATATCTATTAATTGTCTGAGCAGTAAGAGAGAAAGCAACAGAATTCTCCTGGCACCTTCTGAGTAAAGCAGGGATTTGAAGAAAACTCAGAGAATCTGAAATCCAGTGGACCCATTTTGAAGAGTAATAGTGGAAATTGAGAGGGAAAGGTAAGAGGGGGTAGAATTAATGGGAAATTCCAAGAAATACAGTAGTAAGGTAGACTTGCTTAACACACTTTTAAGTAGAGAAAAGTACAGTAATTTTAGAAATTTTGTTAAATGACACTAGGACAAATTTAAAAAAAAATGGTTTTGGTGTCCAGGTTTCCAAACCTAGTTAGTTGCTGGAAAAGAAAAACTTGTTTCTCTGAAGTGCATATAATAACTTACTGTAATGATGTATTTACAGAGAACATACACCACGATGAAAGGTAGACTTCCCTTTTCATCCTTTACAAGCATGACATGTAGTGAAATGCTGTTCTGATACTTTTTTTTCTAAGCCAAAATAGAGTTCGAGGACTTGCTGTCCTAAAACTGCAACAGCACACAAAGTTGCGTTTCAGGCACTTGACTGAGGCTGCAAATCAGCTTTTTGTACATCTGAGTGGTAATTTTACTGGTGCTTACGTATTGCTGCTAAAGAAAAAGAATTTGCGTTTAAGAATCTGACTGGAGATTAGTATTTCTTGTTGGGATGTACAGATTTAATTCCTAGCATGGGCTTCTTCAGGGAGGGGAATTGTTGAAAGAGGTAAAGAAGATGTCAAACTAACAGCAGTTCTCCATATTTCCAAATTTGTACTGCTTTGATTGCTTTCTCTGTTATCATTTCCTGTCAAAGTAAAGGAAGAATATAGTAAAACAGATTCAACTGCTTGCAGCTAATTTTTGATAAACACTTGTTAGAAGGCAATTGTGCCGATGTATTAGAAGAGCTTTGAAACCCAAGTATTCACAAAGCCCATCCAGTTCCTTTCTGGAGATGATGTGGGGGAGTGAGGGGAAGTGTCTGCTCCCTTCTCTTTTTCCTTCCCCCTCCCAAAGGGCAAAAACTGCTGAGTAGAAACACTATGTTCAGAAATCTATATTAATGGGCTTATTCACATGCAGGAAAATACATTGTACATGGCATTTTTCATCTTTAGGAAAATGTGCAGCTTGAGTAATGGAGGTTCATTAAATCTTATTTCAGCTTTGCATAAGAGATCAGTTATCCATACATTAGCACTTCAGAAAAATGGGTAGTGTGCCTACTAGTATGTAGAAAGGCAGCGAGACTTGCTTGCCAGTACAAATAGTCATTAAATATCATACAAATATAATATTTGAAACTACCAGGTCTAATGTATTATCTGCTTTAAAGGCTGACAGGATGCATTAATTCCACTGTGCAAAAATTATGTTGTCTCCTGCAGCTGTCATGCGCTGCTACTGCTGACATTCCTTTACAGGGATTCTTTTACTATTTTATTAAAAACTTTTAAGAACTAATTACTTTCAATCATTTTCCTTTAATCTGATGAAGATCGACATATGTTGAAGGGAAGGTTAGGCTTTGTTGCAGTGGCATACATGTGAGGGAGGGTGAAGTTTCCTATCCTGTACTGGACAGACAGGAGTCCCTGGACATTTATCCCGGGCTGCAGCTCTGGAGGCTGAGGTGGCAACTGGGACCGGCAAAGTTTCCTTCTGCCTCCCCAAATGGAACGACAGCATGAGCACCCATGGTGTCAGATCCCAGGAAATGCCATGCCTGAGGCTGTACTTGGTTGACATCCCTTAGAGCCACAGAGAGGAGCAGAAAGCAGAATCATAGAATAGAATGATAGAATAGTTTGTGTTGGAAGGGACCTTTAAAGGCCATCTAGTCCAACCCCCCTGCAAGGAGCAGGGACATCTTCAACTAGATCAGGTTGCTCAGAGCCCCATCCAACCTGACCTTGAATGTTTCCCGGGATGGGGCATCTACCACCTCTCTGGGCAACCTGGGCCAGTGTCTCACCACCCTCAGTGTACAAAATTTTTTCCTTATATCTAGTCTGAATCTACCCTCTTTTAGTTTAAAACCATTTTCCCTTGTCCTAAAGACCAGATATACCAACAAAGTTGCAAGGAGATAATGTCAGGCTGCTTTGACATGTCTCTGGAGTTTTGTGTCTTCCCTGTATTTGTGGTAAGCAGTGGTCAAGACAACCATGGGACAGTGTTTTTAAGAGCTGGGGGAGGTGGATCCCATGGAGTTTCTTAGGAAAAATGTTTGTTTGGGTCTCTCTTGTGTAGGCTGGATGGGCAATATTGTGGCCAGCAAAGGAAAAGCTTCCAAAGTATTACAAATATTCTTCAGAAGTTCAGTTAAGGTTCAGGACTACCTTTCATTCAAACAAAATTATTTGTACGTCTTAAATCAATTGTTTCATGGAGTCTTCTTTCATCAAGGTCGAATTTCAGTTTAGTAACAGAAATTATTGTTAAGGCATAGAATGGATGTTGGAATTTTAACAAATTCTTTATTTTTAAAAAAATTAAAAATGAGGTAAACCTTTAGAAATGATAGGTTTTTATCTGCTTTTTAACTGAAGTGAGGGAATTGATTAATTCTCTCACTGTCCTAAGACAGGACCATGAATTTTTCAGTCAGGAAAATCAAAGAGAAGACAAAACTAAGTTATCAAATTATGTTAAATAAATTAGTTGTTTAATTTCAAATGTAAAATGTTAGCACCTTTTTAAATGTGACTCGTGACTTAGTTTTCATACTCTGGAGACATAAATAAATGGGCAATATTCGTACTATGTAAAGATTATAAACTTGATTTGGTGGAAAATGTGATCCAGTTGCCTTCATGCATTTGGAAACTTTAGAACACAAGAGTGTAAACTTTTACTGCTGCATTAATTGCATCATCTCCCTCCCACCCCCAACAGAATAGTGAAATAGCAAAAGTCAACAGCATCATTGAAAGCCAACTTCCATGCAATTACGAAGTATGTGATATACATGTAAGGTTTCCTGCCTCTTCTGTGTCTTTACTTTCTTCACAGTGCAATCGACTTTCACATCCTTTGGGGTTTTTTTTCCTAACCGCTTTAACTGGTCCTAATCACTGCATGGGAGAAGTTTTGGTGCCTTTTCTTGATATCTATGGCTACAGCAGGATTACTCGGCTCACAGGAGAGGATGTAATAATAAATAACCTTTTTCAAAGGCTTCTTGTCACAAAGTTAATGACGGGATCAAATTGATTTGCCTTCTGCTTTTAGTTCTATTTTGCTGGATGAAGAAAAAGGAGAAAATTGAATAGGGTAGTCTGGGAGGTATGTGTAAGAAAGATTAATTAAAAGCTTAATTCATTAACCCTAATGTCCCTACTTGGAGTCAGGTGGCAGCATCCATGTCTCATGAGGGTAGAAGCTGATAGAAGCAACTCCTTAAAAGCCAATTTACATACAAACATGTAACAAAAATGAGAAATTCCTCTCCACTGTGTATCCCAGCAATTCTCTGTTGATGTTATCCGCAGTCGGATAGAGCTGTATAAGCTTTAATCCCGGACAGCTCAGAGAGACTCTTTGGCACAGCTGAAGTTGTCTGCTCCTGTAATTCGGCATGCTCTGTAGTGCCTTTTATTTTTCAACCCGCAGAATCTACCTGTTGAATACCGCAGTCTTTGTGCCAAAGTTGTGATGTAAATGGTGCAGTCTTAATAGTTTAAGCATTAGGTGTGTTACACAGTAATTGCCCTCTTTTTAGTGGAAGCTCTCAATTTGATGCAGAAATACCTTCCTCTACTTTGATATCTGGTTTCATGTGGGTATTTTGCATAAATTGATTGTCTTCCTTCTGGAAAAATGCAGTTATTTATGACTTTAAATATCTGTTTTAAATGGATGGAAACCTTTTGAAGAATTCTGGTCGTTGCAAGTCATGAGGAATGTAACGCTGGACAGGGAGCTAAGGGACCTTTGCCCGGTTTTGGCTCAGCACTGGTCCCATTCCCGTGTCACGGTGATTCGGGCGTACGTACTCCTGAGTGCTGCTGCTTCTGCGCAGCCATCAGCAGCAATCTGTTAAATCCTGGCAAATGGTTCGTTACACAAATTGAAGGAATATATAAGAGCCATTGTAATTTTTTTTATATCCTGCTTGACACATTTTCACATTGGTTCTCCCTAGGCCTGCAGAACAGCCAGGGCGACACTGAGAGAAGTGAGATTAGGTCTTTCTGCATTGACATAACTGAGTTTTTTTGTCTTCTGTCGGATGGTACCAGTTCCACTGTACTAATGCTTTCTGTGAAGTTTGTACTGGTCAGTTGGTCTCATGCAGGAACTGGAGTGAGGATATTAAAATGGATACTGTTCATTCTTAAAAAGAAATTCATGATTTCTGTTACTTCATTCTGGGATTGATACATGGATAAGTTGAAAGTGATTTTACAGTTCTTCTTAGCTGCAGGCATGGGTTTTAAACATAATTCTTGGTTACCTTTTCTGTGGTGGAAAGAAGTAAAAGCAGTGGTATTTTAACTTCTTTACATATATGCATAGCTCAATTTTTGTCCGGGAGATAGTAGCAGAAATATCTGAGTATGCTCATACTTGTAATGTATATATAATGTAATGTATATAAAATAGATATAACCATGTGATACAGTGATGTCATTACATCTGAATGCTCCTTGAGGTTTTAATGATTTAAGATCTCTACATTTGTGATACTCTTGGCTCTTTTAGGCATAGAGAACAAGAAGCACCAACCAAATTATGGAAAACAAAGCATGTAAAATATTTTGTGTGCATGTATTGTTACTTTATTTCTAAAGATATTTTGTTGGGCTTGCCTCATGCCTGTTCTGAATTAATTCATTTTCTGTGAGTATAATAGTCTGATAGCGCTGAACTGCTCTTAACGTGTGAGGCAGAAAGACAAGGGTAGCTCATTTTTAATACCTCGTGCCTCATTAACTTGAAGAATCTAATTTAATACAATTTGGAAAATTGTATATATGTTTAAGCAAGAATTAAGGCATTGTAGATTTTGTGGAACAGGTGGAGATGCAAAATGTGAAGTTTTTCATTTACAGTTATTTAATTTCTAATGAAAATGATCTTACTTGCTAATAAACAACTTCGCACTTTGCCTCCCCTGCTGTTGTGTGCTGCCATGGGTAGTCACCATTTGTTGGTGACTACAGCAAATATTTAAAGTAATTGCTAAACTAGGAGGTAAAAAGGGTGTGTGTGTACGCGTATTTAAACTTTTCGTTGAAATCTGTAGTATAATTTCATGAAGATGCAATATTAAAGTCTAATAAAATTACAGGAAGGTGCAAAACTATACGGTGAGTGGTCAGAGTTTCCATGAACTTTTAAGTGCATTTTTAAGTTGTTTACTGCCTTAATAGTGAACATTCTTTAAAGCACTTCAGTAAGATCCCACTTTTAGCAACTAATGGTTTTGTAACTAATGATTAAAATTTGTCAGACATTTTCTGGGCTAGATGTTTGCCTGAATTTTTAGTGATAAAGTGTTAGCAAAGACAGACCAACGGTTTCCAAGTCGAGAGTTGAAAAAAAATTATATATCCCTTCCCAAATTTAAAAGTAACACTTTCTTTCTGAGAAACTTTAAGGATCCCCCTCTAGTGCTAGTGAAGAGCTAACTGTGTAACTATGGGTACAGAAGGTCCTGATTGCAAGGGCCATGATTTGGTGGACGTGCCATTTCCTCAACAGCAACTGATACTCTCAAGCTCAACAGTGTTTCCTCCGTAACTCCTCCGCCCAGATGCTGGAGGACAGGATGGATTTAAATGTCAGAACTGAAAGCGGCAGCCTGTGTCCTGTGCATGGGGAGAAATAAAGTTTGCTAAATTAGAATAAAGTAAAAAAAAAAAAAAAAAAAAAAAAAAATTAAAAAAGGAAACAACAGAAGGTGAGGACAGCAAGAAAAGATTGTGAGGGTGTGATACCAGGTTAGTTAGAAACAGGAGCCACATAATTAGATGCAAGGATAGAGCAGAGGAAAACAGGACATTAAACTATTTGTTTTCCGGGGGAAAATAGAACTGTTAACCATTCTAACAGTTTCTAACAATTAGTGTTTTACATTCCTGTCTCCTGGCCTCCACTGCGATGACTTAGCTTCCTCTATGTGACCTTTAATTCCCTGCCCTGCTGCACCGTTGGCTGCCCTCCTCTCACCTCATCGCTCGATGAGCAAAACCCGACATATGGTGCCGCTGATTGTAAGTGATGCATTTTTAAGTTTTGGCAGGCCAAAAGGAACAAATAACCGTTGAGCTCGCACTGTGGGCTTTCCTCCAGTGGGAACAATGATTTAAACCACTTTTTTTTTTTTTTTTCCTTTTTCCAGCTAGATTTTCACAAATATTTGTTGCATTTGCAGAATTTGATCTTACAAGGCAAATTCTAAGGGTGACTGGCAGGCATCGTATGTCTTTTTTTCCTCTTAAAAGAGGAAACTATCGAGAAGTCAGAAAGGGGTTGACTTTCACGCTCCAAGTAAAGCTGGTCACTTCCACTGTGCAAAACCTAAGGTTGATGGGAGGAGGATGTCTTGTTTTGTCTTGGGGCAAATAGATGTGCTGGAATTGTATTTCTTTATCAGTTGGGTGGGGTCAAACCGTACAAAGAGGGACCTGGAAAAGAGCAAGCAGTAGCTGGTGTCAGAGTGTTCACCTGGAATAAAGAAGATCTGGGCTTGTGCGTTAGACTGCTTCGACTTAAACCCGTACCTTGTATTGCTGATGAATGCCAAGAACATGGAGCATAGAGCGATTCTCTATCCAAGTCTTTTGAAACTATTATTCTTTCCCTGAGCCAAGAGGCAGATGCTAGCTCCATTCTCCGAGGTTGTGGCATGCAGGTGGGGAGGGTAGGTTCGTGTGATTGGCAGATACGCCAACTGAGTAGCTGGGGATAGTGCTGGGGGGGCTGCTCTCTCTGGCATCACATTTCATCCCGTATTCTGGAGGAAAAATGTCTAACGAAGGCTTAATTTAGACTAAAATATTTCAACAAGATATTTGCTTTAGCGGATAAACATTTCACTAAGAAAAAAGAATGAACTAATATCATGGCAAAATTCCGAACAGAAGAATAGTGAATGTTAAGTTAAATATGTGCACTAGGAAATGGTGGTAACTGCATATTTAGAAAAAAAGACTGTTACCCATGTGTCTTCTAATTTCTCTGTTTTGTTTTGTTTTGTTTTGTTTTGTTTTAAATTAAAAAAGCATGTTGGCACAGATAATGGGTCTCAGAATTAAGAGTTTAACGTGACAGTTGAAAACTAGGGCTGATAATGAGTAGATCCTTTAAACCAGCATTTCAAAGACGGATAGCGTAGCACTGTCAGATTTGTAAAACAGTGGTAGCTACAGCAGAGGTGGTTTATTCCTCTACAGTAAACACTTCAGATATCATAAATTCTGAAGTGCACTTAAAATTAAACTCCCTGCATCTTCAGTTAGTCACTCAATTGAAATGATAAACCAAAAGTTTTACCCTGTCTCCAGTACTTAGGAAATAAAAGCTTCATATTTCCAGAAGTGACACGTCAATGCAACCAGCGAGCTCTAGCTGGACATTAAAGGAAAGAGGGCAATAAGGAGAGATTGCGTTTCAACATTCCCTTAATTAGGAAAAGTAACAGCCAATTTAAATAAAGCAGAGTTCTCGCTCTTCATCAGCTGATATCTGTCAAGTCAGTGAGTTTTCACTGCTACCAAAGTTGTGGGCTCAACTGGCCTTGCTTTGACAAAATTGCTGAAAATGATGATACTTAACAGCGAAAGCTCTTAAGATGGACATTTCTCAAGCTGTTTTGCAGATAAGCAAATAAAATTTAGAGTAATCTTAAAATAACTCAAGGGCTTAGTGTAATTAGGGAAATGGAGAGAGGGGAGAATGTATTTCAGAGAAAAGGTAGAGATGCTACCTCCTTTTTGACAATGAGATTGTAAAACAATACGGTGATTAGTCAGGATTTTTTTTTAATCTTTATTTTTGTATATATATTTATATCATCTTATATCCTGATATATTCTAATACGTGCAAATTAAACTCTATTTGAAACCACCTCAATTTCTTTTCAGTAAAATTCTAGAAAATGTAAGTTTCTCAGGCTACACTGTGTTTTTAAAGCTCTTGGAGAAGAAAAAAGTGGGAAAAAGCTTTCAGAAAAACTTTCCTCTGTGCCTTTATTAATACATCACTTGTTTTGAGACACAACTTGAAACTTACTTGTAAAATGCCTTATACTAAAGTGTCATCAGATTTTACAGGAATATTAACACTGGTGATTAAAGCACTATACACTTCTATACAATGTAGAATTTTAAGTGAAATATGTCTCTAAAACTGAAACGAACAGTCAGGTTTACTCTGATTTCTTGTGGTTAGAGCTGTATTTACTTTCCAAGGAATGCAGGAGAGGAGGATGATGATTCCTCCTGCTCATCATAGCGAACAGGGAGTGACGGAAACCCTGAGGGACCCCTTAAAACTAATTGGAAACTCATGGTTATCACAAGTCGTGAAATCACTGGTCTCTTTCCCCTATTTCATAATTTATTTATGTTTAACTGTTAGTATGTTTACACTCTCTGAATGACTGAGGGAGCAAATCAAGTTACAATACTGAAACGTATAGTGAGTTTAGGAATTGTTATAAAAACCTGCAGTGTCAGACTGCTACCTTAAAGGGCTTGTAACACATTGTAAAAGTGTTAATAAAACACTTTTTTGTTTCTTTGTTCGTTTTTTTAACTGAAAGTGTGACTACAGTGTATTATAGTAAGCCCAATCAAGAGGAAGGCAGATCTAATCCCCTGTGTTTCCATGGGCTGTGCAGGCGCCAAAGCATGATGACAAAACCATAGAAGAAGGGAATACAGATTACCAGGGATTTTTGTCAGTAAGACAGGGAGCAAGTAGTGCAGCTTGGGTGGGGGCTGGCGGAGTGCTTTGGGGAAGCACCAAATGTGTTTGTCCAGCTCTTACACCCTTCTCTGCTTTTGGCCTGTGGCAAAGCCAGGATCTTGGGCTCCAAGGACCGACTCGTGTCCAACCCAGCATGGTCCAGTGGCACTCTCTAAAAAGGGAAGGAAAAAATTCAAAGTCCTATCTGATATATGCCAACTCTGAGATAAGCAGAGATTGATTAGCAAGCTTTCTGAACTAGTTCAGATGCTGCATCAGCTAAAGAAAATCTTTATTGTTATATATATAGTTATGTTTCTGTAAATTCATACCATTACCTTACATCTGTATTTACTTCCCTGGTTCAACCTTTGTTACTTGTCCTATTTCCTAACCTTGGACACGTTCTTTTCCGTGTTACTGTGGCTGGCTGTGGTAATACTGACCACCTTCAGCAAAAACATTTGGAAAATTATTGATTAAAAAAAAGCTATATAGAAAAGCAGTGTGGTAATGACTAGCTATCATTGTTATTCCTTTTGTGTGAATACTTTATATGTTAAGTTGCTTAGGGAAAAAAGTCCTATTTCTGTGTGGTTTGGTGGCAGTAGCAGGGGCTGGAGCTGCAGCTGGTTTGGGCTAGAAAAATACAAACCTAAAAAGAAAGGTGGGTAAATATTCTAGTTTCCTAAACATAAGTATGTGTTTGTACAGTCTGTTTGTTCAAGGCTCATAGTATGAGCAATGAATATTAATATTTTCATAGTGCAGGCTTAGATTGCTCAAATGCTTGATAATTACAACTGAAAATTGCTACTAAGTGTCAGGAATAAGTGGAGTGTGCTGTTGCCCAAAATACTAATGTGATTGATGGAACATCTATATGAAATGGTTTGAAGGACTCTGCGTTATAAAGCTCTCATGTTCTATACTAGAAGGACACCTGCCTGAATGTTTCATGTTTAGTTTTTACTTTGTTGTGTGTGGTACTTGAAATATTTATTTTTAAATACAGATAAAATTCATGAAGATAGAGGAATGAAGCTTTTTTTTAAGCTCACTTTGCCACTCTCCTCACCCTACAATGCTTTTTTATTTTCTCCCTACCAGTGCAGATGGGAGAGAATAATAACATTTCTCTTTAAAAAAGACTATATATACTCACTGTATGGTGCATATAATGTGTATATCTATTCATATATGGATATCCATATATCCATGCATGTTGATACGCTTGTATCCTATATATACAGATATAGAGATATAGAGATATAGGATCATGGCCTACTATTGACTTTCTTTTTTTTTGCTTCATATCCTATCTTGGGATTTCTGTATAACATAAAATCCGGATTTTTCTGGATGATTTATATTTCCAGGAAGTTGTTTGACTTCCTGTTTTGCTATATCAATATGTTACTTTAGTGGTTACAGTTTCAGCAACTTAAGGTGAAAACAGGGAAAATACCGAAAGTAGTGCTAGCCAAATTAATTGACTTTGGTATTACTTCAGATTACCTACTCCCTTCTCCACACCAAATATGATATTTAGTGTAATTAAAGGCTGGATAAAAGAAGGTGGACTGATATACATACATAGCGAGAGGAAGTTTCTCCTTGGTTCTACATAAAGAAATTGTGTAACTTCTTTGCACTTGTGTCATAAAATGTAGTGCTTCTCTTTTTAAATCTTTATTTCTTTGTAACGTTATATAGCATAAATTAATATATAGCACTATTACTTCCTTTAACATAGGTTGCTTCTTTATAATCATGGTTAATCCTTTGGACAACTCTGTCAGTCTCAGGGCTGGAAAAAGTAGTGCAATCTTTCTGACTTCCTAATTCTTATTGAATCGCTTCATGAGTGATTTTTTAATTTTTATTGTAACTTGGTGAAGAGCTGTTCATTTTTTACCAAGGATTTCAAGTATTCAAAATCCAATAGAGACAGCTTGATTACTCGTTTAAAAGTGTGAATGAAACACCTTTGCAAGCGGAAGGAGTTTTATGCCCTGTCAGCTTTTACAGTAGTCTGTAATTTCCTCACAATGCAATACAGACCTGTGCAATGCGGGAACTGGGGAATACCTAAACGTCTTTTACGGCGTGTTACAGTTTGGCATATACCCCTTTCATCAACAAATGAATGTCAGGGGAAAATACGCAGCCGTGTTTTCCTAATGATCATAGATCTCTCTCTGTGATGTTTACTGAACTCTGTAGAAACAGCACTGATACAGGAGATCTGAAGAACAAATATATGGATATAGGAAGCATATAGGAGTATTGCTGAAGCATCCTCTCTTCTTTTCCCTTTCCTTTACTTGGCCTGAATGTAGGCAGCTGAGGAAGACATGGCTATGCCCACTTAGCCATGGAGGAAATGTAAACTTGGCTGAGGAGAAATTAGAATATGTCCTTTCTATTGCAGTTTGAAGCTATTTGCCACAAATAATAAGGCCAGAGAGAACAATAGTGCAAGGGTAGTGGTGGTACCTAATAAAGAGTTTATCAACTTAAAGTTAACTGTTCTCCAGTACTTATCAACCGTCTGAACCTATTTTCTTACTGCCCTCCTCCCAAGCACATCTCGCTATAAACTTCCAGATAAACGTACCTTCTAAAGGAAAATCATTTAGATTCGTTTTATATGACTGAAATTATATTGGCAGAATTGATCAGTTGTACAGAGCAAGTGGTGTGCATGTTTTTGACACAAGTAGGACAAACTTCGTAATTTTATTTTTACTGAATTTTAATTTTACTGAATATATATATTGTGCTTGCAGAAAGCATTGTTAGAAGGTGGGAATAAGTAGCTGAGAAAAGCAAAATATAGAAAATAATCACACATTCTGAAAAATGGTAAAAACATTTCACCAAAATAGGTGGAAATTGTCATTGGTTATTTAAGATGTTATCACAAGAAACTACAAAAAGATTCTATCAAAGGCAGTAGCACTGGGTTGTGAATTATTTGTTGGCATAATAGCCTGGGTTTGTTCAAAGCTATAGCATATATTTACCAAATAAGCACATTCTTAAGACAAATTGCGTTGCAGTGCAGTGAAAGACAGCATCATGTGAGGGAATCTCTGCATGTGACGGCAACGTGTTACAGAGAGGTTACTATGAGTTTGAATATACGGTTGACTATAACATGCTGCTTCTGTTGGGTTGTGAGCAGGTTAGGTGGGGACCCATCTGTGTATTTGCCGATTTGCTGTGCAAAGAACCACGCTCACTGGCGGAGCTAATACCTCTTGAACAAGTGATTGCTGTTCCACGTTACACGAGAGCTGTGAAGGCTCTTCTGTAAGACCTACAGCTGGATGATCAATGCCTGGGGAACTCGAGCAATCAACATACAGAGTCTTCATTAATCTTGAAGGCCTTAATTACAAGGATTAGCCAATTTTCCTGGAGTCATTACAGTAGATGACTATAAATAGTTAGGTTGACCCCTTCCAGCAATGACAGCAATTTTTTTTCCACTGGAAGTCTGTTGTATCTTGCAGTAAGATTTGCTGTAGACATCACTTCCATTTTATATGGTATCAGGACAAGTAACTTCCCCAAAAAGGGAAATATTTGGGGAGAACATTCTTTATGTGCTTTTAACAGGGATTGACTGTCAGAACATGCAGTGGAGAGCTCCTCTTGAATAGATTACCAGAATGCCCTTCTATGGGCTTGAACGTAACCACCATAAATTTATTATCTTAGCCTGAAAGGAATTAGTGCACCTGCTTTCAGACATTGTATATAAATTTATGGAATGGTTTAGATACTGGTTTTTTGCATCTGGCAGAGTATAAAAAAGGCATCTCCTTGATTGTTGGGCTGTGATTTGATCCTTCTAACATGTAGCTAGCTGTGAATTCAGTAGATCTTTCAAAGAGATTGAAATAGCAAGAGTGCTAAGGAGAGGATATAAAAAAGGTCTGATGAAGAGATTTGGATTTACCTGGCCAACTGAAAGAAGTGAACTTGGAGAGAATACCTGCTCACTCAAGGGCAGAGCAAGCATCTGACTGAAGGGTTTGTGGGCTAAGCAAGCCACTCATTTGGTTGGATAAATGGTTGGTTGAATCTCATGTGTGAGACGATAGATAACTTCTCTGCTTTGGGAGGCTGTAGTCCAGTTTGCTAAAGCTGAAAAGGTTAGACCTAGATTTTGTTTCTAGGGGATGTACAGTTGGAGAGAATCAGAAAAATAATTCCTGTTTCCATTCAGTTTTTCTCTGCCTTAGGGAGAAATTGACAATATACCAATAGCCGGTTTTGTTTCCAGATAACGATGATCAGTTCCAGTGGTGTTAATTCTATGCGCTGTTTTCAGCACATGAAATCAACAATGATACACATGATACAAACTTGCCTAAACATATTCTATGGTCCTGATAGTTTCCATCTCTGTAATTCAGTATTTTAACTTTTGGAGTAAGTCATGCTGTAAGATAGGGTGTAGTTATTCTAGCCGGGAAGCTAGGTTTCATGCTTTTGCCTCCATCAGGAACCTGTGCTTCAACCTTTACTTTCTTCATACAGTTCTTTACAAAGGACTTGACATTTCTATTTCCTTCCTCAAGTATTGTCTTAATGGGCTGTTAGCAAAGTAGAAATCCTTGCTGTCTTGAAAAGTCTACACAGATGATGGTTGTTATGTTGACTGCAACAGTGCTGGGTTCAAATCTCAGGTGTCTGTCTGACCGTGGGTAAATCTCTTTATTTCCCTTTTTCCATTGGTAAGTCTGTAAAATTCTGGAAATTCTAACAGCTCCGCACAATTCTCGAGCCTTAAAATGCTAGGGAAGCTCCATGAACTGATGAACAAGTATATTTTCTAATATTTAGTGTTTGGATAAAGCAAAAGTGATTTTAGATGGACTTTTTTATGGCCTGAAGCTTTTATATTTGAGATTGTGTTTCATGCAGAAATATTCTGCACTTGATAGAATGTATTTTGCGTTTAAATTTGTGTGCGATGAATCTTGGGTTTATACAGCCCAAAGTCAAAGTAATATGTACCCTATTTAAGTAACGAGCTATTGATTTTAAAATTACTCATTTTATTAACATAATATGGAACTAGTAATATTGTGAAAACTTGTCTCTGAAATGGATGCTGTTCAATTTCAGTTTGAGATGGGACAGAAATGGAGTTTAAGGATTTTTCCTATTGAAATTGGGTATATCACAGATAGCAGGGATTCTTCAGCCTCATGTAGAGCCATACACGGTACTTAGAGCATCCTTGCAGAAATGACTCTTCCTCTTGCTTGAGCTCAGACCTCTGAACACGCTTGTAATGCAATGTCGCCTTTATTTGTCACTGGTAGCTATACCCTATACGCTTTCTGTCGCTAAGTGTTTATGACACCTTTCAGGATCGAAGAAATGCTGCCAAAGGAGGCTCATTGTGAGAAATTTTGACCTACTTTCACTCTTGGCACCACTTTGCCTGCCAAGACCAGGTAGACTGTGAACAGACCTTCAACGTGTCCTCAGTGAAGAGGTCCAGTCTGACATTGAAATAAGAGAACCCTCTCATGGCTAAGCAAACAAAAAGCAATATTGCAAACAGTCAAAGGGTAAACTTCTTTTCCCCCTCCCTTTGCCCCCTTCTCTGGGGGACACAAAGTGAGTTTGCTGGCAGAAAGGGTGTGGAGGTTGCGAGTTTGAATCATTTGTGCCTGCGTGTTTGTTTTCCATCCTTTTCCTGTTGCTAGTTCTTATCTTTGCTGCTCTGGGGTGTGCGTAGAGAATCAATTTGCTCTCTGTGATTGCTTTAAACAACTTGAAACTGCTCATGGCATAGGATTATTGCAGGTCCCCTTCTCCTAGCACGTAAATGGGAAGAAATGGATACACCTCTGATTTTTTCAAACCTACATTTTTGCTTTACGGGCTGTAATGGAGTTTTCCTTGTGTAGTACCTGAGTGAAAGAGCATATTAGTAAGCTGTGTTTATCAAGTCATGGAGATCAGTTGCTATATTTGACTACCAAAAGTTCATGTTGTGCTTCTCCTTCCCTTCCCTTTCCCCTCCCTGTTGCATGTAAAACACAAAACTTTGTAAAATTTTGGAAATTTAGTATTCCCACTTTCAGTGTCTAAATTGAAGTATAAAACTGGGTAGTTTATGCAATAAATGTGCTGTACGTGAAAAGAAAATCATAGGTGCCTTTCATATTTTTAATCTGAACAGTCATAGGCCTCTACATTAGGATGAGACCATAACTCGAAAGTGCCTGTTCATTTCATGAGCTGACTGTGAAAGGACCCTGGATACCTTTTTTTTTTTTAGGTGTAGATGGCTAACTTTGATCAGGTGAATTGATCCTGAGTTTTCCGAGCACTGCTTTTGGAACTTCAGCCTTCAGCTTTTTAAGGAATGGCATTGTGAATTTGTCTGGTGTTGTCAACAGAAATGAAAGAATGAGAGCAAGGGCTGATGAGGTACCTGGCGAATAGGCTTCTGAATGCTTTCTATTGATGGATTGTGATGAGAGTGGGATTTGGGTAGGGGAGAGGAGAGTTGTTCTTTGAACCAAACACTTTCTATGATTAGGTTGTCAAAAGTAGCCTTCTAACTTCTATTAAGCTATTGATTGTTTACAAGGAAACTTGAAGGAAATGGCTTTTATGAATTTGACCGTGTATTAAGAAAAAGACTCGGGACAGCTTTACCGTTGACTCTTCAGTGGATAAGTATGAAGGCCCATCTTGAGAATGTGAGTGGTGAAATGAAGATAACAAGCCACTACACTTGTAGGTTCAGTCAGTTTCTGTAACGTTAGGGCATTGATGGAGGGCTTCAGCGCTGTAGTATGGACTCTGAGGGTTGCATATTCCATTCCACCCCAATACCCCTGGACAGGAGTGTCTTTGGCTTTCTCAAGAAATAGGCATTTTCTTATTTTATCCTTTCCATAGCGGGGGTATTAATTGTAAGAAAAGGTAATGTCTGAATTATACGGTAAATAATAGTAAGTTGAGGGAGTATTCGAAAGTTGTTGGTACTTATGGAGATCACCTGTTGCTCAAAATGTCACCATTGTGGCAGTTTTAATTCAGATGTCATTCCATTCAGTGGTGTTTAAATACTTTGTAGTTTGGAAGACATAATTACATCATCACTTCAGCGGTAACATGAAGTTGCGTCCCCCAGTTAGAGCTGGAAAGTCACCAAAAGCATGATGCGTGTAATACATGAAAGATCTGGAGTTTGGAGGCTGTCCATTGGTGTCCTGATGTCATCATCCTTGTCTTTGTTCAGAGCTTTAAATAAAAAGGTCACACCAATTTTTCTTTAATTGGATTCCTCCTCCCCTTCTGGATTATTAACGGCACTGAGGCAGATCCGGTCTCTTATTGTATTGAATGCTTTAGTGACTCGATTCTGTACAAGCCCAGTGATAACAACAGTTGGCTAGTAAAACAATTAAGAAAAGAAAAGAAAACTTGCTCATACTTCTTTCTGTCTTAAATAGTTCGGTAGGTATTTTAAAGCCAACCTAGCAGCGTGTTTTGCAGTGCTTACGATTCATGAATACTTAACCCCTGACACTGTCTTTATTCAGAAGAATGTCTTGCAACTTGTGCTGTGTAATGGTTTTTATACCTAAAAGAGCATTCAAAATCTCTCTTTTTTTTTTTTTTTTTTTTTTACTTTGAGCTTATTTTTAGTAACCTAATGTTTCATAAAAGACACTAAACAGCTTAAGGCTTTTACAGATTGTTCCCTGTATATGAAAGGTCCCATTTTAACGTGGATTTTATGTATTTTCTTCATTTACCGTCTACTCTTTTCTTAGCCAATGACAGTAAGATTCCTAAGGCTACTTTCTCTTTAAGGACATACTGCTTACATAAATAGTCCTTTACAGCATCCCCGTGTTTTATAATATTAATTGTTTATCAGAAGATGGGCAATATTCCTTAGAAATGTGTTTTCCTGATTGTGCATGCCTTGTTACTATTTCAATTATGCAGATTCTTGATGCTGTGGAAATTTGTGCTTGATGACGCCAAGGCAGCTGCACGTTGTTAGCATTGTAGGCTGTCAGATGATCATGTGGGATTCTTGCAGCATGCAACATTCAATAGGATTGAAAAAGGGCTTTTGATGCAAGGCATAGCTTTCAGAATATATTTGTGCCTTTTAGTTAGCTAATAGAAAATCATAATTTATTATCTTTAAATTTAAAATGCTGCCTCATTTTTCTTCTGGTTGGTTTCATTTTGGCTTCACTAGAAGATGCATCTGGTACATCCACGATTGAGGAGTTTATTAATGATACTGTTGTTCAGTTCACTTACTTTTTTTCCTTTTAGAGTCCTAGCTAGCCCACAGATTACATGATCACATGTTCATTCAGTCATTCATATAGAACACTAACCACCATGCATGATTTCTTCTGCTTTCTTTTTCCTCTCTGCCTTTTTTATTCCTTTTAAGTTGCTTTGTCATGTTCTCTTTTATCATCAAGCTTCGTCTTTGTCTTCCCCTCGCTCCTGTTTGTTCTATATTTTCCCATGCTTGGTTACTGCAATATTATTTGATTAACGGGCTGTGATGATGATGAACCTGCACACTGGAGGAGCAGCTACTACAGTGGTGATGAAGGGATGTAATAATGGTCGCTATCCTCGGAATTCTCTCTACAGTGACTGCATAATAGAAGAAAAGGCAGTGGTCCTGCAGAAAAAAGACAATGAAGGATTTGGATTTGTGCTCAGAGGGGCAAAAGGTACGTGCTTCTGTGTGTGTGTGTGATGTGCAGTGGCATGAAGAAATTTATACATCTCTGAATATAAGCAGGAATTATTCTTGGTGCACTTGGTTGCTAGACAACAGGATTCTCTGTATGCTATACTACTCAGACGGATTTTAGTGGCTTCTGTCTGAAGCAGTTTGCATTTTTCCATAGGAGAAGCACTGTATGATCGTTTTGGGGGGAGAAAGTTTTGTCTGTATTTTTCTTGTGTTGGTATATGTAACGTTTTGTCAGTAATCTGTTTTGTTATGCAGTTTACCTAACTATGGGAAACCTGCTTTCCTTCTAAAACCTGCTTCTTTATTTCAAATGTCAGTCTATTTAAATAGGTCTACGAATAGGAATAGACAAGAGGGTGATGTTTTGTTTAAAATAGGTGTGGATCTTCTGCAAGGTGACATTGGTGCAGTTTTAGTATGAAAATATGATCTTTTTTTATATCTTCAGAAGCTGCACGTATGTTGCATGGCCTGTAGTGTGCTCATTTTAAAAGCTGTTCATATGTTAAGCTGCATGTTACTTTTCTGCAGACTAAAATATACAATAATGGCATTCTTAAGAGTTAAAAAAAGCATTCTATTTAATGCTTTGCTTTTTAACTTTCAGTCCAGTTTGCTCCTTTTGTATTTAAAAAAAAATATATGATGGTATGTCCCATCTCTTGCTCCCCCTCATTTTACATGGGTTCTCCCTTGCCTTGCTTGAGCATGAAAATTATTCCGTATCTTCATTCTTGGGACATCGGTTTTGCTCTCCCCGTTCCCCCACCCCTAAACCAGTGCCACCATAGATTTTCAGTGTCGTAAAAGCTTTTCTAGTTATAGCTAAATAAAAATGTTTGGAGTTCTACTCGGAAAGCCAATAGCGCTACCTTTTAGCTAACCCGTTGGCATGAGTTGTCTGTGCATTGAGCAGAGGTTGCTCCCTCTGTGTGAGCCCAACAATTGTCCCCAGATTTTCTCCATAGCAGTGAGGGCACCTCAGGTGAAAGACCCAAGGACTTTTCTGCTTGTATGTGTACGTGACAGGGAGGGAGAGAGGGCAGTCACAAGGCCTGGTGTGCCTCCTTTCCTAAAAAGTGATTTCTTCCGTTATTGTCTTTGTAATATACATCTAAATCTAGAGGAAAAAAAAATTCAGTTTGATCTTTTTCATCCTTTCCCACCCACACCTTCCCCCCCAGTTTGGCCGGATGCTCTCTTCTGGCTGCAGTGCATAATTCATTTTTAGTTGGATGTTGACAGAGTTACAAGCATTTTGCTAGGCATACAAAAGGGTTACCTGAACTAATACTGAATATCCTGGAATACTCAGAATCCAGCTTATTGCCTCGTACAGCTTGATTTGGTTTGTGTCAGTAAAGAAGCATGTATTTTTCTCTCTGAATGGAAGACCTGTGGATTGCTATTGCAGAGAGATTGCACTCTGGTCCCAGCATCTTGATATCCTCTGAGGCAGAGTCCTCTGACTTTTAGCACCCACCATTTTTTTAACCATCAATTTGAATGGCCGATAATAGGCCTGTAGTCAAGTGGTATGTGCAAGCACTCCATAACTTTCTGTTTTTTAATGTGGTATTTATTTTTAAAGCTGACACACCAATTGAAGAATTCACCCCAACTCCAGCCTTTCCTGCTTTGCAGTACTTGGAATCTGTGGACGAAGGGGGAGTAGCATGGCAAGCTGGCCTGAGAACTGGAGACTTTTTGATCGAGGTAGGAGATCCTGAAATTCGATTCTCAGCTGAGGAAAGAGCGGTGTTCCCTTTGTAGAATTTACTTTGGAAAAAGTGTGTGATGCTTCTGACTAGCAGGTTCAGTGGACAAACACCAATAATATACTTCACTTTATCCATTTTAAAATCTCATGCAGCGTTTAGTTAACAAGAACAGTGTTCAGGTTGGCTGGGAATTTTCTGTTTGTTCTTTTTGTTGGTTGTGAATACACTGTCAGAGGAATTTGGGAGGTTTTATTCTTCTTTGTGTTATTGAATTGAAATTTAGATTCATTTCAATATTTATTGTAGGCTATCGATTCTGTGGTCTTCTAAATATTTTTACAGACTCGCCAAAATTAATGACTTTTTATGCAACTATTTCTGCAATCATAAATGTCAGTGTTCTAGTGCTGTTTAAAAACCATGGAGAATAAAGCAAATTGCCTGAACTTAAATATTTCTAACAGTGCACTGTAAATAAAGTCATACAAAAAAATAAGCAATGGATGTTATTGCAATATAAATTACTTTATAAAAAGGCTATATTTAAATACTCCATTCATATCAAAAATGACATCACGTTCTATATTTTGGAGGATTTTTGGTTGGTAATTTAGGTTTTGTTGAAATAGTCGGTACTCCTTTTTAGTGTATGATTTGGGATCATGATTTGGGATTTTCTTCCCCTTCCCCCCATAATCTTTTCATGACCAACAAAGCGATGCTGTGATTCTGTGACACTAGGTATTTGAAAATAGGTCTTTCAGGATGGATTGACCAAGGCTTGTCTGTAAGATCTGTTGATCTTACTTTATTTTATTTTTTCTTCTTCAGGCACATATGTGTTTTGTTAAAGTATTTCCTGGTGCTACAACATTTATTTCTGCAGAGCTGGCCTTTACATTCCGGAGAGGAGATAATATGCAGCTTCTATTTGTTGTGTGCATTGAACTCCCCTGGTGATTGAATTTAAATAGTTGCACCGCTTCTTCACATTATAACAATGAAAGAACAGGCTTTGCAGACTTCTAAAGTAAATAGACGTGCATTTTTATCTGTGCCTTCAAAGTACATTTTTCTTACTGTTTATTTAAGAATTGGCATTTAGAAAACTATTAAACAATAGCTTAGAAATTGTACTGATACGTACTCTGTGCAAGGACGCTTTGAAAACTGATTATTGGCATTAGGTGGTGGTGGGTTTTTTTAGAGCAATGCTTCATTTTTAGAAGTTGTTTTCTTGTTAGGCTTTTAATCTATAGGGAGTATGAATAGTCTGTACTGGCTGATTTCACAGATAGGTTTGATGGTGAATAATGTGTAATTTAATGGAGAGGATTACAGAATGATAACTATGCATATGGATTCTTTTAAGATCTCTGAAGGGGTGCAAGAAGTCTGGGATAACTGATCCTGCACAAAGCTTTACTGATTTTCTGGCAAATGAAAGAATTATAATTGATTGTCCAGACAATTTACTCCTAGCCTTAGCTTAGAGGAGCAGTTAAACATGCACATGCATTGCTGAATCGTGACATTAATCCCTACTCTGTACAGGCCAGCATATTTGTAATTAATTCTGAAAGAAGCAGTTGTTACATGCAAATCAAATCCATTTCTGTGTAATTTATGTTCATCGGGGTTATTCTGTTCTGAATTTTGCAACTTAATTAAGAGGATATGGTAATCCTGAGAAATCACAACTTTGCTGTTGCTGAAGATTTTTATGTTGGAGGAAGGCAGGAGTTTTTTTCTATTTTATGAACTGCACGTGCCGTGCTCAGTGCTCTCTAGCAATAGAAAGCCATCTTTGAAGATATTTACACTGATGCAAAAGATACTACTGTTGAAACAGAAATGACTGTTCCACCTGCACTTCTAGGAATGCCAAGCTATGTTATTTCTTGTGGTGAACTGAGCAGTTACATGTACTATACATTGTGGTGAGTGGTTCCCATCACTGGCGTAGTTACTCTGGCTTATTGTTAAATGATTTCTCCCATGACTCTAAAGTTTATGCTGCTGTGTGTAAGTGCCACCTCAACCATTTGTAAGTAATATAATGCATTTATCATAAATGTCACATGAATAATAAAAGAGTTAATGGGCAACTAGGATCCTAATTAGTGCCATTTATAACACTTGCAGCAAGTGTCAGGCTTTAGGGAAGTGAGAGTCCAGTTTGGCAGAGGGCAAAATGCAAGGGAGAGGAAATGTTACCCGCTTACTCGAGGAGGTTCGGTGGCTTGGGGTCAGGGAGATAAGGAGAACCTTCTCCCTCGTTCCTCACTATGGAAAGACAGGTTTGACAGGAAAATAGATCCTTTTTTTGGAAGCCTGAGAGTAGGTGAAGAGAAGGCATCATTTCATCATGTGGAATTGTGGTCTTTGGATCCTCTGAAGGGGGTAAAACTTCAACTGCTACTGAGCATACTAAAGTAGTTCAACGTTGAAGATGGTGGGTGTTGAGCAGAACAAATAAAAGATCTACACATAAAAGGAAGAAAAGATGTTGTCTTACTTCAGCAGGTAAACACGATAGATATTAGCTGGAACGGTTTCCTTTGAGTTTTCATCAAGTTTGAGATTTTTCTGAAAAGCCACGTGATACTGATTTGTCCAACCTGTACAATTAATTTTAATGTGAGACTTTAGAGATGAATATTAAACTTGCCTGTAGGAATAGTGCTCACAGATTCTTCATTGAAATTTCTGACAACATGTTTTTTTTTTCTCCTTGCTTCAAACCCATATTTTTGTGATAAAAATTGTAATGTGGCTTTTCTGGATAGAGCACAAATAAAATGTATTGGAAAAGCACATGAGTAGTTTTAGAGCCGAAACAGCCGGAGACAGCTGTCATTATATGTGGATTTTCATAAGCAATTCCACAGTTGCTGATTCATTTGATTTTTCTTAGCTTTGATAAACAGTCAGAAATGGAACATAGTTATGACTTGGTTGTTATAACTGAGAGTGATTGTATGCCTTGCCCTATTTGCTGTTTTTCACTTTTTTAGTTGATATTTTCTTGAATCTTGGTATCTGCCCAATTAAAAAGATAGATAAAAGCAAAGCAACATATTAGCAGTGCAAGTGCTATCAAACTGAAAAGATTACGGTTTCCATTAGAAGGGGGTTTAAAAAACTACAACCATCATTAATGTCTACACCAATTCTAAAGCCATTGTAGATCATTCTTAATTCGTCAGAGTGACTGGATTTCAGTAATACACCTGTTCAAGTTTGGAAATGCTTGATCAGAAAAAAAACGAGCCATAAGCTGATTTGATTTGTCACTTGAAATATTTGCAAGAAAGAAATGTATTAGCTCTGAGTCTAAATCTTTTACTTATTCATAATCTTTAGATGCCTAGCCCTTTGTTACCTTTGTTTAGTGTAGTCAAACTAAGCATAAATAGAGGAACCGTTGGCTACTACTGTTCAGAGTCCTGCCTTAAAACACCACTTAAAGAATTCTTTAAGTTGGGGTTGTATTTTCTTTTGACATTTGCTTTGATGACATCTACAAGTATAACCATCCTTGACTAAAGGCATCCATTGAAGTGGAAGAGGTTTTTTAACTGAGAATAGGATTTTGGGGTTTTTTAGTATAGATAGATGTATTTAAATATGGACTATCTTACTAAATAAAACCCCAGTGGATTATTAAGTATTTGTTATTGTTGCACCCATGGGTGTGCAGCTGTTTTGCAGGTCTTGCATGATGTGATGTGTGGGGATTTTTCAGCCGCCACAGAGCATATCTCACATCCAACAATAAGGTTGTAATAGCAATACTTAGAAAGTGAAACTCATTCTGCAATACTTTACCAGAATAATGCGTTTCTTCTCTAAATGAGGCATTGCAGTTTGCATTATTGTGCCATAAAATCACTTATTTTTCCAGATAAATTGAAATGTTATTGTCTTCAGAATAGGATGGCTGCTTATTTACATTCCAGTTAAAATGTAAACCAGATAAAACCAGTGTACTACGCATTAAAAAAAGAAGAAAAGGGGGGAAAAAAGGCAAAATTCAAGGTTTGATTTGAGGATCAAAACCAGAGATAGTCATAGAAGAAATCTCATCATTTTGCTGCAGAACAGTTCAGTTGTACATGTACTAAACCATGCAAAATGGTCTGTAGTATAACTGCCTGCATTTCTTTATCCTCAAAGGCTTGCAGAATTTATTAGTCCAGACTTTTCTTTAAGCTGTGATAGGTGGAAAATAGCCATCATTTTATTATCAGCAGCATTATTTTATCATTGTATTCAATAAAGGTGTCTGTCTGTAGGTAGGAAGTAGCAATAAGCATTTAGGGAGACATTCAAGATATCTAGAATAATTTTTTTTTAAAAATACACGAGTAACTTGAGATTCTTATTTAACAATAGGTTAGATTTTGTTTTATTCCAGTTAACGCTTGTGTAAAACCTCAAAACTGATCTGGAAAGCAAGCTTTTAACTTTATTGTTGTAACTTAGACTGTAGTCATTATAAATACTTTTAGCAAGCATAGCAATGCTTTGTCTTACGTTTGTATTCAATGGCTGGATTTACAAAGTGGGTTTGCAAAGCCAGCTGTTAATGATTTAAATCCTTTCTGCAACAGAGAAACCTTCCCATCCTTAGGTAGTCTTCATTAATTGCCCTGTGGCTGAGTTTTCTCTTATTCCTAGTGTGAACCTCGCTAGCTTCTGCGACCGGATAGAAATCTAAATATTTATTTATTTATTTATTTTTCAGGGCACCATGATTTTTTTTTCCCTCTTGGAAATAAACTGAGGCATTGTTAGTGTCTTTGTAATAACATGGATTATCACATTGCTATTTTTTGCAGTTATTTTCGGAAAGTTTGTTCATATCCTTCCAAAAGTATGGACACCAGCTTGATGCAGTACTTAGTAAGAGCCTCCCTAATATTGCGTGTGGGAGGAAGAAATTAAAACCAATATTCTTCCATTTTTGTATGCTGTCTTTACCTCTCACACTTAGGGCCTTTTGGCGGACCAAAAGAGTAAGGTCCACCCTGGTTCAGCGCCTTGCATTGGGGTTTTTTAGTTGCCAATTTGGCTGGTCCTCCTGCCCATGCACCGAGCCTCCCCTTTCGCACGCTAAGCCGGAGAATGGCCGGGCTCATTGTGGCGCGCTCTGAGCTGCTCTGGTCCTACACAGCATCTAGCTTGGGTTTTGGTTCAACTGTACAAACAATATATTACCAAAACTGCAACAGTGCTGTAATGTTTCAGCACACACACACGCACACATACACACACACACACACACACATATAAAATACATACTGGAAGTGTGTGTGTGTGTATGTACACGGTTATTGTAAGGGTAGCAGGGTTCCCACTAACCTGCAAGTCTGCACATCTAGACTGGGCACCAGTATTTTTAAATCTATATATTTAATTGGTACATAGTTTGATTCAACCAACCGTAAGAGGAAGAAGGTAATTTCTGTTTACCGATTAGCCGAAATCTGCTTGGTGACATCTGAATATGATGTCTATTAAGCGCAAGCGTACCCCTGACACTTCCTAAAATCAAAGTTGCAAGAGTCCAAAGGAAGCTTCCTTCCTGTTGTGATTTTGAAATTCTTCTGCTTAAGTGTAACTACAGATGTATTGGAGAAGTGGGACAATGGGGTCTTGGAAAAAGAGCAGCTCTGGCACAAGTGGTGAACAGTCTGGTGTATCTGTGCAGTCTCTGACCAAGCGGATTAATTTTTCACTTGATGGAAAAGTATTATGCTTTCTTTCCGCTTAAACTCAGTGAGTGAGGGTTTGAGTTTGGGTTTGGTTTTTTTGCTTAATTTATCCTTTAATGGGTGATAGCAGCTGAATGAAATTATTGTGCCTTCAAAGTGCTTTGAATCTGCACAATAGCGCTGTAGAAAAATGACAACTATTTTGGATTGTTCTTTTTATCTGTTTAAATGCAGCCTGTAACCTGTAGGCAGTGATGGTATTCCAAATGTGCTCAGTGCAATCATAAAAAAGATGGACCAATCTTGTTTAATTCTAAAAATACGTTAATAAGACTGTTACCTTTTCGGCATAGATGGAAATGGGCAGGCAGAAAAGAATTTGGTTCTTACAAGAGCTCAGTTATTCACGCCTAAGCAAATAATATGCTTTAAAGTAAGACTGAAAAGCAGACAAAAAAGGAAATCACTTTGCTGTTGTGAGGCATACAAAACCAGGCTGTGAGCAAAACTGGGAAGCGTTTTCCTTTAGCCTTGATTCTACATGAGGTGTATACGGGGCTTGTAACCCCAGGGTGCAAGAGAGAATGGTGGTATTTCTCTGATTTCCCAGAAATGGAAGGAGTACCAATTTGATACTGTGAACTGATTTTTATGGTTTTTGGAGAGGAGGATTTGGAAGGAATTTTGGTGATACTGGCAACAACTAGCTCTGTGTCCGTTCGGTTCTCCATTATCACTTTTAAGGCATTTAGACCTAGATGCCACAGTATTTTTAAGAGAAGTTTGCTAACATTTCTATTCTGAGGGATTCTGCCGAAGCTCGTGGGACTGTGTGTGGAGTGTGGAGTGTGGAGCTCTCCATAGGGAGCTTTTTGGCCTTCTTGTGAATATGAAAACCAATATTTCCCTGACTTCCTACTACAAAACCCTCTAAAAATAGCAAATTTGTTTAAAGATAAGCTACTTATTATAAATAGGCAGTTCTTGGCCACCTACAAGCCATCCAGTGGCATCCGGCCATCTTGGCCACCCAGCGTTTCACATAAAGCACAGCTATGGACAGTCTTCACTTTTGCAGATGTCTGTCTATCCTCCACTCAAATAATACAAAAATAATTCATCTCTTCCATTTCTAGCTCTTAGGTGTTGAGTTTACATATTAAGACTAATAATACTATATAAATAAATGCCGTTTTTAAGGTATAGTTTGGCGATTTCCAGAAGACATTATATTAAAATTAATTTCTCTGAAGCCTCTTGGCTTTTTTTAGTCTCTTGATACTATGGAAACCTGGTTGCCGGAATGGAGCTATATGAAAAACAGTACTTGCGCCTGGTATTTTAGGGGAGAAAATACAATTTCTTTTAATTGCGGGATGTTGCTACAAACCTGCAAAATTACAGATGAAGGAAAAACAGATGAGTTGTTTTAAGTAGTGGAGAATTAACTGAAAAATTCCTATTATTGAGTGCTTCAGTAGAACTAATCTAATACCTAGAATTTTTATTTTACTTTTCTTTTTCTTTTTCCTTTTTTCAGGAAATGTAAGCATCTTACAAGCAGGAGAGATATTATAACATGAGTTGCATGTGTGTGCGTGTTTTTTTATTTATTTATTGCCAGTTTTCTTTTTCTTATTCTGAGACTAGCCATCAATTTGTGTCATGCTGAAATGCTAAGTTGTGTTTCATGAACCACAAGTCTGTCCAGAGGTTAAAAGGAAGTTGCTTGACACCTGATAATCACACGCTTCATGAGCAGCAACCTTACGCTCTCTTCCTACCCGTTTCTCTTCCCCACCCAAAATTTCTAGTTTTCTGAAGAAATAGCTTCATTTGCGGTCACAAACTCTGCAAATCCATCTTTGCTATCATTTCCCAATCTGAAAAAGCAAATGAAAACTCTAGAACCTGACATGTATTCTTTTCACTTAGTTTTCTTGCTAGGTTTTCCTGAAATCTTTTAACCTATTCTGTGGAACGGGGTTTCTAAACTGGTTGAGATGTTTCAGCAGGGTTAGACGAATCACTGCGTGTTGGTGTACGGAACAGGCTCCCCACTGCTTTTGTGTGGGTGCTCGTAACTGCAGAAACACTCTTGATTTAGGGAAAATCTGAACTTTTCAATCTGATCTAGCAGAAGCTCTGCATTTGTTTAATTAACATTTCTTTTACATTCAATTTCTAGTATGTGTCCTCTATAGAGTGGCCATGGGTTCAGATTTAATCCATTAATTACTTTGAAAAGCAGGAGAAGGCTTCCTTCCCTGTTCCTTTTCTCATCCTGCTCTGGCTGTTAGATGTAGGTTAGAAGTTTGTGATTTTTTTCCTGATCTCTCAGTCTAATTCAGGTCCTTACACAATATTATGGTATGTACGAACACTAGAGGGGTCTATCTTCTAGAATAGAAAATAGAAGTCATCAAAACACGAGGCAACATAGTTTGAGAAATGATCTAGTGAAAAGCTTGCTGATTTTAGTAGATGGGAGCATTCAGTGTTGGAGGTATGCTAAGCTTCATCACAGTCAACGGGTGGTCATCCCTCTCGGAGAGCTGCTGTGCTCCTCGGAAGTTATCGTACCGCTATGCAGGAGACCAGGGAGAGGAGGGTAGTGACAGAAGATGGCTTTCTGAGGAACCCCCACCTTATTGTGTTCTGCCACATTCAAAGCATTTCCTACGGCTTGCGACTGTGGGACTCAGCAAATTTATCTAATAAGGAAATTGAAATATACTTTAAAGCAATCAGATTAGCAATAACATTTTATATCCTATTGTAAGACTGATACGAATCTTTTCAGAGACTCTTGTATATAACAATAGAGAATAATAATCCTTTATCTCTACTACTTCATTTTTGCTTCATATATTCTGGCAGTAATTTGGGGAGCTGGATTTCTGGTTCTCCTCACCTCGTGGTACAAAGTTTTCACTTGTTACAAAAACAGTGTTTCTCCCTGGTGAGAGTTTTGTCTGTCAGTTTTCAAAACAGGAACTCCTGGGTAGTCTCCATAGCAAGTGGCAACTGTTATGTGGTGCTGGATGTGGTTGGACTTGAAGGTCTCTGAAGGCTTTGCTGATGAGACCACCGAAAACTGTCCTAGCAAATATATCAAAGGTTTAATGGAGCTTTTCAAGAATTGGTAAATTGAGTAATAGGATAAAAGTAGGTAGCTAAATGTATCTTTATTTGCTGATGCAGAGAAAATTTAAAAGCATGTATGTACATAAAGAAGAAGTCGTGGAAGAGTTTATTTAGAACCTGGAACAAAAAGGGTTGTTTCTGGAAAAATATCATGGTTGTTTAAATACTCACTGGAATAAAAAAGAGAGTTAAGAAAGAATCGTGACAATCCTGGGCAGAGGAAGTCATTGCAGAGGTAAACTTCACCATGAAATACCCACAAATTACTAGTTTAATAGGTGTTAAAGAATTGGCATTGAAGATGGCAGAAAAGCTTTTTTATAAAGACTCCGCTTGGACTTGCACCGATGTCATATAACAAAATGTTGTAACCTTGCGTATATTTGATGCCGGCCTACATGGTAAAACAGGTGAGGATATGTGTGAAGCTCCTGCTTTCAGCTCCCAAAAGCAGGTCTATGACGCAGATGCCAAAGTCCTGCGTTAACGATGTTGTATTTTCTTTTAAAGAAATATAAACTGCAGAATCAAAGAATTCTCTTTTTTTGAAATCACAATATAAATCTCCCTAGTATTTTTATTACAACTCTTTCTTTTAGAATCGTTCTTCTAACAGGGTTCGAACAACTGTTATTGCTTTAAATGGAATCAACCTGTGGCTTGGCTTTTCAGCACTAGATTGGTGTGAGGCAGTAGTCATTGTTGACAGACTTGTGAGTTGTTAAGGGCGCACTTGGTGTATTTATTTACACTGAGGGTTATTATGACTCACTTTAACTGCTAAATTAAAGAGAGAACTGTTTTTCAATGACCAGCAGAAAATTTATTGTAAGCATTTTCTTAAAGTTTCTTGTTAGTTTTTTATATCTAAATATGCTTTATTGACTGTGCCTATCGTGGAGCTGGCTTGTACAAATAGCATGCAGATTGGGAATTGAATTTGAGATGTGTTTTGTCTGTGAGCAGTAGGTCTTTTTTTCCCATAATTCCCTGCCCTTTTTCTTTTTTTTTAGAATCTGTTTGAGATATTTTAATAGAAATCAAGTGTATATCTAACAAATAAGTTGTTCTTCAGAGTTGGAAATAACGTAGGCACCTATTATCCAAGGATCAAAGAGTAGGATTATTCATCCCCAAGTCTCATTTTTTGGAAACTTTTTTCCCCATTTCTTCTCCCTATCCCATGCAAACCTCTTCAGAAGAGCTCTTCAGTTCTTCAGTTGTTTTCCTTCTTTCTTTTGGTGTGGGCCCAGCTCTGGGTGCTTGAATTTGTCCTGTTGGGTCTCCCAGACCGTTGGGTCTCCCAGACCGTTGGGTCTCCCGGAGGTGTACTGCTGTGTTCTGTTGTGCTTTCTCTAGATAAGCCACAAGCTGCATCAGTCGTCTTCCACCTGTAAAGGTATTTGAACCTCGGTATTGAGACAAGATGCTTCTCTTTGGCAGCTCTGGCTTTAAGGAAACTGCTCGTGTCTCAGCCGGTAGCCAATAATGCAAAATGGCTATCTTAAGACCTGCAGCATGATATCCTTACAAAGTAGTTGGGATAACGTGCAGCGTTTCAGAGTTCTGTGAGGCGGAGTTCCAGCTTTCTGTGTTGGTTGTAATTGCCTTATCCAGGTGTCCACGTTTCAGCTGGTTTACTGGAAGCCGAAACCTGTGATTCAGAACTTTCCCACGATGGGTAAATACTCTGATGGCTGCGTGTGGTTCAGATACACCTAATCTAGCTACCTTAAATCTTCTAATTTAGGCACTGATGGCTTTATTTATTTTTTTTTCCCCTTCCTCAAGGGAGATTGAAATGAAAGCCAAATTCATTTCATATAGATTAGGATGTATTACTGTTAATGTTGACTGTCACGGGAATAGAAAGGCTGTTTAGATAAATTTTTCCATCTCCAAAGGGGTTATGTAGTTGATAAGTTCTTGCGTTTAGAAGTAGAAAACAGGAAGGGTTTGGAACATAAAGAATGTGAACTGCTACAATATGTTACGCTGCTGTAAAGCTCATCAAGAATACCTTTTGGAAAGAGGAATGTTGTCAGCTTTCTAACATTACAGAGGAATTTTTAATAAGTGAAATTCCTCCTTCATTTGCATAGTAACCCATATCTAATTGCTAGATTACTATTTAAGGATCAGCTTGCCTCTCTGTTCCTTAAAAATATTTGATATTTTCAGTAGTTTTATATACTGTTTTGCCGCTTTTATTGTACAAGTGAATGTCATGGATCCATTTTTTAAAATATTTTTTTAAAGACCTTTTAATTTAGTGAGGTGCAAAAGTTGTTTAATTTTTTTTTTTTTTTTAGTGATGATCTTATATGTGAAAATGATGCTGCCAGGCAATTATCCACCCAGAGGGTTTTCAACACAGTTAGTCATAATAAACAGCAGATCAGTGACATGACGACAATTTTTGGTACGTGCATGATCCCATTCTAATTATTGACTTTCAAATCAGCATGATTGTGCAAATCCACGTTTTAGAAAATTATGTTTGTTTACAGGAGAAAATTACATATAACTAGATGAAGGAAGTTACTAGAATTAAGGTGAACCCACTTGCAGGTTAGCACTTCTGTGGTGCAGTCAGCAGAGCACGATCGGAGGCTGGCTTTTGCTCACAGTAAAAGGTTATATACTTAAGTTTAAACCGTTTTAGAAGCCAGCTGATGTACAAGCAGGCGAAGGAAATTTGTGCTGTCATTCACCCAGCATGATGCGTATTCACACATGGCTCTGGTTTGGAAAATTGTGATTGCAAAAGAGAGGTAGTAAACTTTTATCCTTAGCAGTCACTTTGTAAGTTCACGTAGCCTTGGGAAAGGTGTGTAACTGCAGCTGAACCACCCAGGGTAACTGAGATTTAAGTTGTTTATACATTTGCTAATACAGAGTAGGGTTTGGGGGTTAATTTTTTTTCTAATTATTTTTTCACTAAAATCCAGAGCAGATGCGTCTCAGTTAGTTTGTTCCATCGCTGTATTGCTTAGATTGCTTTTTAAGATACATGGAATAATGTGCAGGAGCAGCTGTCTGGACAGTTGTCTGTCACTTCTGTCCTTTAAAGGTCTTCATGGAAAACTACCAATGGTGTGTTGTTTTTTTGTTTTGGGGTTGTTTTTGTTTCCTTCTAATACTTAAATTTCATAATTTTCTATAGATTGGAAACAATTTCTTGCCCCCTTCTGATTTTGATTTCCAGTCCATAGGGTTCTGAATAGAGAAACTGCCTTCAATAAAATATGCCGTGTTTGCACAGCAACTTCTTTTTATTGTTCTATAATAATATCTTTGGATGAAATGTCTCTTTTGAATTATTATTTTAATTAGTTTTGATTCACTTTGCTTATTGTTCTCTCCTGTGCATACAGAGAACCATCTCGCAACACAGTTTACTCCGAAAACTGCCCCATTACAATTATAGACATTAAAAAATTACACATCAGGTCCTCATGATGCTGCTTGTTGCAAGCAGGGTGAGATGTTTTGAAGGTGTATCTTGTCTCAGACACGCTGTTAGGAAGCGTCGCCCCACTGGGCTCTCCTGCAGCGCCTGCTGCAGACTGCATCTTGGAGGAACTGACTTCAAACCCTAACTTTCTCTGTAGTTAGGGGAAGGTTCCTGCCTGTCTGGGCTTTCATATCCTAAATATAAAATAGGTTATTTAGTCCGCACGACCTGCTGAGTTGAGTGTGTGAGGAATTTGCATACATCAGCAGGGGGGACTAAAACTTCAGGTAGGCTCAATAAACCTATTACCAAAGGATCCTCCCGGACTCTGCAAGCCCTGTCTGTTTCTAGCACGAGAAAGGTTTGATTTTAGTTGATGCTTTCAGTATACACAATCTGTATTTATGAGGTTTTGTAAGATCCAGTGATGTCTTACTGCATTCTCCTCAGCTGCGGTAAGTTAAACTTTGACTGTTGTAATTCTGATTTTGAGTAAGATCCACTAAGTAGTGGATGAGCTGCTGTCAGAAAGGCAAAGAGACCAAAAGTAGATAAAATGTGATCCCAGCATACTACTTTTCTTTTGTCAGTCTTTTTGCTAAAGAGAAAAAAAAAATCAGGAAAAAACCCCTTATAAATGTAATTTCGAAAGCTGAAGAACCGGAGAGAAAACAAGAAAGTTGGGAAAAGTTGATGACAATTATTTTTTTCTTTGCCATCAGCGTACTGAGACATTTTGATCCAGTAGTGTAACAGTGATATAATTTGTGATGCAGGATAAACCTCCGAGATATCACTCTGAGGATCAACTTTGTATATCCAGATTATCAGTTTGACTGAATGGCTCTGTTGGGTTTTTAGGATATTAGGAGTGGGTGAAGAAAGAAGGGTATTTGTAGATCTAGAATTGCCAAAACTAATTTCACATGTAGCATTTCCTAAACCTACTATGTAATGTAGAAAAGAAAGGCTGCTTGGAATTTCACTTTATAGGTGGAGTTTTTTGAATCAGCCTGCATTGCTAAGAGCTACCCAAGTCAAAATAAAACAGTAAATTTTTCTTCAAAGATTAGAACTATGGCTTCATAGATAATATTTATTTCTTAAGGACTTCAAACCACAGCTGGGCTTTAAGCAAGGGCCTTATTGTCCCAGATTAGGGGCAAAAGTGCTCAGAAGACATTTCAGGCAAGCACATAAATTGGGCTGGATAAATCCAGTCCATGTGTTTCTGCATAAATGCTAGTAGGATGTCAATGGCAGTACACGTTTTGTAAAATTAAACATTTGAAAACTGTCAGATTTATGGCTGTATATCAAGGCACTGAATCACTCAAGGATCTATCAACTGTAAAATATGTAAGTAAGGCTTGTAACATTTTTTATGTGTGCAAGACAGCATAAATCCCGCACTTCCTAATACCTGGGAATTCTGACTGATCATCAAAAAAAATCATAAAAAAAAAAAATTATCATCTAAATTCCTCATTTTTGAAGAATTTCTTGAAAAGGTAAAACCATTGATTGTATTTGTAGGATCCATACTCTCCTTTTATCCTCCCATGTCTTTTCATCTTAACGTTAATGCCAGCTGTACCATCTGATTCTTCTATCAGTTACTATAGATAACCCTATAGTTCAAGCAGAGATATCCAAATCGGTGCATCTTAGCTCATCGTCAAATTTAGGCTTCAGAACCCACTAGTATTCAGAGAGCTGGTATTGAAAAATGAGAGTCCAACTACCTGTGGGAAGTGCTGCCCTGTTTCTCAGGTGTTCGTGGTTCCGAGGGACACACGGTCCAGATACATCCCTTGTCTCTCGACGTTACTAATGCCACTGGTTGCATGAGCTGGATGTAGCTGCTTCAGCTACCATATGTATCCATCTCTTCAGGCTGTTCATGTTACATGGCAGCTTTGGCAGTCTGCCGGGTTTTTCTGAGTAATGTGAGTGGTGGGGAATAATAATATTAACCCCTTTGTATCTTAGCCAACCAGGGGTAGGATTTTGTGGAGCAGAGAGCGCTTTGTAACCTCCTCTGCTCATCCCTTCTCCTCCTCTGTGCTCCTCAAAATGTACAGATCATAGAATCATAGAATATCTCAAGTTGGAAGGGACCAATAAGGATCATCAAGTCCAACTCTCTGCTCCTCCCAGGGCTACCTAAAACTAAACCATATGACTAAGAGTGTTGTCCAGACAGGCCTGTCCTCTGACAGGCTTGGTGCTGTGACCACTTCCCTGGGGAGGCTGTTCCAGTGACCGACCACCCCCTCAGTGAAGAAGTATGTGTTAGGTAGCCTATTGGGGCTATTTAGGCTACCCACCTATTTAGAGAGGTGGATATGGACAAAGTTCCTAAGGAGATGATAGTGTAAAAAAGGAAGAGGGCATCACTCTCCTTCTACATTTTTTCCAGCCATTTGAAAAGATGATCTGTGACTCTTTGTTTTCCCCTGTTCTGCTTCACTGCCAAGGTCAAATATGAATGGCAACCGCAGTGGTTAATGCTGACAGCCTTTCTCCATCCTTGTCTCTCTTCTAGAAGTGAAAGATTTGCAGTAGCAATATAACACAGCACTGCAGGCTTTTTCTTGGGTAAATCAAAAGCTAGTGCTTCCGAACTTCTCCATGGAGTGATTTCCAGATCATCAGAGGACACTAATCCTATACTGAGAGCTGGTGGCTATGGATGGTTGAGTTAGGCTGACATTATTAAAATATTGACAGCGCATCACTGCCATACACAAACTGTATTTTGATAAAAGGAGGACAGGGAAAGCATGAATAAACTATTGGTTTCTAATATGGGGAAATGAACACCGAAAAAAATATCCTTATAGGCTTGAATTTCCAGAAGAAAGCAAACACATTTATTTTACTAACGCTGCTGATATGCTAATCAGTTCTTTCATGTTATGAAAGTCTTCATTAAAGATTATTTGAGATCTCTATGTAGGCCCAGACGACATTGCCAAATATCCTTTGCTGCTTTTCTCTGCTCAGCCTTCCTCCTCTTATGCCTGCCTTCCTCACTCTTTTACTGGAAGATGTAAATTTTATGCTTAACTGCTGTTACCGTATTCAGCGTGGGAAAGCGAGGTATGTGCTGTTGACGTGCTGCAACCTCGCGTAGCATGTTGGGTATCGGCCCAGCAGACCTTCAGGTCCTCAGACTTGTTTGTGAGCTTCCCCGGGCTTCCTGCCTAGGAGCAAACAATACCATTTAACTAGCTCTCAAGTCGCCACTAATTGAAGCAGCATAATTATCAAATCCTTGGACTCATTCCACATCTGAAATAAAACAGCTGTGTTATAATGTTATGATCAAATTCTTTCACTGTTATATGACCTAATAAATTAACGGTTGGGAATCATGCATTTGTGACTCACAGTCTGTCACTAAAATATACTAATTTCATCAATGGTCTTTTGGATAAATTTCCCTGAATGGGTACTGGTTTACTTAGGCTGAAAAGAAGCGTGGCTGTTTCGTGCCATTGGTTCTAAGAGAACGGAGTTAATGGTCTCTGGTCTACAGAAGAGTAATGAAGAAACTAGAAAATAATGAAATATATCTGTAAAGAATTGGCTTCCCAGGGGACCAGCTGCCCCATCAGTTTAGTGAGAGACGTAGGCCAGCTCCTGAGAGCTCTCAAAATGGTCCTGGGTTGCTGCTCAAGGAGCTGTCTGGATACACTTATGTAGATTGATTGCTCTGGAGAAAGTGATACAGAATATTGCAGACTAACCCTTGCTACGACGAGCTTAAGGGTGAGAAATTAAACAATTCCATTCTTGCTAAGCAAAAGATTACTATCTTGTTTGCAAAATTATAATTAGTTTAAACTACAAGCAATAAAACATTCTGAATTCAACTAAACATGACTTCTCTTCAGCTCTTCAAGTATTTTCATTTGCTTGGGAACTGGAAATTTAGCATCCTTTTATACAGGTTGGCCTGCCTTGGATACCTCTCAAAACAAAAGGTATCTGCTCTCTTTTTGCATTGTTTCTTGCATTTTGTCTAGTAGCAATGCAGCCGCCAAAAGAGGCAGCACAGTTAAATGGCTTCTAAACAATGTCATTTAGAATTAGGAAGTCTTATTTCAAAATTGGAAATGTGAACAAAGAAGAGAAAAGAATTTAAATCCTGCAGAGTTAAAACTATACTACAGCTCGCCAAAATAGATCTTGAGGAAGAGCTAGCTAAAGGCAAATCTCATGATAAGATTTTTTTTTTTTCTTTCAAATCTACCAGACACAGGAAGGTCTGCCAGAGGTCATCAGGCATGGAAGATGCTGGACCTGTAAAAGGGAACACTTCTGAAAGAGAATGCCATACATCAAAAGCTCAGTGAATTCTTTGTGGTAGTGTTAACTGTGGAAGAACGTGGGATGCAGCTGCTTCCTCAGGACGCTGCAAATAAAGACCAATGGTGCAATTTTGCATTTTGCTTAGATCAGTTGTGGTCTGGCCTGTAGGTTCTTTACCATACCTGCGTACGTCCTGAGGCGCAGGCTCCCGCCTTCCCCCTCGGGTTCATGCTGCCTTCCACAAGCGATGATTTGCAGGTCTACCTAAAAAATGTACAAAATAAAAACTGTAGGGTCAACGATCAACTTAACCATCAAGAACCACCCAGAAGACCTCTTGGCTGCAGGCTCTACCACAGGAACAACAGTTTACTGTTAGATCGATGTAAGCATAAGCCTACCCTGAGGAGCAATGTCTGGTTTCATAGGCACCATAGAAAGGTTTCATAACCGACTGACAAAATGAACAGTAACAAATCATGAGGACAAGGTGATATTCTGAGGGTAACTCAGATATGGAATTTCTGAACAGAAGTAATGTCTGTTGCTCTGCCTCGATGGCAGAGAAGTGGAACATGAGAACTACATCGCTGGTCTCAGAGTTGTAGAAATGACCCTGAGAACTGAACTAGGAACGTTGTTTCCACTGCTGAAGAAATGGTACTAACGTCACAAAGATTAGAATCACTGGAAATGTAATTAAAAAAAAAAAAAAAAAAAGATGAACCTGCAAGAGTCAAACTGGCATTTATAAAGGGAAATCATGTGCTTTGAAGGGGTCGGTGGTTATATGGATAACTACCTTGATTCTTTCAGCTTTGATATGGATATTCAGAAAGACATGCTTAAAAGCCAGGCTATTGTGTAGTAAGACAAAATGACCTCTAAAATAAAGGATAAGAAATAAAGGGTAGAAATAAATGAACAGTTTTCAAAATAGAGGGAAAAGGAGTGAAGTTTTAGAGGGCTTTAACTGCAACTCCTACTGGAAGAGATTTATAAACTCTGCATGGTTTGGTCTGGTCATGTCTCTGTATTTTTTCTCAAGCCTTTTTCTAGCGGTTCATATTAATTATCTCACCAAATGCATCTTGCCTTTGAAGGAAAAAATGACAAAGGATGCCTTCTGAAAGAAAACCTTTCTGTGTTTCAACAAAATCTCCTAGGAAGTTGCATGGGTGCCTTACAGCGCTCATCAGTAGGTCAGCTACAAATCAGTAAGCACTCAGAAGGTACTGAAATCTGTGTCTGATTGCATGTCTCAGTTTTAGTCAGGAAAGAATACCTTCTCACTTGTGCCAGTGTTCAGTTGCATAGTTATACCTATAGTGTGCTTTCCTGCTTTATGTCTTCCAAACAGGCAATGCAGAGTCCAGTCCTCACGTCTAGGTGGAAGCTCCAGTATCACTTCATACTGGGGGTGAAGACAGTAATTTTTGTAGGGCTGGTTTCCAGATGGACTTCACCAGGTACAATTCAGTTGGCTCAGTGCAAGTGTCTAATACGATTTTAGATGCCCAAGGGTATCTTGGTTAGCTTTGGTCTGTTACTCCAGAAGGCTTTAGGTATCCTGGAGGTCCTACGTCTTATCTGCCAGTCACAGTCTGATCTCTGTGACAACCGTGGGTAACTGAAATAGCATTAGGTACCTGTGTTGAGGAGGAATAACCCCAGGCAACAGTACATGCTAGGGGCTGACCAGCTGAAAAGCAGCTTTGCAGAAAAGGACTTGGGGGTCCTGGTGGACACCAAGTTGAACATGAGCCAGCGATGTGCCCTTGCGGCGAAGGTGGCAAATGATATCCTGGGCTGAATTAGACAAAGTATTGTCAGCAGGCCAAGGGAGTCTCCATCCTTGGGGAGCCTAGGTGGCTTTAGATGGCCTTGCTTGAGTTGGAGGACGGTCCAGATACCTCCAGAGGTTCCTTCCAGACTCAGCATTTCTGTGATTCTAAGGCAACTGAACTGTGAACCGTGGGCGTGAAATTTGAATGGCCAACCACCTAAGATCCAGCTATTTTCAAACTTTTTGTACAAAAATGAAGGCTGGTCACTTTTAATTTTATTTCTGCTTTCTCGTCTTTATATATATTTGTGGCTATATTTCATGGTTGACTTAAAATACATGCATGCAAACTGCAAAAAAATCTCAGAAATATGTCCAAGGATGGCCACTATTAGGGGACAGAGAGAGTGGCAGTAAATTAAATGCTTCATGTTTTACAACAGGTAGCTCTGACACATGCTATAGATTCGTATTCATAAGAGACGGAAAAAATTATTTTTGTATCCCAATATTGAGCAATAACGAAATACAGCTACTAATTAGTAACATATGTCTTTTATTTATTGAGCAAGGGTATTAAATATTTCTCTTGACCTGTATAACGTCAAGTTCCACATTTTTTTTGTATAACCACTACAAAAATACTGTGGATGAAATTCAACACGGAGAAATAATCAGTGCAGTTTCAAGAGGTGTGTGAAAACATGTTACTTTCCTGTTAAATATGGATCAAAAAAATGTATCAGTCAGGCCAGAAAACTTTCTAAATCATTCCTTCCTAAATACCTCGATCTCTTCATCTGCAAGAGTGAGGCAAGCAAGCCCTGAGCAGTCAGTAAGTACGAGGTCTCATCTTGACAGAGTGTAACAAATCTGTGCCTGTAGTGCTGTTTCCCAGCGCTAGTTGAGTTGTAACGCAGCAACTGTCTCCAAGCAACTGTGCGACTGCCCGGGCGGTACAACCGGGCTGGAGGAACCCTGGGCAGCTCTGCCGCCGCGCACCGCCGGCCACCCAACCCTCAGGTCATGCCTCCTGCTGGAAAAAGACAGGCTCCAACTACCTTCCAGATGGCCCTTTGCAGCAAGAGGCAGCTATTCCTGCAGGTGGAAAATCGGATTGGGTCATCAGTTGCCTACGTCAGGCTTTTTGCCGAAATAACTCGAACGTATTAATCAATTCAGCTCTCTCATCTGTACCGGTAGCGCTTGTCAAAACGTTATTTTTGCAGCTAGCTGAATCCAAACAAGCTCTCAAAACCAAAACAATGCCTTTGCAGGCCCAGCTCAGAATAGCTATCCGTGTAGATTTAATCTAATTAACTACAATTAATATACATCATAGAAAGAAAATCTATATGTTTGGTATAATTTCTCCTCAGCTGCTTTATCTAAATGCAAAACTAGCAATATATGTGTGAAATTTATTTTAAAAGGTAATAACGTACATGATTCTGATAAAACTCATCATTTGTTGTATTATGTTTCATTTAGGAGCACTCAAGCCATTGTATAAGATGCAGGAATGCTGCCGTCCACCTTTACCGGAGTTTAATTCTGACATAACATTTTGAATCCTTTATGGAAGGGAATTGTAGTCTATGAAATAATTTGCTACAAAAGCTAGTAGCTAAAGATGATTTTTCCTTGTTCTGGTATAATTAGTATAATCGTTGATGTGATTGTTATTTGGGGGCTTATAATTTTACAGAAGTGTTTTGAGACGAAACACTGGTGGCAATTCAGAAGATTAAAAGCTTCATCCCTTACTTAGGGGGATGAAGAGACGGAAAGAGGGGAAAGGACATGAAAGAACTATTCCCAGAATGAGAGCAAACGCAAGGTTGTTTCAGCAGTACAATTTTGTTATCAGCACTGATTTTTAGTGGGTTGCCAAAACTGTTCTGGCAGTAAGGCTTGCATATTCCTGCTTGTATGGACCAGTCCTGAACCCTGAAATGGGGTCAGAAACCTCTCTACCTTCTGCTCCCTACCAGTATAGCTGTTTCTGAGCTACAGGAACCAGCACTTCACTTTCTTCTCGGTTCTCTTGTGCAGCAGGTTAAGAAAATATCAGGCTAGATCTGCTTTTTGTTTGGTAGTTCGCTGGCTGTTTCCATTCCCCAGCCTAATTTGGCAGGCTAGTGGGTGATGCGGGGAAATATACTGTAAGGTTTGCTTTGCTTTTCCCAATTTGTTCCCTATTCTCTCTTCTTCCAAAATTGTAAAAAGTCCACAGTGAATGAGTTCTGTTAATGACCATATATTAATAGCAGATAACTATACGCTCATTTTATAGATACATTCCGTACTGTTCTGACATTCGTTAATGCTGTTCAATCCAGAGATCTTCACTGATCTCAATAGCCGAATTCAAAAAACCTGCTGAAACATTTTTATATCACAAATTAAATGCCTTCTCCATCTGTAATTATTTAAAAGCTTCTAGGTAAGAGAATGTGGCATATTATGCTGCAGAAACACATCAATGTGCTGACAGTCCTTCATGAGTACTAGCTTCTGTGATTAGTCTCTTTTCAGCCCATAATTATTATTATTATTCAGTAAAAATTAAGTGGTATCTTAACTTGAAATTTAGACAATGGATTTGTGCTTCTTAAACAGTAATGGACGTAAGGGCAGTGGTCTGACGCTGCAGTCCTCGAGAGTGTGAAGAGTTTGGGATTCGGTGTGGGCGCTGCAGGATAGGCTGGGTGGCAAGAGAAGGAGCTGTGACGGTGCACATTGTGTTCGTGATGTTCCACTTCAGTTGGAGCGGAAACTTCAGTGCAGGAATAGGAAATGACTGCACACAGGATGGGATCATAGAATCACAGAATGGTTTGTGTTGGAAGGGACCTTAAAGATCATCCAGTTCCACTCCCTACCCTGGGCAGGGACACCTCCCACCAGACCAGGTTGCTCCAAGCGCCGTCCAACCTGGTCTTGAACCCCTCCAGGGATGGGGCAGCCACAGCTTCTCTGGGCAACCTGGGCCAGGGGCTCACCACCCTCAGAGTGAAAAATTTCTTCCTGATAGCTAATCTAAATCTGCCCTCTTCTATTTTGAAGCCATTACCCCTTGTTCTGTCAGTGCTGTGGATGCTGTGCAATCATCTGAGCTTGCTGGGACTAGGCTTTCTCACCAACTCTTTCTGGTTTGCAATATCTATAGATTTTATTGCCAAACACTATTAGCATTTCTTTTAATATTATTTGCGTGTGGTTCATTTTTATTGGTAACATAAATGGCGCAGTGAGCATTTGGTGCACACTTAGTACGTTGCAGCTATCCATGTTCTGAAGATGGTACCGTCTAAGTTCTTTTTTCCCCTTTACAGCAGTCGTGAAGTAGCTGAAGAGAACCAGTTGCGAGTCAGGTATCTTGTGCAGGCTGCGCTTCGGTTGCAGTCCTTGGAAAGGTGTTTTGAGTCGGAAATGTTTATGTGAACTTGATAATATGGGTAATGCCTTTCTGCCAATAGGACTTCAGGATGTTGTTACCCTATATTAACTTTTGAAGGATAGATTGGTAGCTGGAGATATATATAGATATAGATATATATATGTATTTATATATATGTTACTTTCTTCTTGACAAAGAGATTAGAGCTGCATCCCACCCATTCCATGATTAGATCTCCATCCTGAGAAAACTATATATGTATTTTATTTATTTATTTATTTATTTTTATTCTCTTTCTGTGAATATAGATTAAGCTGCTGGTTTTCTCCGTTTCTTCACCTAGAATGTTATTCTGTGTTTTCAGGGCAAAAGAGGCGGTTCATTTTCATTAGCTCAAGGTAGCAGCAGGAGAGAGAAAGCTGCCGGCTCCGGAGAAAGCCCGAGCCCTGAGGTGCCCCAAACCTTTCCGTGCGGTTGCTGAGGGATGGGGAGAGCTTGGTGGGACACGCCGGGCTGGGGCTGGCACCGCAGGCAGCAGCAACACAGCTCGAGCGTGTTCTTCTCCTTCTGCTTCCTGCAGGGAGAAATGGAAAATGGGCTGGCAATCCCTATCTCCCTGGCCCACTCCTTTCCTTCTTCTCCGCCTCCCGCTCCACCCCCGTGTTGGGACTTTTAATAAATCTGTCAACAAATAAATGACATGTCCTAGAAGTGAAAATGGCTTTGCATTTTGGACTAGACCTCTGAAACTGAAGGGGAGGGAGTGGAAACACCACCTCTGTGTCACTCGTGGACTTGAGGAGCGCTGAAGCTGACTGCAGGGTTTGTGTTCTCCTTTCTCAGAGATCCATAGGGAAGAAAAAAAAAAAAAAAAAACCCAGCTGCAATCCCACTCTTAAACCTTTCCAGTGATCCTGGGTTTGTCCTTCATTCTCTCTGTATGTGTTTTGAATAGTTTTAATTATCTCCTATATTGAAAGCATTTATTATATTCCCTCAATTAATACGCAAGTGTAGGTTCTCAGCATTCGCTAGAGTACTGAGAATTCAATTGCATAGAAAATGTGATTTTTTCCATACTGACATCTTATTTTAGTGGTATTTGGTGTAGTCAAATTCTGATTGTTTTACTGTTCCATCAACTGATTTTCTATTTATTAACATAAATTCCTCTGCTCTTCAGATAGGATTTTTGCTTTCAAGGTGTTTCTCGAATGTCTCCTCCTTTTATCATTTATGAAATTAAATTTTACCCTTCAAAAGAAACCTCCCAAACTAGTTACTTAAAAAGTTGGCTTATCTGATGGCACCAGACACCTGCAATTATTTTCATGTATTTTTTCACAAAGCAGATCTAGTTTAATGCCAAATTCAGCTTTCTGCTATAATCTGAATTTTCCTGATGTGTTTTATAAAGATCATAATAGGTAGATGTCTCTTATTGGAAGAGTACCAGTTTTGCAATTAGTTAAAAATGTGAAATGCAGAGAGAACGGTTATTATTGGGGTCGTGTTAACTATGAAGATATTATTTCTCAGTGGAGGCATTTAAAGTAATGTTTTTTGAGAAATACTGCTTTGTCTGGATAAAAAAGGTGTATAAAAATGAGTAAACTTACTATATAAGCAGTATCCTAATTTATTAATGATAACTGCTAGACACCTGTTGACTTCTCTGAATGACAAGGATACTTTAGCAGATGTATAAATAAATGCTAAAATCACATCGTACCCAGATTTTTAAAGCTCAATAGCGTATTTATTTTCATCCATTGATAAAAGCCCACCCAGTGGTAACTCTTTCACTGTTAAATTTCATGCCACCCCTTAGGAGTATATTGCATAGAAAAGCTTTGAGGAAAAGTAGCCTTAATTTATACCCTGGTCCCAGGCGGAGTGGGCTCTGACCCCAGAGAGGAAAATCCTTTCCAGGAGGCATCCCTACGTGTTTGTTTGTGGGGAAAAGATGGGTCAAATTGGCATGAATCACGGAATTGTCTAGGTTGGAAGCATAAATCACTGTGGCATTCCATCCTTAGTTTCAAGTCCACACTGAATGGATAAAAGTGTAATTATTACGGAAATAGATCAGAAGAATCATCCCACAGTTTCTGTGCATGGGATGAGGAGGGACCGCAATAAATCGGAAACAGCCGGTTTTGTTACTGCGTTACATATTTCAGTAAATCAGGACAACCTACTGGATAGACCTCAAAACAGGAACGTTTACAAATGTTTCCAAGCCTAGAAATTCAGATTTGCCTTTACATGTTGTTCCATTTTGACTTAAGACTTTATTTTTTCTGTTTGTCAAGTGGGTTTTTTTTGTTGGAGAGCATTTGTTTTCTAGCTTCAGTACAATTCATTGCTGGTGCTGTGTGCGTAATGTTTGTCTTGTTTTGGTTTCTCATAGTATTAGTGACTAGAAATAATCTGGAAATGTCCGCATTGTGGCATTTGGTTTGACTACTCTAATTACCATCTTTTTCCCAATTTTCTACACTAAGCTTTTAAGATCCAGGTTCTGTTTCAACATTAGAAATTCAAAAAACAAAGTTGTACCATTAATTCGATTAAGCCTCCTCACGGTACAAAATTTAGTGATACAAGTAACTCATTTTGAAGTTCACTTGCATGTGCACACTTAGTCTGCTTATGCCTTTTCAGCAAAAAAGAATTAAAAAAGTTTCAAATTAGGTACATCTTGGACTTATTATGAGGTTTTTCTTGTATGGTTTTCCAGGTAAAAGAAGTTGGGGAAGGAAAAAAAGATGATGCCATTCACTGCATGTTTAGCTCGGTAAAGTTGCCAATGTTATTATTATTATTACAGCGTTCTGAGATTTGTTTGGTTTTTGGTTTTGCCCTGTGACAGTGCTAGGGTTTGGCATAAAAGGGTACGTATCTCTGTTTCTCCGAGTGGTCATCAAGGAGCTGGTGGTTGAATAAGCATTTTTAGGTGAACCCTACAAACAGCACTAATGGCATGTGTTGTATGACTTTCTGTGTTTAGCCTGTGTTTTACCTTGTGTACAACTTCTTTTCTTGGGAGATAAAGTAGAAGCTACGTTTTTGTATATCTGAGGAGGCAAAGCTCATAAAAGTTTAATGTTGTTTATATATTTTAAAAGTTTTACTTTATCAAAATACATCTAGATGTTTTTAATCTCTCAGTGAACAGCAATTGAAGTGGAAACTGCTAAAAATAAAGTCACAGGCCTATAGCCATCAAAGAATTTAGAAGAGGATTACAGTGTACTGAGTGTGGTATCTTTGACCAAACTGTAATTGCAGCCTGACATGAAAGAAAGCTACTCTAAGGCATATGAAAAATGGTGATAGCCAAATGCAGCTAAAGAAATCAATTTGAAGTCCTTTATAAGCTCTTATGTATAAGACTTACACATAAGTCCTTATAAGCTCTAAAATAACTCTGTACATAATGAACAACTGGGTTTTATTCCTCTTTTTATATGTGCAGTGTGTTACTTAGTAGCTAGTATCTTAGTTTTAAGAAAATTTACCTCCCACTCTCCTAACATCTCTGGGGATGTTGCACCTTTCGCTTCCTGTTTCAGCTTGGCAATATATAAATGTGGCAGGAACGATGTTGTTTGTCTTCTCCCTTCCACCTGCCCACCACGACCACCCCCCCAAAACACTGTCAGCTGTGACTTGGTGAGGGTGCCCAAGACCTGGCCATGCGTCTTTTCTAGAAGTCCCTCATAAACACAATGCTTGGTCATATTGACCATTAAGAGATGGAAAATGCCATGTTTTGTAAGACACTTATTCCATAATTTAAATGTCTCATAGTGCAAAACAGTTGTTTGGTATTATTGTGTACCCAATTCTATGCAAAGTTTGTGTTTATATTATGCCTGATATATGAGATTTGCTTTTTCCATGCTCATAAGCAGTTTTATTTTTGTTTTCTTCCCTCAAACTGAATGCAGTCCAGGGGCTGACTGGTACAGGCTTTATTCCTAAGCCTTGTCCATGCTCCTCTGCCTCTACTTCTCTTGCTCATTCAGTCAACATCCATCACAGTGGTATGAAGTAAACTCAGATAAATATCATTTGGATGAGCTTTGACTTTCTTTGGTTCTGCTACTCTGATCAAATGACTGTATTTTTAAATATCCAGAAGTTTAATTTCATTCTCCTGATCGATAATGCTAATAATCATTTTAGTTATATCATATTACCAACTATTTTAGTCAGAAGGACTCCATGTGATTATCACATTATGTATAGGTATTAGTGCGATGAAGAGAAATAGCTGAGTCAAAAATCTGATTCGACTGATTTTTTTCCTCATAGGTATCAGGTTTTGTTAGATTTGAAAATGCATGACAAAAAAAAACCTTTAAAGAGAGATGGATTTGGGGAAGATCAGCTGAAGCAGGTAGAAGTCTCAAACAATGAACTTCTGCCTCTTAGGTAAAAGGTAATTGTTGGGAATAGCGTAAGAGTTTATTTTTAATCTGTGATCAATACATACAGCTGCCATGGACTGCAATTATTTCAAATTCTACGTGACTTGGGCTTTTTTTCCTAATAAATATATTGCGGAGATTTACACACCTGTAATTTTCAGTTTCTGATTGTGCTGGGTTAAATTTCCCTGTTTAAAAACACAATGCAAGTTCCAGCCTCCTTGTTATACTTACTGATTTTTTGTAATAGCAAAGAAGTATTTTGTATAGCTTACCTCTGGTTTAGCCTGTAACTCCTCTGTTAAGCTTTTTTTATAGAGCAGATGTGCCCTTTTAAAAGGCACATTAAAACTCTTCTACCAGTGGGTCTCAGGTTTTGATTTTACTGTTTCCTTTCTTTCTTAATGCCAGCAAGGTGGGCAAATAATCTACTTTCCGAGTTCCCAGGACCAAATTGAACCTGCTACATCCAGGTGACACAAAGCATTGATCCAGCACAAAGCTGATTCTGTGGCTCAAATTTTTTAGAACGTTTTTTGATTACCTTGGTGGTACTGGCAGTGTGTGTACTGGATCAGCTGGCACGACGTCCAGGGAGAGGAATAAAGCTGACAAAACCTCAAATCCTGTGGGCTGGGTGAGTGGGCATGACCGCAGCCATGTGTCCTCAGTGACCGTGATCATGGTCATGTCCTGCTGTGCGATGGCCGGTGCACACACTGATGGTTGAATGTAAACCATGGTTGAAGAGTTGAACCCCAGCCTTTGGTGTCAGGGGCGATGGCTATATATCAATAACGTGGGTGTATAAATCATACCTGATGCTCACATTAGGTGGTTGCATTCGCCATTACGTGCTTCAAACCCCATTCAACTCCCACCTAATCTGTGGATATTTGGAGTTTCCCAGGTACCAGGTGCCACCTCCAGTCAGTCACATACTTCTGGGAAGGTGCATGGTGGCCAGGCTTTGCAGTCTGAGAAGTGAGGGGCATAACCCATTCCTGACCCTCATGTGGGTCAACAAAGCAGTATTCTGCTTGGGCTGCCTCAGGAATTAGATTTTCTATGAGAACCTAGAGTGCAGAAGCATGCCATTATATTTTCCTTCCGAAACAGACCGCTGTCTTACCCAGTAGGTTTTTTATTTGGTTGTGAGCATGCCTGTGATCCCATGCCTGCTCTGGTTTGATGTGTTTTTTGTTGAGACTGACTGAGAGGGAGGCAGGGAGCAAAAGGGCCTCTCTTCCCAATGTGACTCAAGTCATATTCTGAATTAGATTAAAGTGAAAATCTTGCTTTTCTTGAAGAATACTCTGGTTTGTTTCTATGCCAAGAGCTAATGCTCACACATCCACAGTGCTCAGGCCAAACCCCCCGTAAGTGGAAGTACCTCTGCTCGGTGAAGTGCGGGGTGTTAGACACATTTTCTCTGGAGCCTTTCCTGTTATCCAGGGTAACTCCTCCTTCAGTGTGCTGGAGCATGGATGTCATTTTGAGGTGTGTAATTTTCCCTGGCTGTTAAAATACGTATGTGGTGGTTTTTCCTGGGAGTGCTAAGAGGAAAAACCTAAAAATGTTCAGTGAGACTTAACATTGCAGTACCTAGTCTGTTTCCAGATATTGGCTAGAAATTGTGAAGCACGACAGGCCATGGTTTCTTGTTCATGCACGGAGCTACTGCTCTGCTCTGATAAAGCAAGGAGGGGAAGAAGGGTAAACAGTGCAGTGATGTGTCTGTCAGGTCCTTCTCATGATCAGAGGGTTAGAGCCCCTCTGCTATGAAGATGAGTTGAGAGAGTTGGGGGTGTTCAGCCTGGAGAAGAGAAGGCTCCAGGGAGACCCTAGAGCCCCTTCCAGTATCTGAAGGGCACCTACAGGAAAGCTGGAGAGGGACTTTTTACAAGGGCATGTAGTGATAGGACAAGGGGTAATGGCTTCAAACTGGAAGAGGGGAGATTTAGATTAGATGAGATCTGAGGAAGAAATTGTTTGCTGTGAGGGGGGTGAGCCCCTGGCCCAGGTTGCCCAGAGAAGCTGTGGCTGCCCCATCCCTGGAGGGGTTCAAGGCCAGGTTGGACGGGGCTTGGAGCAACCAACTCAAACCATTCTATGATTCTGTGATTCTCACACCAGAAGTCCAAGTCTCAGGAGAGATCTGGGGTCCCTGTTCTTGCCCTTGGAGGGGTATAGGGGGGTTAGGAGCATTTCCCTCATGGCTGTTCCTCAGTCCCCATGCCTGAGCTCTTTTTGCCTTGCTCGGTGATGTTTGCCAGTAGATTGTCCAGTGTTTGCTGTCCTTCACAGGACAGGGCTAATTTCAGACATAATTAGTTTTGATTTTTTGTTGTAATTCTTGATTTTTTGTTGTAATTCTTGATTTTTTTGTTGTAATTTTTGCCTATCTGTAGTGACAACCCAGATGCGCTGGCTGTTTTCCAGATGAGCTTACTGATAAGACTTGAAATGCAATAATGCAAAAATTCTCTCTGTACTTCTCTCTGTCATCGTTCAACAAGACAGTTCTTTTTGGTCATTAAATCTGCTGAATTGATGGTTATCTATCTAAATCTGTTGCCGAAGTGTTTAACCCTGGAATGTAATTCCCCCGCCAAATCTAATCAGTTTTTTCCTGGAATTGTTTTTGAAAGACAGTAATTCCTGCCAGTATGGACCAGGGTCTTTAAGAGAACTCCAAAAGAAACTTTAGAGGTGTGCCAATTTCCTTCTTTCAGGCTCAGTGGAGGAAGCAGTTTGGTCTCTTTACTCAGTAAAGATGTCTCCGGGCAATCGTGGCATCAGACTGTCTAACAACAAAGATGCGGTGAGGGAACACAGCTCTTGTTTGATGGAAATTTGAGGTGGTCCCACCCCACAGCTCAGCAAGGCACTGATCCGGTACTGCTTAAAAGAAAAAAATAAATATGGAGTAATAAATACATATATTTTTTTCCCCCAGAAGGCTCGTAGCTCAGCTCTGAGACAGCGTTGGGCTGGCACACTGCGACGGTGGCAAGAGGGAGAGGCAGGAGGTCAGTGGGGCCAGAATATCTTCAGACAGCTGTTGTTGGGTCCTGTTTAGGCTTTTCTCTGCTTATGTAGATTAAAATATCATTTTGCAGAATTGTGGCGCAGTCAGGGATTTCTAAGGGAACTACCTGCTGTTTGTTTCTACTGTGTTCCCAGGAAATACAGCTTAACTCATTATTTTTGTAAATGAGCAAGATCATAGCAAATAATTGTTCCAAATAGCATAGCTGACGAATATCTGATATCTTCACATAAATATCCTTCGAAGGCCCTAAATAGTGGCTAACCATTCCAGCTGAAGGACAGTGCTTAGGCAGTCCGTGACACTAATGGGAAGGTGTCATGAGACTTCAAGACAGTGTTGGTGGCCTCAGTAGGCACAAGTGTTTCTGCCGTCCTGAAGCGTAGGTAATTCACACCTGGCCCAGGAACGTTATGAAAATTTTAACACTAGGGTTATGTTTTTTCATAATTAAAAACCCCCAAACCACAAACCCTTCTGTTTCCTTAGAATACAAATGCAGCTCATTAATTGGAAGAATTCTCTCTAAACTCAATATTTTGTCTTTTTTTTAATTAATATTTTTTAAATCATAGCAGTCGAATAGCGCTTTATAATCCACGATAGTTTTCAGACTTTCCCAAGGATGCTGGTCTTCTCTAGTTTGCTTTTTTTGTCTCTTTTCAGAAGATAATAACCTTTACACAGCAGCAAGATGGCATTCCAAAGTGACTTTTATGCTTAGATTGCAACATGCAACAAAATTGCTGAAGTTGTAATGTTTTTAATCACGTGTGTCTCTGGAAGGACACCAACCCTGCATCAGTGTCCTCCAAAAGAGGAGAAAGGGGAGAAATAGGATACAATTGCTTAGTTACCTTTTTGCTGCTCTTTTTGCTCTTGCTTGGCAAAAGAATTTTTACTCTCTCTGGCTGTATGTGGCTTGAGACCACTTAAAGAATAAGTAGCTGAAATGTCAGCTCATGCTGACATGTGCACTTACATGAAGTCTGATGCATCCGTCCGATGTTGATCTTACTCATAGCAACTGAGGAAAGTAAACTCTTCAGGTTCAGTCCAGGTTCTCAAACTAGCCCGGAATTCTCTTTCTGGTTTTAATATTGCAAAGGGTTTGATCCTTGTTGAACTTCAATAATGGATGTTCTTAAATGGCTTAAGTAAAAGATTTGGAATCAAGATACTTTGTTTCTTTTTTTCTGGACGTTCTTCGTCCAAGGATGCAAAAAATAAAAGTCACGGGGCTCATCATTGTACAGGGAGCACTCACCTTGTTAGCAGTAGCACAGGTTTAAGTGGACGGGTGGCAGGACAGCACTGAGGAGATGTGTTGGCTCTGGAATCTGGAAACAATGTGATTATCAAGGCTAATACTCTGCAGGCTACAGTTTTGTTGTTGTTGCTTTTAAAATCCACGTATCCACATCATAGAAGGCCCCAGATCACTGTAGAGGCCAGAATTACAAACAGACTTGGAAGAAATGAAAGGGGACAGGTCCAGTGGTGAGTCTTAAGACCTGGTTTAAATGCAACTTCTGGATCAGTAAGCCACTCCAGACTGGGAGCTCTGGGAGAGCACACAAGGGGAAAACCTGTGTACGTGTGCTGATTCTTGGATTCTTCTATGTAAGATACTGTGTGAGTGAGTGACTGGACACTATTCGAAAGAGAAGGCTGGGTGAGATGGACTGGGGGTGTGACTCCTTATGGTGATCCCTATAAATCATGCCAAGGCATTTTTAGCTTAAATGGGTAGACCACAGTCTACAGAGAGATGTTGACTTACCTCCAGGTTTTCAAACACTTTCCTTTTTCTAACCCCAAATTGGCTTACTTTGTTTTTGCAGATGTTTTTACTTGCTCTATTACTTTATGTAACGTGACAGCTGGTTAGATCTGTTATTGTTAAATTAAGCTTTTTAGGTCAATTTCAGAGGGATGGCGATGGCTTTCCAAAACGCAGAATCCATCAGTATGACATTGACTCAAACCTAAACAGAGGATTTCAGCATTTTATGTGGCTGCAATTGCTATTCCATACAAAAATGTACAAAACTAACACTTTGTTCTTTCCTGTGCTTCTTGTTCTCCTCATTTATCAACCCTGAGTGTAACATCTTTGTGATTATGAATCTACAGGGCATAAGCATATAAAAATAAAGTTGTTAAAAGAATACAAAGGCTACCCTTTACTGCATACAAATATTAAGAACGTAATTAAGTAGGTGGTTAAGAAAATCTCATTTGTAACTTGTTTCTATAAATATTACTGTGATCTATGCCTTGAATGAGATCTATTTTTAAAGATCTTGACTTCTATCAAATGACTTCTTCTGGCCTAAAAACACATTGTTTAGCTTTGGGATTTAATGTGATTTTCTCTATCCACATGCACATAACGTAAAGAATAACTTCCCACATTCAGTGTGAATCGAGTTCTTTTACTGGGTGTTGACATTGACCTTATGCTAACCTACTGAGAAATTGAAAGAAGTAGAAATGAAAGGTGTCACCCTTAGAAAATTACAAATGTAAAAGCAGTTTTAACTTGTGATTTTCATAGCTGTTAGCCCCTGATTTTGACATTATTTCAGATTGTCTTTATTTAAGGAATAACAGCCCTTCAAAATGTGTCATATTTAAAACCCGGGTGACAAAAGAGTTTCTATTTCGAGAAAAAAATTGTATGTTTTTTAGGTTTCTCTGCACCAAAAAATAATCATATAATGTTAAATCTTGTATGTCACATGCTGTGATTGGGGGTAGCTCGTTTATTTTCACTGGCTTGTTTGGCAGGAGAAGGGAAAGTCTTCTGAATTCTATTTTTAACGTTAGAATGGCATTGTAATTCTTGCATCTAATTCACTACCTGGTGGGAAGAACATTGAATTTTTTCCCCGTCATTGTAGTGTACCAAGCTTTTAAATGCGTTTCTTCTGTGCTTTCCTGCCCAGATGTTTTATAAAATGTGGATGGGTTTATAGATAGATAGACAGACCGACTGGTTGATTTGTGTGTACACATATATTTATATAGATATATAGATGCTCATATGTACATATAGGCATACACATACATCAGACAAAGCAACGAATTTTACAGACAATGGAAGCTGCAGGGTTTATATTCTTCTAGCATTGTAGGAAGGCGTTTTTGCTTTTTGATTATGATATGACAGCATCCCTATCTTCAGGATGTCAAGTTATCAAGAGAGAATGTACGTGTTTTTTGAGACAGCTGGTGGAATCTAATAATGTTTGAGGACTAAAAATCTGAGTCTATTTAACTGTCTTCTCAGTTTATTTCCATTAACATTTACAGGATGTAAATAGCTTTTAAACATTCTGATATTGATGCTAATTTGTGCTCACGTTACTGTTCTACAGTTATGAAGGTGATTATTGTTTTTCTGCTCTCTCTGTGACTGGGACTATTCTATATAGAAACATCATTGAATGCTTCATTTTTTTCAGTACTTTATGGAGCTCGTGATGTTTAAAAGTACGACCTCAGTTGCATTTCTAAACTAACCATATGTCCATTGAAGAGTTGCATATGTTTAGCAAGTTTAATTGATTTGATTCTTAAGCAAATCTTAACAGTAATTTAGAGTAGAGATTTAAATGTGAGGAGATATAGATATCGACTAAATTCGTTGATAGTAACTAGCCAGGGATGAAAAGAACCGACCCCATGTACCTGCCTATTAAATTTTGCTGGAGATTGGAATGTACAGCTCAACAAAGTGGGAAGACACTTAGAATTTTACCAGTTTGGAGGAGTAGGAAGATACCTACTGGAGGTGGTTATAGACTGCACATATTTTAGCTATAGCAACAGAGATTTTTCTTCCTTTAACTCCTACTTCTAGTATTTTCTAAATACTCTCTAAATAAGTGTCCACGCAGCAGCAGTGTACCTTTATTAAATAACTGAGTAAGAATGAAGAAAATAATAGTATCTTAGTATACAAATACCTAACCCAAAGCTGAAGTTAACAGTAATTAAAAAAACCAAGTGGTTTCTGTAAAGGCGATAAAAATCATTATATAAACATAAATATGATAGTATATTGGTGTGTTACAATCATGTCCTGTCCACGTTGGGAGCTGGGTACGTTGGAAAAATGGCTTCTCAAGCTGAGAAATGAAACCTCGGCCATCGTGTTTCAAAAGTGCAGTTTTCATTTTAAGTCGGGTATGCAGTAGAGGTAATGGATGTGGACATCTATGGGGGACAGCTTCTGTGTGCCATGTATCTTTGTCAAACATGCTGAAAGGGAAAGCTGTCTTTAAAGCTAGTCACCTTTATTACTGCTATATCTGACCTGAAGCTTGCTAGAATTACGTAGGATGGATGATAGGATTCATTTCCTAACAGTCCTGCTCTCTTGTTTTTGAAGAACAGATTGGCCACTGATCTTTATTCTTTCTCAGACACTTCTTAAACCTCCAGGTAGATTCTCCGAAGTTGTCCTCCTCTTGGTGTGATTACATTCCCTGTCTAAGCTAGTGCAGGCCAACAGTAGAGAAATAGGACTTCATTGGTGGTAGAAAGTTGAAATGGCCCACTACATTTTAGCACTAATTTTCTAAGTATTGTGCTTCCTACTAAGAGCTACTGGAGCCAAAACACTTTTCTACAAAGCTAAACCTTTCCATAGTTACACGTAATTGAATAACAGAATTCCAAAAAAAAGAGATTGTGCTGAAATTTTATTTGTGATGTGTTACTTGCAGGGAAGGTTTTACATTCCGCTGGTGCACGAGCTATTTTGGATGTGGAGGTATTAGAATTTTATTTTGTCGTTCCTTATAAAAAGCTTGTTTTCCAAATGGAATGACAAATGGAATGCCAAAGGAAAGGCCTTAATTTAGACTAGTAAATACAAAAGCCTCTATCTTGAACATGAAAAGCTAACCCAGGCAGCATCTACTCTTACCTCACCTGCCCTGCTAGGTGATCATCTTGATACCTGTTTTACATTCTGACTTCAGATAGTCTGTTAAGATACCTTTGATTTATATTTCTTGTAATATATCCTGTGCAGACCTAGGATGTACTGTAGAGGCTATAAAATGATTTGGGTTTGGGGAAGTTTTATGTTACTCTTGGCTTAGAAACATCTCCTTCAATAGGTGGGAAGACCAGCCTTTACTTTTTAAGGAAAGCAAAATTTAAGCAAGAGCAGTACTGCTCAGGAAAGACTGAAAAATATTCATGGTATGTATGTCTCTGAGGGTCTAGGTATTATGAACATAATGTAATGCATTCAAAATGTAATTTAGGATAATTTTTGGTATAAAGGTGCTACCCAATTGTCATCTTCAGGTTTCATGCATCACTCTACATAGCAGCAATAGGGAATGTCAGGATATTGGTCTCTGGTTGGTGTTTGGGGCATTGTTCATTTAATTGCTATATTAAAGTTGTGGAACTTTGTTTCATTAAAGCTTTGGAGTCTCATATTTTTCTGCAGTGAGAGGAAAGAGAAAATTCTTTCTGTATTAGAATCCGAATTTGGCAGCCGTTACTTTTAGAAGCCAGAGGCAGGTTTGAGTTCTACTGTTGGATTTTTTTTGTTTGGTTTAAATGTCCCCTGAGGCAGGTGTGGTCTGCGTCCAGGGGTCCTGTCTTTTCTAACATTTTGCCAAGTATATGAAGAAAACAAGATGTGTCTGCGTCCTGGAGTGAGATACTGGATTCTGCAAAAAGGATAGGCATCTGTGACAAGTTTCTTTTACCACTATGTGAAAGAAATCAGGCTTTCTCTTTCTTTGGAGGATAGCTACAGGGCTGAAGGTGGGGTTTGTAGTGGCTTTTTGGCAGAAAACAGGTAGGCATGGAGCCAACAGAGGTACAGAGCATCTCTGATGCAGGTTCCTAATCTAGGGAAAACAACCAAACATTCCTTCGTGTGTCTACTTCAAATTTCTCAAAGCTGAAGTTGACATTAAAACGTTTACTTCTAATAAGCGTTTCTCGGAACCTGACCGTTAGTGTGTCAGAAGTTCTGCTCAGCCGCCTAATTTCGTGTGACTTCTCTGTACTGTTATAGCCTTGATTTTGAAGTTGAGAGTTCTGTTTCTCCTTTTACCAGGCAGGCTGGCTTAAATCATTTCATAGGGACAGAAAAGCTTTTCTCTGGAACTGAAGCCATGAGTCCAAATGCATCAGTACCCTGATGTAAAAGTGAAAAAAAAAATTAAAATATATTTCCAGAATTATTTTTTTTGTAGGAAAATACTTTACAGACATTGACTTATATCCTGTGGGTGACATTTAATATTGGTCTACATTTTAACCTTTTTTCTTGAGCTTTTCATGAGGACTTTGGTAGTATTTTACTTTTCTTGCAATTATATTGTGCTAGATTTGACATTTTATGGGGAGTGGAGAGGTAGGAAAAACGGATGGAATACACTTCTGTTAAGGGTTAGGCCATTTCTGGATGGCCGTGGAAAGGGCTGTATTGGATTGCACTTTTTGCTTTACTACAGTGACTACTGTAGTAGTTTTTTTTAAAAAAAAAAAAAAGTTAAGAACTTGGTTTTGAAAAAAAATAGCCTTCACAAGTAGTTGAGGTCATGTTAGAATGCCAGATTCTGCTTCCATGCATCCAAGACATTTGTAAACTCTTTGCTGTTTCATTAGCTTGAGGTCAAAGCCTTGTTTGTTAGCGAGCGTAGAAACGCTGGCACTAATACTTGGATGAGCATGAAATTTGAATGGAAATCTCCTGATGCCAGTGGGGAAGTTGTCCCCGTTATGGTGTGAAAGGTGTTTGTCACAAACTAAGTTCAGTAATGTTCTCGTCCGTACTACAGTGATGCGGTCACAGCAGCTTGTCTGCCCCTTGGTTGACATTGATACGATGGTAAAATCAGCGGCGTTGCTGCAGCTTTGCTGACGGGAAAGAGCTTTCCTTTGCTTGCCTGCTTTATTCTCTTTGCTCAAAGAGACGGTGCTCTGATGCCAGCAGAAAAGCTCCTCTCGTCAGCATTTGCTATCTATCTGCTGTGAGGACTCTGCTGACACAACTGGTGCTATAAACCCTTTAATATGACACACGCAAAATTAAACTGAAAATCAGAGAATAACGAAAGAAGTTTTAGGGAAAGTACAGCTCAACAGTAAATAAGTTGTAGATTCAAGTCTGCTTCGTGTTGCTGTTCCGGTAGGTTTTAACAGAGGCTCATTTTTCTACCTCTGCAAAAGAAGTAAGCGAGCGTGAACTAGAGGCAGGAAAGCCTTCTCTGAACTTGTGTTGCTTTGGTGTGGAAAGGAGGAGGGGAGGAAAAGCTTAAAAGTGTAAGAATCAAATGGGAAATCCGAAGATGTCGTATGAGGCAGTCTGTATTTTCATACCATCAAGGGTATACATAAATTATACATACCTGAATAAAAGAATTATCTCAAACTCTGCTCATGTCTGGACAATGTTCATAGACCTGTTTAAAATAAGGAAATGGCTTATAGCTGAATTACTGAGCTCTAAGAACATGTAAAGTTCTCCGGTGATTTATTGGTCATCTGGTACTTCTTGGTATATTTTTAGAAGGAAAAGTGGCAGTAGAGATGACTGACTTCAAGATTTAAGATGAAAGGAAAACAGGTTTTTCACTATGAAAGCTAAATTGCCGGTCCCAGTGGATGGCAAACCCCATGACTTATACTGAATTGAAACTCAGCAGGTTTGCTGCTGCTTTTCTGCTTAGGTGACATAATCAAGGGCATTTTGAATGCACTTCAGATGTGATCTCACTCATTAGAGTGTGTTTCAGATCATGCTACTTTTTACAAAGGGTATTTGCTTTGTAGGAAATATTTATGCATCATTCTACACAAAGGTTTTTTAGTAATATATAAGGCAAAGTATTGAGTATTTGGCTGCATTAACATCTTCCATTTTAGCTAGCAGAAGGCTTGCTAATTTAGATACTTTAATGAATGAGTCATAACCTTTGTATAATAGCACGAAAATTATAATTGTCATTTTATTCTATCCACTGATGTATTTTTAGTAAAAATAAAAAAGTTTCGGGCGGGGAGAAGCTGTTTGCACACTTACGTACAAAACAGCAAAAAAATAATCTACACTCTTAGTAGGTTTTGTTAAATACTTGGTATAGTATTAAACACAAACAAGTTTGCGGGATTTGGAGAGCAACTATGTAGATTTTATAGTACCTTTTCCTCAGAGGTTTTACAGCTGTACTTTTAGTTATCAATTTTATGTTTTCAACATAGTTTCATGTAATAGCCGGTTTGTAAACTAGTGGAACACTTTGATACATGTGTAGGCCAGATGTACGATATCCTACTACTGTATTTTCTTCAAATGTATTTAATTTTCTACTTATCATTTGAACTTTGGCTGGATTTTCAAATTGCTGATTGGTGAGATTTCAAATGGTTCGGACATAGAGCCCAGAACTGGGAGTGGTTTTTTAATTCAGAGAACATTTCTCCCTTAATCACACAGAGGAGCGAAGGCAAATGTTCTGTTATTTCCCAACCAACCAATCATCTTTTTCAGTTTTCTGAGCCCTAAAAGTGCCACCAGAAAAATTGCTGTGCTTGTAGATAGGTACAGCGAAGCCTTCACTATGACAAGCATGTATTCAACTGAAAGGTTTTTTTACAATTCTCTTTTATTTAGGACTAATGGGGTAAGAAAAAATATTTGTCACAGTCATTATCTTACAACTGAACGCCAGCACAACAAATAAGTAGCACCTAGAGGTTAGCAAATATTTTAGGAAGTCAGGGGTTTTTTTGCTAGCTTGAGCTGCATTGTGTGCCATGGCATCTCAAAGATTTTTCCAAAGAGTTGTTTGTCTAATTTGTGTTGTACAAATATGGAAAAAGCTTGATTGTCTGGAAACATCAGGGTTTTTTTCTGAAGGATGCTTGCTGCTTAATTGGTTTCCTTATATTCTGCTGCATAATTATTCCCTCATACCCCAATAGGTTTTGATGTCTCACTTATTATAATTGTGAAGTGCCACAGGCACTGTATAAATAAAAATAAATATCCAAAGGCAATCTATAAATACATCTCTACCCTTAGACATCTGCACAAGATCTAGGTGTCTTGGAATTCTCAGGCAAAACGTTGTTAGAAACCCTGCTCTCAACAAAACAGTCTGGATTATGGTATAATGATTCTGTGAATCCAAAAAATATTATGTTGTTGCAACAAAAACCTATGCAATGTTGGGAAATACAACTAAGATGATTGTTTTATGTGTCTTTTTTTTCTAATAGGGAGGCAAGTATATCAATCGCTCTGTTTAGAGCAGTAAGCGTGATAATTCCTCATTTGGAGATACATGTCTAGTAGGGACATTGGACTTCAAGGAAAATGTGGATCATGTAAAGAAAGCCCAGAGGAGACCAAGAACAAAATTACCCTCATGTTATTATTTTTTTTAAGGTGGAAGTTACAGTCTGCTGATGGCATTATCTAGAGTTTCCCCCTATCAAAGCCACATGCCGCTCTGGCTACAAGCCTGAAACACCTACGTTTCCAGTCAGAATGGAGCAGCCAATCTTTCAGGGACTGACTTCTTGGAGAATGGCTGGGGAGGAAGTCCAACAGACTTGAGAAATGTTTTTTATCTGCATTCCGGCCCTCAGACTAATCTGATTTAACATAGAAGTTTAATGTACTAATATCTGTTGAGAAAGGCAAACACTGAAGAGTGCCAACTTTTCGAAAAGCTTTCACATTTTTTATTTTATAAAGAAAATTATTTGTTGATTGAAAGATACTTAAGGGATTAGAGCATTCTGCTAGCATAAATAGTAGAATCTTCATTACTAGAGATCAGTGAGATAAACCTCCACCATATATCATTTATGTAGAATTGATCCTATTGCAAGAGGAAGCATATTGCAAGACCTCTCTACGTTTCTTCCGGGCATTTTTCTGCTTTTCTTACCAAAAATTCTCAGCATCTCATCACATCATACGCTTCCCTTTGCTCAGAAGATTGCTAGAAATGTATTCATTTATTTTTCAAGTTGTTTTTACCCTGCAGTAGGAGGCTTGATGATTATAGGGCATATGTGTTCTGGAAGGCAAGTTTAATTAGTTTCTGAAATGATGTCCCCTTTGTAGCTGCTTCCTTTATTTCTGATGCTAGGTGAAGAAAGAGTCTGTCCTTGTTGCCCACCGAAGAATACCAGCAATCCATAGGGCATTGCTTTAACAGCCTGATATGTAAACTGAAGCAGGAAACGAAAAGATTTTTATTAGCAAGTGTTTTTTTCTGGAAAAGAACTCGCTCAGACTCCTGACATCTGCTAGAGAGAAAAAGTGAAGAGGGGTTCATGTACTGTGACTATTTCCACCATTTCTGAAAGAAAAGTTTGCAAACCCTCATGAATTTTATGTTTTAGTAGATTACTGTGTTAGAATTTAACGGCAGGGAAAATGACTGTTTGTGTTTGCTGAGTAGGGAAGGACCCTGCAGAGGAAGGTGACTGATGGGAGCCTTCACATGTTTCACTGGCTCCCTGCCTGACCTGTTCTGGTGTGGAGAGCAGAAGGTTGGTTGGTTGGTTGGTTGGTTGGTTTGTTTAATGTAGGGCTCATTTCTGCAAAACTCTGAAAAGATTAATTGTTGAAAAACTGCCCAAAGTAGCCTAAGAGTGTGTGCACTGGATCTTAGAATCATAGAATCACAGAATGTGTTGGGTTGGAGGGACCTTTAAAGGTCATCTAGTCCAACCCCCTGCAGTGAGCAGGGGCATCTTCAGCTGGATCAGATCTTGCTTGCAATTAAGTATGCCCAGTAGTGACACCAAGAAACTGTGCCTGTCTCTGGATCCTTTACGATCTTTGTCTGTTATTTAATATGAAATCTTAGTTAAGGTCCTGTTTGTCCCTATCGCTCCTTTAAAGAATTGCTTAGTCACCTCTGAGAGCTCAGCCATTTCTAATGACCAAACTCACTCAATTTTTATGTTCGTGATTTTTTTATTACAGGACATATTATTGTAATACACCACACTTGGGTCTCATCATAGATATTCGTAAATTGTATCTTAAGGATGAAGGTTTTGTGAGAATGATGGTTAATAAATGAGAGAATTATTACTAGCCTAGCAGAATAATTTAGCTATATGTAGTATCTGACCAGCGGATTCACGCTTTCCTTCTATGCAGGTCTGAGCAGTGTACATCTCATTTTAAAGATGATTTTTCTACCATCTGTATTTACGCCCATTCATCAATAAGAGATAGGAGGTAAGAATTTCACTGGGCAGGAACAGGTTGTGACATGGAACCAAACACATGTGTGTGAGGTACGTGAGAGCGTGGCATTCCTCCTCCTCTTCAACTACACGCTTCTTGCAGCCCAGAATTTGTAATTTAGCAGAAGAAATTGCTGTCCAGTGGGATTTTTGCTTCCTATACTTACATGAGTAAAATCATAGGATGAAAAAGAGGGGGCTAAAAATTTAAACTGCATCCCATTTGCTTGAAGATGGAGTTAGAATGAGAGGGAGGAAAAGGGGAGAAGTAAACCCTTAAGTTCATATTTTAAGTTATGTCTTCTTGCCACTCCTACATGGGTTTCTATGGAAACAGAAGCAGAAACTGGGCCATCGGCAGCCAAGAATCCATTTACACTTTAAATTTACTGCTTGAGCAGCCATGCAGTTGTCTTGTCCAAATTAAATCGTGATAGAGTAACACTTGCTAAGTAAATTGGGGGTAAGATGAAAACACCAAATATTAAATATCCTTCCATGGATACACCAAAAAAAAACCCCATCTTTTTTCTGAAAGACCTTAAGAAGGCCAGTTAGATTATATTTTAAAAATAAGGTACTTATATGTGGCTTTATAAATACGCATTGGAAGTATATTAAATAATGCTGTTATATCCTTCAGGTAATTACGTTATCTACTTTAATTAGGAAGGTAGCTAACTCTCTCAGGCAGCTTAGCTGTTTCTGAGCTTTGGATGCAAAAAAGAAACAAGTTGCATTTTCCTTACTGCTTGTCTTCTAATAAATTTCGTGGTGAAATTCTCATGCACTGACACAGCTCACGGATGTTATATAATCACTACTGACGTCTATTTATGTCTTATTAGAAGATAAGATTGCTTATACTGCTCATGATAAAATATTGTCAGATACTTAACCACTATTAGAAACTTGACTAAAGTTACTAAGCCTTTTTTGAAACCATAATTGTTTAAGTTGATGTTGTCTGTTTTAGTTTGGGTTGTTTTTTTTTTTTTTTTAAATTCTGGTGAGCTTTAATTAGAAAAATGATAGTGCTCTTACGCTTTTGAGTAAGAAGTTTTCTTTGGAAATATACCCAAATTATGCCCTGTATTTGGTTCGGTTTGTCAGTTCTTTAATTGCACTTGTTTCCTCAGTTGACCTTTCAAAATCTGGTGGAAATCTCAGACTTTTTTTCTCTCAACTGCTAATAAAGCTGACCTGTGGGTACAGCTGGTTAGAAGACCGTGAGCGAAGGAGCAGTCTCAACTGAACGATGAGTTTGTAAACAGCTACGGAAGAGAGATGGGAACTAGAGAGGAGCGATAACCTAGGAACCGTGGGTGCATGGAGGGAAGAAGTTAGAGGAAGGAGAGAGGACGATCTACGGGGAAGAAAAGAAGCACGAGTAAAGAGAATATGGGATGGATCGTGAGGGATAGAGGAGGTGAAATGCCTAAAGAACAAAGAAAAAGGAAATGGGGTTGAGTGCATAAGGCATGTGGGACTGAGGATAGACTGGGAAGACTGGGACTGGCAGAAGATGGAGGCTAAGCTTGTGCTAAGTTAGGCAAGGAATATGATGCTAGGATAAGAAACTGTCCTGGGATAAAGATAGATACAAGGCCTCTTCAGAGCCTGAAATTGCAGCTAAGAGAAGTATTTAGTCTATATTTGGGAGCTCTCTTAGCCTATTGCCAGATTTTCCCTGGATCCTGGACCAAGCGAGAGCTGGAGTCCCAGCTTGGCTGTTTGCTCAGCCCTGTGGTAGGCGTCTGCACACCAGCGCCATGGATTACCTGCATGGGCCTCAACGTTATGGCAAAATACAAGAATTTGGTTTGTCTTCGTGAACCTCATTTTCGTTCATACTTAAATTATTTTTTTCTTATGCGCTTGGTGGCTTTGGGTATTGCTGACACCAGCTGAATATGCCAGTCATGAAGGTAGTGAGTGCTGGCAGTCAGAGCAACTGTTTTGACAGGCCGCGAGATGTGCAAAGGAAGTGTTCCTCCATTTTCTCCTTCCTCCTGGTCAGGGATAAACACTTGTGTGAAGACTGCGTGGCACAGAGAAATTCCTCTGTGTTGGAATTCAAGAGCTGCTGCTGCATGTGTTTGGTAGTGGTACGTGGAGCATATTTTTTCCCAAAAGATTACATTGGTTGACAGCAATTGGTAGTTTGTGTTGTCTTATGGGATGTTTCATGAGTAAGGCCTCACAAACTTCTTAGAACTGTGCAGATTAGGGTCTGGTCCCTGCACCTAATTAAGAGAGAAAGATGACTGATGCAGTAAGTTTTAAAAAGCTAAGCAGCAATTAAGTAGTAGTCAGTGAATAGGGTAGCAAACAGGGGAGTTTACATGGAATTTGTAAAGGAACTGGTAGGGTTTGTTTTTTGTTATCCATTTCCCTTAGGAGGAAAATGTGAAAAGTAATGCAGGAAGTGCCAAAATATGCAAGTGATAGAGAAACATAATGCAAGCTGTGGAGCGTTCATCATTCTTGAGTCATTTCCAGCGGAAGTTATTTATGTGTGACGTGGCGACTAATGTTGCTATTGGATGAGAAGATCCGTGCACCGGAGGCGTAACTGAAGATAATGGTTGTATTGGGTTTATGTGGCAAGATTTTGGTAGCAGGAGGGTGGGGAGGGCTGCAGGGGTGGCCTCTGTGAGAAGAGATCAGTGACTGTCCCTGCATCAGAGGCAGTTTCAGTCAGGCTCCGAAATGGACCCACTGCTGACCAAAGCTGAGCCCATCAGTGACGCTGGTGGTGCCTCTGTCAAAAGGATGGTGTGAGGGAGGGGTGAGAAAAAATGTGAGAGAAACAATCCTGCAGACACCCAGGTCAGAGAAGAAGGGGGAGGAGGTGGCTCGGAGGGGCTCGGATTCCCCTGCAACCCATGGAGAAGACCATGGAGAAGTAGGTCGTCCCTCTGCAACCCATGGAGGACCACACCAGAGCAGATATGCACACTGCATCCCATGGAGGGCCCTATGCTGGAGCCCTGGAGGAAGCTGCAGCCCATGAGGACCTGGCAGGAGCTGCGGCCTATGGAGAGGAGCCCATGCAGGAGCGGGTTTTCTGGCAGTAACTGCAGCCTGTGGCAGATCCAGGCTGGAGCAGTTTTTCCTTGAAGGACTGTAGGCCATGGAGAGGAATAGTTCTGCTGTTACAGAAAATTAGAGGGAAAAACCAGAAGAACCTGCTGTGTGGAAGGAAAGAAAGACCAATCCACAGAGATCGGAAAAAAGGAAATCATTAAATGTGTCCAGTATCAGAGTCACAATAAGTTAGGAATGTTTTGAGAGATGAAATGTGAGGATGATTTTAGAGACTGTTACAGCCATCTGAAATATGCCAGCTATAAGAGATCTTTGTCAGTGGGGGCTCATGAAGAGAGCAGATAGATCTGTTAGGAGAAAATGTCGATAACAATGTTGACAGCGAGAGGCAGCAATACAAACTTGTGTTTGAGGAATAGAAAAGAGGCAATTTATTGTTATTACTGCTGGAACAAACCGTACAGCCAGAGTCTTGCTGAAACAGGTATGCCAGGGTGTGAAAAATGCTCTAAGTCATTGCAGCTTAGGTGAACTTTTGTGGGATTCCTCTAGAGAAATAACTGAGAATCATGAAATGGTTTTGAAAATTGTCTTAAGGGAACGGTATTACCAGGAGAGACTTGGCACGTTTGATTTTCTTCAAGTATAGATGGCGGCTTTTTTTAGGGGGACTGAATATCACCCAAATAGCTGCAGGACTATTAGGCATCAAGACCAAACATGCAAAGCACAATTAGAAAGTTAGCAAAGAAGGCTGGAAGAAGCTTACAAGTGTACAGAGACACTGAAATCAGGTGCGTGAGAATGCAGCAAAACAAGACTTTTGTGAGGGTCATGAAAAGGATGTAGCAGTAAATAGCTATTTTGATAGATAGCAAATACATTTAGATAAAGTACAGTGTTTTTTATGCATTCTGTATTGTAATGGAGGAATTGGGACACCTGATATGGGCCACCAAGCTGAGTGTTGTAGAAACAAGGGTGAATGGTCACGATGGGCAGGAAGACAGTTGTGGTGGGTTGACCTTGGCTGGCTGCGAGGTGCCCACCCAGCTGCTCTCTCACTCACCCTCATCAACAGGACAAGGGGGAAAATAACATGAAAAGATTTGGGGGTAAAGGTAAAGACAGGAAGATCACTTACCAGTTACCATGGCATGCAAAACAGACTCAGCTTGGGGAAAATTAATTTAATTTATCGCCCATTAGAAGATACTTGGATGGTAAGAAACAAAGATTAAAACACCTTCTCCCCCACCCCCTTTTTTGTCCAAAGTTCAACTTCATTCCATCATTTCCAACTCCTCTAAGCTTCTCCCCCTCCCAGGTGGCACAGGGGTTGGGGTCAGTCCATGACAGTTCATCTCTGCCAGTCCTTCCTTCTTACACCTGCTCCAGTGTGTGTCCTCCATGGCCTACAGCTCCTTCGGGATCAACCTGCTCCAGCGTGGGCTGTCCACAGGCTGTGGTTTCTTCAGGAAATGTCCACTGGCTCTGGCGTGGGGTCCTCTGCGGGCTGCAATATGGACGTCTGCTCCAGCGCAGTCCTCTCCATGAGACCCTCCTTCTCTGACCTTTCTGTTGGAGGTTTCTCTCACATTTTTTCCTCACAGGGACATCCCGTACAGCAGCCGTAAGTGGAGAACCAAGATCTGAAAGGTAGAATCTCTTTAAGAAAGAGGAAGATAAGCCCTGAGTGAGTCTACCATTTAAATTAGCCAAATTTTTCCTCTAAAAAAAGAAACGGGGGTGATATTGATGATTGGAATGATTTAAACTGCTTTTATGAAGAGCGAAGGATCTGAGGTAAAATACTGTTGATGTGACTGCTACTGGCCTCTGCATATGTCAGAATATATACGGATGTCAAATATATGTGGATTTCCGTAAGATGAGGGAGGAAATAAAAATCCATGGGAAATGAGTGATTACAGGAGATTTATAAATCCCAAATTTGTGGAGTTTGTGTGCTGAGTGAGTGTCTTGGGGTCCAACAGAGCAGTTCTGAATTTGAGCGAGCTTGCGAGCTGCACCAGTTCACGTCAGATTGCGAAGCAGATACCAGCATTTAAAAAAAAAAAAACCACCCAACATTCTAATACGATTACACACTTGGATTTTAGAAAAACAAGCTTTGAAAAAGTAAGAAAATGAAGTAGTACAGTTAACTGGTCTGCAGAGCCTTGAACACAGTGGAGACAGGCTTGTGTCAAAAGCTTGTAGAAAGGACTGCAGCTTTACTTGCGTGAATAAGCTTTTTAAGGAGGCTACAAAAGGAAGCAGAGAATCTACAAAGATTTGAAAGGGGATTGAAAAATAAGGAAAATTAATAAAAAGAACACAAAACAGTCAGAAAGGGCTATGATTTGCATTTGGTAAGGCATATTTAAACAAATAAAAAAAAATTGTTCATTCTTCCTTGGGACACATACAGCACTCTCACACCGCTCTCACCATGTAGTATTTACCTCTTCTGTAGGTCTGGTAACAAAAGGGAGCGCTTTGCGTCACCTTTCAGTGAGGTTCATGTTGTGCATGTGGGTGATTAGGTACCTACTGAAAATGAGCCTGACAGGCAACTACAGAGCTGGGAAAGTACAGGTCTGGTAAACAGTATTTATGTTGCTTGGATTTCTCAGGAGTCCAAGTGTAGTCCAGAAGGAAACGTGAACAGCGAACATAACATCTGTATTCAAAAAGATAAAATGTGAGACAACTATAGGCCAACAGATTTTCTGATGGCAAATTCTGTATGAAGTTTTAAACCAGAATTTTGAAAAGAATAGGTGGGTAACTGAAAGTAAATGGGAAGTGGTATAAATGGCAGTGTCTTTGTTTCAAGCTAGTTCGTGAAGACTATGAGGGAGAGAGTAACTGGTTTCTTAAACAAGATGAATGCAGGAGAGTCAATCTGTTTGGATTTAAACAAAACATTACTTTAGCATTCCATAGGAGATTGTCATTGAAGGTGGAAAAAGTTGGATAGGAAGATGGCTAACAAGAAGCTGTGAACAAAATACAGTTTTCAGGATGGACAGAGATTATTAATGGGTTTGTACCATGACTAGAAAATATTCTTAGATGTTTGCTTATTAAATTTTGGCTAATGTGAAATTGAGAGGGCTTGTTTAGACAGAGGAAAACTCATCATGCAGGGCAGATACAAAGAAGTTGTATCCACCACTGAGTCAGTGGATATGAAAAAGTAACGGGGCAACGTTCAAAGTTGCACGTGAGAGCTAAGAACTGTAAACTGGGGGCGATGAGGAGGCATGAGAGCCAGAGATACTGGTCTCTAAAGGATGACGGCAGCTGCAGAAATTGTGCAGCACAGAAAGGTAAATGCAGCGCTGAGTAAGACATTCAGTCCAAACCTGGGAAGCAGCAATTTCATATAATAACAGCTCAGCATCTGCCCTACCTAATGCCCTCTTTTTCTCAGTCTGAATTCTGTGAAAAGGCATATGAGTTGCCTTGGTCTTTCCTATAAAAGAACTATTTTAAATTGCTTTCTGTAACACATACTTTCAATGTAAGCAACACTAATACCACAGGTTCTCAGAGTTCTCACTGCTGCACCCTCGAAAGAGCTTTTAAGTCCATCCTGATGACAGCAGGGGCCTCCACACAGTCTAGAACTCAGTAATGTAATTATTTTCCTTTTGTTATCGTCTATTTACCTGTCAGCAATAAATGTGGGGATGAGGGGTAACGGTTTTAAACTAAAAATGATAGATTTAGATTAGATATTGGGAAGAAATTCTTGGCTGTGAGGGTGGTGAGCCCCTGGCCCAGGTTGCCCAGAGAAGCTGTGGCTGCCCCATCCCTGGAGGGGTTCAAGGCCAGGCTGGACGGGGCTTGGAGCAACCTGGTGTGGTGGGAGGTGTCCCTGCCCAGGGCAGGGGGTGGCACTGGGTGGGCTTTAAGGTCCCTTCCAACTCTAACCATTCTGTGATTCTATGACTTTCGAGTATGTTTCCTTTCCATTTAGGAGGAAGATCAGTTGTCATGTAATGACAAACATGAACAGAAGTACCTGTGCAGTAAAGCACAGGTCTCTTGCTGTTAGTGCTGAACGTCCTCTGTTCCCAAAGATTAAATTTTCTTTGGTATTAGACTTCCCATTTACATTCTCCTGCAAGATTCATTTTGAAATTTCAGTAAGCTCAAGCTCTGACTAAGAATGGTTGTCTGCGATGGTGGTTTGCCTTTTTGCTACTCAGCCTGTTTTCCATTTCCATTGTGGAAGTGTGGGACATCATTACACTTTCTTTCAAGGTACTAAAAGGCATGACTCACTCCTTCTCCTTTGTCTGTTTCTTAACCAGGTTCTACTTCATGGCTTTACCTCGTGCTTTAATAGTCTTTTGCATGGAGCTTGTCAAAAGGGCTTTGGAAAGCTGAGTAAACTGTCAGGGAGTTTCAGCTATCTACATTTCTTTCTCCTCACATGCTCCAGAGTTAGAGTAGACACATGCCAGGGGTTTTCTTTGCAGCTTTCCTTTCCTACTATGTGGTTTTATAGGTTTATCCTTAATTATTTTAATCCATTTGCCTGTCACAGGTGAACTGAAGTGGACCGTATGCTTAGAGTTGCCACATATGTCCAATAGCAACCTGACTGGTATCAGGAATAGTGTGGCCAGCAGGACTAGGGAAGGGATTGTCCCTTTGTACTTGGCACTGGTGAGGCCACATGTCGAGTGCTGTGTCCAGTTTTGGGCCCCTCACCACAGAAAAGACATTGAGGTGCTGGAGCGGGTCCAGAGAAGGGCAACAGAGCTGGTGAGGGGTCTGGAGCACGAGCCTTGTGAGGAGCGGCTGAGGGAGCTGGGGGTGTTCAGCCTGGAGAAAAGGGGGCTGAGGGGAGACCTTCTCGCTCTCTACAGCTCCCTGAAAGGAGGGGGTAGCCAGGGGGGGTCGGTCTCTTCTCCTGAGTAACAAGCGATAAGACAAGAGGAAACAGCCTCAAGTTGCGCCAGGGGAGGTTTAGGATGAATATTAGGAAACACGTCTTCACAGAAAGGGTTGTCAAGGATTGGAAGAGGCTGCCCAGGGCAGTGGTGGAGTCGCCATCCCTGGTGGTAAAAGCCAGATAGACGTGATGCTGAGGGACATGGTCTAGTGGTGGAGTTGGCAGTGTTAGGTTAATGGTTGGACTTGATGATCTTAAAGGTCTCTTCCAACTGAAATGATTCTATGATTTTATGAAATACTTTAAGTTAGAAAGACCGTTGACTTCCTCGTTTTGGAGTGGTGCTAGATTTTAATAGGTGTATATCTTCATTAGTCATTCTTTCACATTTCAAAAGATATGTAAATATTATCCCAGTACAGATAACTTGTTGCTCTCCTCGCTAGAAATGTTCTACACATGTATTAAAAATGAGGAAATACAAATCATACAAATGTGTTCCTTGAGTTCAAGGCAACTTTTGATACTCATCTTTGCATCTCAACAGAAAAAAAAAAAAAAAAAAACAACCAAAAATGTGGTTTTAGTTTTATAGCTGGTTTAGGCTTTTTGTAAGCAAAATAAACACAATTATATGAACAGGAGACACAGGAACACATTAATTTGCTTCCATCTGCTAAATAATTTTTGTGAATTTAATTGTACCCTGGTTCTTCTAAACACGTTAAGACATATGTTCATAAACTAATTGAATATAGCTTCTAGTCTTGGCAGTCATCCAATTCACTGTTAAATCAACAACAGTATTCTTAAGAATTATTTCAGTTGTAGTATGTTGAATGTTCTCGTCACCATTTTCAGTGTTGAAAATCCTATGACAAAATGAAATATAGGCTTATAAAAAGCTAGCTAAGTATCCCAAATTAAATACTAGTTGCCAATAAGCTTTCTGATTAGAATGTTACTGTTTTGCCGTGTGCGTGTTTTGGCTGTAAATTTAATATTGTAGCTCCTTTCAGATGCTTTTGTTGGGTTGCTGTATGTGGCTGCTGTAGCCTCAAAGACGTTCCCCCTCGCATTTCTAATTTAAAAATATTTAAACATCATAAGGTTTCTTATTTGTGAAATTCATCAAAATGTGTTGAAAATCTGGTTCTAAACCCAGATCTTCTTCTTGTTATGAATGTTGATAAATTTTACCAGATCCATGAATCAGGATATCTCTATAAAAGATAGAAGACTTTTTGCCTTTTTTGGTTTTTTCCTTTTTTACTGTTCACTTCCTTACTACTTCAAGTGATCTGCTGAATTTTGTGGCAGTTCCCTCTTCTCGGACTTGTGCAGCCTGTTAAGATTGACAGCAGTCTGAAGAGCCTGTAGTAAAACAGAAAGATGGCATATATTTGCATGTAGAGTGGGAATTTTAAAGATTTCTGATATTTCTCAGCAGGTTAATTACAGAACCTTTTCTTCCTCTGCAATCAGTGAGCACGTAGGATCAAGAGGAGACATTGAGCCCAAAGTAGCCTATATTCTTACTAACACCGTGTCAAAAAATTTAAATGATCTATCATATAAGTGTATTATGCAGATGCAAGTGCATTATTGAAAGAGAAGAAATAGAAGTAATTGCTTCCTGGTTTTGAGAGGCGATGCGCATTTGAATGTCAAGGCACATGTTCTGCCTTGTGCGGTGAAGTTGCGACAATCTTTACACAGCCAATGTCATTGCCTTCTCCCAGTCCTAAGTTGTAGAAGTGCAACTGGGTGCTTTGCATACCGTGAAATTAAAAAATTGTGTAAATTGCCGCTGAATTTTTAACTGTGCACTGAGTAGGCCTCAGCCCAGTATCAAGTGAGCTTGAATAAACACATAAACAAGTGTTCTTAAATGTTGTTGGTATTAAAAGGCCAGGAGCTGCTTATAGTGCTTGGTCACTTAAACGACTTGGTAAAGATACAAAAATGTCCTGTGTTATATTTATCTGCTTGAATACTTACGGACTGGGGTATTTTCAGAATAGTTTTAAATAATTCATTGGGTATATCTTTTGACCAAAGTATTGCTTACGAGTTACATTTTGAGTTAATAACCCTTTTCTGCACAGAATCACAATACATTTTAAGAAATTTCCTTCTGAATGCAGGAAAAATGCCTTTAAAGCCTGCGACACCCCTGACAGGGCACACTGAAACTCATCTCGCTGTCTTTTTCACCTGTAGTTCATAGACACAGAATTAAACCTCCTTCTGCTAGTAACTGATCTAATTACCTTAGCTGAAGAGTAGAGCAAATATTACTAATTAACATGGTGACAATTTCTAAGCAAAAAGGTAAGGAAGAATCACAGAAAAGAAATTCAAACGTTTTTGCGGGGGTGTGTATGTCGAGGAGGCATCCAGTCCTGCTCTCGTGCCCCAGGGACGGATGAAACTGTACCTAACGATATAGGAAACACTGGGCATGAAATTGAACTGAAAGCCTTGAGGAAGGATTTGCAGATGAGGCTTTTAAGTACGCTGATGTGTTAACGTACTAGAAATAATACAGCAGAACTTCAAAGGAGCATTTCTGAGGGAAGAGGGAGAAAGGAAGAGTGTAATATACTAATCATTCTCCTAATTTGAAAGTTAAAAGGATGCTGAAACAGCAACTGCACTGTTCATTGCATGCTGTTAAATGACAAATAATCTCTTCTACGTCCCATTTTTTCCTTAATAACTAACTTTTCCTTTCTCTTCCTATTAGAACCGTGTATGTAATTCCCTTATTACGTGAGTAGAAGCAAAAATATATGCTGTTTGCTACAGGCAAAACATTGAATCCAGAGTCCCCTTTTTAACATAGTTTCAGGTTTATGGAAGTTCGCACTAGTTTTAATTTTTCCTAAAGCATGAGCAAGAGGAAGACACAAAAGGAGGAGATGTAAGCATGCTGTTATCCTCAGCACTTTAGAATATGCCTTAAAAGTACCCTCTGTTTGACATTATTGTGTCTCTGTGATATATTGGCAAAGCTGCCATCAGCTGAGGTTATCAGACTGGGTTGCAGAAGCGACTGCTAACAGAGCAGTCTGCGTGGCCATCAAATCTCATAAAAAATAAAACTTTAAGGTGTATAACTGCCGTATCTGTGAAAAGGTTGCAGAGGGAAGGCTGAGAATGGAGCGTTTCATTTGTTGTTGCTATGGGTTCAAGCCCAGCAATTGTAGTAGAACACATTGCTGCCGTTTTTGGTACTCTGCCTCAAAACAGATGATTTTGAAACCCGATCGTTTCAGGGATGCATTTTATGTTTTTGCAGACAGTTGTATCAACAGCACAGCCAAGCGGTTGTGTTAACAGGATGAAGTTAGCGAGAGCCTTGTCTGTGTACAGATGCAGCTCCTGAGTGCTTTGGGCCAAGATTGTTTCCAAATTAAAAGAAAATTTTAGAATCTTAGCTAAAACACACCTGCATGCTGTTTCTGGAATCACCAGCAGCTGCAATCTCTTTGTACTATGTTTGGCTGCATCTGTCCTGTCCTGGTACTGCTGCTGGTGATTCCTTTACTCACTTGTAATAGCAAAAAATAACGTACATTTGGAGAGGTATATGCATATTCTTCATTCCGAGCTGAAGAAATGTGATCTTCCTCTACCACATTGATACCACCTATTTCTCTTGTCACATTCTGTCTACTGCTATGATTTAGAAATTCTTTAAACTAATTTTTCACAGGTTGAAAAACTGTGAAAGTTGTATAACTATAGTGTTAAACCCAGGGATGGTTGTATGTATTTTTATTAAATATGGGCTAAAACCTGTCTGACTCCGAAAGGTAGATGACAGTGAGCTTGTAGAGGTCACTCTGATATTTTTCTCTATTTGTGAATTTTTAAACTTTAACATGTTTTCCCAATGCATGTAATTATTCTGAGCAAAGGAACATTGAGAATATGACAGGTATGACATTGAAAATCATGATATTACCAAACTGGAATGGAAGTTCCGGGCTCGGACTCTGGGTGTTTGCTATCAAAGCAGTGTCTGGTACACAATAATCCAGGGGGCAAAGTTTGCTGACAATATTTTGATTTACCTAGTGCCTTGAGCTTGTTAATTTTAAATCATGGTACTTATAATAGATTTGTAGATTAATTATGTATCTTAAATAGAAAAAAAGAAATATAGCCATGTGATCCCCCCCCAGATTGACTAGATATATGAGAATTAGATAAATACAAAGAGAGGCCATTATTACTATGCCATGGCTGCTGTACTACATATAACCTATTTATTTTTGCTTTGCATTTAAAGAAAAGTAGTTTTTAAAATCTTGTTCAGATGTAGAATGTTTGTTAAGCATCTGAAGATTTCTGCATTGAATATGCATTAATAAGTCATAAGAATTAATAATTTACAATAGAATACAGATAAAACATGATTTGGCTTCTACTCAGCTGCATATTTCAGCACTTTTGTGTTGTATAACATCCATTTTTAGACAGAAAATTTAACTTAATTCATCAGCACAGGCGAAATAGAAATGAAAGAAGCTGCAAGACAAGTCTAAGAACTACACACAGATTGGCTCCATCAGTCTTTGCTCTTTATGCTTCGTGGTTCCCAATGAATAGGAAAGAGTTAAATGAGGAAGGCCACCGGGAAAAAATATGAAACTTGCTTGATTTTTGGGAAACAAAGACATGACTTCTCTAGAAAACATTTTTTTTAATAAATAATACTGTTAGTTACAAGCATTCAGAGTGCATACTTGCCTGCGTAAATTTTCTGTGCCAGGAAGTTAATGGAATTAAATACATAACTAGATTTTGAACTGAACTAGATTTAATTTATGACCATTAATATTAGAAAATTTAACTGTGCTAAAATGGCAACCTGAAAATCTAATCCTTTGAAGTATAAATTCAATTTTGAAGAAAACAGTTAATGGAAGGTCTTCATAGATAGGGCCAAGTGCTTAATACCATCTACAAATGTGCTATTTTTGGCCTCTGTTCTGAAGGTACCTGTTGAATTTCTGGCCTCAAAACACTACTTAAGCTAAGAATAGACCATCTTCAATTTTCTTCCTCAGTCACAGGTAATCAGGAAGTGTCACAATGTGCATTTTGCTTTAGAGTCGCTGAGCCAAGCTTTGCATCTGTAAGAGTGATATCCTGAAGTCTCCAGAAGGCCAGGAGCAAGAGTGTCTCCAAACACGCTCTGACTTACTCCTGGGTATTTTCCATTTTCCAGCATGGACCTGCCTTCTCCAAAGTGGGTGCCTCTCAATTAGGGGCACATCTCACATGTGGCTGTAGCTGGCCGAAATAGTAGATAGTTGTGTTGAGCCTCGCAGGTGTGGGAGTGGGGCTCCTCCAGGTCCTGGGTGCTCCTGAAGGTCACTGCCTCCTCCGGCTGCTGCGTGGTCTCCCCCTGGTACTTCCAGCTGCCCCACCACCACAGCCTCTCTGGGTTTGCAGACTGGGAAAGCTGGTGTACTCCCAGAAGTACGTCAGGCATCCTTCTGTCAACTCACTGCCTGGGTGTGACTTGATTTCTTCCGTTAGTTGTGATAAAGACCCTTCATACTTTGAAGGTGTTATGTAATTGCACATGCACATTTTAATCATACATCTAACCCTGTATTGAGCAGCAACAAAAAAATCTCCCTCACAGGATCACTTTCCTTCTCCTCACCTAAAATTATTCCACCTAAAACTACTCTAAAATGACTTAAATTGAATATTCAGTTTTGATGAGCGTTTCTTTAGTACTTTGGTTGAGAAAGTTAACAGCATTTAATTATTCACCATGCAACAGACCGTGGTCTACCGAAGTTTGAACAGAAACATTCAGTACCAGTTTCCCCTGTCCTTTCTTCCCCCAATCAATCTGAATGAATGTGGATTTTATCCCCTGGTTTTGGGGAGACGTTTCTTTAATTTGGTGACTCCCCTTTTAAATTGTGGGTCAAATAGCTGACTAAGCATTCTTTGGTTTTCAGAATTCCCAGCTCAGAGATGTTTACTTTTTGAGAAGGAAAGGGTGGGTTTTAAAAGTAACAACAATTAAAAAAGTAATTAACACTTCAGCTATGTAATAAAAATAACTTTTCAAACTGATTTCAAATGTGTACTGATAGGTCCCAGTCGTTTGTTTTACCAGCCATATCATGTCTTAGCCTATGGAAGAGATTCAGATAAAAAGCTGTGTTTCTGGGTGATGGCAAAATCTGGCAGATTACAAAATATTGTGTATTTATATCATGGCATTTTGTTAAAAAATTCCATTTAGACAAATCACGTCTCAGAGATTCAGAAAAGTCTAACCAAATCTTCATCTAGTTACTACTTCCAGCAAGTAACGTTTTTACTGCCTTATCTCCTGTGGGGGAAATGCTCATTAAAACTCCATTTAATTTGGTGTTAACGATGTCATTAGCTCCTCCACATGTTTCATGTGAGTCCTCCCCCACATCTGCATTCTTTTTCCCATTTTTCCTCCATTCACTTGCTTCTCCGGTTTGTCTGTCCCCGAAGTCTCTCCTGTTGTGTTGTTAAATGCCAGGCAAGACGATGTAGCATATTTTGCAGATTCAGGAGAAGCCGTAAATTGCGTGCATTAAAAAGTGTTTTCTTTGTGAATGTTTTGTTGTATTTGTCACGTGCCTGTCTTTAGTGATCTAGGAAAACAGCCTTACGTTACAGGAGTGCATTTGGTTAACAAATCAGCTGTCAGCCGGGAGGAATTGTTAGATTCCAGCTTCCAGGTCTCTTGGCAGAAAGTGTCTTGCTCTGCCGCCCATCTAAATTTTGCCTGGTCTCTAATGCCTGAGATTCTTCATGCAAAAAGAGAATCTGCTTTTTATTCCATCTAACTAAAGATGCCTATTGAGTATTTTTTTTTTTTAATTTATACGCTTTCGCTACTGTCTTTTGCTTTTATTTAAGCATCTAGGTTGGAATTGACTTAGTTTAGCTCAAATTTTAGCTGAATTTTATATTGAGGAGACTCAGAGAAACTGAATACATAAAATGCAATATGAAGGGCAAAATGGGTAATTATTCTACTTATGCTTGTTTAAGAATTTGTACAGCCAGAGTTTGCTGGTAAACGGAAGATGTTTTATCATAATCTTACTACAAAGTTGATGTTCTTTTTTTTTGTTTGTTTGTTTTCCCATCAATTTAAAAGCACGGCTAATCTGTTTTAGCTGTTTGTAAACATTGAAGTGATTTTACTAGCTAACTGCTTGCATGTTTTTGTGTCGATGGGGAGGGGATGTTGATGGGGTTGTTCAATAAACACTTTTCTTGTTGTAGAAGATCTTCTCTTCCGCACCTCGTACTGTAATGTGGTGGCTGCTGTTACTGGGAAGAGTTCTAGAAAAGGGTGGTTGCTGCCTTCCTCTGGCAGCTCTCTGTTGGGGTGCCCAGGCCTCATTTGCTTGGGTAGCTGGTAATTGTAGAGCTCCAGCAACCAGTGTCAGGAAGCTGGGGGTGTTGGTCCTGCACCAGCCTGTGTACTTACACAGTCTTTTCTTCCTTACAAGTCCTATTTTTCCACTGAAGAACCTCACTCCTTCGACCATCAGATAACCTTCACTTGCTCTTCAAAGTACGAGTTAACTGTAGCGTTTTCTTCAAAAAGATATAAATTTTCTATTTCCATCTATGTCCTACTTCACTGGAGAAAAGGTTTAGAAATGACAGTATAATATGCTCCCTACAGCGAGGAAGGGTGGAAAGATTCATAAATGCTAGGTTGGCTCGATTCCTGCTGATGTGACACTGCTTAAAATTGAACCTTGTTTGCTATCATGCTTGGATTGTGGAGTTGACTCCTCTTCTGAAGAGAAACGGTTGTCAAAGAAATTTAAAATAAATTGATTGATCACTTAGATATTTTTTTTTTTAAATTATTTTTAGACTGGCTTCCTAAGGGACAAATTTTGCAGTCTCCATGTCTGCCTGTTCAGCCATTTATCACTACCCAACCTCCTCCCATTTTTCAACACATTGGTTAATTTCATGCGAATTTGACAGAGCCAGAAGTCATTAAATTGAACCATTAGTCATGAGATCTAGTCATTAGATTTCAGTCATTAGTCATAAGATCATCGTTCCTACAAATTTAATAAAAACTGGTGGTTGAATTTGATGGTAGAGATCCAAAGCGGTCCTTTCACTTTGGGGGGAAGAGGGAGAGGCTCAGGTTGGTGGGGACCACTTGGCATCCTTGTGGGCATCTCTGCTGGGGCTCCTGCGGAGTTAAGTGCAAAGGAGAGAGCGGTTCCTCCTCCTGCCGCAGAATATTTTGCTTCTTATACTTCTCTTCTGGTCTTGTTAAAACAAATAGGCATTATGAAGAATTACAGTGGTAGAAGAGTTCTAGTGTACAGATACATGAAAATGTTGAGGTTCGGTTTGTTAAAAAACCAAATTAATATTTTATTGAACGTTGTTTCCTGGGACAGTCAAAATCCCTATTTTTCCTAATCTTATTGTTAAGAAAAATATCAGGTTTTCCAACTCCCTTTTGATACTCATCTTCAGCATTTCATAATTACTGTTCCTAATAGGTTCCTCAGAGAATAAATAAGCCAAACTAACCAAGAACTCCTTATAAGATTTCAGCAGCAGCAAGTGGTCTTTAACTAAAATTTCCTTTCCAAGTGAGTTTGGTTTTACTTATTTGGTTGGGTTTTATTTCTTCCCCCAGCAAAAAATGTTAATCAAGTGATTATAGTTATGAAAACAAAGCAAAATAAAAACTTGACAACTTGGGTCGAATTTTGGTTTTCCCAACACAGTCTAACCAGATGTTTCTACTCAGGTCTAACAGTGAGGCTCATCACTGGCCTAATTATCTTTTCACATGTCCCGTTCCGTGTCCAACAGCTTTTGCTGGGTCTGACTATAGATGTTGTAATAATCTGTGCAGTTCATTTTGCACGTCTGTGCCGTGATAGTCGGTGATAAACCACGATGAGTGTATAAATTTAGCTAGCTGAAGTACCAACCTAGCGAAAGAGAGAAAAGGTGTTTCTGATGGTTTGGACTTCTTTATTGTGTGAGTATTTTTGATCATTAAATGTTAACTTGCTTATTTAGCTTCGTTACAAGTATTTTTATAGATTATTTAGAAACTCTTAGAAGAAAGTTCAGAAAAAAACTTCTCAGGTGAGATCCTTAAATCTATGTAACTCCTTTTAGTATATTTACTAAATACACAGATTTTGCTTTACTTCAATACAAATTCTAATTTGTTTTACTTCAAAAAATGCCTAGTGGCTACTCCCGAATTAATCAGATGTGGCTTCTTTGTAGACTGCTTTCTGTCCAGATGGTTTTTTCCTGACTTCCTTTATCTCTTTTCTGATTGCTATGGCACAGTGGATAATTTTCTGATTTTCACTGATTTTTGCTGAGCTGATTTTCACTGCTTCACAAACACCACGTGCTTGTGTGTGTAAATACTACCCCTTTTTTGTTGTGCACCTTTCTTTAAAGCCACATTTTTTTCCCCAGAAGGACAGATAATACAATAAGTGATGCCTTTAAAGAAGTTGTCATAGAAACATAGAATTATTAGGGTTGGAAGGGACCTTAAAGACCATCTAGTTCCAACCCCCCTGCCATGGGCAGGGACACCTCCCACCAGACCAGGTTGCTCAGAGCCCCATCAAGCCTGACCTTAAACACCTCCAGGGATGGGGCTTCCACCACCTCTCTTGGCAACCTGATTCCAGTGTCTCACCACCCTCATGGTGAAGAACTTCTTCCTAACGTCCAGTCTGAATCGTCCCATCTCTAGTTTTAATCCATTCCCTTGAGTCCTACCATTACCCGACATCCTAAAAAGTCCCTCACCAGCTTTCTTGTAGGCCCCCTTAAGATACTGGCAGGCCACTATAAGGTCTCCTGGGAGCCTTCTTTTCTCCAGACTGAAGAACCGCAACTCAGTCTGTCCCCATAGGAGAGGTGCTCCAGCCCTCTGATCATCCTCGTGGCCCTTCTCTGGACACGCTCCAGCACATCCATATCTCTCTTGTAGTAGGGGCTCCAGAACTGGACGCAGTACTCCGCGTGGGGTCTCATGAGAGTGGAGTAGAGGGGGAGAATCACCTCCCTCGCCCTGCTGGCCACGCTTCTCCTGATGCAGCCCAGGATACGATTGGCTTTCTGGGCTGCAAGTGCGCACTGGTGGCTCATATTGAGCCTCTCGTCCACCAGCACCCCCAAGTCCTTTTCTTCAGGGCTGCTCTCAAGCCAGTCACTGCCCAGCCTATATCGGTGCTTGGGATTGCCCCGACCCTGATGGAGGACCCTGCACTTGGTCTTGTGGAACTTCATGAGGTTGGCATGGGCCCACCTCTCCAGCCTGTCAAGGTCCCTCTGGATGGCATCCCTTCCCTCCAGTGTGTCAGCCGCACCACACAGCTTGGTGTCATCGGCAAATTTGCTGAAGATGCACTCTGTGCCACTGTCCATGTTGCTGACGAAGATGTTAAACAAGACCGGTCCCAGTACTCATCCTTGAGGGACTCCACTTGTCACTGGCCTCCACTTGGACATGGACCCATTGACAGCCACTCTTTGGGTGCGGCTGTCAAGCCAGTTCTTTATCCACTGAATTGTCAGTCCATCAAAGCCATATTTTATCAGCTTGGAGACCAGGGTGTCATGCAGGACAGTGCCAGAGGCTTTGCTCAGGTCCAGGTAAATGATGTCAGTTGCTCTCCCCTTATCTATTGGTGCTGTGACCTTCTCATAGAAGGCCACCAGGTTTGTCAGGCACGATTTGCCCTTGGTGAAGCTGTGTTGGTTGTACACAGTCACCTCTTCGTTATTCTTCTGCCTCAGCAGTGCCTCCAGGAGGATCTGCTCCATAATCTTACTAGGCACGGAGGTGAGACTGACTGGCCTATAGTTCCTTGGTTCCTCCTTCTTTCCCTTCTTGAAAATGGGGATTGTGTTTCCCCTTTTCCAGTCAGTGGGGACTTCACCAGACTTCCATGACTTTTGGAATATAATAGAGAGCGGTTTAGCAACCTCATCCGCCAGTTCCTTCAGTACCTGTGGGTGTATCCCATCAGGTCCCATGGACTTGTTCACTTTCAGGTTCATCAGATGGTCACGAACCTGATCTTCCCTTACGATGGGCAGTTCTGTCCAACACCTGCCATTGTCTTCTGTGACTCCGGGAGTGTGGCTGGAGCCCTTGCCAGTGAAGACTGAGGAAAAGAAGTTGTTGAGAACCTTGGCCTTCTCCATATCATTTGTGACCAGCTCCCCCATTTCCTTTCTGAGGGGGCCCACACCCTTCCTAGTCTTCTTCTTACCATTAATGTACCTATAGAAATTTTAGCTGTTTCCCCCACAAGGACCAGGGCCTGTGAACACGAAGCCACTTCTGTCTGCCTATGGAGGGCCTCATCTGCTTGGCTCTGCTGGTCAGGTGGCCCGTAGGAGACCCCTACTGTAACATCACCTTCCCCTGTCTTCCCTTTAGTCTTAACCCATACACTCTCAATGAGCTCCTCATCCTTCCCCATGTGGAGCTCCATCGATTCTAGCTGGTCACTGATGTAGAGGGCAACACCTCCTCCCCTCCGACCCTGCCTGTCCTTCCTAAAGAGCTTGTATCCATCTATCCCTACATTCTAGTCATGGGAATCATCCCACCAAGTTTCAGTAATGGCCACTATGTCATGGCTTTCCAGCAGCACAGTGGCCCTTAATTCATCCTGTTTATTGCCCAAGCTGCATGCATTCGCGTAGAGGCACTTCAGCTGGGCTGGCTGTGTCACCCTCTTGTGTGAATCCCCCTTGGTTCCCCTGGGGTGTCCCGGTGCATCGTCCCCAGCTTGCCTTAGGGCAACAAGTTGAGAGCCCTTACTAGGACTCCGTCCCTCTACCCGTGATGTGCTGCCCCACTGTTTGTCACAGGCAAGCATGAAATTATTGACCCCTTCCCCCTTCCAATCTAGTTTAAAGCCCTGTCAATGAGCCCTGCCAACTCCTGCCCCAGAATCCTTTTCCCCCCCTGGGACAAGCGCAGCCCATCATCTGCTCGCAGCTCTGGTGCCTCATATACCAAGCCGTGATTGTAAAACCCAAAGCCCTGTCTACGACACCAGTCCCGGAGCCATGAATTGACCTGTTGACTCCTCCTATATATTCCCTCGTCCATCGCTGACGTCAGAGGGATGGAGGAGAACACAACCTGAGCTCCTGATGCCTTTACCGGTTGCCCTAAGGCCCTGAAATCTTTTTTAAATGATTGTGAGCCGCTCATTGCTACCTCATCACTTCCCACCTGAAAGACCAGAAGTGGGTAATAATCTGAAGGGCTCCCAAGGGTGGGGAGTTTACCTACGATGTCCTTTTTGCTCTTCCTGCATTCTTTTAGTGAATGTATCCTAATTGCATAGAGTTGATAACAAGCAGAGAGGAAATTTTTGCTAAACTTCAGTTACTTATTTAAATTTTTTCATTCCTGTCAGTGAGTGTGTGTTAATAAGTGACAAGACAAACTGCCTTTCTCCTCACCCAGCTGAGCTTCGTTCATCACTTTTAATGGTTCTTTACCTAATTAAATCCATGTATCCTTGGTTAATACCTGTCACTGGAAATGTAAAGGTGGGATCCTGGTTTTACTGAAGTCAGTATGTGATAGATGGAGTGAATTCACACACTCGTTAATTTTTCCATTGAATACATTAGATTTTTTGCTTGTTCTCAGGTACTTATATGGTCCTATTTAGATAATCAAAGTAAATTAACAGCCTGTTTGTAAAACACTGACCCCTTCATGCTCTTAGTTTGCCAGAAATCCATAGAGTTATTAGCAGAAAATCAAAGCATTAGATTACATGGAAGGAACTGAGATTGTTCTTGGCCGTGTCTTTCGGAGGCTTCAGGGAGCCTGATTTGTTATTCATTTTGTGTAATTAATGCTGATGTGCTCCTCCAAAAGTTCACACGTGAAGAGTTTAAATATGCTCCAGTTACTTATATTGATAGGAGGAAAATGAACCTTGAATTTCTCTCTTCTGCCAGTTTAGCTTTTAGAAGCCCTTTTTCCTTTGGCCCAGCCGTCCGGCTCGCTGGGCCACCAAGCTAGTGGCCACGGTATGCATAGGAAAAGAGGAATATTCCACTGGCTCTTCATTAATATAATTGCCGTGAAGTTTATGAAGTCATTGTGTGCTGGTCCTCTCTGATCAAGAAGTACGCTTACAATAACAGAGGATTTTTGGTTGGTTTTTTTTTTTCTAATTATCCTGTATATGAAAAAAAGATGTTCTTAATGCCCTCAAAATGGTACTATCGGACCGACTGTCTTATAATGGATTTAGTCTGTTATAAATACAGCGTTGAGGGGGAAGAAATACCACCATCAATAAGGGAACTGGGTATGGAGAAATTAAGGACCAAATCCTGTAAAACAGCACTTTGTCCCCAAAGCTGTGGGGACAGTCTCTGGAGCACCTTGCTGTGGGCACGGCACAGACTCTGCCACATCCTTAAATTGCTGCAATTGATACGGGGAGGGCAAGTCCTGCCACTACCGGCTCTGCCACGCATTGGCTGTGGCTCCAGCCTTTGCCCAAGCCACTGAATCCACTGCCTTCTCTGGAGGTTATTCTGTTGCAAGAATCTTTCTGGAATATGAGCTGGAAAAGATATGTTTAGACTACCAGTTGTGTTAAACAATTAAATAAATGTGATGGATTTAATGAGCTGTTGATGTAAAGATGATGAGAGGGCTGGAGCCCCTCTGCTGGGAGGACAGGCTGAGAGAGCTGGGGGGGTTCAGCCTGGAGAAGAGAAGGCTCCGGGGAGACCTTCCAGCCCCTTCCAGTATCTGAAAGGGGCCTACAGGAAAGCTGGAGAGGGACTTTTTACAAGGGCACGTAGTGATAGGACAAGGGGTAATGGCTTCAAGCTGGAGGAGGGGAGATTTAGATTAGATGAGATCTGAGGAAGAAATTGTTTGCTCTGAGGGGGGTGAGCCCCTGGCCCAGGTTGCCCAGAGAAGCTGTGGCTGCCCCATCCCTGGAGGGGTTCAAGGCCAGGTTGGACGGGACTTGGAGCAACCTGGTCTGGTGGGAGGTGTCCCTGCCCAGGGCAGGGGGTGGCACTGGGTGGACTTTAAGGTCCCTTCCAACCCAAACCATTCTATCATTCTGTATCATATAGCAACAATGTCAGACATATGTCCTGGTTTTAGCGCAAAAATAAGCACAGAATAAGTTTTTTAAAAACTGTAAATTGCCTTCTGGAGGACACTAATTTATTGTATAATACAAGCAAAGTTTATAAATCGTATAAAATATATGCTTTGGGACCAAAGTTATACCACTTTCAGTGTTGAGCTTGCGTATCTGTTAAAGAAGGGTGTATCCACTTTTAACCTGGGGTTAAGCTTTGGCACTAAGATGTGAGAAAGCATAATATTTGCAGTTTCTGTGAGCTTGAAAGGCACAGTGGAATAGAAGACTGCAATTCTCTTATTTTAAATCTTTTACAGATCTTTGAGGATGCATCATGGTTTGTATCAGTTAAAGCTGATAAATGATCTAATAGAATGATTTGGCTTTTTCTGTAAATAACAAAAAGACAGCTCATATTGATTCTTTCTTTCTGAGGCAAAAGTAACCCTTTCAAAATTGTTGTGAATTTCAGTGGATCCCAGTCAATTTTCAGATTAAATATTAATTTCATGAGAGGAGTTTGAATTAATCAGGCCTTGCTGTTTATAGCACGATATAGTTTTCCTTGTAGGCATTGCCAAATAATGAGACAATCAAAGGTGGTTTGTTTCTACTGAAATTCAGTTTTAAGCTCGCATTATTTCTTCAATGAACAGTGATAATACGAATGCTGGTTTTCATTTGTGCTCGTTTGGAGATGTTGACTAAGGTAGCCACAGGCTATTTTAACTTTTTGTGAAGGTGAGCCATTTGATAAATCGTGTGCTCCCATGCTTAAAAGAAATCCTCGTGTCAGCATGAAAGTCAGATGACGTATTTAGTGACAGATGACGTGTTGGTGTTTGAGAGGAATCCGAGTCACAAATCTTTTCATTGAAGGGGAAAATAGAAGAAAAAAATCAAAGAAAAAGCTGAAATCGAGCAAACGATAGATTGATTTTTCTGGTGGTTGAAGTTTTCCATCTACTGCATGGGATTTTTCTAATGGGGAAAGAGAGATTTCACTACTGTAAGAGCGATACAGACTGAACAACAAGAACAGCAGCGCTTATACATAAATATATATATAAAGTATCGTACAGCTAATCATCAGGTGTATAGTCAGCTCGGTTGTAGATTCAACAGATGCAAGTGAAGCAGCTGACACCTATCAGAAATTTCATAAAAGCTGTGTACTGTGTGGAAGACTAAGACATGATTCACTCCTAACTTACATTTTTATGGGGAAATGGAGGGTGTTAAGACTGTTTCTTTGATCGCATTAAAAGATTTGTGGCTTAATAGGCGTAGAAATGAAGATCCCAACCTGTTTGTCCAAGTAATTAAAGGGACAGTGGAAAACGCGTGTTGAGACTCAAGGGATAAAATTAATTATTCATATTCACTTACCAGAATCTCAAAGCCAGAATGATTGCCATTTTCATAAGTGGATATGATTGAGACAACAGGGATAAATTGTTAACTGCCTGTGTGGGCTGCAGAGTGATGTAGTTTGTATAATGATTGTCATAGAGATGTAAGGCTGAGGTGGAGAAATAGAAAGCAGCAGAAGAGATGAAACAGAACATAAAATATTTTCTTGCTCTTGATCAACATTCAATTGTTCGTCTTTGCTATAGCCGTAAATAAACAGCTTTATTATTGTAATCTGGATTTGCATCAGATTTTGGAGAAAATTGTGAAAAGGCTTTAAGTGAAATTGCAATGCTACGCAAAGTTGTTAGAATCACGAAAAATTGTTAGAATCACGAAAAATTGTTAGAATCATGAAATTGTCACATACATAATTCTTTTTTCAAGTGGTGAGTGCTTAGGTTTGAGGACTCACAGTTCATACTCGGAGAAGGCTAATCGAGATGTACAATAGGGAGAAGAAAAAGAAACTGGTATTCAAACCAGCAGTCTGTAGTGAGCATTCAGCTCCTCCTTTGAATACCTGCATTATTCAGTAGCTTTTACAAGGGACTGATAATTTGCCCACACTGGTTTAGGGCATTTCAGAAACCTCTCTTTTTGCATACCCCATGCTCTTTATACAGTTGAATGTAAAAGATTAACTTTAATTTGAAATTCCCACCTGGGTTTGCAATGCTGACATTATATACTTATTAAAAAATTCAAACATATTTCAATTAAGTCATCTCCATGGTGTTTAAGATACTGTGCCTTCACTGCACTTTTTAGACATTAAAACATTAACAGGAGCACACAAAAATAGAAACCTGTTTGGTACTAGTTTTTCTTTGAGTCTTGGTATACTTATAAAAATCTGATGCCAGTGTCTTAGTATGGGTGCTAGCAGCTTAGATGTAAAGTACCTGAAGTATATTTTGAGCCTGTAAACAGGAGGTGCAGTCTAATGAGTTTAATCACAATCATTAACTGCCTCTCCAAAGTTGTTTCTAATTGAGCCACTGATAATGGTGGGTGCTTGATTGGCTCCTCTGACTTTGTTCGTACAAAAGTCCTGCACGAGTTGAGTAATCCCTGGATGTGCCTATTCCGCAGTCAGAGCAGTAATTGAAGTACGATGGAGCAATACTTGTGCTGGAAAAAATGAGGGATGCTGCGGTCTGGATGCCGTCTCGGCATGGCATCCTGGGGAAATTTCTCTTCCTGGAGGTCCGTGCTGTTGCAGGTGTTGCTGGCGCTTCTGCATCTAGACATCCTAATTAAGATATTAGCAGTCAAGCTTGTTTGGAAATCATAAAATCACAGCAAATATGTGGAACAGCATCAAGATTTAGAAATCACAGCCGTGGAGAGCGTGGAACAACAGAAGCAGATGACGCGGTGATTAGTGTCCTCCTAGACGCGTTGTTGAGGGAATGGTTTCAGGAGCTCTAGAGCTCTTCTCCGTGCTGTCAGACACAAACCGTGCGGGGAAAACTCCTGCTCCCAGACGGGCTTCCTGCTCTCGTCAGATCCCTAAGCAAAGGCTAATTTGGCCCCCAAGAGCTATGCATAAACAAGTGACCTTGGGGTTTATTTTAAGTGGATTATGCGTTTTCGTAAAAATCAGGTTTGTCTAAATAAATAGGCTGCAATATTAATTTTAATTAAGAAATAGTGGAGGTGGAGGAATATTTTTATTGAATACTTCTAGAAAAGAAAATTTATTTTCTGGTAGTGATAGGAATCATAAGGCTCAGTGTTCCCCATTGGTAAGAAAATCTCTCTGGCTGGGACAAATAGTGGGGCTTTTTCCATTTCTGTCGCAGACCAATTCACGACTTCATTTTTATAGGGCTTTTTTATGGCTTGTACTTCTATGAGTATTTTTTTTAACCAATATGAAAATTATTTTACTACAAATAATTAAGTAAACCTATTAATATTCTGAAATTTACGTTGTGCTTAAGAATTTGCCTTTTCTGAGGTGAAAATTAATTCTAAAAAAGACCACGTGCGGTTGCCATCTTTCGCCATGAGAAAGTGCGTGCTACCACTTCCTTAAATTATATTTAAAGTGATCTTCAGACAGTTTAGTGATTTCAAGGGTAATAAAGATAATGAAATTTATTTGAATGGATTTGTGATTACAGCAGATGATTTTTAAATGCTTACTGATGTTCCAACATGCTGCCTGTAACGTTTTTATAGCTAATTTTTAAGAAGTCACCGTGATTTTCTCCTAACGACCAAATGATTCTGACTCCGAGCAAGCTATGGAGATAGGCAGCTTTGAGAACAAGAGGGAAATGTTTAACCTGTCGATGCCGTTGCTAGAGAGCAGCACAGCGTGGTGCGAGGATCTGTTGCCATCTCTGAAGTTCATTGCTTTGCAGGAAGCGAGACCAGGATGTTTTTCATTTGTTCCAAACATCAGATGGTTTTTTAAGCATTTGACACAGTCTGGTAGATTACAGGATCTTCAGTTATCAGACAGAGAAATGTCAACATGAAATAAAATACTTCAATTCCTATTTTACATAGATCAGGATGCCAGCAGCAGGAATATTAATTACTTATTCTGTAGAGGTGATTTGGAAAGGAAAATAGGACCCAAGTATACTATTGCACTGTCTTTGGTGTGGTGTTTTCCAGCTCAAGTGGGCAAGAAGACTCCATAAAATGTACTTACATTCTTTTGTGTTTTCTTCAAACACAAATTAAGCCAAATTTTAATATATTGAAGCCTTCATAGGTGTAGGTAGTCATAGGAATGATTAAAGCTCCGCATATCTAGGTGGAAACATTACTGATGAAAACTGGTTTTGTGGATTAGGCCTTTTGTTAATAAACTGATCTCTCTGTAAATGAATTTCCACTAACAGGCTCCAGTGATCAGATATGATAATGTGATACGCAGTAGCTGTGGGAAGTAAAAGATACAGGGATCTGTAGCACTTTGCACGGAGTAGTAAATTTAGACAATTGAGAGGGCTGATCTAAAAGGAGGAATTCACCTCCAAATCCTGTGTCTTTATATATAAGCAAATTTTAAATACAAATTCTCCTAAAACTATACTGGTAAGATTATGAACAGCAGAATCATAACATTTAGGAGACAACATTACAGTTTTTAAAACTGATTGCCCATCTCAGAAAATAAAATGGCTGTGATCATTCTATCTGGATTTGCCTCTTTGGAGGTAAGGAAGGGAAAAGGCTATTGTTGAAACCAACCCAAGGTAGTTGTACTGAGGGAAAAGATGTACGTAGGCGATGCAGGGATTAGTAACACAGACTGATGTTGTAACCCGTTTCCCAAATTTAGCTATAGTGTTGCCAATTGAAATGTACAGAATCATAGAATCTTCATGGTTGGAAAAGACCTTTGAGATCATCGAGTCCAACCACGCACACAAAAAACCCCCTACAATCTCTGCCACTAGAGCATGCCCTGAGGTGCCAAATCTATATGTTTCTTAAATACCTCTAGGGATGGTGACTCAACCACCTCCCTGGGCAGGCTGTTCCAGTGCCTGACCACTCTTTCAGTAAAGTAATTCTTCCTGATATCTAATCTAAACCTCCCCTGCCGCAGCTTCAGACCATTTCCTCTGTTCCTGTCACTATTCACCTGGGAGAAGAGGCCAACAATATGGCATACTATTTTATATCCAAGGTATTTTTCTTTAAAAGATAGACACACGGTTAATTGTAAGGTCCAGCATCAGAGACCTGGTTAATTCTGAAGAGAAAATTCCATGTTGCTTACTTTTTACAGTAGCACCATCTCTCTGTTCTGTTCAACGTCATAATCTTAAGTGTTGTTGGCTACAAATATGTTTCCAACCATAATAGTACAGAGAATAAAGATGCAGGTTAGCAGTAGTCCAGAATTCCTCATCCTTAAATGTACCTGAACTGGATATAACCAAATTCTGCTGCTGCTATGAGTGACTTAGTGCCTTCTGGTGTGGATCCTGTAGGGCAGTGCTGAGTTCCTGCAAAAATATTACTTAATCATTACTTTACAGCTCAGTGGTATTTTAACTCAGCCTATGCCTTGGCAAAAATCTAATTTATTCCATTTAATAAATGAATGCAGTTTGAAATGTTTTCCGTACACCAGAGTTTGATAAACTAATACTGCACCTCTCTCTATTTCACATTTACTTTGTTTGCTTGGATCCTAAAGATCAATTGCTTGTGATAAACAGTATTAATTTAATAATATTCGGGGGGAGGGGGGGGGAGGGGAATCAATATAAACAAAGAAAGAGATTCTTAGTGCTTGACTCCCCTCTGTTTCAGTGTATCTTTATTATGCCAGTGTTCTCAGCTGGTGTTTATTCTTTCCTTTATTACCATCTCTAAAACAATTCACATTCTGCAGTTACAGAATAGTATTTATCTTTGTCATTTGGATCGAATCCTCACTTGAGAAGATGAAATAAGCTTCCTACAGCAAATTGATATGTCTTTTGCCCAGTTTCTTTAAGTAATTCTGTGTGTCCTCAGTATTTTTGCCCTGATTAACTCTGTTCTTTCACCTGTGTTTCACATCCCACCAAAATCCTTCTTTTCCACCTCCAAATGTTCTGAAGGGTTTTTTTTCCTTTATCTTGACTTTCACAAGCTTAAAAAGTTATTTCACATTCTTATTTCCTTGCCCTTGAGTGGTATCCAGAATTAATAGTTCTTGCTTTACATTATTTTCAGAATTTATCTGTTTCTTTGTCCTCCATCTCCATGATAAATGTCTGTGGCCAAAATGACTTTGGAGACTTCTGAGGCCGCCGAGCCGTGCTGGGTCTGTGCGCAGCTGAAATGCTGTGTCACTTTAAAGCTTTCCTAGATCTATCTGTACGCTTTCTGCTTTATGTTTTAAGCAACACTCAGGTTTTATCAGTCTTAATTGTATCTTTCGCTAGTGATCATCTGGATTTTCACAGGCTGTCTCTTCTGCTGACCTTGCCCTTTTTCAGAACGACCTCTGTTTTCTCTCTCAAAGCTGCTACTTTCAGCATTTCTTTTTCAAAAGTGTGCTGCCAGCATAACTGCAACAATGTCAAATGGGACTCCTCCTTGGATTTGTTTTAGTGTCTCAGAAGCCTTTTTATAGTACTTCTTGGATAATGGCCATTTTTTAAAGTATGTGTTATCAAACAAACGTACTCGCATACGTGAGGAGTAATTTCAGAACCTCTGCATAGGTGTACGGAGGTTTATCCCATTAACTACTTACGCATTCGAAAGGAAGCTTAGATGTCTTTATCTTTGTGGGCGTGGGTCGTAGCTTCCCTAGAGATGGTGAGAACCATTGTGGTTTAGGGAATTAGCTGCTGGATATGGCTGCTTTGGCCTGTCTAGCATTAGAGGTCTTCCTGGAAAATGATAAACGGCGAGGAGTTTTGGTGTCATTCCCTTCCGACACAGATTCTGACCATTACCAAAGGAAACCGTAGCATGTCGTAGCAAAGAGAAGCCCTTGTATTTTCCTGTCTCTTTTGCTACTTGATATGTTTGCTCTTACTTAAAATCAAAAAGGATTCTGCAGAGGATTATTTTGCTGGTAGCAATAACTAATAAGTAGTTGCTTGAGGCTTCATTCATCCAGTTAGTGTTAGTTTTTAGTATTAGTTTTAACTTCTTCCTGACTGCCAACAGGATTCGTAAAAGAATAATTAATAAATATTGCTGCCATCGTCTTGGAATGCTAATGTGTTATGTATACATATGAATTCCATATATTTACATCGTATAAGAAATGGTAAAGTTGGGGTTTTTTAAGGGAGGTATAGGTATAAAGATATAGAAGAAATTTTGAGCAAGCAAAGCGTATGTTTTCTGCCTAAGGAAGAGAGGGTGGAGAATTAAAATGCATACTCAAAGTACACCAGCTGGATTATTTCCTCTGCTGAAAAACAATCGGTCTACAAGATACCACGCTGAAAGTGAAGGCAGTGCTGTTCATGGGGGAAAAATTATAGCCATAGTGTTCTAGCTACTGACCCACCAAAATTCTTGCTTTATTTGTTGGTTTTCTGTATACCTACATCAACAAGATAAAAAAGTCGTTTGACTAAGTTTTTACTGTGAGATTATTTTTCTCTGTTATCGACTATTTCTTATGTTGATTCATTAAGTTTAGATTAGTTAAAGAAAGGAACATGAACAGATTTTAGCTGATGAGGGACTGATCAGCTTGTAATGACACCCTAACGTATCATTGACTTAGTAGCCGAATGCCGTGCCATTTTTGCTGTGGTAATTGAGAGCCAGGATATTAAATGTCTCACTCTGATTTTAAAGTCTGTAGACAGGTAACCATTAAAACACACTATAAAAAATAAAGAAATAAACACTACTATTTTAAGATTACTCTCCTTCTGCCACATTTTTGCATTTTCAGTTCCTATTATATTTTCATTTTTCAGTGCAGTGCGGTTCTCATTTCAAAAGGGCCAATATAGGGGTCATGAAGGAAAGTACTGTTCAGCCCTCTAAATAGACCTTGGCAAATTATTTCAATTCTTTGAAATAAAATCGATATCTTTGCGAGTTTTCTTATTTAAAAAGGAATCATAATTCAGATGTGTTTGCTGAAAGTATTGCAGTCAGTAAGCTTAAAAGTCACATTTTGGTACTGGGACAGAAGGGCTCCTTTAGGGCAAATCCTGCTGTTACTTGCATTTCTGTCAATTTATTCAACAGAGTAGCTCTAACTTTATTTATTTTCATGGGAAGCTTCCAATTTTTGATTCCTTCCCCAGTGGAGTTTCGGAAATGCAACATTCCTGTGTTACTTTAGGCCAAATGGCTCACTGGGGCTAAAGCACGATGCTCTCTTCCTCTCTGTCTTTCTCCCTCTCTTTCCTCCCACCTCCTCATTTTGGAGAAAGCAAATCTTCAGACTTCGGTCATTTTGAGATAGTTCTGTTTAGAGACATATACAATATATATCTCTCTAGATAGAGACATATGCAGACACATACACGTATGTGTGTATTGTCATTTCCAGTACTTAATAGTATCAACATCTGTCTTTGAAACAGATGCTTTCTTTATTTAAATAATAAAAACAATAATCAACTTAGTGTTTTGAATATTGAACTTACTACTAAACTGAACCAGCTAGCAGACTTTTTGAGCTCACATTCGCAAATGCACATGCCTATGATTAGCCATTTAGACAGATTAACTTTCCTCCCCTTCAAAAAAAGTTCTCACCCGCTCATTTTATGGATTTCCATGAAAGTCTGGACTTGCTCATGCCTTTTGAAAAATCAAAGCTATTGTGGACCGAGGCACGTTTTTTATAATGTTGGTCTTCGGTATCCATTTCAAAATTCTTGTGCCTCGTAAGTGGAGAATTATCTGTGAAGCGGATTAAGTAATATTCTGAAAGAAGGCGAAACAACGCTGGAAATTATCTCAGTTACTTCCTAAGTAATACCACGGGGACTTCAGTCAGTCTTCTTTTAATCTGCTGTAAACGACACCTTCACTTGCTCGTGGTGAAATTTAGATAGCCAAATGGACGTTACCTGCTTTGCTGTAGCTGTTGTTATTCATTTCTTATTAAAGAGTGGTTTAACAGAAACACTCTCTCTAGTGGGAAACAAATACTGATGTGGAATACTATTTAAGAAATAGGGTAAAAAATAAATAAATGGTATTTTATAATTTGTGGACTTGCTTCAGCGGTTCTATATGTGATAGTGCAGCAGTTGATCCCAAAGAGATTCCCGCATCTCCACCCACACGCTCTTCCTTAACAGCAATAGCATTTGCTCACAGACACCCTTAAAGTGACATATTTTCTTATTCATATTTCCTCTTCACATGATAGCAGTCAAAATCAGATGAGTCTCTTACACATTTAGAGAATCTGTACTTCTATACAGTTGCTGATGCTAATGCAGAGAAACTGCTATACTTTCATTCGCTACTCTAATTGGATTAACAGATTTCAGTTTTGATTTAAGCATAATGATGCAAATATGCTGGGCAGGCTTTGTCCCTAAAAACTTCTGCTCTCCTGATTCCTTTTCTGTATTGAGAAATAACTTGGTATTTATCCCCACAGTGTCCAGGAAGGCCAGATGATATAGATACTGAGGGCCAGATTTTGAAAAATACACAGATTCTTGAAATTCAAAATCAATACTACCTTTCATATCCCTTCTAACCACTTCCACCTCAAAGTCTGGGGAACTGAAAACCCTCTAAGAAACAACTTTAAAGAATTTTCAACATTTTGCAGAAAATTACTAGGTTTTTTTCAAACAAATGTGGGGGCTGCATTTAGAAGAGAAGTCAGATCACAAGGGTCTGGAAACAGGTGAAATGACATAGTCAGAGGGAATATAGGGATGACATTATTGCCTAGTTATTCATTACGTTATCTTGATGCTCAGATGAAAGGACTATCATCATTTACATTATTAGGGCAGAGAGGATCACAAATTAAAGTTAGGTCAGAAACAGCTAAAGGTTGTGATAAGATGATCACATGTGATGCAGAATAAGAAGTACAAGCAAAGTCTGTAGATATGAGATGCTAATACATCCTTCTGGACCCACAGCTATCTCAGCAGTATCATACACCAGTAGTGGCCCAGTGTCCTTTGCTAGCTGGAGATGTGGAAGAAGCAGTTGCCATCCTCTTTAATTTTATAGAATCATAGAATGGCTTGCATTGGAAGGGACCTTAAAGATCATCTAGTTCCAAACCCCAAACTGGAATCGTGTGATCTCTCCTTTTGTCACTAGACCAGCATAATCAATTCGGCAGTTATCTTTGAACTCTCTTCAGACTCGTAGAAAGCAAATCTGTACGAACATAATAGTTATCTACTCGCTGCAGTGGTTTCTTCATCTTCTCTGGTAGTATTTAAAATCTGCATGGTTTTCCAAAGTGTGGACCATCAGGACTCATTGGTACTGCAAAGAGTATCACGCTCTACTTTGTCATGTAGCAGGTGAGTCAAGGCGGTGTATTCATAGCCCCGTGTCATGTCTCTTGAATTAGCAGCTGAACTATATGTGCTACAGCTGATCATGCTGCTGGCAGCTGGCGTCCTTAGGATAGATATATGCACTTCTATATGTATGTATGTATATACATACAAACACACAGGTGAGGTTCCGTTAAGATTATGTTATAGATAGTTGAGGCACCAGAGCAATAAGGGTACAGCAAAGCATTAGTTCATAGAATCATAGACTGCTTTGGGTTGGAAGGGACCTTAAAGACCATCTAGTTCCACCCCCCTGCCCTGGGCAGGGACACCTCCCACCAGACCAGGTTGCTCCAAGCCCCGTCCAACCTGGCCTTGAACCCCTCCAGGGATGGGGCAGCCACAGCTTCCCCGGGCAACCTGTGCTGGTGTCTCACCACCCTCATAGTGAAAAATTTCTTCATGATATCTAATCTAAATCTCCCCTCTTCCAATCTGAAGCCATTCCCCCTTGTCCTATCACTACGTGCCCTTGCAAACAGTTCCTCCCCAGATTTCTTGTAGGCCCTCTTCAGGTACACTATAAGGTCTCCCTGGAGCCTTCTCTTCTCCAGGCTGAACCCCCCCAAGTTGCCTGAGTATACACTAGGACTGTGCCTGGTCCAAGCTGCGTCCTTCATTGCCATGGCTTCTCTGAAGCCGGTTCCAGTGTTAGCACCCAGGCAATAATATCCATGCGACAGTACATTGAAAGCTGAGAGATACTGCTTCTGGAATGAGTGTTCTCTCAGAAATTTTTCATCTTTCAGAGCCACAGACAAAATTCCAAATAGATACTTCAATAGGTAGGGGTTTTTATTATTTTTTTCACAGATGGCATATATTCTGTTAGTTCTTCAGCTACAAAGGCTTCTAATATGGATAGTAATTGTCTAGATGCTGCAGAGATGGATGTTAAAAATTGATTGTAGATGATCTGTGCTTTCCTCAAAGACCAGTGTAAAATGTCAGAGCCTTTTATTATTGGGTCAGTTTAAGGAAAAAAAAAAAAAAGTTAAAGGAATTTAGGAATGTTTTAGTGATGGAAGCTGCCTTCTTCAGTTTATCAGTTATGGAGACTGGAGAAAAAGGGATGTATTTGAGGAAACTTATAGTAAAAAAAAAAAGATTGCTAAGAAGAGAAAATATATCTATTTCTACAGTTTGTTTGTTGTTCGTACAGAGGCATAGGTCTTTACTGTTCCTTTCCATGTTATTCACTTGACTTCCACCTGTTCTTACAGAGAAGAGCTGGAAAAGAGGTTAAATAGCACCACTGAAATCTTAAATGACAATAGAAGGAGGCATACATTTGCATTAGATATTTTACACCCTTTTTCTGCTGTCTACCAATCAAATTTTTATGTATGTTTCAAAGAATTTGTGTTCTAGTATGTTTTTTCTGAAGTACAACACCCAGTTAATTTGCATGAGAAAGACAATAAGTTCTTCTGTGCTTCATGTGGTGAGGTACGTCAGTGGAAGCTCTTAGCTTTACGAGCTCTGATTTTAGGGCAAGTAGAGATACATTTTTATCTGTTGTTAGTGGGTGATGCTGTTTTAAAGAATGACAGAGATTCCCAGAGGAGAGGCTAACACAATTGCTAAACATTTTTGTATCTCTGGCAACTTTTGTCTTTTAGCCTGTGCAATAGTTGTCTTCAGATAATGTTTTGCTCTGAAGCAGGACTGTGAGGAGATATCATGAAGAAAAGTATTTATTATTTTGGGGTACTATGTGGCCTCAGTAGTCAGGCTGCCTACTGTAGGTTTTTCCTTTTCTCCTTATGAATTTGCCTCTCCTTCACACCTTTCTCTTCTCTAACTCTTCTGTTTCCCTCCTCCTGTTCTTGTCTGAGTGGTTCCCCTGCCCTCTTTGAGGGCAACGAAGCTGATGAGGGCAACGAAGCTGGTGAAGGGCCTGGAGAATAAATCTGATGAGGAGCGATTGAAGGAGCTGGGACTGTTTAGTTTGAGGAAGAGGAGGCTGAGGGGAGACCTCATCACTCTCTACAGCTACTTGAAAGGACATTGTAGAGAGGTTGGTGCTGGTCTCTCCTCATGGGTAATTAGCGATAGAACAAGAGGGAATGGCTGCAAGCTGCAGCAGGGGAGGTTTAGGCTGGACATTAGGAAAAAATTCTTCCCAGAAAGAGTGGTCAGACCCTGGAATAGGCTGCCCAGGGAGGTGGTGGAGTCACCATCCCTGAATGTGTTTAAGAGTCGTTGAGATGTGGTGTTGGGGGATGTGGTGTAGGGGAGAACTTTGTAGAGTGGGGTTGATGGTTGGACTCGATGATCCCAAGGATCTTTTCCAACCTAAATGATTCTGTGATTCTATGATTTTTTTCACCATTTTCAGATCTTCTCCATACTATTGTCTCTACCTCTTCCCTTGCCTTTCTACTCCAGAAATGCTGCTTCTTCCTTTTAGATTTTTCGGATCTCGACAGGCTACTGTATTGGATGACTTGCATCATGATCTTCTCAAACTCCAGCTTCAAGTGCTGTAGGATTTGAGCACACTCCCTGAAGCAGGTGTTTCCAGGATCCCATTCGTCTCTCATTTCAAAATGTTCTTATTTTTTAACCCCCCCAAAATTATCTTTTTTTTTTGTCACTACATTGTGACACTTGCATACTTCTCCTTTTGTCCATTTTGCTGTGAATTGAGTTAATTGTATTCTACCTCAGCTGAAGGTATGTTTATGCAGCCTTAATCTGACCCTAATCTGACCTAATATATAGGGAGTGAGTGAATGAATTTTACTCACGACAGTAACCGGAAATATAGAACCTGTATATTTCCATTTGCTAGTCGAGCATAAACGCAATAAATTGTGCTTCCGTTTCTGTCCATCTAGGTGCTAGGGCAATATCGTGGGTGTTTGTGGATGTTACTGAGGAAAAGTAGAAATTCAGGGATAACATCAGAGCTAGCGCTGTCCTTCACCAGCCAAACCCTTTCTAATGCCTGTAATAATTCTACTGTGTTTCTAATGCCTGGCAAGTGGACTGCATGTTTTTCACCTGTTTCATCTGTTGCTAGTCTGTTTGTGGGAGAAGGACTATCGCAGTCTCCTGGCCCTTTCTGTTGTCCACTGCTGGTAGAGGTAGAGTTTGGGACTGGTGTTGAGTCGTACCCTATAACTCACCTAACTTTCTGGACGGAGGAAGTTTGTTGCCTTACAAACAAGCAGTTTTCTGTGATGTAAACGAAACAATCAGGAACCTTCCCAAGTGACCCGTTAGGTTTTGTTAGTTGAACTGTGCTCTGTCTAGTAAAGATGGGGAAAGGGATTGTATACACAGTAGAGAGCTGAGAATTTTGTTCATATTAGCTGTTTTTCTCTTGTAACTGCAGTTAGGAGGGGCCATATTTTGTTATTGCGCTTTCTTCCGGAGCTTTGTGATCTGTTTTTTGTCAATCTAAACCAAAACGATGTGAGTTAACAGTCTTATTGTTACCATCATGTGGTTGATGCTTCTGTGATTACTTGTGCCGTGGCAATAGAAGAGCACTCAGGGTGGCAAAGCGGACAGTGGCAGAGCAAAAGAATAAAGCAAAGAAGGTAAAGATGAGAGGCACTGATCGATTGTTCTGGCTGTTAGAGCGTTAAGAAGATTTTCCTCCGAAAATGTTAGCGAGCCACATATTTGCTCCTTTAAAGGTTAAGGATCATTGCAGCTAATGTTATGACTGATACAATCTGCAGTTCTTAGCAAAACTCCGACTACGAAGTTGTGTCTGATGTCACAAAAGAGAAGCTGTATTTAAAATGTAATTTGTGTCCTGATAATTATTTCAATTGAATTAGACAATTCTTGAGAGTTTGATCCAACAGAAGTAATTCAGAGCTGCTGCTGACTCCTAATGCTTATTAACATCCCTGCACACACATCTTAAATTAACTCCCTTTCCCCCAACTTTTTCTGCCTCTCACTTCTCCCTTCCTATTTTACAAAGGTCTGAGTTGCACAAATCCTCAGAAATTGGGGTTTGGGGAATTAATAAACCCTTTAAGCATCCATCTGGGATATTCTGTGTGAAGCATACGGTGTGCTGGGAGAGGCATTTGGGAAGGCAGAGGCAGGAAGACAATCTCTACTCCTCTCTGCCATGCAGGTGCCTTCCTGCCAAGTAGACCTGGAGCCCTCCCTAACAGTAGACCTGTCAGTGGTGTACTGGAATACAGCCATTCTGAACTGCATCTTTCATTCTGCTGCAACTGTGAGAATGTTTCTAACAGCCTATTAAGTTAGTTCATTGACTTAGTTCATTAGTTGGGAGAATATTTCAAACTAATATCTAATATGAATGCTCAGGGCAACTGTCTTCATTCTTGGGTGCTGATGGGGAGGAGATTCTGGAAGTTTATATGAGATACTGTTGCTGGGTCCTTTTATTTAGTAAGGAAATATTCTCCTTTCAGTCGTATTTTTATCTACGGAAATATTTTGCTTTTGCTTTGTGAGGAAAAATATGCCGAGTCGTCTTCTCTAATTCACTGAGTGGATGACTGTTTTGGAAGAAACTTCTATAAAACAGTATGTTAAAACCAAGGAAAAAGAATTTGAGAACCATGCTTAATCTTAAAGTTTCCATGAAACGAAAGGGAGATGTAAAGATACAAATGAAGCTTTGCAGGTATGTGGGATGCACAATTCTTCTACTGCTAAAAGGTGCGTACTGTCTCCCTTTCACTGCGTGATCAGAAACCTGAGATTTACTACGTCTGTTCGGACGAGGCACGCTGCCTGAAAATAATACGCCTGATACTTCCTAGCTTGTGGTTGTTCCTTGTGTAACACAGTGAGTGTGGGTGAAAAGTATTCCAAGTTTTCATATATATATAACTTTATGTATATGTACTGGGGGGGGGGGGGAGGGTGGTTAGAGGCTAGGAAGAAACTGCTCTTGCTGCCAGGACAATTCATTTTCTAATCTCACTACCTCTCTTTGCCAGAAATAATTCAGAAGTGCACAAGAAACAAGATTAAATTATTTTGGTGGCTCTGATAAAACACAAATGGCGTATGTTCATAGTATGGTAGGACTGTGAAAGCCGTGGAAGAATCTGTTGTAGCTTCACTTTTCCAAGTTTGACTACATAATTAGAAGATCTTCACAGAGGAACTTAAGATTTAAATGGGTTTTTAAATCTTAGAGGAAGCCATTGACAATGTTTTTCTATTAACAGCCAGTCTTGGTTGTCAGTTTTGAAGGACAAAATTCAGTGACCTGACAGCAATCCTGTTTGAAGCTCGTAATGAAAGATCAGTTGTGTTGAACCTGCAGGGCATTTTCTTGTTTGTCTACAAAATGTTGCCCCTTGAACAATTTCAAAATGTGCTTTAAAAATATTATCATTCTGACGATGTTTAAATAAAACAACTGTGATGGAGAAGTAGGTTCTAACTAAGATAAGTCTTCGCTCTACGGAAGGCCGTTCAAACCCAGAAAGTGATTGATTTTTGATCAGATAACGGAAAGGCTGTCTTGAGGATAAGCGCCGATATATCAAGTCCGTGGCTCAGCTGTTGTGTTAACTGCTAAGACGAAGGAACGGGAGGTGGTTGTTGTTATGGAGAGGATGGAGAGCTTGACAGCATCCGAAAACTGTTTACATCCAGCAAAACATAAATCCAATCCAGTTGTCTGATGCACACTGAAGCAGGAAGAACTTGTCTGTTGGGATAAGCATGAATGGTTTTTCATGGTCCCGTTGTAACTCAGGGAAGTTTTCCTTCCATTTTGTTTGTTGAGCTTTGCTGTGCTGTGAAAGGTTTTATCCTTAGATAACGTTACCTGGGTGGTATTCTGCACTCCACGTAGGTCTAATATTTGAATTTGCTGTATAAAAACCATTGGAGATGGTTATGCTCATGCTTACCCAATGACACGTGAAAGATATTTAATGGTTTAATAATTTTCTCAAAGTGTCAAAATATAATTCATGTGTTTATTATGGGATGCATATGTTGAAAATATCCTCTCTTTGTATAGAACAGCTCACAGACTTGATTTATGTTTTAGGAATGGGTACTATTCCTGTTTTCTAGGTTAGGATTGCAGTCAGAAATGTAGCTTCCTTTCGGTATCGCTGTCGAGCAGGATTAATGGATGTATAAATGTTTCGGTGACAGCACATTTCTGAAATTGCTGTGCCCCACTGTCTAGTGTGAATTATCAGTTTTGCTACCCACATGAAAACAAATCACTAAGGTAAAATCAGCTGAGGTAAAAATCAGCTCTGACTGTACTGTGGTCCATACTACGGTTTTAGTAATAGAATAGTTCTAAGTGGGGAAGACTCTCTAAAGATGTAGCAGCTATTATTAGCACGGCTGCCTCTAAAAAGGTGTTTATTTTAGTCTTGCATGACTCATCCTTATTCTTACATAAAAGACAAGACAAAGTGCAGTTCAGTGACTTTGGCCACTGATCAAAATCCTGGCAAAACCTCAAAGTGCGTGGTTTTTCTTTTAATCTGTGTCTTGCTGCAGACAATGGGAAAGAAAATAAGTGACCACCGTTTATTGTTTCTGTGACTGAGTATTATCTAGGAAGCTTTTGACTAATACAGCTTCTACAGTGAAAACAGTTCTGAAACAATATAGTGCTCAGTGAGGTTTCTGTCGTTTGCTGGTTTTTACTAGCTGTCATAGTACTGTATTAAATCATAGCTTTTGGCCACGTTAGATCTGCTACAACCTTCCAGATGGGCTACGGTTGTGTCAAACAAAATTCTTCATCTCGTCTTGATAAATTATGTGATAACCCTGGGGTGAGACCAAAAAAAAAGAAATAAACCCGGTTATACGTAGTGAAGTGAGGGTGTTCTTTATTAACCCGAGGGCCAGCGGTGGGAACGCTGGAGAGGGAGGCAGCGCGGAGATGCTTCAGTGACAAGCAGCCTAGTCCCTCTCTAAGTGAGAGGTCGGCCATGTGGCTTTGTGAACAGACGGTACACATTTTAAAACGCATGAAGAGGAAAAAAGTCAAAGTAGCGCAATTGCTTCAAGCCAAAAGGATTGTAACTCTTCCAGTGAAAACAAAAAGCAAAAACAGGAGCAAAGAAGATAATTGATAGGCCCTCTAGTCCCAGTTGGTGATTACGATTTCCTGATGGAAAGATTTAATAGCACTTTGCTGATGTTTCAGGTGGAGCTGTGTTGAATGCAGTATTCAAGGCTTTAAACAAAATTAAAAAGTACACAACTCCATTTCCTGCCATAGAAGCAAAGCAAGAAGTGAAAACAGGTAATATATGACTTCCCCCATACTGGTTAGAAAAGTGAAAGATTGCATCGTCTTTTCCAGATGGAGGAAACTAGCCTTCATTTTTTATCACAACCTGCAATCCATCTTTCCTTTCTATTTTTGGCTTTTAAAAAATTTCCATTTCACCCTCTTGTTTGGGAATATATCTTTCTGACTGAAGACAGCAGGCTCTGTCCTACTTATCAGTTATGCTTTGTTAGCTAGTGGCTTAACTCCTCAATGTTTTGAGAAACTTTGTCCGTGAGTAGAGGACAAAATTTGATCCTGTGTCTTACTTCACTCCCATTTCCCTGATTATTTAGTTGATGTTACTGAAGTGAGTGGGATAAAGATGGAGGAAAATGTTTTGTATTTGCAATATTCCTGCCTCGTAAGAAGTTTCTAGAATTTGTGAAGTCTCTCACTGCAGTGCAGAGAACTGAGCCATCCTCGGTGGTAGTAGACTTTAATGGCACCAGAATAAGGCTTTAATGAAATACTCTTAGAGGTCAGAATACAAGCAGACTCCTTCGGGTTTGTTGTTAAACAATACATTTCCCATGCATAGCAGGAGTCATATTTCCAATATAGGGTGAAGTTTGAATTGATTGGTTTGTAACTAATAACATTACAATTATACTGCCAGGATGGAAGACTTTACACTATAAATAATCAGAAAAAGGTACCCTACTCTTAGACCTCCTTCGGGTTCTGAAAGAGAGAAGTTTCAATTGCTAAGCAGCTGACCCCAAGGTCCTCCCTATTTCGGAGCTATTATTGGTTTAATCTTGGTGCAGACAAGTAAGGATACACTTCTAATCTTCGCTTTCTAAAGTTTCAACATATTTGCTTTATTTTATATGCAACAAGGACATATATTTGTCTCTATCCTAAGGTAAGTGGTCTGAGTTTATGGGAAGGAACCCAACCTAGTGAAAGGTAAGGTGTCCATGCCCATGGCAGGAGGGTTGGACTAGGTCATCTCTAAAGGTCCCTTCCAACCCAAACCATTCTATGATGCTGTGATTCTATGATAAGAATTATTTATTTTGAAGCAATGTTGGAAACATATTAGAAGGTAAATTGGGAATCTAATGCATTGAAGAGGCTACATCATGTTTTCTAGGTCTTTGATCTATAACCAAAGTGACTGACTGGGTTTTTAGAGTTCTTGCACCCACACAATTTCCTACATATGGAAGTTCTGTCTATTCCATAGGCACAGGACAACTTTCCAGAGAGGTTTTGCTATTTTCTCACATATACTTAATTTCTGAATAATACTCTGTGATGTGCTCTCTTCTTTTCTCTTTGAAAATAAAGCTAGCCAGGAAAGTATTTATTCAAGATCTTTCTCTTATGAACACAGTACCTCAGCTTGTTGAGACATCTCAGCAGTCTCTTTCTCCTTACAGTGACCTCTTAACCTGAAGGTCATCTTTAAGAATGATTGGGAGTCCCTGGCCTTTAGAGTATTTTGTTGTTGTTGTTGTTGCAGTAAAGAAATACTCCATAATCCAAGTATGGCTCCTTAAAAATTGTTTGGTGATGCCTGTTTGGGAAGCTGACTGTATGTGCTCTCCACCTGATACAGTCACGCCACTTAGCAGAAAACAAGAAAAAAAAAAGTGAACACTAAATAATGAGCAATGTAAGAAGCAAATAGTTTTAGTCTTTCACAAAGAAATTTATCATTTAGCAAGCAGATATGTCTAAAACGTTGTAACAGTCTAAAGAACACTGAGAAAACAGAAAAATTCTAAGCTAAGATGAAGGAGATACCGTATAGGTAAAATGATATTGTAATGGCCCATCTGTAGTACAGTTTGTTTTAGAAATTAAAAAAAAAAAAACAAAAAAAAAAACACAACCAAAACCAAGGCATTCACTGCTTATATACTAGAAAACAGCTAAGTATTCATTCACTAACTAAATTAAAGCCTGGTCTGGAATGTATCTTTCCAGATTTGCAATCTTATATCTCTATATAAACTCCAAAATGCAGATTGCATGGGGGAAAAACATAATGACTAGGAAAAACATTAATGACTAGGAAACTACATGTCTAATGATATCTTTGACTTCATTTCTGAAAATGTGAGTGTACTGGGAAAGAGCAAGAGCTGATTTTGGTAGCTTTCTCTCCTTCTGAGCAGTTTGAGATGCGAGGAGTAGAGAGGAGTCAGTGTCTAGGCTCCTTAGAGTATTGGTAGTATAAATATTTTTCTCAGAAGCTAGGGAAAAATCTGGTCACAAAATGACAGGCTTACCCTTTTTCCTCTTGCTGCAAAATCAGAATTCTGAGCAAGTAAGAGGTGAAATCATGTAATCGCATTTGTCTGAAAGCTGAAAGATACATTCAGCTGCTGAGGGATAACTCCTGAATGCCTTAGCTAATTCATCCCTTCTGTTCTGAGAACATTGTAGTCATTAGTGTACAAAATCGTATTGATTTTGATTAAATTTTGGAAACTACACTTAGCACCTTCAACAGCAATCTCCATATGTCATCCCTGACCGTTGTCCCTGTGTATTTAATGTTAGCAGTGTGGGTGCAGACGTTAACACTGTGCATGGCCTGCGGTAGAAAGAGCCTTGAGCTGGCGTTGAATGTACTAGCTCCGAAACCAGAAGTGACAAAAACGTGGTGATGCGGTACTAATTAGCCCGAGGGCAGCACCATGCTGCTATGACTGCGTTTCTTCCAGGATTGGAGCTCACGTCTCTGCATGGTGTCACGCTGCATCGTGGAGGTATGCCAGGTTGCTGAGTGCTAGCTCAGGTGCTTCTGATGCGGGATTCTCTCACGCACCTTGGGAATTGGTCCCTCTCTGTGTCCTAGACATGCCCCCAGAATAAATTGTAATGAGGTAAGGGATGAAGTGCCCTTCAGTGTCTTAAGATCCAAAGGAGGGGAATAGGGACGTTCGGTGTGGACAGGATGGTACATGGGAAGGATGCACAGGAGCTTTATCACGTTAAACGGGGACTGCAGGGGTTCCCAAAGAGACAGCCCTCAGGCCCATAGGGATAGCACAGGAATTCAGGAAACCCTAAATGTTTGCCCTGACCTTGACAAACAAAACCAGTGAATTTCACAACTTAGTTTTTTCCGGATTTGGATAAAGTCGATTTCTGAATTAAATAATGAAATTCAGTCTCTCCAGGAGCATAAAATTTCCAACTCTTTCCTTCTGAGAAAGAACACTGGGAAAGAACTGCCATGTAAACGTGAGCAAAACTGCTTTAAAGTTTTCTGTTGAGACAGCACTACAATTGGAGTCACTACGTTGTTAAGACTGAATTATTTTCCCACTCCATTGAGGTTTTGTGTTGTTTTTATGTAGCCCTTCCCTGTTATACCAAGATTAGCCATTTGATGGAGTAAGTAAAGGTTGTATCAGATTATAGCTGCTCTTCCCCACTTAGAAAACATTAAGGATTCATTAATGGCATATTTTGTCTGATTTATTTCTTTTTAAATTGCTGCCTCTAAACAGCACAGTTTTTTAGTGTTGTCATGCCCATTAGTGGAATTATTTTTAGTAGACCTATACGTTGTCAAATGCACACCTACGTTTTTCTCCATTCCTGTGGACAACGTTGTGCTTCTTCAGTAAGAAATGTATTCTTAGTGATAAGCCTATATTATATATGTGTGCGAAAGAAACTATATATCATTAAGAATTGATCACTTAACTATTTCAGACAGCATACATTTTGAATGTCTAAAAATATTTTTAATTTCATAAGCTCTCGGGAGCTTTGGTTACGGACCAGGAATTCCTTGGAGGACACTGCGAAGGCTCAGAAACATGCAATAATGAAACCCAATGGCAGAAGACATTGTGCCTCAGACTGGGGCAATTCCATCAGTGCTGCCTGTGCAGGATTTGGGGTACACATTAGTATGAGTGAGTAGCACACATTAAGGTTGCTTTTTTACAGCAAGTTTCCTAGAACTGAAGCTTTCATGTTGCCATGGTCAGCCTTCGGGATCTAAATCACATTTTTCATGTCTGTCTCCCTTGTAGTCTAAAAAAAACCACCTGGGAATCAATAAAAAGAGTATTAGGATACGCTGAAGTTGGCCCTCTACCATTGCCAGACTGACTTGTCAATGTCAGTAGCTGGGCCAAAACTGATTTAGGTCAAGGTATTCGGAGAGAAATCGATTTGGATGCTACTGCAATTTGGGCAATTAAGCAAAGAGCTAAGAGGCTGGGATAAAAAAAAAAAGATGGCATTCAAAGAGAATCGATTACTGCCTTAAAGTCGTCTAAAATTTATACATCAGTCTTGTTGAGTGTACCTCTTCCTCCCAGATCTGTCTCCATGTGAGTGTATCGCACTGCGAAGCCGTGTGAGCAACATGTCATTGAAGAAATTGTTATTACTGGCTATGAAATGAAACCAGTAACTACTGGTGGGATTACCTGATACATGTTTGGCAAAATGCAAAGTTCTTTTTCCCCTGATACATCTCTTGCATGTAAAACTCACATACACCAGTAAATTAAAGTATTAAAAGTTTTCTGGAGTGGGTGACTGCTGGCATGGAACAACATGCTACCATACAATTAGATTCAGCCTCCGAAGCAAGGCAGCTGCATCCATCGAGTCTCCTGGAAATGGTCCTTGGCCCGTGACGATTCCCAAATCCTTCAGCGGGTGGCTGGAGTGCCCTCGCAGGTGCTGGCCAAACAGGGTTTAGTAGCCCAGCAGGGAGCTCAGCGCTCAGGAAGGCAGCCGGGTTGCAGTGCGTGACTGGCCATCTGTACTGCTGTCAGGAGCGAGCATTTGACCGGCCCTTTGCTGATGGGGAGGGTTTAGGATTAAGCTTTGGCACATCAAGTGTTCACAGGAGTCGTGCCAACATCTTGGGTAGTTATATCTCCTTTGCAGGTTGCAAAGTACTTCAGGAATTTGAGCTCCTGAGTCTCACTGAAGGCGTCCGTCTCACTTTGAAGAGTGGCGTACAAGTGACCTAGGCACAACTTTGGACCATTATAACTTTGGGGAAACTATTGCCTCTTTCCACAGTGCCTTTAGGGTTTAAACCTTTGCATAAGAACTTGGTTGACATTTAAATTCCATTCTACAACATTTAGTTAACAAAGCAATTTAAATTATAAGGGATTTGCATCATATTTGGTGTTTAAATCCAAGCTTCTTTTCCTTACTTTTGGAAGCACCTAGTATTTCTGCCCTTCAGTGTATGGTGGCATCATCCCTTTCTTTGTTGGTCATACTTCCTAAGTTCCTTTTCTGATCTTTTCCTTGCGTGCTTTAGACTTACTTCAAACTCCAAAAGGTTTAACGTAGAACCAAGCTTACTGGGGTTTTGCTACCTGTGAATGTTTTGGGTTTGAGGGCTTTTTTTTCTTAATTTAATGCACAGAAAATAAAAGCGGCAGGATAACAAGCCTGCAAAATTACCGTTGTTACAAACGAGGCTGCTGTTTTCTAATTGAAAAACCTGTTACGTGGTCTTCACTTGTGCCTCATTTGTCTCCCTCCCCTCAGCGTCTGTGTTGAGTTTGGGGGCATGTTTATTTCAATAATATGCTTCTGATGAGTTGCTGCATTTTTATATGGTCGTAGAGCGATTCAGTGTGTTCCTAAAATGTCAGTGTGTAACAGCACTGATTCATCCAATCCATTGCACTGCTGACTTGTGTTTGCGAAGCAGGCGATTTGGTTGCTAACTTTAGGCGGCGAGAGAAAGAGGAGGGCAGGTTTGGGTTCCTTTCGGCCACTAGAAGGAAAGAAGTGTTTCCACCGAAGTGTTCCGAGCTTGTTTTGATACAGGATTTGACTGTGGAGTAAATGTTTCCAAAGGACAGGCTGCAACTTCTTGACACTGCAGGCACCCACGGACTTGGAGCAACGCGTACGGCAAAACATTGCTCAACTGGTTTTGCCTTTTGCTTGCGAGGATCTTGCCTCCGGTCTAGCGTTCTGTGTAGGCTAGGTGGAGCCGTTTTAAAGGCCAGAAAATTTCCTCGTGCTCCGTGAGTCATCAGATCATACAAAAATAGATTGTTACTTCTAACTATTTACAAATAAAATCAAACTTAATGAAAGGTTTGTTGGTGATCCTTATTCACTATGACAAAATGCTCCGAGGAGTCTGCTGTTATACTTCTATGATGCTTGTTCACTAACCAAAATAAATCATTCCCTCATAGCGGAGAAACTGTTTGCACTTCTACTCTCGCTTGAGATGGTAGAAAGTCATTCTGTGGGGATAGTAAGTAAATTAGAACATTGCTGCTTTGAAATGGTAACAAAAAGACTCGTTATAAATTAATGAAGTTGCTCTTATAAACAAGTTTGTTTTCTTTAAAAAGAACTGCAAAAGTTGTTGTTTTTGCTTTTGAGTTTTTGTTGAGTTGATGTTGAGTAACACTATGTGTTTGTGGCTAGTGCCTATTTTACATTATGATTATGGAGGTACATTCCGATATTCTTTTACAAAGTAGGATGAGTGGGATTTTTGTTGTTGTCCCTGTGGCTGCATCTGGTGAATTCTGACACTCCTCAGCAAAAGTAGATGCTAGAGGATTGTCCGTTATTGTTTTTTATAATGTGTTGTGCTTCCTAATCAAACCTGTTAGAGCTCTCACCTCCATCCATTGGGCCTTAGTGGTTGACGGTTGGTTGGGTGTGTTACGGTGGCTCAGTTATTTTCCCCTTTTCAAGGCTGTTGAACCAAAGCACAGGCTTAAAGGTGGCAAGGTGAGTCTCAGGCTGAATTGGGGTTGTAGTGCAATTCTCAGGCAGTATTAAAGGAAGAATAACTTTGAAACAAATTAATGGAATTCTATCTGGTTTTCTTAAACAAAGAACCAAAAATTATCAAGACTAGATTGAATATAAATAATTGGGATGCATCTGCCATGCAAGTACTACATTCTAAGCAAGCAAATTTGGGCAGCTGAGTTTTACACCGCGGGGTTGGAGTTCCAGGAGTCATTAATCTGAGACAGAGGACCATCTCTGTCTGCAAACAAGCTGCTGCAACTGGAGTAGATTTTTTTTTTTTTTTCCGTAATAATTCCAATTTATTCTTTGCTTTTAGGTAGTTTAAAATTTATTTGTAATTTAGTTTGGTTAGTTATTTCAAACTAAACACTTCCGTGTTTGTAACTATGGTATGGTTGGTAGTGCTTTTGGTTTTTATTTTCAATTTCAGAAGTCTTGCATAAAATATGCAGGTTCTTTTGGCAGTTAATGGAAAACTGCAGTATGGTTAGTGCAATTACTAATTTTCTAAATTAGGGTGGGACACTCTTAACATCACCAAGTTCATGACTCAGCTGACTGATGCATATTTCTTACCTCTAACCTAATACAGAAAACATTTTTATGTGAGTTTGGTTATTCTGTATGTGCTTAAGCATTTTTTAAGCCCAGACTTCAGTCTTCATTCACTCTTGTTCTCAGGCACAGCTGTGGCAAAATGGTCCGCAGGCGTCAACTGTTTACCAGTTCTTTAGTCAGTCGTGCTATTGAAGTGCCTCAGTAAGTTTGCAGATGACACCAAGTTGAGCAGGAGTGTTGATCTACTTGAGGGTAGGAAGGTTCTACAGAGGGGTCTGGACAGGCTGGATCAATGGGCTGAGGCCAATGGTATGAGGATCAACAAGGCCCATTTTTGGGTCCTGCACTTGGGTCACAACAACCCTGTGCAGTGCTACAGGCTTGGGGCAGAGTGGCTGGAAAGATGCCCAGCAGAAAAGGACGTGGGGGTCTTGGTCAACACCTGGCTGAATACAAGCCAGCAGTGTGCCCAGGTGGCCAAGAAGGCCAGCAGCATCTTGGCGTGTATCAGGAACAGTGTGGTGAGCAGGAGTAGTAGGGAAGCGATCGTCCCCTTGTACTGGGCACTGGTGAGCCCCCACCTCAAGTGCTGTGTCCAGTTTTGGGCCCCTCACCACAAAAAAGACACTGAGGTGCTGGAGCGGGTCCAGAGAAGGGCAAAGAAGCTGGTGAGGGGTCTGGAGCACAAGTCTTGTGAGGAGCGGCTGAGGGAGCTGGGGGTGTTCAGCCTGGAGAAAAGGGGGCTGAGGGGAGACCTTCTCGCTCTCTACAGCTCCCTGAAAGAGGGTGTAACGAGGTGGGGGTCGGTCTCTTCTCCTGAGTAACAAGCGATAAGACAAGAGGAAACGGCCTCAAGTTGCGCCAGGGGAGGTTTAGGATGGATATTAGGAAACACGTCTTCACAGAAAGGGTTATCAAGCATTGGAAGAGGCTGCCCAGGGCAGTGGTGGAGTCACCATCCCTGGAGGTATTTAAAACCCGGGTAAACGTGGTGCTGAGGGACATGGTTTAGTGGTGGGTTTTGTCAGTGTTGGAGGAATGGTTGGACTTGGTGATGTCAAAGGTTCCTTCCAACCTAGACAATTCTATGATTCTAAGTTAATGAGCCTAAAGTTAATCAAATCAGGACTTTGTTGAATCAAAGGATGCCTTTCTGTAGTACAGGTCAGCTGCATGGCCCTACTGGGCAAACAACAGTCAAATGATCCAGCCACCTTAGAACAGCAAACGGTGCCAAGCTTGGGCCTGCCCGCAGGCTTGATGGGTCTGGTGGGTGACAACTTAAAACACCTGTCCATGTAGATAGTAATGTATTCATAGGTATTAAAACACAAAATCACACTTCTTCCCAACATTACCCACTGAAAGCAGGCGTCAAGTCAAATGCGCTTTACAAGGAGGCACGGTCTATGTGGTTGAAAAATCGAGCTGGAGCAAAACCCTGTTTGGGTTTCTGTTCCTGGAAGCAGTGCTGTTCCTGCTCTTCCATAAAGACAGCGAGTGTAATGCACGCCTGAGTAAGGAATATTGGCTTACATTTGTTTTACCTATTTAAAGCTCTCTTATGTAGCTCTTATTTCCTTGCAGCATGTCTCGCTCTAAAGACATGAATGCTTTACTACGTTTTTCTTCTAGGTTTGTATAGCAAATGCCATCACGTACATCCCAACCTGACTGTTCTGTGAGTTTTAACAACATCGTACACGGCCTCCAAAAAAAACCTTATAAGCGATTCCAAGTTTAAGGCAGTGTAGTTAAAACTAGCATGACTTTAAGAAAGAATTATCTCTATATGCTGTAAGATTAGGCTTTCCTACATAAAGAGCAATACATGAGTAATACATTTTTTTTATTGTTCTAGTGCAGATGCATTTTCTGGAAAGTGACTGTATGTGGGAGGCAGAAATATAGATTATCTGTATTTGATGACAACACATTCTGTCAATATATCTGTGTAATCTCTGTGCAGGTTTTAACTGAAAATCATCAGAATGTACAGAACCGGCCAATTTACATTACATGTATAACGTTTAATCTTAAATTGTGTTGCCTGACTAATGTGTGCTTACCTAATGAAAAAGAAGATTGGATTGCATTTTAATACCCATAAAGAGATCTGTATTTTGATACGTATTTTAGAATTCTCTGCCTAATGGCCTTTAATGTAGGTATGCAGTTTTAAAAATAGAAGGGCTCAGCCTGCTATCTTCTACCTATTGTAAATACTTATCAAGTGGTTCATTCAGAATTCAAATGAAGATCTATTGTCTTCTCACTGCTTGCATAATACCGTTCTACTCCTGATTTTAGAAAAGGATATATTTTTAGGGTTGAACATAGCCTCATGTTTTTCTGAAGTGTTAAGCTGGGAATTGTACAGTTGGGGTCTGAAGTATTTAATCGCTTCCCAGGTCAGAGCGTGGAAGCTGACTGCTGTTCCCGGGGCGTAATTGCAGGAGCACTGGTGGCAGTAACGCCGGCCTCGGCTTCCTCAGCTCCACTGGTGGAGCTCTTTGGGAAGCTGCTCGGTGAGCTTAGCTCCAGGAATAGGCCTGGCTTAGAAATGCAGTCTGTCCCAAATGCGAGAGCTGAGGGATGCAACAGGGGGACCTGCTGGCATGGTCCTGCCAAAAGGATGCTTGTCCACAGCTTGGCCACAGTTCGCCCGCTGTTCTGCCCATCGCTGACCCAGCAGTGAGATCACAGTGATAATTTGTGAAACTGTGCAGTGTTAACCATAACACTTAAATGATCCAGATTAAAATTATCCTCCTCTTTTCTTTTTTTTTTCCCCTCTGGTGCCAGCTGGTTGGAAGGACCTCACAAAGCGCTAGTGACTCTGCTCAGAGAATGGCAAACTGGTACGGGGTGGGTGGTCAGCAGAGGAGAGCAGAGGGACAAGAGTCTGTTAAACTTGCTTTTCCATTGCAGAACCACTGCTTGAATGTGCTGCTTGGGTTGTATTTCTTTTCTTTACGTGAAAAAAGCCTGTTTCCTCAGACCTCAGAACAAACCCCGGCAGAGGTGGGTGGCCATGCCTATGTCAGAGAAATGAGGTGAAAGCACCTCTGGTGGCAATGGTTAAGTGGGTTTAGGTTTTCATGCATGCTTTCATCTGTGAAGGGCAGATATGCTAGAGATATTTCATTAGTATATGGGTGACCTCTAGATTGCTATTTTTGGCACCCTGAGTTTGGTGCTGGCTGTGTACCATAATTTATAGGCTACAACAGCACTGAGAACAAATTAAAATGCAAGAGGCATGTTCATGAAATGAATGTTAAGATACTCTCTGTTGCACTTGAAACTTCATTTTAATTTTACTGAATTTTAAATTAGAACATACTTTTTTAAAGCCTTGGAATTTGAAAAAAACAATCCAAACCAAAAAAACCCAGCCAATTAGTTATCAGTTGATCTTCACAAGAGCAAACATACCAGAAAGTGGATGAACTATCAGGTACTGATGGAATTCTGATATACAAAATAAGTACATGCTGAAAAGACAAAAGGAGCAGCGAATACATACAGCGCCAACAAAACTAGGGCAAGGGGTGAAGTGAATGCCAAATCCAAAGTGCTGTGATTAAATTAGGCCACCCCCATCCTCAGGCTCATTGTGAACCAGCCAGATAACGTATCTGGCTCTGGCATGCTCCCGAGTTATCAGGACAGGGGCAGGGAAGAGGAGAATGATTTGGTAGAGAAAGGAGATGAAATCTTAAACTGTGCCCAGACTCTGTGCCTGTGGACCTCTAAAGAGTGTTCCCAGGCGCAGAGCTCCTGTCCGATAACTACTGTGAGCGCCCAGGAAGTGAGAACTGGTCAGAGACCGCTCAGACAACCGCTGCACATCTATTGTTCATCTTTGACATTCCCAGACTGTTAAATATTCAGTGAATATAAGTCACATCCTTTAAAACTGGTTAAAATTAGATATCAGGAAGAAATTCTTTGCTGTGAGGGTGGTGAGCCCCTGGCCCAGGTTGCCCAGAGAAGCTGTGGCTGCCCCATCCCTGGAGGGGTTCAAGGCCAGGTTGGACGGGGCTTGGAGCAACCTGGTCTGGTGGGAGGTGTCCCTGCCCAGGGCAGGGGGGTGGAACTAGATGATCTTTAAGGTCCCTTCCACAATTCTATGAAAATACGAAGTGTAGGTCACAACCTCATACTGCCTTGTATCGATATATACCAGTTAGGTGTAATACTATTCTGAAGGTTCCTCAGAATTGGAAACCTTTTCCAGTGGGTGTATGAGCGAGAAAAGCAGATGTGCACAATTCACTTGATTTTTTTCCTAAGAGAAGTCATGACATGAAAAACTGCCACCTCTTGCACCTGAAAGCCATTGGACAAATTCATCCTAAGTGTAATTTAATTGATTGCGGTACACTGCAGTTCAATCAACTGCAATAAAGTTAATTGAACCTCTCCTAAGAAATGTGACTTAAACCACATCATTCAAAATAGTAACAGGTCCTGATTAATGGAGACCATTATTTTTAATGAGAATGGGTCCAAGGGAGTGAGTGATGTTTAAATGTTCTGTATAAGGTAATCTCATGAGGACAGTTGTTACTTTCTTTCAGCAGCTTTCAGATCAGATACAGGTATGCAAAATGCAAAATTTTAGAGTATAATGCTAGTTTAACATGGTTCCACCTTTGAAACCATGGCATGGGTGAGAGATAAACAGCAACCTTCAACTCTGCTGCTTTCCCTGCAGCGTATGCTTTCGACTTTGACCCCGAACTGAACCATTGAGTTCTGTACAGAAGCAGTGCTGTTGTTTGTGTTACTTGGCAATGTTTTTCATGGGACAAAATAAGATGTTACTGAGAAACCATTCTGATATGTTATTCCACTGCTTATTTTTCTCTAGTAAGGCTGGATTATTATTGAACCTCTTTAATTAAAGAAAGCTGGGGATAAGGGAAGTTCCATTAAAATACCCGGCTGTGTTTTCTCGTTATGCTGCGTTTGTGTGCATACAAATGTACGTGGTCACTTGAGCAAAATTCACAACTTGGCCCTTGTGGAAAAAGGTCAGGGCTTTTATAGTTTTTGACCAACGTTAGGATCAAATATTTTATTTGCTGTCCCAAACATTTTCCACTGGCTGTGTGTAAATAACTCTCTCAGAGACTCAAAAACGTCCATGTTCCAGGTCAGCAACTGCGAGGAAGGGAGTAGTGCAGACATTCCCCACTTGCATCTAGTAGGTTATTAGAAGAAAATAAGTTGTGCATTTCTTTTGAGAGAGGTCAGGCACTGACATGTGTGCAATGTAGGTTAGGCGAAATACAGGTGAACATATGAGCATCTTTATATGCTAGTTTGACTGAACTTAGACACATTTTAAAAAAAAAAAAAAACCAACCCAAAAAAGCCCCCAACTGCCTTCGAAGTGCTGCACAGCTGGTGTACTTCATTCGGGTTTTAGACTCTTTGTCGTAATAGGTTATTAAAATGCTTGTTTAGCCAAGACAGGACATTACGCCCACGGACGCATGGAGAGTAGGGGGGAAACAGCTATTTAGGCTATTGGCAGTTTGGCCCAGGAAAGAAGGGTTAGTATAAACTAGTGACACCTAGGATGGAAATTAGAAGGAAGAGGTTATTTTCAGAGGATCTGGGCCTAACAGGAATAACAGGGAGAAGAAATCTAAGAAGTTCCAAGATGGAGCTTGGCTAAATGTAAAGAAACAAATTATGTGATGCAGTTGCCATGACAACAAAGGAGTCTGGAGTTTATGATCTGAGATGCCTCTTCATTCCATCAGAAATAGATGTTCCTAAGTGCAGCTGAAGATTTGCAGTACTGGTGCTACTCAAGGGGATGAAGAGATGCAGGCTAAAGCCATCCGCAAGAGCGTGGCTCAGCTGTCTCTAGGCAGGGACCAGATTCATGCTGCAGTTCAGGAGACGACATTCTTTGAAGGTAAAGCCTGCTGCCTGGCTGGAGCAGCCCTGCAGATCCCTGGGTCTCACCAGGGAGACCACGCTTCAGCCTGCCCTGCTGCCCTTGCGGGGAGCGAGCACCAGGCAGAACATCTTCCCTTGCCATGGGAGCTGCAAGAGAAAAGGCACAATATTCCCCCAGTGCAAAGAGGGGGGGCTGTGGTGACGGGATGAAATATAAACCCTCAAGACATACTATCTCCAAAGGATGGTTTCCTTTAGATATCTTGTCTCTTGTTTGTTTACCCTAATATTTGAGTTTATACAAAGAAATTTGTGCAGTGGCAATGCTACTTGATACTTTTCCTGTAATTCGTAGTTTTTTTCTGAAAGGCTGAAAAGTATTTTACTGAAATACTTCCTTATGATATTTCTTCTTTTGAAGAAACCTCACAGAATCACAGAACTGTTGAGGTGGGAAGTTACCTCTGGTGATCACCTTAGTCCGGTTCCCTGCTCACTGGCTTCCGTGCATTAAGGCCACCAATCCAGGCAAATCTATGAGCAAGTGGATTACTATTAAAAATTTACTAATGCAAGATTTCAGCTGGAGTTTCCGCATGCTTGTATCCCTGGTTCTGTGAAGCTTTGTTTTTATTTTCAATAGTGCCTTTTGGGTCAACAGAGTGCATGAAGCCTCCAAAGCATCTTTTACACTAAATTAGATTAGATGGGATATGGTCAAATACTAATAACAATCAGAGATGTTTGTGTTGGAGGTCAGAATGTAAACTAACTTCCTATTTGTATTAGTAAGTTCTCAGGAATTTTCCAGACTGTTCGAGGCCTTTTTCAGGACCTGTTCAAATAAATTAATGGTTGAGGCCCAGTGGGCTGAAGCCATCTGCTTTTGTCTGTTTAAGTTTCTATAGTATGATGTGAATAATTGGATTTACAGATACAAATTCATACATTAATTTCCATTATGGGACTCATTTATATGTAATATTATTACTTTCTTTTTTAATCTAAGATACGGATTAAACTCATGTGCCAGCTTTTTGACACAATGGATCTTGAAATTGTTTGTGGTTAAATGCATTTTGTAAGTACATAAAATATCACATTAATCCCAAACATCTTTTGGATTTGCACCTTTTTTACTTGCCTCCTCGTTTTGGATCTCCAAACTCTATCAGCAAATGTATTCATTGAGTCTTTTCCTGGAATACTCAGGGAAAAGTATGCTGCCAACGTAATCTCTTAAAAATTGCTTTGCGCAGAAGCCTTTCTAGGTGGACTATCTGCCTTCGTGCCTGTGGATGATGCTGGATTACAACAGAAGGCAAGCACTGGGGAAAGTATTCAGCATTTAGGATGAATTTAGGGGTTTTAACATAGAGCAAATAATAAGATTTTTGAGACTAAATATACTCGTAGAGTGCAAATTTTGGACATGGTCTAGGTTTGTGCTAAATACTGCTCCAGCCCATCACAAAGAGTTGAAATCCAGGACAACCATAGACACCACAACTGGTTGCTGGTTTTCAGTGAACGACGGAGTCTTGCGGCTGAGCCCCGGGTTAACTGCAGGTAGAATGAGCTTCCCAAAGACTGTCTGGGTCCCTGTGTCTTTCTTTGTCTTGCATTTTAGGCTACAGAATAAGAATATGTCACAGATGGGAAATTCGTACGAGTTACTGGAAATGCAAAAGTATAATTTGAGCCTACAAAATGCCTTGTGTGCTATTTATTTTGCCGGTACAAATTGTAATTGGGTTAGCGTGTGTGAAGTATTTACAAAAAATGGTGGATTTCTTAAAAGTGCGTAGGCAGGGGTTTGCAAGTGTGTGTAACAGGTTTGGGGGTCTCGTCGTGTTTTCAAGTGGTTGAGTGGATAGGACGAGCTGCTGAGAAGCTTATTTTGACAGAACGTACATTCACAGCTGCAAGGTGAATTTATTCACCATTGCAGCAATGGTCATTCTGAGCAGAATGATTTGTTTTGTCTTCCTAATTACTGTTGAAAATGATTGACTACATTTTCCACTGAGAGAATGTTCAGATAATGGAAGGATTGGGATGATGCATTTAAGAAATTAAGATTTAATTATTTATTTTTTTTTTTTTATTAATAGAACAAACTCTGCAAAGGTCTGTTTCTCTGCTAGTGTTTTTTCTTTTGCACCTTCCTACGGGAAGACTGCTCTGGGGAATATGTTCCAGCTCATGCATCTGCTATCCTACAATGTGCAGGTTATTTTACTTTATTTTCTTTTTTTTTATTATTTTATTTTATTTTATTTTATTTTATTTTATTTTATTTTATTTTATTTTATTTTATTTTATTTTATTTTGTTTTGTTTTGTTTTGTTTTGTTTTATTTTGTTTTATTTTGTTTTATTTTATTATTTTTGGCCAGGCTCTTTTCAGTGGTGCCTGGCAATAGGACAAGGGGTAATGGTCACAAACTTGACGATAGGAAGTTCCACCTAAACATGAGGAGGAACTTCTTTACCCTGAGGGTGGCAGAGCCCTGGCACAGGCTGCCCAGAGAGGTGGGGGAGTCTCCATCTCTGGAGACATTCCAACCCCGCCTGGACACGTTCCTGTGCCACCTGCCCTGGCAGGGGATTGGACTGGATGATCTCCAGAGGTCCCTTCCAACCCTACCATTCTGTGATTTTTCAACCCGTTGCACAGTTATACATTTCAGAAAAAAAAAAATGCTTTTCTGCAGGCTGTCCCAATATCCATGAAATCTACCCCAACATCTCTAGGATACTCATCAACACTTTCCAAAAAAATCTACATTTTTAAATAATAGCATTTGTTCTTTCCTGTCCTAAATCTGCCCATGTAAGTGAACTAAATGCATGTATTTACACAGTGAAGAGTCTGTTTGCAATCAAATACTGCCTGGAGGTGCGGTGTGGCAAAAGAATGGGGACCCACCCAATTGTCGCTTCTGTGGGGAATAAGAACTATGAAGAATTAAACACTCCCTCATTTTCATTAAGATATGGAAGTACATGTTTATTTGGAGGGTGGAGGGGTAAGTTTAATCTTCAGGAAACAAATTTCAAGGTAATTCTATCTCTAACCTTGCTTCTAAAGTAAATAGCCGCTGCCCTGTAGGCAGTGTAGTGATCATTTAATGCTGTGTGAATGCAATGATACACGAAACAACCAATTTACAATTTTCTGTGCCTCTCAGCAGCATCTGTGTGGCTACACTGACTTGTGTCTTGCTGTAGTCCTCTCTCTTACTGCATCATATTTAAGATCTGGCAAATACAGCTTCTGCCCTCCTCCTGGCGTCCTGCCTTTCCAGCTAGAGTCCGTCTCTTGAAATCACCCATCAAATGACTTTACTGCCTTCCATTCATATTCACTGGAAACCACTTTCTACCTTATCCTAACCGTTTCTAAACTTCTTCCATTTCATAAGCTGTTGTCATTCTCAGTCCCATGCGCTTGTCTCTGATATTATCAGGAATTATAAGGTTGCCTGAACAGGAACATCTTTTTCTTTGTAAAGTTCAGGAGATATTTATTGATGTCATGGGTATTCATAGATCAGAAAGATAAAAATTTGATTACCTGATTGATATTTTGCTCTTGGAGACCGCATCATTATTCATTCTTGAAAAAGTTTCATGATTTTTATTGGGTTTTGTGGCATTTAGATGTTGCTATTTATAAATGCTCAGTCAGAGTGGTGGACCTTGGTACTAAAGATAGGGAGATTTATGACTGTCAGTTGTCTTTGTCACTGATTTACTCCATATGTTTGAATCATCTCTGGAGAGAATGGCTGTGTTGGAGAGAGAACTCTTCATCGTTGGTGTTCAAAGTTCTTTGTGCGAGAGGAACGTTGTTGTTGATCATGCTCTGTGGTTTGGAGCTTTAAGCAGGTGTGAGTGCCGGCTGTGAAGCACATTGAATCCAAGCCCCAAAGTTTTCAGTTCTCCAAGAGGGTGCTGGAGGGAGCAGGGACGTGTCAGCCATGGTTGCAGTGGTGGAGAGGAGACACAGCACACTGCTTTTTTTTTTCTTGGAGAACGGAATGTTTTTATGCTCAAGTATGTTGCATTGCTGTAGGGAGCCGTGAAGTGGCAACTATGTGAATAACTGATTCCACCAGCTGGGAGGAAGGAATGAAACCTCTTAACTATGCGGACACGATGGCAAGTATTTTTTGCTGTCATGTACGAATATTTAGTGTCTTAAATGTATCCAGAAGTGCCTGGATTAACCAGCTGCATGTACCAGTCATAGCTGCAAACTGGTCCGTCCATACCTCCTTTAAATACTGACCAAAGCACGAGTGTTGCTTCGGTTGCATTTCTTTTGTGTTAGGTTTAGCTGCAAGCGAAGCAGTAATGGTGCAGCCACTGGGGACGAAGGCTGGGTGTCACTGTCCCTCACCTGCTGTCCTTGGCTCTGGTCGGTGCCATTTGAGCCTTTCAATGGGTGGTTGTGTTACATGAGATACCTGAAAAACGGTGGTATAAGCCATGTGGCCGATAGTACTTCAAGACATTGAAAGACACTGCATTGCAAACTCCTAGCAAATTGTTTTATCCAGAAAAAATGTCTACTGTGAATTTTTCTCATTTCTGTCTCCAGCTTGCTCTTAAGTCATAATTTTCCTGCCTTGTAACATTGTACTGCTCTAAAAAAAAATTGTGCACGTTGATTATACAAGGTGGAAAAAGGACTGAGGCATATAGTTGAAAAATCTTTGACATTCACAAAAGTCTTCTTCCTTTTAAATGAATTTGAGAAATAATTTAGGAAATAATACAATCTTATCGACCCAAAGTCTTTAACAAATACCTAAACTGGAAGCCTGAGCTACCTTAAGCTGAACTTACATTTTGGTTATGTATTAAATGTTCTTGAAGTGTTTAAAGTGCTCAAAGTAATTTCCATCCCACTGCCCAGTTTTAACCAAATTATAATAAAGTATGAATTTCAAGAATATAAGGTTCTGCGGCTTTTCTTGAGAGTCGGGAACAGATAGAGGAGAGTTACTGAAATTGTTGGTGGTCCCAAGGGAGAGTTTTGCTTGCATTTGGCTTCTTGGATGACCACTTGCCATTGATGTAGCATGGAACCAGCCAGAGCACATTACCTTTTCCTATTATCTATTTTCACCTTTTTATGAAGGACATGCGAAAGAAAGTTCTGTGCAGGAAAGTTTTGTGGAAGAGTCAAAGGAATAAAAGGACTTCAGGTTTTGCAGTGAAAGATCACAGAAAACATGCTGAAAGACTGGGTTGAAAAAGAAGAGAGGGACACAGATTTGTGCCTGCAAACCAGCTTTGCTGGTTTGATTGTTTATAGAATCATAGAATCACAGAAACATAGAATGTGTTGGAAGGGACCTCTCAAGGCCATCTAGTCCAGCCCCCCTCCAGTGAGCAGGGACATCTGTAACTAGATCAGGTCACTCAGAGCCTCATCCAGCCTGGCCTTGAATGTCTCCAGGGATGGGGCCTCCACCCCCTCTCTGGGCAACCTGTTCCAGTGTCTCACCACCCTCAGTGTAAAGAACTTCTTCCTAATGTCTAATCTAAACCTGCCCTGCTCTAGTTTAAACCATTGTCCCTCGTCCTGTCGCTACATGCCCTTGCAAACAGCCCCTCCCAGCTTTCTTGTAGGCCCCCTTCAGGTGCTGGTAGGCCACTATAAGGTCTCCCCGGAGCCTTCTCTTCTCCAGGCTGAACCCCCCCAGCTCTCTCAGCCTGTCCTCACAGCAGAGGGGCTCCAGCCCTCAGATCATCTTCGTGGCCCTCCGCTGGACCTGCTCCAGCAGGTCCATGTCCTTCTTGTGCTGAGGGTTCCAGAGCTGGACACAGTACTCCAGAACATCTTCTAAACACGTTTGCACTAAAAGCAAAAATATTTTTTTAATGTTTCAAAGAATGTGATCGCATTTAATACCAAGTGCACATGCAGTTATTAAATGAATTGGCATAGATTAAATAGATATCTATTTTACTGATTATGAAAATTTACCTTCTTCAGCTTGTTTACAAAGCCTCGATGAGATGCAGTAGTCATCTCCCCGCTGCCACAGCTTGAAGTGGAAGCAGAGAGACAGTCTCATCAAATTATTCACACCTGAAAAAGTTTTGCTGAATAATATCAGACTAAAACTATCAAGCAAACCTGCTAGAACTCTGGTGTCTTACTGTTTAATGACCATTCCTACATAAAATGTTGAAGAAGGTTTGAAGAAATAGAGAATCTGTCACTGAAACTCTAGTTCCTTATAAGCTATTGGCAATTCGGATGTTCTTGCTTTGTAATCATGCTGCAGTTTTCCCCACTGAGGTACTAAAGATAGTGAAGATGAGCTGCTGCTCTGCTGATTTCATGATTCTTTCGTTATCGAGTATTTCTGTACACTCTTTCAGTTAAATAATCTTCAGATCTCCTATCAATATTTTTATTTTTGCAATATAAATCTTTTTGGTACCAGCTTTTGTAACTGTGCCTTTTAAACAAAGCTGCTATAAACAGTCATTTACAGGTTCTGTTTCTGAGACAGCTTTAAAAAATGTGTCGTATATATTTGCTCTTGCTCTAAATGTTAAATCTCATTGCACATAACGATGCGAACAGATGGTATGCTGCATAAGCTGTTTATCATTTTACACATTTATCACTTTACACTAGTGCAGTGTACATGTGTTTGATTAATATTAACTTTTGATTTATTTGGAGGTCTCTATTTTTTGACAGCATTAAGGGATATATTGTAATCCGTACTGGCTTCCAACCTTAAAATGTAATTCCAGTAAAGATAGAGTAGGTGCATTCGGTAGTTCTTAATTGCAGGAGTTTTTTTCAGTGTGGAAGAGAATTACCTGGTTGAGGTTTCAATACAGGAAGGAATTTGGAAGTAAATGGATAACTCCGTTTGCTAAAATGTTTTAGACAGGTTAAATTTAGATGCCATCGGTCCAGCTAAATAAATACCATATCTTGGAATTAAATGCCAGATGCTAAGAAGGTGTAAAATAAAACAGCAACAGTCCTGTTCGAATCGATATTCTTTTATATCCCCCACCTACAGAATGAGAGAACTTCATATTTGCCTGCTCAACAGGTCTGGATGTTCAGCATGTGTTACACCTACGTCACTGTATATGAAACTAAAAAAGTATCGCAAAAAGCAGCTCAAGCTTACAGACATAGCACGGGAATCATACTTTGAGACTTTTGACTGCAGCAGTGTATTAAAAATATCGTTTACCAGGATGTTATTTCATCATAATGCATTTTGTCTCAGCTAAAGCCTGAAAAAAGGCAAGATTTCCCTTTGATACCCTGGATGAAAAAAATGATTTCAAGTTGGAGTGGATCTGGTTGTGCTTGTTGTTCTGCTAAATGGCAATAATATTTAATGAGAGATTTTGCACTAAACTGTAAATTCTTTAGAGCGTGAGATGCCCAGCCTGTCAGAGTAGAGGAGGCTAAAAACACTTACTTTGAAAATGACTGTTCATTTTGGAAGGCACCGAGTGATCTCAGTGAAATATAACTGAGTCAGTTGAATTTTGGATAGAGACCAGCTTCCCAGCATGTATTCTGGCAGCATCTCTTCTTCCCTGATTCCGTTCCTCAAGATCTTTTATGTTCGAATAGCACATGCGGCACTTAGAAGCTGCTATCATTCAGATTTCAGGTAACTCTCAGTGACTTCTTATAGATTGAATGAATAAATAAACGACTTTTATCCATGCTTACATACAGTTTTTATGCCTATGCTTTCTTCTATGTCTATTGATATTATGGAAAGACATATAGAGCAAAAATGATGATGTAGCACTAGGAATTACCCAGGGAGTATACATTTTAAAGTTTAATGTTGCAGTGCAGTTTAAAGTTTAATTGGCATGACCGTAAATAGCTGGTCAGGGCTTCATAGAGTTAACTCATCTTTTTCCACAAAGACTCTTTTGGACTCCTGTGACGTTGCCTTTGCTCCCAGGACATTAGATCCTTCCAGAAACTTGCAGAAGGGAAATGCTGGGAAATGAGGAGAGTGCGTAGAATAAAAGAACGTCCCTTGAACATGAGAGTTTACTTCAGGAGTGAAACCCTTTGTTCCTGAATGATCCAAAAAGAAAAGCTTTTTAGTATCTCTTTTGTTATGTTAGCATAAAATGCAGATAAACGTGTGTGGATAATACAGTCATGAAAAATGATTATCATTTAAGAAACTGTTAGTGTATGAAATGCAGAATTGTAGCACACTAATTGTTGGAAATAAAATCTTGAACTCATTAACTCTTTCTTTTTTTTTTTTTAAACTGGTAATTATAAGGAAATTAGTTGCATATTTCATGAAGAGCTGTCTTTGTTTTCCTGTTACCACGTCAGCTACACGCTGTTTCTTAAATATGTATTTTTATTAAAAGACAGTAATTAGAAGTTCTATATCTTCCTGTTCTTTCCACCTTCTGTTTTTAAAACTGAAAGATCAGAAGTTTTCCGCATTTTGATCTAAATGACTGTTTTCTTCCTTTGCAGGTTAATAATGAGAATGTGGTGAAAGTTGGCCACAGGCAGGTGGTGAACATGATTCGACAAGGGGGCAATCACCTCGTTCTTAAGGTTGTCACAGTAACCAGGAATCTTGATCCAGATGACACAGCTAGAAAGAAAGGTATATTTTTCTCTTTTTCTAATGGAGTCCGTTTAGTCTTGCTCCACCGAAAACTGAGTACGGATGTGAAATTACTGTTTCATAAATTCTGCTTTATAGATTTCACTTTCACAATTTGCAATACCCTTCTGTTATTTAATTTCGAGTAATCTCATTCTGTTGACTTCTGCATTGATATGTGACAAAGAGGGTAATATTCTCTTGCCATGCTTGCTATGAAATTTTATCTTCATGGATCTTTATACATTTATATGTTTGAAGATCTTGTAGTTAAATTTCTTGCAGTAGTGAGAGAGAAAAAGCACAAAGAACAGATTATCTTTTAGTAATTAATTCCAAACGTCCTTGAGATGAGGTTAGTTTGACTTCTCTTGAAATCACTGAGAACTTAACAATTTTGCAAAACATGTATTTAAAAAGGACCCCTGTAAGAATAAGAAAAGCAAGCAACATGTTTAGATTGAAGTTCTAAGGTAGGAAAAAAAGTACATTTTAATGGGAAAATTCCTCTAGATGAATTCAAAGTTGAGGGGTTTTTCCAGCCAGGGAAAATCCCTCTTCCTCCCGTAAATATAAAACACGTAGAGCTGCTTTTTCTGCCACTTGGCTGCTCGCAAGAGAGCAGCTACTCCAAGAAAAGTTAGTACAGAATCATGTGCCACAGATACTTTGGCAAAGAATTGTCTGGGTACAAACTGGACAGGGTATTTTTCAGCCTAGGGTTGGCTTTTTTATATTAGATTATGGGTTAAGTTCTATCATAAGATTGGGCTACTCCCTTAAGAATGTCAATATGTTTCCCAGCCACCCATCCAAAAAAACACCACCAAAACTTCACCAAATAAAAAAGACTGGAAAAAAAAAAAAAAAAAAAAAAGGATTTTGCTCTATTTCCTTCACCTTAGATACCCCTGAGTTTGCTCAGGTAACAGCTACTCTGGGAAGTCATTAGACCCTCATAATTGCCATTCGACGGAAACGATTGCTGCTGCTAACCAGTGTTCAATACAGAGGAATCGCATTTTTGAAAATCCCGGTTCCTCCCACCAGTTTCCTGAATTGTCACTCACAGCCGCCTGGCTCTTCAATGCAAGAGCGGGGCTAGGAGCTGGCGCCCGAGGGCTACCTCTCTGTCCACGAGTAAAACTTTGTGTCTGCGCTGTGAGTGTTCTTGGCATGTACTGCTTATTAAAAAAAAATGAAAAATAAAGCACCTTGGGGGGAAAATTGCTGTATTAAAGTAAACCGTGTCCAAACACGGTCCTGCATTATTTTCAGCTTGATATTGATACTATTGATATAGTGAATAGTGTTGATACTATTCACACATTTTAAACAAACCTTTCACCTCTGCCTTTTGGGATGTGTCATCTTGGCCTTAAATGAAAAAGCTGTTGTATACAACCCAAAGGGAAGTTGCTTCTATAAAAGCAAACCCAGTTCTTTGTCATCTTTCCAGAGCCTTCTATTGATAATGTGTCATTTGACAAAAACATGCACTTTCAAATCTTGTCCCTTTTTGATGCAAGTTGGTGGCCTTTCTTGTTACCTGGCAGTTGCTGTTGTACCTTAGGAATTGTGTGGAAGGATTTTCTTGCCATCAGTCTCCTTTCCGGTGAGGCCAGTGTCAGGTACCCAGCCTCATTTAACCATCCAGGATTTTGTGCAGTTGCCCTCGCAGATTTGTTGTCACTTCTGGTGTTGGGCAAGGGCAGACCTCAGAGTTAATCTGTGCAGTACTTCTGCAGCCTCATAGCTGGCACTGAACCCCAGCGATATTTTTGCTTTCTCCTGACACCCTGTTATTCAAACCTCTGTAAGATGATGGAGCTTAACAGGGAAAGGATGACGCTGACATACTGGATATAGGTGGTATGGGAAGAATGTTGTCTACTGGAGAAGGACTTTTTACATGTCATGATAGGATGAGGGGTAATGGCTTCAAACTGGAAGGAGGTAGGTTTAGATTAGATACTAGGAAGAAATTTCTCACTCTGAGGGTGGTGAGCCCCTGGCCCAGGTTGCCCAGAGAAGCTGTGGCTGCCCCATCCCTGGAGGGGTTCAAGGCCAGGTTGGACGGGGCTTGGAGCAACCTGGTCTAGTGGGAGGTGTCCCTGCCCAGGGCAGGGGGGTTGGAACTCAATGATCTTTAAGGTCCCTTCCAACCCAAACCATTCTGTGATTCTGCGATTCTGTACTACTTCCTCCATCATTCTTTCTTGCCCTCAAACTGCTTTGCCACCTTTTGTCAAAATGGTGTAGCCTGAGGTATAGTATTGACCAAAACACTTAAGAATCTTTAATTTTTCCTGGTGTCCCAGAGCCATTTTTGTTTACTGGAAATCTCCAACTTTCCTACCAACCTTGACGTAATCTTTTCTGATGTTATGCTTCTTTCTGACCACCAGAAACACAGGTTATCAGGATACTGAAGCACCTGCTACATTTCAGTTTCTGTGCTAGGTGATTGCCTTGGTATTTTCAGATCTTATTTATTCTGAGGTTCGCCTGTTTTCCCTAGTCTCACCATAACTATTAAGATAAATTTGAATTGTCTTTCCTGTATTTCTCAGATTTAAGTTTCTTCAAAGATGAAATTATTCTGGCAGAGACTGGCTGGTCTGCAGGAGATTTTTAGCCGCGTACATTTCTTAGAAGGAGGGGCACAACTGCTGTGAGGCACTTTCTCTAGAAAGCCTTTTTCCTAGTGAAAAACAGAAGTGCACAGTTATTTAGCTTTAAATGTTTCTATGTATCCTGTTACATAAAAGCTTGCTGATGTGTCAAGCAACCTACGCTAAAAGTAGAAAGGGTATAGAAATTCAGTACATGAAAAGCAGCTCAGGGTTTTTTCCTCGGCATGTATGTATTTATTATTACCTTATTTAATGTAGCGTATTCTTTTAAATAAATATGAAATTGTGTAGGAGAATATAGTGTTTTAGAGCTGTGTCTTTACTTACACTGTATATCCTTCTGTTTAACGCAAAGCCCCACCACCTCCTAAGCGAGCTCCAACCACTGCACTGACCTTGCGGTCTAAGTCAATGACCTCAGAGCTTGAAGAGCTTGGTAAGAAAGTGTTTTTTGACAAGCATGCTGACGTAATAGAAATGTTAAATAGAGAGATATATATATGTATCTATGTTAAATTGACTAAAAGGATCTGCACTGTGTACAGTATACAGAACAGAAAAGGTTTTAAGAATGCTGCATCTTTGGAGACTTCAAATATGCATGATTTGCATGAATAATTTTTATTTAAACTTGTGCCTTTACTGCTACGCAAGAGAATGTTGATACATTTTATGCATCATCGAAGTTTGGCACATCTACTAAAAAGTAATGCCGTATCATATTTTGTTAGCTTTGCTTTCTAAATTTTCAGTTCATCTAATACTGTTTTATTTTAAATTTCTGTGGCCTCTCATTAGTGGATAAAGGTAAGCTGCCAGAAGCTGTTGTTAAAAAGCTGAGTGTTAAAGCAGCTTCAACTTCAACTTGTTTTCGTTAGACTCTGATCTGAAAAAGTGCATATTTTGATATCACTTTGACTTCTGTGCATGATATAAATTTAATTCTTCTCACTATTGGTAATAAAAAAGTATTGAGCATTCAGTCTTTTATTTGCTAATTTTAAGAAACGTGATTGTAGATTCCTTTGCTTGATCATCCACGTTCCAGATATGCATAATTCTTTGGGAATTTTGGTGTATTGGCTAGAAGTGAGGAAGGTAATGGTTCTTTTTTTCCTGGTCTTAATCTGTTAGGTCATTAAAAAGTAGAATTTCTGCAGCTAGACTAATAAATATCTTACGGATGGGCCATATATACCAAGAGAAAAGCCCAGTGTATATTTATGTGCGGCTATTATACTAGTACAGTGTGTTGAGCAAGTGATAATAGGATATAAAACCAAACCACATCCCTCATAGCAGACTAATAGAGTCTATCCTATAATAAAACCATTTTCCATGTAATCCTACATTGATTTAAATACTTACATTTTATAATCATATTTTTTTTTTCTGGCATGGACTCATATGAGGGCCAACTGGAAGGAATCAAAGCCTTGTGGCCACTTTTTTTTTCCCTGGAGGTCAATGTTTTCTGGGACAGATGGACTCCATCCGTCCTTTAGTGGTCAAGTCACATAGCTTCAGTGGGAGTTCTTACCAACAAAGGGATGCTGAAGTGGTTACTGTCTTCTCTATGGTATAACAACCAAATGAAGACCAAAATGAAGCAGCCTAATTATGTAGCTCTAACAGATCTCAGAAAATTTGACTTTTCTGTGCCCGGAAGTTTAGGACCCTGACTGAAGGTTTCAGCAGTTTGTGAATGCTCCGTAATTTTTCTTCCAGGATTAAAATGTAAAATAGTATTTCTGGAGCCACTTTTTGGGTTTGGGTGTTTTGCTTTGTTTTCCTTTCACGGAGTGCTAAGAGACTGAAAACTTGTCTGGCTTATCAACAGACTTTCCCAAGGGGACAGATATACTTAGGCACCATTTTTCCCCCTTCACCATCCCCTGCAATTCAAACTGAGGGTATTCTGTTTCTCTTACTTTTCAAGCTTACATAGTGGATACTGTTCTTAAAGCAGAGAGAAGCAGCACTCTTATCCAGGGGAAAATAGCTTATTAATAGCAAAGTCACCTCTGCAATGAAGACATCACATTTTAGCTTTCTCACCCCCTATTCAGGTTACAGTACTTGATCTGCTGTTTGTTCTCATCGGCTGGCAGAAACCACTGCAACTCTTGTGGCTAGCAGCCGTGGGACATACTTGAAGCTTTAAGCACGTTTCCCATCCGTATCTTTATCCAGATGGGACAAATATTACAGTGGCAGGACTTTACTCTTCTGGAGAATAGTCCTGAAGCGTGTTCCAGAAGTGTATGTCCCCTAATAAAGCTGTAGGAATACTAGAGCATGGCAGAAATTTATCTTCTTCCTAAACAAGACTGTAAATACCAGCTCCACGATACTGCAAACATTTGCCACCCTATCAACCAATATGACTACTGTTATAAATAACATCTGTGGTCTACCTATTTTAATATTTGTCCTGTAAAAGGGCTACTATCAGAAGGAACGAGAATTCTTAAATTGCAGAACAACTAAACCAGCTTCCAAAAAGAAAATATTCCCGCTATCATCAGTTAAAAGTTGTCTTCTGACATAAACCACAGATTGTATGTGTGTATTTATATATAATTTATATATCTTTATATGTATATGTGTATATATTGGACATTTGTATGAATTATGAGAACACCCACATTTTTATATCCATTAAACTATCTAATGAATAAGCATTTGTTTCATAACGTATACGTGCAAACTAAATAGGAAGTATGTATACATGAACTCTGTGGATGTTCTCATCAATATATATGTGTAATCTTTTTTCTGAATCGAAGAAGCTCATGGTCTCAATAATGTCTCGTGGCAAAGAATTCCACAGGCTAATTACGTGCTGTGTACAAATGTATTTCCTTTTTATTGGTTTTAAATGTGATACCTTTAATTTTATTGAATGTCCCTCGTTATGTAATAGGAGAAAAAAAGAAACAGAAATTCCCCATTTCTTTTCCCAGATAGTATATATTTTTGTAATTTCTCCTACCTAAGCTAAACAACATATTATTTAAAAAAAATATTACACATCTTGCAGCCTTCACAGTCACTTCCTTTGCCTGGCTCTGAATTCTACTTACGGTTTTATTGACATGTTTTTAGCTTCTCTATTCTCCATAATACTGAGCAGACCGTCTCAGTTGTTCTCTTTCTAATGAGTTAAGCCAAAATATGGCAGATAATGTGTGCTAATGATTCCTTTCCGCTTCAATCTGCAAAGATTATCATAGTTGGAAAGGCCTCGTATCAATAAGTTGCCCCAATTACTGTTTTTAAAAGAGAATTTAGAAAAAAAGAATAAAATTGTACGTGGATTCCTAATATCTGCAGGGGAGCAATTTCTTATAGTTAAGGAATAAACCCTGATAAACCGTGCTTTTGCCAAGCTGTTTATCTGCTGTGGTTTGATAGATACATGCGTAGTAGAGGCTAGAAGGGAGAGAATAACTTCTTAGATGGAAGATAAATGTTTATGCTCAAAAATGACAGAGAAGGATTTAGCGTATAAAAATTACCTTCAGAATTGATTCACAGTTCATTCCCTTTCTATTTCCAAGCTTCAGTACGGAAGAAGAAGGGTAAGGGGAAGCATTTTGTCTCTTGTTTAACCTGTTTCTCACCTTTCCATAGTGAAGGATAATAACATAATGTAAATGTTGGCATATGGTCCAGTTTATTTTATGGTGTCAAATGTACATTAATTATTGTATACGTTTTTTAGTTATTTAGTTAATAAATTGCAAACACACTAAGAATGCAAACAGAAGACTACATTTGAAAATATTCCCCACATTTCTTCCTTTTGTCTCCTTTCCTTCATCTTGCCTTTTTTTCCTTCTTTGTATCCAACTCTTTTCCAAACCCTTCCATACCATCTCCTCACAGTTACTGTGCTAACTGGCAGCCACAGAGAACACGTGGCCAGTAACGTATCCTCAGTGTAGTCCTACGTTAGTGATTCCGCTTGTCTTTTTAATGGCCGAATGTTACTCCCATAACCACACCGTCTCTGTCTCAGGAAATAGGGATCTTGCACACAACACTTGAACTTGTGACCTGGAGAAATGCTGCTCTGCACAATTTTAAGTTTTCAATATAACATCTTCCCTGCTGTCCCGTATGCATGAAGTGCCCTCCCTGAACTGATTCATAAGGCCACTACCTTCTCCTTGAGATCTCTCCTAAAGACCCGCTTCCCCTGTGATCCCTATGAAGCAGTCATCTCCGTAACGATGGCTAGGCAGAGGGGCAGGTAGAGAAATAGTGGTGCTCTTTTAATAGTTTTTATAAATGTAACTGTATATATATATATATATGTATACGAAGTTTGTTTGTGTTTAGCTGTATTTTTCCATACCCCTGTATGTCATTTTGCTTTCCTAGATTGTAAGCTCTCCTGAGCAGGGCTTGTGTCATTTACACGTTCTCATGGCGTCTGGCCCAAGGAAGAGTCTCCAACCTCCCCGAGCCCCTGGGTGATAGCTGGTAAAGCTGTCTGCGTCCTGCTTTTCCACAAAGTTCAGTGTCATGGAAAGGAAAGCTAGGCTGTAGGCAGTGCCTTCTCTTGACAGGGAAGCTTTTGCTTTGTAACGTTAAACAGGACGAAATCGGGTTATTTTCCACTCTTTATTTTTCTGCTCTTTCCTGACCTCCTTTCAGGTCACTATTGATATTTGATATTGATATCACTAGTGATATTTTCTATTCTCCATTCAGAGAATATGACAGAATAAACCCCATTGCTACTGGTATTTTTCTGAAAAATATGTTTTGGCAGCATATTAAAAAAAAAAAAATCTTTACCTTGTTATCGTAGAATCTTCTGTCAACCAAAAATTCAGTTTTCTGGGTCATGGCTGAGGGAGGCATTAAGATGAAAATAATGGCTTTTGTGTTTCTGTTTGACTGGTTTTGTTGGTTGTCTTTTGAGAGGGATTCTGGTTCATTGGGAGGGTAGGAGAAGGGAAGGACATAGGTTGTATTTTTTATATTCAGGATAGAAAATACAACATTTGTGTCTAAAGAGATAGGTAATAAAATCTTTAGGTTCACAGCAGTATGGCATGGACAGTACTATCATTCTACTGCAGTTACATAGCACGAATTACTAAAAATGTAAATTGTACTTCGTCTGTGCCACTGACTTTCTGCTTACAGTAGTTGCCTGACTCAGAGAGAGGATCCGACTTCAAAATGTATGTTTGGAGGGGGATGTGTTTGCAATAGTAAAACTACATTCTGGATTTTGCGGGCTATCCGGGAGGGGGAAGAGGCTTCTTTTTTCTTCTGTGACTTGTAGGTTTTTGAGAATTGTTGAATGAGGAAGTTATGGCAGCGTGTAAACTAAGTTAGTTGTAGCAGGAGTTTTCTGGAGGCAGTACTTAAAATATGATTCTAGGTAATGCATAGTTAGCCCATTAATACTGAAGGATAACCAAAATATTCGTGTGGCAAATTAAAACTAAGATTTGAAAATACTCTAAAAATGAAACATTAAAAGAAAAGAATTTTTTGTCATAATTTTCATCATCACCACAGAAAATAGGTATCATTAGAGTTTCAAAACTAGTATTTTAAAATAATACATTTAACTCTGTTCGTAGTTTATGTGGCTCATGAAAAGCTTGGTTTTAAAGGGGTTTTCCTTCAGTTTTTCTTTCAACTTGTTTATCGATAACTTCCCGTGGATGGAAAATTTTGAAATGATACAATACTTCAGGAACACATCCATAAACTAAGATCTGTAAATGTCTAGATACGTGATGTAAAAGTTTCATGCTCCTAACCTTTTATTACTGCCAGGAACCGGGTTTGATTTAGTGAGCAATTTGAGATTTTCAGTGAAAGCTAAAGTGGACAGTGTTTAATTTTAAAAACCTAATATAAAAATCCCCTAAGAGAAAGTACACAATTGAGAATACAGCAGGCTAAATTGTCATAGTGAAATGGGAATGACAGAATAAATAGTTCTCCTGCATTAATAAATATTACTTTGACAGTGTCACACGAGTGTCAGTTGTGAGCTAGGGGGAGTGGTTGGTTTGTGCTTAGATTCGATATGGTAATCAATATAAAATAATCCCTTCCTATGTGTTGCTGCTGATCTTTGGGTTTTGACGCGGGCTACAGCACCAAATACGACTGTAGGATTTTCCTCCTTTGAAGACTTTAGATGCTAGTACCACCTCTCAGATACAGAGTAACTGTGATATCGTCAACACAGAATATTGTTACCTGGCATCAAGTCTTAGTGGCATTTGAATAGAAAAAATATCAGTTGATGGCATTCAAAAGAAATATTATTAGCTCTGTCTGCAATAAGCATTCACACTTCATCCCATTCCTGTTGTCCATTGTTTCAAAGGTGGCACATTCTAATGGCATCTGAAACAATGAAATTGCAGAGCAAATATATATACATGAATGCCAAACAGCGGCTTAGCTTACAGTGTTATGTTGTGTTTGAAGAAACCACTCACAAAGACGTCTAGGTTGAAAAATCATTTTTTTATTTCACTGTGGTGGAGTTGATGATGGAGATTTGTCTGCAGGGAACAATGGAAATACCATCAAAGCAACTTTTACAGCATTCACAACGTCGACTCCTTTGATAGTTCCCAGCATCCGCAGTGCTTCTATGCAGGACGAAGTTTTCTGATCTTCACCAGACACGGTCTTAGAGAAGATGAGAGCAGAAGGCATCAGGCTTAATGAAGAACTCTTGAAGGGTACCCTTGTAAGTAATTGATTTGCATTACATATTTGAAATTCTAATGAGATAGCAATATAATACTAAGATAAAGGTTGTCATCAGGTTGTCATTTTTCACAAGCGTAAAGCAGTGACTCTGGGTGGAATTTGTGAAGGATATGTGTGAAAACAATACGGGCCCTATCTTTTTGTTGATGTAGCAAGGTTACAGGCTTCATGACTTGTAGTCTAACTTGTGGGGAGTCCACAGCAGTGTAAGAAGGTATAGGATTAGGACTATGCCTACAATTTACGTGCTTTTAAAACACTTTGTAAGAGAAAAGTATTGAAAGTTGGCATGTTTCAAGGAGAACAATGCTAACCCTATGTTTTCCACTAAAAAAAAAAGCAAAAATTGGCACCTAGCTGGCAATGTGCTGATTAGCAATGTTTGGCACAGAATCTTAAATTAACCAGTAACTCTCAGGACTGAACAGTTCTTCGAACCAGGGCTTATGTTGCTTGAGGTGGGCAGCTTTAACTAATGTTTTGAACACGGGGAATGCTGAGCAGAGGTCAGTTGGGTCTCCGTGTGGGTGTTCTCCTCATTTACACTAGTAGCGTTTTGAATTTATCAGCTTATTCTCGAGTATGTGGCGCCCTTTCGTGATACTTGTTTTTCTTTACCACAGGACAGTAATTGAAAAGGTTTTCAAAACCTTTCTGCATCAGCCAAACAAGACAATGGTATAAAAGAAGTTGGAAAAGGAATTGTAAGTGTTAAAGAAAATGTGGGTTTTGTAGCATTTCGAAACAGGCAAATTAAATACGTTGGCATATGTGAGCGTCCCTTGCTATACTCAGATATTACTAATTGAATATCTAACCATATATTCAAAATCACAAGTGCTTGAGGAACAGTAAAAATTGCATGTGTTTCCCAACATGGAACAGTTAGGGCAGTGGAAAACTTTTTCAACACTTTTAATGTGTTCTCTCTCTTTTTCAGGAGCCAGGGAGATGAAGGATTTACCTCCCTCATCTCAAAACTCCCTTTGCTGCTATTTCTCTTTTTTTTTTTCCTTCAAATGTTCATATACCCATGTTAATTAATTTCTAATATAATTAAAAATAAATGTTTTTAGATAATTCATCATAGTTTGTTTGGTTTTTCCCCTCGGTGTGGAAGCGTGAGAGTAAGTGTAAGAACAGAGAAGGCTGCAAGTGTGTTAGGTCCTCCACCTTGCTTTTTGGGTTCTTTCCGTTGATTGTCTTTCTTTTTAGGCCAAATTTTCAAATGCTGTCTCTTAAACAGAACATCAAATTGCCACTTAAATTCCACCTGGCTTGCAGGGTAGGAGTGGGTATTGACTATATTCTCTGCTTTGTTTTTGTTCTTAAACAGAAACAACTGTTAGACAATGACCATTCCTCTTTCAAGGTAGGCTGAATTGTAAGGCTTCAGGATTGCAGGTGCATTTTGAATGCCTGTATAATTATTTCATTGATTGAACATACTGTTAAAGAGCTGGTACTTGAAAATTGTATCTACAGAAAGATTTTGAACCTATCCGTTTTCTGCCTTCCTTAAAAATACGTTTGGTGGTGTGATTATGATACGTAAATGTGACTTATATGTACTAATGTGAAGATATTTTCAGCCCTAGAAACACAAATAAGACTTTCCTTCAAGAAAGTTTTGATAGTTTTTTCTTGTGAATACATACAAATCATTTTCATAAATCATGTAATGGTATTTATAGATACTCAATGTTAAAGGATTAATTTTAGTCACTAAACAGTTTTTATGTTTTACGGATTTATTTTACGTAATTTTCCCTCTTTTGGATTTTAGTGTACTTTGTAGAGTTTACAGTATCCCAGAGAACATACGAGTATTTTTGCTCAATTTTCATAGAAGGAGAGTGTTTCAAATGGCTTGTGTTTTTGACTGTATCGCAAAGCACTTTTGTTATTTCCTCATTATGCTAACTGCTAAAGTAATATTCTCTGCCTGTTGTTTGCAGCATGGGACGTGTGTGGTTTTGGCATTGTGACTTAAGCACAATCCTGCAAATTGTTCATTTGGGGTGGGGCTGGAAGAAGTTAATTCCAGATTAAAATGTGCTCGTGGTGGCAGATTCATGAGGATTAGCCTAATCATTCCTTTTCTGTACATTTTTTTAACTATACGTTTACATGACTTAACTGTAGGCTGAACTTGTTGTTTCTTTCCTCTAAATATGATCATAAACAACAAATTTGAATTTAAGTCTTAGCCTTTAATATTTTTACTCTGAAACAATGCTTTAGCTAAAGGTTAGTCTTTAAATTATTAGCAGTATGTTGAAGGCCTAGTTGTACTTTACCTCCTTTTGGTCTTTGACGAATTTTTATACATTATTCCTATTTGAATAGCTAAAAAGAAAGACGTTAGTTTTCAGTGGGCATAGTTAATGTAACGGAGATCCATTTTTAACCACCTGCAGACAGGAGTCACCTGGTTTTCCCCAGAGACACTAGAGATCTAGTCAAGTACAATTGCTTCTATGACAAGCACCGTTATCGTATGAACTTCCACAGTCTGATCAAGCTTTCCCGTGAAATCGGTAGGTTCTCATCTTTCTGCTACCACCTCATTGGTATTGGAAAGCTGAAAGAATTTTGCTCATCTGCTTCTTTGAAAGCGTTGTCTAGATTCCAATGCGTACCGTTTGCCCAACTCGTCCTTTACATAGTTCTCCCCACCCATATTCACCCTGAAGCATTTCTCAGGTTGCTTCCCAGCTATTCTTTTACAAACTAAGCAGGGCAAGGTCTTTTGCATATCTATATACAAATATGTATATATGGGAAGTGACAAAAATCTAAATACGATGTAAATAAGTGCACCTACTTGTTTCAGATGCTTTTTATTTTTCAGACATGCAAACTTATAATTATACGCATAATCACTCCTGGTCTTTATGCTAAAAACAAGCTACTAACAGTTAAAAATAAAATAAATGTACTCCATAAGATAAAAGCAAGACCACAACCATATTTTAATGCAGTTTAAACAAATCTCTATGCATTTTTGATAAGCACATAAAGACTCCCCCTTTAGTTTTAGTACTGCTTATATAACTGATTTTCGCAGATCATTGACAAGGAAACAAATTTTATCAGCTACTGAAAGAAATTAAACTAAACTTGCAAACTCATATTTAGGGAAGGCGATGGAACAAAATATGTGCATATGCAGTACCTGACATTAAGGGCTATGTGCCTAGACCTGTTGACACCAAGGAAGAATGAATGTCCTGTGTTCCCATCACTTTTCAAAAGGAAAAATACATGTGCCAAATATTTGACTGTGGTTGGCTGCAGATGCTAGAAAAGGTGGGTGAAATACAGCATATAGGTGCAATTGGCATTGTATGAAGTTTTGCATAACTGATTGCGCCTGGTACAGTTTCTGTCTGTATCTATCTTAGGTATTTACAAGGCATCTATCACCTTGGTACCTAAGCAGTTTGAAAAATGCACCCACCCCAGGAGGCATGATGCAGATACAGGCAGAGGCCCAGGTCCAGAGCAGCAGAGGCAGGTCCCAGGAAGCTCCCCAACCGTGTTACCGCTGTTGTTGAGCTCCTGGCCCACTTGGTGTGGCCAAGGAACATCTCCACCTACCTGTCAGCAGGAAGACGGTACCCCACCCCTCACGTCCAGCTCCACTGGTGGGGAATCTGAAAAGGAAAGATAATGGAAAAGGCAACGATCCAGTAGCAGAGGTGAAACAGAAATGGTGGGATTTCAAAAGGAGGGATTCTTAAAGAGCAGCACATCTCAGGGGAGGGATCAACTGCCAGTCCAAGTGGCAGGTAAGGCGCAACACAGGCATAAATCTCACATGTTCTTCAGTGAACAAAAGTTAAAGAAATTCCTCTGATGTCTCTAAAGTTTGTCTATATCCAAAGCCCTGCTCTGTTCTTGGCCTCTGTCTCAGTCCTTTATCCTTACAGCTGAATCGACTGCTCAGTTCTCTGTGTATTTCAACCCGATAATTGCTACAATCCTAAATACGCCTAATAGCAAACTTAAAGGACTCTCACTGGTAATGATTGTTGTGGTGCAAAGAGACAGCACGGTATAGCGGTGCTCCAAAATGTTGGACATATTCATGAACCTAAAGGCTGGAATAATCCTGGCTTCTAATCACCATGCTCGTAACAGGATGGGGCAAACCACAGGTCACCCCTGCAGGCACAAAAGATGGAGCGGTTCTCCTGTGGCCACCAGGAGCAACTGCTGATCTACCACATCAGCCCAAGCTCTGTGTCAGCCCAGTGCAAACAGGCAGCCAGCTACGGGCTTCGCTGCAGAAACAGAGGACCTGTCTAACAGGAAAGAAAGGAAGATAGCCAGGACTTTGGTGAAGGTTCACTAGTTACTATTACATGGACCACTTTAATAACAGAGCTCATTTTTTTTTTCTTTAAACGCAACACAGTCAGTGAGGTACAACAAAAAACAGGCTTCAGAAACCTGAGAGTCCTGTGTGACTGTTGGAAATAGCTGCATAGTACTCGCAGTGATCAAACACTGAAGTTAAAGTGCAGTGGGTCACTGAATTCCAGACATTTATACTTCCTTTAGCCCATATGCATGCTCCTTTCCGATTCCCTTACTTGGTCATTTAAGGTTCAAAATGGGAGCCGTGCCCTGTCAGAGCAAGGGACATGAGGTTAGGAACACGAAGCAAGTCACAACTTTGAAGACTGCCAGTTTGTTGGCTGGTGTCACTAGGTATAAATGTAAAGCTATCTATAAAAGACGTAAGTGACCTATTTTGCCTGTAAGTCGTGTATATCACTGTGAGCAGAACACTGCATGTAGGAATGGTGTGTAAGGTGGAAACAACTAGAAAGATCGGAGAATCTGACCTCTTCCCTTTGCTTCACACCTAAAGAAGCTAGCTGTGCTTCTTTAGCTGTATTTAAGGCTTGGTTTTAAAAAGGAGAGATTTTTTTTAAAGCCAATTAACAGCCAATTAAGATCAACGACGTTTGGGCCGTAGCCAGTTCTGACTTGACCGTCTTAATGCCCTCTCTCTCTCTCTCTCTCTCTCGTTTTTTTTGAAAATCACCCCTTTGCCAAGGAAATGAGGTAAAGACAGTTGAGGTAACTCTTTCAGCCAGCTTTAACCCTCCTGCCGGCAGCTGTTTGAAGCAGTCAGCCTCTTCTCTGGCCGATAAGGACAGTTTCTGGCCAAACCCAGTTTTCCAGTGCCCCTACTGTAACTGCCACGTTTTTTTCCGCCGCACCAACCTAGCCGCTGGTGCAATCATCTTACCAAGATCCGGTCTCAATTTAGGGCAACCTTTGGTCATCAAGGAATGGATTTATTGGGCAGAGACTGACACGTTCATCGAGGTGGTGTCAGCCATTGACCTTCAGGCAGTTTACCCACGATTGCTCCGTAGTGAGTAAAGCTTGTGTAAGGCCATGCCTGTAGCGCACCCTCGGTTTCCCCACGCCCCACGTCAGGGCTTCACAAAGCTTCCAGAAACCGGAGTTACTAGAGCTGATAAACACTTTGTTACGAATGACAGTTATGAATATTCCTCCTTTTCATTGCTAGTCAAGTTAACAAACTATCCTAAAACCTGTGAATGTATTCATTATTCATAAGTATTCGCCAATAGTTTCCACAATTAACTTTCTGCCCGTGACTGTTTGCTTGTACTCTTTGTCATTTGTGCTATTGGTCACCTATGCCAGATGCTGTTCTTTCAGCTCTGAGAGGCTGAAAATAATGATTAGGAGGCTAGCAAGTGGTGAATTTTCATAGAGAATGAGGAACTTTGCAAAAATTTCTTATGCTTTTTCAGAGAAACTTTTCCTCGCGAGCCTCTGGCAAGTGTCCAAACATGCACAAATAACAAAAGTGTTGTGATCCCCCTGAATCTGAACAAACTAAACTCAGTGATGCGAGTTACAGAAATATTCATAAATTAATGTGAGGTTTGGAGGGTTTTTTAAATTTTGTTTTGCTTCAGTTTTTGACTTTTAATTTAGTTTGCTTCTATTACTTACCAGTTGCTAAGTGGGCTCTGTTTAGAACCTTTGTTTTCAAATACGGGGAATTTTCTGATGACATGTCAAAAGAAATAGACATTTTGTATGAGCAGTGGCTCTACCAGAATGAATATATATGATCCCTTATCTTTCTCCAATTCCATAGAATTTAACTGAACTGTGTGTTTGCTATGTGTGGTAAAAATAGGTCCCCTGGGTTTTTTTTGTTTTTTTTTTTCATGTGTACTCAAATAGGAAAGTGCTGAGAAATAATTTCATGGTCCGACACTATAGTTGTTAAGAGAGGTTTGTTAATGAAGGATTGCAGCTACGGCTGTATTAGGCAAAGGGGGAGAAGAATTGCAAAGGGAAGCAGTTATTACGCTAGGTTGATATACAGTCCCTTTCAAATCTCCGTGGAGTGGAAGAGCCAATGATTGCATGACAGTTTGTCCCTAAAATTCATTTTCATAAGGAGCTCATGCCTTTTTACAAATACAATCTCATCCTCACTTTCCATAAAACATGCAACTGGACAGTCCAGCCAGACACAGAGAGAATGTGAATACTTTGAATGTGAATACTTTGAAGTAGTGAATATGCTAAATGCACCAATAATATCCATTATTTTAGCATTTTAAAAAATCATAATTATATTAAGCCACATACATAGAATCCCATTTGGAGCAGTACAGTATTGGAGGCACTTGGGTGTAGAAATGATGAGTGCCACATTAGGGTAGAGAAGGGACTGATATATAGGAGGAGGGATGCTTGGGTCTGTCAGAAGGAGCTTTCATTTAAAATCATATAGAATAAAAAAAAAATAAAAATCAAACAAAATAAAAGCCCCGAGTCATGAACAGAACCAGAAGTGTCACTTAACGTGACCTCAGCAGCACCTTCCAGATGTAAGCTTACGGCTTCAAACTGAGGTCTGAAGAGCAGCATATCGAGTATTTCGAAGAGCAGAAACGAATCCTTTAGAGAGTAACATTTTTCAAGACTGGGATGCTCTGGCATTCAGACCCCTGTAGCGCGAGCAGCACGGCCAGCTCGCCACGGTCAGCCCCCACTGTCCAGGTCACAGTCTTACCCACAGCAGCTCTTCTCCCGCGCGTCCCTTGCCTGAGCGTGAGGAATGCAGGCTCTTTGGGCTACCCTACTGCAACACGTTAGCCAGACCGCCCCAGATTAATTTCTGATGACCAAATTGTCCCCAAAATGACCCCAAAGTGGACTCATTTTTTTTTTATCTGAAGCATGGAAAGGGTGAGAGTTACGGCCACTGACTCATGTCATGAAGAACAGTGCTGGGCAGATCGCGCTCTACTGTGAGCCGGCGATCGCTGTGGGTGCAAAAAGCTTAGCGGTTTCTAGCCTTTGGGAGTGCATTTTACGTAGGGGAGGATTTGGAGTAAGCACATGTGTAATTTCCTCCTCGTTAACATCTGTAACGATGCCTCTTTGCACACTAAGCTGCCGCAGGGAAGCACTTGCACCCAGATTCCCGCCCTGTGCCCTCAGGCAAGGGAAGAGGTAGCCAGGGGAGGACAAAACTAAGTTTATTTTCAGAAGACGATGAGATCCTGGCGAGCAATGCCCTCAGATAGCGTTACCTACCGTTTGGAGAAAAGAACCAGAAAATCCGGCCAATGTTGGGGAGGGCATTGCTCGCGGGATAAATGCTGTGGACGGCCACCGTCGCGCTGCAGCAGTGATTTGGGAGAGAGCGCACTGGGGGCGGGGGGGTGACGTGAGACGTCGGACAAAAGCGAAGATAGCCAGCAGTGCTTCAGAACAACAAAGGGCTGCCCTCAGCCAGTGGTGGAGCACATCTGGCACCCCAGGAAGCTCAATTGGACACTTGGCCCTGAGCTCGTCCCAGGGATTTCTGACTGACACCACTGCAGTGCATAGGTGAGCTTTTTGCTAGGTTCACTGACATTTCCTGTCACAGTCACGATGAGGTGAATTGGTAGTTCCTGCCTTGGGATGCAGCATGGCTGTGTGTGTTATGGGTACAGGACAGTGTGCATTTGTACCAAAAAGCGGTTAATAACGTCAACTGCCACGTGCCCAATGCAGTCACTAAACTTTAGTCCGCCCTTCCGTTTGCCCAAACACATACACTCTGGCTTCCCAACTGGCTTCTTTCTATGTGTTGTCCAATGCATGTAGATACCTCCATCTGCCTGGCCTCAGATACAGTGGTTGTTGCTCCTCTATTTGATTGCCAGATGTCACTGGGGAACAAGATGGGGAGGTTCCTGGATCCTCGGGGCAAGCCAGCCGTCACCGAGGGAGCTCGCCGTCCACGCCGGCCGAAGAACAGGAATCTTCGGTGCCTGCCTCTGACGAAGACTCACCGGCCAGGACCACAGAGAGCTGGCAGTGGCCGTTGTCCTCGTCTGAAACACACAGCAACGTTGGGGAGGATTTTGAGGGATTTCAAACGCCAGCGCGGACTCCGGAGTGTACTATGGACATACAGTCTCCTGGGGATCAGTCACTCAGTAGGACTCCTCAGTTTGAAAGTGACTCTCCTGAGGAGGAGGGAAATGATGAAATGAATGAAGAGCACCGCGGTGTTGAGCCTGTCCCTAGGGATCGGGGTTGGAGAGGGCAGCCCCAGCTAACAGAGGGAGAGAAGCTGTTGATGGAAACCAACAGTAGGATTGTGCAGCTGCTGGAAAATATCAAGAGGGAGCATGCACAGTCCATGGGTCTCATGTCACAGTCCATGGGCCGTATGGAGCTGCAGCTGGGCATTGTGGCTACCTCCACAAGAGCCATCCATAACTACCTGTCAGAGATTTTAGCTTTCCTCAAGCAGCCAAGGACGCAGGTCCTTGAAACGCGCATCTCCCAAAGAGCCACCCCTCATGTCGAGTTAACCTGTGCCTCGACATGGACTGGTGAGGACGCAGTGGCATCCTCCACTGTGTGCTTACCAGGGGCCGAAGGGACGAGCGACTCTCGAGAACCACCGCAGGCCACGCTGCCTTGTCGCAGTGGCCGGCTGCAGAGAGCCATAACCGAGAGGGCCTCGTTGCCCATGCCTACACGCCAGGCAAAAGGGGGAGGGAAGAAAAAATAACCACACCATAGGATTTTTAGGGTTTTTTTTAATGTGCCTGTCCTTTTAATTCTTAGCCATAAGGCCATCAGTGGCAGAATTCAACCATTTCCTACATTGGCTAACATTGTATTCTGGCTGACTAGATTAGTCTAACATTTTGTAGTTTATATTTGCACTGTTAACGATGTGTGCTGCTGGTATTTGAAGAACATTTGCCTCTGTTCTTTCACTTTAACTTCATACGAGCATTTTTTTACTCTGTGCCAGGCATTCATTGCTTTTCTTACAAATACAAGTCATTTCTTGAGGCAGCTGTTTTTTGAGTTTTCTTTCTCCATTATCCCATCCCCTCTGAGCAAGCGTTCTGGACTTGGTGGTAAGTATACAGGTCTTGGCAATACTCGCCTCCAAAACTGTGTTCGATCAGTCTTTGCCTGGTGTTTCTGGCATGCCAGCCTGAGGTGTTGGGGTTAGCCTGTACCGGATCATGACCATTCTTATCCTCTGTGGGTCTGAGCAGCTCACTTTCTAAGACCCTCGGTGGAGCTAATCCACATGTCTTGGCTATGTCGTACAATAAGTAATGTTGCCAGGATCATACCTCATATTTCTCTTTTGGGGCCTGTATAGTGACGTGCCACCAGATCTATCTAGGCACCTGACTCTCATTTTCAAAGTTCCTTTTACGATGGATCTGGTGGTTTGATGGGCAGCATTATAATTTTTCCTCTGAGAGAGTCTGGGGATTTGAACCAGGAGTGACTAAGCAATGTGTTCTATGGGGATAAGAGCCATCTCCTGCAACCAATCTATTAGGAGGAGACTGTCCCCTGTAATTATCACAGATATTAATTATTTAAGAAAAAGACAAAAAAAGCAACTTGCCTAGCAGCCAGACCTCTTGAGAATGTAAAAGTCATGCCATGCTGTTGGGTACTGTGCTACTATGTCTGTGATTAAGAGCTTTTCATCAGAGACGACCTACATGTTGATAAAATGCAACTACTTTCTGTGCCTTTAGGCCATCTAATTTCCTGAGGGCTGGCACCCTGAGCAGAGCAGGGGTGCGATTGGTAACCCACAGGGCAGATGGAAACGCACTTGGCAATAAATTATTTTATATCTGTTGGTGCTGCCTCTCTCGGGGGAATTTAATATAGTGGCACTCAAATTGCTATATGCATGCAGAGGCATCAGACTGGCTTATACATGTGGTATCCCTGACAGTTCTCCGAAAGGATGCTGTTACCAGGAGCCCCTTGAGCGGTGGGAACTAATTATCACAGGTGTAGCATGGCTCCTGTGTTTGACTCTCAAGATACCGTTGTAACTTCTCGTAAAGGTTCAGAAGAGTTCATGTGGCAAAGCAGTGATGAATTCCTCCTCTGGCAAATACTAGAGAATAACTGTAGGCCTAAAACTCCTCTTCCATGACGACAACTGAGCTGTGCTCTCTGTCCAGTGAGCCATAGACTCTTCTTCCCTGTCTTTCTGCGAGACTGAAGTTATTCAAAATAAAGCAGATGATAGTATTTTGTTACTCTACCAGTCAGCCACAAATTGCTCCCTTATACGTGTGCGTGCGTGTGTGCTTGTGGCTGTACTTTGCTAAATGACCGGTTTAACGATGAAAAGCAGCTGGCATGGCCAACCTCCAGTGTAGGCTTTTTTCCCACTGCAGAATATTTCTTCCCTTCCACCTACGTCCAGCTGCGTTCCTTTTAAGAGTACCACTGGAGGCGTGCTTCTTCGGCCACGCTATCGACACACCTCACACCAGGTGCAAATTTTTTGCGCCCATTCTGTGGCTTTTTTGTATCTCTTTTGTTAAAACTGTTCGTAAAGGTATCCTCGGAGCATTTCCAACACCAGCTTGTAAGATTCCCCTCTCATTGGTACGAGAAATGCATGCTGCAGAGTATTTCAGGAGGTTGGGAGAGAAGCCGATCAGTAAGCCTGACAAATTATTCCAGTATGTGCGGCCTTTTGAACATGTGTTTCTGGTGCATTCATGGTTTGCACACTGGTATGGTGGATATGAACAGCCTAGTTAAAGGCAAAGGCAGGTGAAAGTTTGTCCCAATAGGCTTACGTCTTATTTCTTTGGGATGAGTTTGAATGAAGCTAAGTACAATTCAGCCAGTTAATTTTCTTGGCCTAACGAGCACGTTTGACAATACAGTGAGAATGTTTTTATTTTACATAGTGTTTTCACTTCAGAAGTGCGGTGCAGTTGCGGCCAGACGCTAAGATTTTGACGTATTCTGCAGGACCCGCCATGTAGCTGCTGCCATTTAGAGTAGGTCTCGTTCCACACGCTGGCTGCCGCTGCAGCTTCACAGATTTTTTTTTTTTTTTTTTTTTTTTTTTTTTCCTGTCGTAGTTTTAAAATGACAACCTCCGCTCTACCTTTGCTTTCTGATCCGAGGCAGGAGGGCAAAAGAAGAAGCTGCGCAGATGTAGCAGTGCTGCCGTTGGAAATAACAACGCGAGGAACCTCTAACGAGTTCCTTGCGAAAGCAGCTTAAGCTTTAACCCGCTCTGCTCTCCCATTTCTGCGTGCTTCAGCTAGCCCTGGCAAGGCACAAGCACCACTTGAGTGGGAGCAGCTGTAGGGTGCGAAGGACTGAGAACCCGTCTACAGACAAGAAACCTGCAATAAACTTACACGAAGCAAAAAGTGGGTTGTTTTTTTTTTTTTTCTGACTGGAAATAGTAGATGGTGTTAAGGGTTGGTACCAACTGATATTTTGCTCAGATCTGAAGTTAAGGATCTGACTTCTAGTATTGTCTAGCAAAATCAGTGCAGTTGGAGGGTAATGTATGTTTCATCCCCAAACAAATATTTTCATGCTTTTCAAGTGTCTGTCATAGCCTCATCACTCTTTCCCTGTAGCTTTTTGTTGTCTGAATGGGTATATGGTTACATGTGTCTGTTAAAAATAAAGGGGATCAGTTCTTACGTGGTATATTTACATTTCTTATTTACAGATTTTGAGTACCTAGTGCTTCAGTTTCCAAAGCTTCCTTCTTTCTGTATCCCAAAGACCAATTGTTTGGCTTCTGGGATGATGAAAAAGGGTGGGAGAGACTTAACTGGAAATCTCTGCCCAGTTGAAGCTGCTGGCGATAGATCCCCTGAGTACAATTCTACAGTCTGGCCATATTTTTGCTGTATAGGTCAAATGTTCATGGTTACACCATTGCTTTCTGATGCCTTTTGCTGAGCAGAAGTGCAGCTATTTTTCTTTCAGAAGTTCACAGTTTGTATTACAAAGTCTTAATGAAATGTGACTTGAAGTTTGTTTGAGTTTTGAATACATGTGATGTTTTTAAGAAATTTTTTTTCCTTTTCTCCTTCCACTGGATGATTTAAAACACACAAAAAATAAAGCAGACCAATGAAAAGAATTGAATGCTAACTTCAATTGAAAGGAAACAGCAACACCACTCTTGTGAGACAGTTTTCAACAGTGCTCAGCTTACTGGTTCTGCTCAACCTTCCCTTTCCTGCCTGCTCCCTGACCCTCTGTGACACTGAAATATCCACTTCTAGGCCAACCTTCTTCCTAACCAGAAGGCTAAAAGTTCTTCCCTCTCTTCTTCTCCCATTTAAAATATCATCCTTGCATCAGCCAGATCTACTGTTTAGAGGGATCAAAAGCTCTTTTCCTCCTGCCTTATTCCCATCCATATCCATATCCAGGGCCCCGAGTGCGCTGCTCTCCAGTGAGAGGTAAAACTTAAATCCCTAAATCTGGTACTTGGCACAGTAACACCGTCTCTAGACCACCAGAAACCTGGGGGTTTAAAGCCTGTAGTATCCTAATGAAGTAGCTCTCCTTGTTTGCTGAAGCAAATAATCATTTGGGCGATGGATCTAATTGCTGAAAAGTAACATTGCTCTGCCTCACCTTGGGGAAGCCTAGGAAGCAGGCTACGGTATTTCACTCACATAAACACCACAGGCTATATAACTAATCCTTACTTTGGTGAGACTTCAAAGGAAAAGACACTACATCAACATGATAGAGTGCAGTCTGTGGAGCAGAATGCAGCGGAAGGTGGAGTAAGGAAACCTGTTAGTATGATTTGAGTTTGGGTTCTAGTACAGGTTCAAAAATCAAACCATCCTGCTGGCTTAGGCTGGTCATTTAATTTCTCCATGCCTTAGTTTCATAGCAGTAGAAGTGGCAATAAAGGAGCTGTCAGGCTATAATTAGTTGATTATACAGTACTTTGAGGTCTTCAGTCTGAGGGAGTGACGTTACATATTAAATACTCATGAACCTTGCTTGTGACCAAGTTAGAGACGGCTAAAACTGACACACTAAACTTTGGCAGATCTTGATTAAAGTTTTCCCTATATTTTATGCTCACATCATATGGTAGATCAGAATCCCATGTCCAAACGTTGAAGTTCTAGTTCAGATTTGGACTTTGCCTATTTGGTCTGTTTCTGACCACAACTAAATACATTCCCAGACCAGGCAGTTATTAAAATATAAAATACATATAAAAGTTTCATTTAAGCAAACGATGCAGTTACTAATGCTAATCTAATAATCCAAGAGTGTGAATAAATTAGGATGTGATTACTTAAGGAGAATAGGCATAAAAGAGCACTTCTGGAGTACTTGTTATTGTCCAAAATATCACTGAGATTCTCATGACTAAGTGCAGTCAGCTTATCTCTATTTGAAACAGTGCTGTACACATTCATTATTTCTAAAGGTCTTCTTTCCATTTCTATATAGATATTCTCCCTTCACATTTTGAAGGTTTGAAGAAGAGGATTGTTTTTCGAGTCACACTAAGTAAACATTAAATGCATGCAGGCTTAAAACTAAAGCATGCATGTTATGTAGCAGCAATAAAAAGTGCTCGGCTTGCACGACTTATGATGCTCAAGCGTTGCCTTGTTAAAAATGCCAAAAAAACTTTTTCTTTGCATTTTTTTGAAAAGTAAATCTCTTCCTTTGACCTTGCAATACTTAACATTTTCAGATTTTGGACAAATGATATTTATTTTACTGAATACTTTTATATTACAGATAAGGTGGATGAAATAGTACCAGTTTCCAAGCCATCAAGAATTGCAGACAATGCAACTGTGGACTCAAGAGTGGCAACTATTAAACAGCGGCCTTCTAGTAGATGTTTTCCCTCAGCTACAGATATGAATGTGAGTGGCAGCTATGAAGTTCTGCTTTCACTTCTGAAACTGGTTGGAGGGGGTCTTTTGGCAGCGGGCAGGGCTTACAGCACAAACCAATTTACAAGCATTACTTTATATACTCATTTTGCTTTTCTTATCGTATTAAGGGGTGACCTACTCTGTATTGCTAATAATAGTTTTTTAACAGAAGTGTTCGCCTACCCCTAGAAACCTTTTCTCATTATATCCTTGTATTTATTTTGAGACCGACACATCAGCAGCATTGCTACCCCAGTGTTGCTCAGACAGACGTGCACTTGTTCTGCCTGTAACCTGAGCTGCTGAGACGCCCGTAAGTTCTGAACTGGAAGGTGTCAGTACAACACTAAACCCAAGTTAAAAAACTTTGCTGAAAGTCAAGGTATGCCAGTGCAGTTTCAGCACGGGAGTTAGAGCAGCCACACCATTTCCACTAACGTGCAGGTTTCTCCTTCTGCAGGTTTTTTATTATTCCTAATGGCCTATATAACACCTTGATTAAATAATACATGATGATTTGTAAGGGAAGAATTGACATTAATACTGTAGCACATATTAAAAATTTAAACTCCAGAACTCTGAAATTGGATTACTCAATTGCACAATTTGCTCTTACAGAACTTCACCTGTGAAAAAAAATAATTGTTTTTATTGCATTTTAGATGTATTTTTCCATTACCCGTGCCTCCGAAAGAGCATCAGTCCCAATACAACAAGCACTTTGCTCTTCTCAGCAGCTTGGGATGGAAGGAAATTAAGGCTATTCTAAGAGGCAGAACACAAATAGCTTTGCAATGACCTACAAGAAGGAGGGACAGTGGAGTGTGTTGGGATTCAGGTGGCGTTCCTCCGTTCCTAGCTGAGATGCTGGCTGCCGGCGTAACCTCGTACAAGACACCTCGAGTCTGTGCGAGAGCGGGGCTGTGCTCCAGAAGCGAAGGGAGCATCCGGCTTGGTGCAGAGGGAACGCTAATACCTATGCAGCGTGGGGCTAGTGAAGGAAACTAAACGCTTCATTTTTCTTACAGCACGCAAAATGTGCTAAAAAGTTACCGTATTGCCTTTTAAATTATTTCAACGAACTCCACTTACAGCTGTTGCCATTTTCATAACATATAAACAAAGCCCAGTATTCCCTTTCATCTCAGAATAATACCAGATTTGTTATTTTCCATAAGAATCTAAGTAAAAATGATAGCGGATAAAGAGATATGACAGAAGAGTTATTTACGTGTGAGAGAAAGACTTGCATGCTTTAATGCTTGTGGGGTTTTTTGTTTGCTTTTTTGTAGTCCATGTATGAGAGACAGGGTATTGCTGTGATGACGCCCACTGTACCAGGGAGTCCTCAAGGTCCTTTTCTGGGTATACCTCGGGGTACAATGAGAAGACAAAAATCTATAGGTAAAATGCTTCTCATGTATAGTTTGCTTGTGCATTAATCACATATTTTTAGTAACTTTGCTTCTTTCTTAAAGCGTATTTCTCCAACACCTTTACCTCAGTGAATGGCTGTTTAATTTTTATACAAAGTTCATGGGAAAAGACGTTTGTGTGTAAGGTGGTATAATTTCCACATTCTGCTTTGATGGCAGTAGGCAAGTATTATGGAATTTAATTCCTTTCTGTAGAATGTTCCCTCTAACAAAGAAAGGCGGTGAGAAGGGAAAAAAGAGCTGAGTACGAGCCCTTTGCAGTGCATCACCGGGGGCAAAATGCTATTCATTTTTAATTTGTTATTGAGGCAAAAGCATTGTAATGCTATGTAGTTTATGAAGGAATCCCTATTGATCAAATGGAATAAAATGAACTTCTTTTTCATTCCAAATGATGACAATAGATGATTTTAGAAAAAAAAAGAAAAAAGAAAAAAGAAAAAAAGAGCAGACCAAATTTGGGCTTGCTTGGTTCTTGGTAATAATCTTAGTTATATTTATCAATTTAGAAACACATTATGCTGATGTAAAATTAGCATCTAAATTATCCCAATATTATCCAGTTTATTTATGTTAAAAGCTGCATTTGTAATAACATAATGTCATCTTTTGAAATAAAACAGTCTGATTTTTTTTCCCCAGTAGAATCTTCACAGTCCCTTTGCTAAGTTTCAAATGTATCTTAAAAATTCATTAGGTTTCTAAGTTGCATTGTTATATGCGTTTTTAGAGTGCTAGAGCAAGGCATAAGCTACTCTTCTGCACAGAATGTCTTCCCTGTTCAATAATTTTCAAAGGAAATGTGCTTCTCTACAGCTACCTTGACGATACATAAAACCAAAACATTTGCCTACACGTCAATGATCGGTTTAATTAAAATTCTGTAGCATCTTTTTTAATTCTGGCATCTGGGTCCCTGGAAGTTCAACAAGAAAGAATGCCTATGGTAGGAATCAACCAAAAGACCTCTTTCATAATTTTGCATAGGCCCCATGTCATGTGAAGTGCACCTTGGCATTTTAGGTTGGATAGAGAAATAACACGATATGGGGGACCCCAGTGGAAGGCAGTGTTTTAAACATACTTTCTGATTTTTAGGAATAACAGAGGAAGAACGGCAGTTTTTGGCTCCTCCTATGCTGAAGTTTACCAGAAGTCTTTCAATGCCTGACACCTCTGAAGATATCCCACCGCCACCGCAGTCCTTACCTCCTTCACCACCACCACCTTCTCCCTCTCTGTACAACTCTCCCAAATCCCCAACATCAAGGAGCTATGGAACTATTAAGCCTCCGTTTAATCAGAATTCAGGTGCAAAAATTTCTTTGGTTAGGCCTGAGAACGTGGGAACGATGATAAGGGACAAGGGGATCTATTTCAGACGAGAACTGGACCGATACTCTCTGGACTCTGAAGACCTGTACAGTCGGAGTGCCGCATCTCAGGCGAATTTCAGGAACAAGAGGGGTCAGATGCCAGAAAACCCGTACTCTGAGGTTGGGAAGATTGCAAGCAAAGCAGTTTACGTGCCAGCCAAACCAGCGAGGCGGAAGGGGATGCTGGTGAAACAATCCAACGTAGAAGACAGTCCGGAAAAGACCTGCTCTATTCCAATCCCGACGATTATTGTGAAAGAGCCGTCCACCAGCAGCAGTGGGAAAAGCAGCCAAGGGAGCAGCATGGAAATCGATCCTCAGTCTTCAGAGCAACCTGGGCAACTCCGACCCGACGATAGCTTAGGTGTCAGCAGCCCGTTTGCAGCAGCCATTGCCGGAGCAGTGAGGGACAGGGAAAAGAGGCTGGAAGCGAGGCGTAATTCTCCAGCCTTCCTTTCCACAGACCTAGGAGATGAGGATGTTGGACTAACACCACCAACACCACGTGTGAGGCAATCTAAATTTACCGATGAAGCAATGTTTAGTAGTGAGGATGGTTTTAGACAGCTTATGTCGCCATCTCCGATTCCCGCACCCAGAGAGCCTGAAAATCTTTTTAATAGCAGTGAACCCAGCAATCAAAGTGATTCAAGGACATTAAACGCTTCCTCCAAAACGAAAGGTACTGAAAACAGTACGGTGGCAGCTAAGTCCACGAATGCATCCAGCTCAGATAATTACGTTCACCCAGTCACAGGAAAGCTATTAGATCCAAACTCACCGCTAGCCCTCGCTCTCTCTGCCAGGGACAGAGCCATGAAAGAACAAACACAGCAGATTCCAGGCAAAGGAGACGCTGTTAAAGCTGACCTTAATAAACCGCTTTACATTGATACAAAGCTGAGACCCAATATTGAAACGACTTTTCCTGTTACTGCTACTGTCACTCGGCAAAACACTCGTGGCCCATTGAGACGGCAGGAGACCGAGAACAAGTACGAAACAGATGCGGGGAAAGAAAAGAAAGCTGAGGAGAAGAAAAATATGTTGATAAACATTGTGGATACTTCGCAGCAAAAGTCAGCTGGCTTGTTGATGGTTCATACCGTGGACACAGCCAAGTCAGATGATACGCCCGAAGATGAAGAGGAAAAGAGAGCTGAAATGGAACCGAACCCCGAAAACTCCCCGCCGGAGAGGCCAGAGGGGAGCGAGGAAGCGGAAGGTGAGCTGAACGTGCCTGCCGCGTCCGAGCCACCGGCATCTCCCTGCAAAACCATCGTAGCAGCGAGCTCTGTTGACGACCCTGTCATCTTGCCGTTCCGCATCCCTCCGCCACCCTTAGCATCAGTTGATATCGATGAAGAGTTTATTTTTACTGAGCCACTACCACCCCCCTTAGAGTTCGCCAACAGCTTTGATATCCCCGACGACCGCGCAGCTCCCGGTTCGGCTCTAACAGACTTGATTAAGCAAAGAAAAAATGGCACGCCTTCACCCGCGCCATTTGCCCCCAGCCAGTCAACAAATTCCTTAGAAAGTAAAAAACAAGTGGGTCTTTCAAACTGTTTGCCTGCCTCCTTTCTGCCACCCCCTGACAGCTTTGATAACGTCACTGACTCTGGGATTGAGGAGGTAGACAGTCGAAGTAGTAGTGACCATCACTTAGAGACAACCAGCACTATCTCAACAGTGTCCAGCATCTCTACCTTATCCTCGGAAGGGGGTGAGAACGTGGATACTTGTACAGTCTATGCAGATGGGCAAACATTTCTGGTGGACAAACCCCCAGTACCTCCTAAGCCAAAAATGAAGCCCATAATCAACAAAAGCAATGCACTTTACAAGGACGCGCTGATTGAAGAAACTGTAGACAGCTTTGTTATTCCTCCTCCCGCTCCGCCCCCACCTCCCATCAGCGCACAGCCCAATATGGCTAAAGTCGTTCCCCAAAGGACATCTAAGCTATGGGGTGACGTGACGGAGGTGAAAAGCCCAATTCTCTCAGGCCCAAAGGCTAATGTTATTAGTGAATTGAACTCAATACTCCAGCAAATGAACCGAGAGAAATCCTCAAAGCCAGGGGAAGGATTGGAGTCACCTACTGGAACAAAAACCGCAAGTCTCAGTACAAGGTAAATGTAATTAACCAAATAATTTTTTAACAAAGGCTTGATTTTTTTCCATCCCTTCACTAATTTCCCCCATAAATCAGCTAGATTAAAGAATGTATTCTATCATACATGTTTCCTTAATGAATAGTCTATGACAATTTCACAAAGGGGAAGAATTTCCCACATTGTCATCGTTTCTGTAGTCTACACCATAGAACAGGAGCTTTCTTGGTCTTCTCCAACGTCAAAGACAGTTTCCACAAACCACTCGGTTGTTTCGATGCGAGTTAGATTTATTTTTGAGTAGTACTTTTCTCTTTGAAAAAAAAATTCTTTAAAATGTGGCGATAATTTAATTTTTCTTCAGTCCCATAACTTATTCTGGCTTCAAACAGGTAAAAAAGTGGTTTTGCCCAGGCTTAATTCACGTGCGCTGTGTGATGGCATTTGATTCATGCTGACACCTCCGCTAATCCGCTTTATCGTGAAGTATAAAGCTGTCTTAGAAAAATCACTCCTTGAAATCACTTTGCACTATTCGTGTTATTACTAAAAAGATAATTTAGCATCTCTGCCACTCGGTATTATGGGGTTTAAGTTCTTACTTTCTGCTGCACATGCTTGCTGGTGGATAGTCTCTGCTGTTGACAGGTTCAAGGACGCGGCTCATTTCTCCCAAGAGCCGTGCAATGCGTTTCCATAGAAGTGGTTCGCGGAAGGTACTTAAGCGACAAGTAACTTACAGTAGCCAGACAGCATTGGGTAAATGTACAAGTAATTGTGTAGCCACATTTGTGTGGAATATGGATCATGAAATCCACGCTCATGAAAAAACAAAACAAAACAAAACAAAACAAAAATAAAAAAGTTGATTCTGTTAGTTTTATTGAGAGCCTGAGGTATTGCTTTTTGTGGCATGGGATGTTTTGGCCATACACAGAGCAGTTAAATCGACCTTTGACTGAAGTATTGCGTGTTGTTTGACCCACACTGCTCCATAGAAATGTGGTTTTTTGCAGAAATGCAGCGCTGACTTTGTTTTTTTTAAAAAAGATACTAAGTAAATTTTGTTGGAATTGTTCTGCTGGTTAATAACTAACTCGGCCTTTGAAAAGCTGCCATCCTTTACGTGCATAAAGATAATTTGGTTTTAGGGGAAGGGTGGCTCTGTTAATTGCAAATGATCGGTCGTTCAGAAAGCAGTGTCATCAAAAGGCTCAGAGTCAGGTCGGGGTATTATTTCCTGCAAGGTGGAAGTGGGGAAAACTGCTGCCAGGGAGGTATGGAGTTTTTAGAATGAAGAGATGGAAGAAAAATTCTGGAATTCCGGTCAGTGGCACTTGGCTAAACGGAGTAGAAATTGAGTTGTCTGTTCAGGAAAAGCCTTAATATTCCAAAAAAATACAATGAAAACTGTACAAGAAGAATAATATGTACTGGCTGCCTGATGAAGACAGTCTTTAAACAAAGTGAGCACAGCAACAGAACGCTACACATTTAAGAATACCTCAGGCCAGCGTAAAATCAGTACTCGTGCACTAAGCTTGACTTTACCTAAGTCTTGCCTTGCAGAGGACTCTGACAGTTTCATTTCATCTTATTTTTCGTATGTTTTCAGGGATACTATTTTTGCTAGAGCTTGATCATCTTTCTTGTTAAACCATATGAACATGTTGCCTCTAGCTTCATATGTGTAATATTTAAACTGGTGGTTATTTCCAGGTTCCAGGTTACAGTAGAGATCTTTATCGTCCCCGTTTTATTAGAAAATAACTGAGGCTAGCAACTACAATGTACTGTAAATATGTCAAAGTACTGCACTTCTGAGAGGAAAATGAAAAATAGAAGCAAATACAGATACATCATTTTGTGAAAGACATTTAAACAGGTATAAAGACTGGAAAATAATTGAAAAAACTGCTATATCAGTTCATTGGAGAAAAGCAAACTATCACGTAATGAAGAGCAATCCCATATATGTTACATTTTAGAGAAAGATCTGGCTTGGACAGTGTTAGAAGTTAAGTGGCTTTTCTGTCCTTTAGCTTTTTTTAATTCTGATAACTCACCTTTGGCAAATCACATAGTCTTCATTATGGAATAGAGAGACTGAATTTGGAAACAAAACCACACAAAGCATTATTTCAACGTGGCTGAAATCCTACTTCTTTCCTGAAAAGCAAACCCAAATGAGCATCTTTGCAAACTAAAGAGAGGATCTTGGGATATAACAATATTGAAAGAGCTGTGAGGTAATAAATAAGAAAAGTTGACAGTGGCACAGAGCAGCAAAACTCGTGGCTGCTGTTTGACGGTGGAAGAAAATGACCCTCCACAGAATTCCCAGTGGGAATGGAAGGTAAGAGGGCTGTATTTTGTTTCCTTCTGTTTTCAAAACCGATGCAATTACCTTATTTTTTAATCAAGCTCCAGAAAATCAGGTGAATTGAAGATAGCAAAAATGATCAGAAAAGGTTACTCAGGATTCCTTTTTTAAGCTAAGTAATAAATCAGAGACAGCAGAAGAGATCCGACTACCTACAGGTACTAAAAGTATGTTTTAAAAGGCACTGCAGGCATATTCCTTTCCATCTTAACAAGAGTGAGGCAGAGAGATGTAAATGGAGATGTTCACTTGTCGATTCACAAGTCCTGCGTGGGAAGTGGCGGTGGGTGGTTTGCCGGGCGGTGTCTGCCCGGCTGCACCCGTGCCCGCTTCCCGACCCCCCCTGGGGCAAGGTGGCACCTTCCCCTCTCTCTGAGCTGAGCCGCGTCCCGGGGGATGGATGAGAGGGGATTCATTTCTGAGCTTGATAAAGAGTGGGAAAGAGGGAGCAAAAAGCTAATAGCAAAATGCTCTGATTTCTTTTTCTTGTGCTACGTGTGTTTGTACCCTGAAACTGGCTGCATTAAATTTCAGTTCTGTCCTCAAAGCTGCCGGCATAAAAGCGACGGATGCATGGTAAATGCTTGCCAGAAAAAGGCTTTTTTTTTTTTTTTTTTTTTTACTGCTTTTACTCCTGCCTTATCTTTTAAAAAGTTAAATAAATGACAGCCTTTTCAGCCCAATTGCGTGACTGACGCAATGTTGTACAAAGCTGTCAAATATTATGACCAAGGAATACCATCTTGCCAAAATTCCAAGTACTAAAGCTACTATTTAAATTTTAAAGCTAAAAATCTTAGAATGTATTGATTTTTTTCTAATACTATGAAGCCTCGGACAACCAATTGTGGAGCTTGTAGCCCTTTTTTGTGAGGTAGCATTAGAAAGGGAGCAAGGAGTTTTAGCTCATGGAAAGCAGGGATTCTGCTAAATTAAAGAACAACTCGTTAGTTCTGCTAAAGGGAAAGTGATAAAAAATGAGTACGCCTGTTCAGATCCTTCAGCCAAAGAGAAGTATTGGGAAGTGTTATAAATAGGAACATTGTTCACAGGCTCGCTTGGGTTATGTTCACAGCGCTAGCAGCCTGAGGAAATTAAAAATATATATTTGCTCATTGGGAAATACATGAAGTTATAGCCCAGACAGCTGTTCTAAATACCACTAGGAGTCACTTTTGCACAGCCAGCAGATGTACAATTTGAGCTCAGTCATGGCAGTTGCCCCATTAGGGTAGCATAGAGGTGAATTAAATTGTAGATAGTTGGGTAATGGCTTGCGACAGAAACCCATAAAAATATCTTCTTTCCATGTTTTTGATAAATGAGGATTAGGACGAGATTGTTCTATAGTCCTGAGCAGCATTGCTCTCTCAATTATTACATTAAAAAATGACGCCAGTCTTGCTTTTTTTCTCTGCACGTTGGTTTAGCAATAATTTTACACGGCGTATTTATAGTTCTCCGTGGTTCTTACGGAGACACTGAGTTTCAAGATTTTTAAATAGAGCGTGGAAACGTTTGACTGGAAACCATCTGCCTCTCAGCGGCAGTGACCAGCCGTGGGATAGGAAAAAGGAGACTGGTAGGGGAAGGAAAAAGAGGAGGAAGCGAAAGGATGTGCTTGCTTACTTCGTATTAATAAAAGTGTAATTAAAGGGTTTGATCAGATGGTTGTAGACTAGAGCTAATCCCACTCCCAGTTTTGGTCATCTTTATGAATTTTTGGGGATCAGCCCTGGCGATAGAGGTAGTCAGGCCACAACGTCCAGCCATCACTTCCTCCATTTTTGCCCATCCTTCCTTACAGAAAAGGTGAAGGTGTTTGGCTCCGTTTGACCCAAATACTCTGAAGCCCCAGTGATGAGCTTTGGTCGCCATTCCCATTTCCGAAGTTGGGTATGCACAATCTGAGAGATGGGAAAAAGCCAGCGTGGGGGAGCCCCATGGCTTGGCAGGGGATGCTCCGCTCTCAGCGAGCGGGGCAGGGAGGACAGAAGGTGTAACAGCAGTATCGACCATGATGCTATAAATACAGCAGTGCTATAAATTCACTCGAGAGGCTACGGACTTTTATATGGAGCTGATAAAAGAAATGGGGAGAAGACTAATGGAGGGGTTTTTATCAGGTTAAGGGAGGAGTGCTCGCTCTGTCTGTGAACCCAGCAGTCGCTTAGCAACATAATGATCAAGTGCGAGCCTGCGAGATCAACTGAATAATGTCAGCGTGATTAACGCAGAATAGACCCAGTGGCTGCGAGGGAGAAAAAACACAGCCCTCAGTGAAAACAGCATCCTTCCACCACCGTGCCAGCGCTCTAAGAGGGAATAATGAACAGCAACTGCTGCTGCTCTCCACCATCACCATACCAAAATGATGAATAGCTTTGCCAAAGGGAGAAACAATTTCTCTTTCAAACAGTGCTTGTGTTTCTCTGGCTGGGTTTGCACAATGTCCCTCCCCGTGGCCTCTGGGGCAGCTTGGGCGTCACTCCTGGGAGTGGGAAATGCTCATTATAAACGTGGGAGTTCAGAGCATGAAGGATGCTTAACCATGCAGGATCGAGTCCTCTAGGAAAAATAACCTGTACTGCGTTGGCAAAGCATGTTTTAAAAGTGAAACTGCCTATGGCCAGGGGTTTTGCCCGTCTCTGAATGTTTGTTTTATGACTAGCTGGAAAAGTTCCTATTTTTTCCCAAACAGGTAAGGCAGAACTGAACTTAGCAGTGAGTCCTGCATAGGGACTGGTCCTACGTTTGGTTTATTGTGAATTGTGTCTGGATTTCGCAGGTGATGAAATAAGTATCTTGTGGGATAATTCTCAAGCCTTGATTTTCCAGTTGACTGCTGTGCCATTAGATTCATTTCATTTCGTTAACCGTTTGTCGGCCAGTTTCACAGGATTGCTTGCTTTGTCTGTAATTTTTGCAGTGTTTCAGTCATTCCATTTTGTCATTTTTATTTGCTCTCATGACTGCTGTTGTCAGAGGAGGGTCATGCTGAAGTGCCATGAAGTAAGTGACGACCATAAAGCATAGAATATTCTATGTTGTACATTCTGCTTCTTCTTAATGCTCGCTCATTGTTATTGCATTGCAGTGGTTTTGGTGTTGACTTTGTCACAAAGTGCAATGTGGATTAGGTCATCCTAATCCAGAAATGGTAGCCATTCTGAAACCAGAAATAGGATATCATCTCAAGCTGAAATAAAGAGAAGTATTCAGCAAATTTTATAACATGAGCACGTAAGACCAGATTCCCGAACTTATGTCTGAGCACCTACATAAGGGGCGTGATTTTTTGAATATGCCCAAATTCTGCTGGATTTTTGGAGGGTGTTTTGGGGTGGGTGGAAGGGTTGGGAGGGATGATTAGTGCATTTTTACGTACCTATGCAAAGTCCATAGTAAAGACAAACTAGCCCTTGAAATAATCAAGATCTGCTGCGGTCATCACTGTCGAGTCTTTCGTCCTTGGAAGCTGTGGGATTTCCCCCGTTCTCCTTCCAGCTTCCCTTGACCTTTTTCCCTGCAGCTCTCCAAGGAGAGAGGGCTGAGGCCGAGTTCTGGTCCTCCTCCCCTCGCCAGCACCGTCCCCTTCCTACCGCTGTCCTGGCATTTGTGCCATTCGCATGGAAACTGTTGTTCTTGAGCAGACTCCCACAGACTTTAACGATTATTCTTCACTCCAACTGAACAGTGATACTTGCAACAGACACTAACCATTTCTCGATTCTTCTCACTAAAATAACACTGTTATAAGAAGCTCTGTATCCTGCCAGTCATCGCAGCAGCCCTTGTTCTTCATCTTCCCCCAAAACAGGCAATTATTGGCTTACATTCCTACCATATAATTTTCCTTTGACAATCCAAAAATAAAGTAAAAATATTATAAGCGATGAAGGCAAAGGTTTGGGTTTGTGGGTTTGGGTGTTCTCAAAAAAATCTGTAAAAAGTTAATTTCTCGCAGTACCTCCGTATAGGGACTCACTTCACGCATTGGGTCTCTTGGCTGTCAGGATTTTTTTTCAATGACACAATGAAAGAGCTTTGTCAGAAACAGCCAGTTTTTTGTCAAGTTGCAGGATAAAACAGCTCCCATGAGAGCGTAATAGTTTGGGGGGGGTTTACAGGGGAGACTCCTATGAGCTGTTGCAGCGTGCCATCTTTCTCTGATTTGCTTCTGATATTAAGTTAACAGTAAATTTGAATCCTGCAAATCTAATTTAAAATCCAAAAGAATTTCTTGCCTTCAAGCCGAGTTGATGGCTTTTGTACTTGGAGGCCGCATCATTGTGACACAGGAATTATATACTGTGATTTTAATGTGAGGCAACATAACGGGCATCGCAATCAGTGCAGTCTTACAGCAGCAAATGTTTATAAGTTGCTACCATATGCTGATTCTACTAGAGCAAATTTTATTTAGAATAATTATCAGAGTTTTCACCTTTTTAAAATGAAATTTGGGTTTAGGCAGGTTTAATATGTATTTAATATGTTTAGTATAACAGATGATCAAATAAGGCATGAGAAATTGCTCTTATTAAAAGTCTGGAAAAGCCACAACACAAGAAAACCATGCCTGCTTTCCAGCTGGAATGTGCTTGGAATGTGCAGAATACCAATCAACCGGAAAATGCAAGACAGCTGATGGTTTCAAGGCTGTATCTGCATCACAGATTGTATTGGAGATGTCATAAATTATAATTTGGGAGGCATAGGCCTTACACAAATACGTGTGGGTTTTTTTTCCTTGGATTACAATTACAGTACAGCAGACTCTGTAACATGCTGGAGCCGATACGGCAGGGGAAAGAAGGGAAAAAAATGACTCTTGGAATTAAAGACTTTCAACTGAAAGCTTGGAGATGCAACCGTGGGCTTCAGCAGACTTGCATGACCTTCCCGAGGGCCGTGGCTGCGGAGCTGAGGGCAGAGCCGGCTGGAGCACGGCAGCTGGGATCCGAGCACGAGCTCACTCTTGCAGGTCGCCCCGTGATTTTTGCAGGCAGCAGTGACCTCAAGTTGCTGTGGTTAAACCTTGTCCTACGCAGGACCGCTCTCGCAGCGGTGGGGACGTGTATCGGTCACACACTCGTCAGTGTTCCCAAGTGTGCAATGGAAGTCAGAACTTTCTTGAAGAAGGGGTGTAAGGTTAAGTCTGTTAACGTTGGCGAAGTGCTCTGAGATTTCTCATAAAAGCGTTAATTTTTACAAAAGCTCGAGTACCGATGTGGCTTTAAGCTGAGCTGCTATTGAAACCTCATTAATCAGCTAAAATAAAAAAAAAAATTCTTATCATACTTCCAGAGATGCATTTTAATAGTCAGTAATCCTGAACCTGTGGCTTGAAAAAAGGAAGATGCCCACAGATCTTTTAATATTGCTTGTGGCCTTGTGAAGCTGTTACGTTGATCCAGGCTGACAGAAAGCAAAGTACAACATTGCCTGTATTGCTTCGGTGACCCAGAATTCCTGCCCCTGGGTCCGAGAAGGTTTGGGGACACTAGACTAAGGAATACTTACAAGAAGAGCACACAGTTTACTTTTTGGAGGTTTCGTTTTAGTGGCTTAATATACTTTCTTTAAAGGAAGATTTCCTGAACAAGGATGGGCAGGGGGTCTCTGAAAGGAGCAACGCAGAGAAGCAGCAGCAGAAGTGGGTTCCAGAGCAGGAGGTGCGCACTGAGCCCAGGCTGTCCAGTAGCAGAAATGGTCTTTCAGCACCTCGCCTGATTGATAGAAGATAAATTTTCATCATCCATTTGATATCGCCACAATGGGCGTGAATACAAAACCATCATTTCTAGTATTTGCAGGACGGGAATGTTAAGTAAAAGGCTGATTGTAGGTAAAGAGACAGGGAGAAATTTCTACATTTATACAAAACTCATCCTGCTCTCGCAGTCACTGGGGCAACACTATCCCAACCTTTTTCAGAGCAGGTTTTTTGCTGATTTAAAATTATATCATGCCTTATTAAAGTGTGTGAGACTCCTAATGCTAAGTTAAAGTAGGTAGAAATAACTTGCTCTCCTTAGTTAGTAGAATTTAATAGTTTCTTACCATAGACTTTTATTTGCAAGAATGCTTAGCTCCAGTCCTGGAAGACAATGAGAGCAATTAAACTCCAAACAAATCACAGGAAACACTCAAAACCTTGCCAAGTGTTTCCTTTCTTTGTTAAATTACAAAGACTTAAGTGCTAACAGTATTGTTCCTACTGTGTTTTAAGTGAAGTGCCGCTCTTTCAACGCTCAAAAAGATCCCCCTGTTCCCATTGAAATATATGGAACAATTTGTGGGAAATCAGTGGGATTGCTCGTGTGAATAACATGTAGGTTCTCCAAAAGGTTATTCTTAGTGCTTTTCTAATGACATGGTATTAGAGCTTTATTTAAATGCGACTCGCTGTGATACGAGCGCTCCGAGCCTGGGTGTAGCAGTGCCGTAGGTTACCTGATGGCTGGGTTTGCTCCTTAGGTGCCAAAACCCCAGCTGAGATGCGGGGAAGGGGGGGATGTAGATAACAGGGTTCACAACAGCCAGCAGCAAACCAAGGAAACACTGAAGTTTCCCAACTACCAGGACTGCAGTAAAGCTCATATGAGAGCAAGAGATTAATAGCCCGTTATCGTTGCCTCGGGTTAGCTGCGTACATTTCTTCATTTTTGGTAATGGATGAGTAGTTCTCGGGGGGAGCAGGTTAGGGTAGATGATGAGTAAATGCTCGTACCACCATCTTTTTATTTAAAATTTTAACCACTCTGCTCTTCAGGGTGTGGGTGACCAAAGTCAAGTCACTGCCCTTCCGTGGGCGCTCACGGTTGCATTGCACGGGGGAGCAGACCCCCTGAGACAGGATGACCCTGCACGCTCCACCCTCCTTCCCAGCAGCCGCCGCGCCTAAAGGGGCTCCAGGAAAGCTGGGGAGGGACTCTGGATCAGGGAGGGGAGCACCAGGACGAGGGGGAATGGTTTTAAACTGGAAGAGGGGAGATTTAGATGAGATATTAGGCAGAAATTCTTGGCTGTGAGGGGGGTGAGCCCCTGGCCCAGGTTGCCCAGAGAAGCTGTGGCTGCCCCATCCCTGGAGGGGTTCAAGGCCAGGTTGGACGGGGCTTGGAGCAACCTGGGCTGGTGGGAGGTGTCCCTGCCCAGGGCAGGGGGTGGAACTAGATGATCTTTAAGGTCACTTCCAACCTAAACCATTCTATGATTCTACTCCACAGGAAGGAGCAAAGCCATCGTGATTACCTAGGGCAGAGGAGCAGGAGAGGGCATCTCATTTGTAAAGCAGATCTGGTGGTGAGGGACATACCTCAGAGACAACAGATGTGGGGTTTGAACCCTGCTTCATGGATCAATTTGGTACTTTATTTGGTGGCAATTAACAAAAAAAAAATCTTTAAGCAGTGACTTAAGAAGAGACTGCAGTTTCTTCTGTAGCAGTACTTTAAATATGGGGGCTCCAGAACCACGCTCGTCCTTTGGCTCTATAAGATCTTTCCTGCACAGTGGTGAATCTGCAGCGTGAATGAAAGCATTTGTATCTGCCATTGTGCACCCAAGTCATCTTCGGTTCTGCCCAGGCATGATGGGTCAGTCCTGGGGACAATCTGGCACTCAGATACAGAGGGCTTCGGACAGGGTCTGGGTTAGAAATATAACTGCAACGTCCTCCAGATCATCCTCTGGAGTCCATAGCATCGCTTCAAGGAGAAACAAGTCCTTCCTTTGGTCTGAAAGTGCCTGAAATTGGTTGTCTGAAGGTTTTCCTAGTTGGCAGGGCATTTTAAAAGTGAAAACCTCGGGAGCTTCAGGCACCCAAGGGTTGAGTGGCCCAGGTGGCCAGGAAGGCCAACAGCATTCTGGCTTGTATCAGGAATAGCGTGGCCAGCAGGAGTAGGGAAGTGATGGTGCCTCTGTACTCAGCACCGGTGAGGCCTCACCTCGAGTGCTGTGTTCAGTTCTGGGCCCTTCTGTACAAGAGGGACATTGAAGTGCTGGAGCGTGTCCAGAGGAGAGCTACCAAGCTGGTGAGGGGTCTGGAGACCAAGTCATATGAGGAGAGGCTGAGGGAACTGGGCATGTTTAGTTTGGAGAAGAGGAGGCTGAGGGGAGACCTCATTGCCCTCTACAGCTACCTGAAAGGAGGGTGTAGAGAGGTGGGTGTTGGCCTCTTCTCCCAGGTGAATAATGACAGGACCAGAGGAAATGGTCTGAAGCTGCGGCAGGGGAGGTTTAGATTAGATATCAGGAAGAATTACTTTACTGAAGAGTGGTCAGGCACTGGAACAGCCTGTCCAGGGAGGTGGTTGAGTCACCATCCCTAGAGGTATTTAAGAAACATATAGATTGGGCACCTCAGGGCATGCTCTAGTGGCAGAGATTGTAGGGGGTTTTGTGTGTGTGTGTGGTTGGACTCGATGATCTCAAAGGTCCTTTCCAACCATGAAAAAAAAAAGAAATTTAAAAAAAAAAATCCTGAAGTGTGCACGCTGACTGGCAGAGTTTTCTCATGAGAAGTAAGGCCTGCGGAGTTCAGCATTTTATGATATGAGCAGACCTCAACCTGGATCTTCTGCTTCTAAATTTGTTCTATAGCCAGGAGACAAAAGCAGGCTCGTCTGCTCCTTCACCCACCCTGTCAGCCTCGGCATCAGGGCTCGCCCCTCGGCAAGTTTCGTGCCTGCTTAGTTTGTAATCTGAAATTTTCTTTAGGCAAGAGAGAGGTGTCGGTGACTTGATCACAACTACATCACCTCTGGGCATGCACGGCAACAAGGGTTGTGTCTCCTTACGTTTTGTAGTGAAACTGCCGAGGTATAATTTCTGTGTAGAAGGAAATGGACACAGAAGTCCTTTTATGACCCTTAGAAGAACTGTTTCATTTTTAAAGCACAAAAAGACCAGCTGAACAGAAAGGGAAATAAGAGGAGCTTGTGGAGCATGTTCTGTGAATGAATGGGAATACAGACATGCCCTAAAATTCACTGAGTACGTGCCCAAAGATCCAAAATCCAAGTTAATAATATGCTTCTGATACTTTCCATAACTGCTATTATGACCTATGTTATCTAAACATCTAAGCGTGTAAAACTGGTAGGTTAAAACTGAAAGGAAGGATCCCACCCCTCCACACAACGAAGGGAAGATCAACTCCTGATTACACTTCATGGGGAGCACAAAGCGCCCGTGTGCTTCTTCCACTCGGTGTCTCTCATTTAACCGTGAGTTAATGTGGTGTAGCCTGAAAAAGGAAGAATGTGCTCTGGAAGGTGTTTTTTCAAACTGCTCATAAGCAAAGGTTTTGTTTTTAACTATGGCTTACCATTGATGAGTGTTTGATGGGAAAGATGGAATGATACCGTCCTGGTACTTTTAACCTGATATTGCTCATTATTAACCATATGTATTAATTTATTATATTGTTAACCATATTTATTACGTGTTGGTGTGGAGAACCTTTCAGCTGGTGGCTGATGTGTCTAACTTTCCATGTCTGTTTACAATTTCAGGAGCACGGAAGTCATGAGTACTGTCTCAGGTACACGAAGTACAACAATCACTTTTACTGTCCGACCTGGAACCAGCCAACCGATCACACTGCAGAGCAGGTCCCCAGACTATGACAGTAGGACCTCAGGAGCAAGACATGCTCCAAGCCCTGTGGTTTCACCAACAGAGATTAATAAAGACATCATGCCTGCTCCTCTGACTGCTTCTGCTTCAGCTTCATCTCCTTCTCCAACTTTGTCCGATGTATTTAGCCTACCCAGCCAGCCCCCTTCAGGGGACTTATTTGGCTTGACCGCAGGGCGCAGCAGGTCTCCTTCTCCCTCGATATTACAACAGCCAATCTCAAATAAGCCTTTTACAACTAAGCCTGTCCACCTGTGGACTAAACCAGATGTGGCAGATTGGTTGGAAAGTCTAAACTTAGGTGAACATAAAGAAACATTTATGGACAATGAAATAGATGGCACTCATTTACCAAATCTACAAAAGGAAGATCTGATAGACCTTGGAGTGACTAGAGTTGGGCACAGAATGAACATAGAAAGAGCTTTGAAACAGCTGCTGGACAGATAAGAATAGCTATTTTGCCTCACAAACTTCTGTTGGTAACTAGAGATGGGCTGGTACTGAAATACCCCAAATGCCTTGTCTGTCTGCGAGTGCCAGCAAAATTGGGGGGTGGGGAGGGGGAAAACAGCTTAATTCCTGGTACTCAGGTAATGCAGACTGTATGCTACATGCCCAAACAGAAATCTAAATACGTTACACGAGTGGGGCCATTTTATTTCAAAGTTGTGGGGAGATGAGAGAGAGAGAGAGAGAAAATTGTTAACTTCAAAAATATTATCTCTTGATAATGCCCCTCTGCTGGAACCATTACGTACCACTTTTTTTTCAATATAAAATTGCAAACGTTTCATTTTTGTAATTGAAAAGCACTAGATTCTCTTCTTGACATTCAGTCTCCGAGCAGGCTTCCTTCCCCAGCCCTTAGTTCATTTTAAGAGGACAGATTGCTTCATTACCATCCAAACCCGTGCTTGTCGGTAGCAGAGGCACAGTATTAAGACAGGTAGAGGAGTTCATAGTACTGTTTTTTACTAGTTTAGCGCTCTGATTTGTTGGCAGTGAAGCTGGTTGTTCTGCTGGAATTAGTTCCAAGGTAACCTTGCTCTGTTTTACCTGGTATTTCTTTATTTCTGCAGTTATACTTAGCACTCTTCCAAGGTGGCAGAACAAGTTCACTACGCGCTCCATTGACTTGACCTGTAAGACGCTGCAGACGTTGCGTAAAAACTGAGGCGGAATGCACACTTAGAGGTACAACAAAATGAAGCTAGTTTGAACCTGAGACCCCCAGTTTTCAACCAGCTAAACTACTGCTGAGTCGCGATATGAACTCTGCAAGCCAGTAAAAACGTGAGGTTATGTACAGAGGCGTCTTTTGGACTTCGCAGTCAGGTGCTCAAATATGCTGAACCCTGAGAGATGCTGTTGAAGTCAGTGAGTGGTAAGTGCTTAGCTGTTTTGAACAGCAGGCCAAGAAAGGAGAAAAAGATAGATGAAGGTTCCCGTTGAAGTCAGTGGGAAGGCGGCCAGTGTTTTAAGTGTGAGAGAGATTTCAGCCTTGTTAAAAAAAAAATAAAATAAAATGAAAAAGGTAAAAAGGTAATGCCGAGATGGAAGGAGGTATGTAGCGTCTCAGAACGCGTGTGTTCCGAGGGCCGGGAGAATTGGGTAGGCATCCAGGTGCTCGTTTTTATCGCTGTTAAGAGGTATTGGCTTCTTGACAAGGAGAGCAGGCTGAGCACGTCGCGGGGGAGCTGGACGCTGCCCATCGGCCTCCGGCCGTCTCTTTGCAGGGCCGTTAGCGAGGTGGCAGGAGCGGTGCCCGCGCCCCGCTAGAAACCAGGCGGCCGCGGCCGAGCAGGGACGGGGCGGTGGGGCAGGAGAGCTCGGGAGCTTTCCAGGAGACTTCAGTCAGCAGGGGGAAACACACAGATTTGGTTCATCTGACTTTTTATTTCGACTTTTTTTCTTTTTTTTTTTTTAAAGTTAACAAGTCTCTCTCTGCATGTGTGAACGATCTCCCCTTGTAATTAACACCTCTTAATATCTGTGAGTTTTGTAGGTCTTTATTAACATAATATTCAAGCTGTTCAAGGTGGGTGAGTTGTGTGGGGATGGCCAGACTGCCTACCTACCATACTTCCAGGTTCCCTTACGTTTCGCAAGGTACCTGAGCTTTCTTTCCTTGAGATGGTCCTTGATATGGTCCAGCCTATCTCTAATTTTTTTATTGTGATTATTTTTGCTCACAAACAAGTGTCTAATTAGGTCTGCAACAGCCCTAGTATGAGTACATAAAGTTTAGCATTTTAAATATCTTTCTTTACTGCAAGTTTAAATAGTTGTACAGATAGTTTATAAGCACAATATTTTAAGAAAATAAGTGGCTGGTCTACTGGGCAGCCTTTGTGCCACTTCAGTGCTAGAAAGTTAAAAATGGAAAAAAAAAAAAACAAAAAAGAAAAAAAAAAAACAAAAAAAAAAACTTTTGTGGTTTACTACTCTTTCTGTGGAATAATTATAAAGTCTTGACCTTTTTAAAATCAACCTCATTTGGATGCATCCGAACCAGCAGAGCTGTGTTATATTTTCTATCTTTGCTAGAACTTCTACAAAGGAGGATGACTATTTCTTCAGAAGTGGTTAGTTACCAACGCATTGGATACTCGTAAAAAGCAACTTATTTAGCCTCCTGCCCCCTTTACGGAACAACAAATCTTTTGACTTAACATCTGTTACTACGCTATATTTGTATTTGAAAGTTCCGCGTAACCTTGTAATAAAAATCAAGTACTAAGGCATTTTACTTTCAAGAGTACTGAATTTTTCCATAGGTGGTGTAGAAAAACGGCAGTTTCATTCAGCTAGTCGATACAGGCAACTTGAGGCCATCAAATACTTTAAGAAGTGTAAAAATGGTAATTTAGCCATCATTGTCTTCCATTTGGTGATACGGCAGAATTCAGTAAATAAACCACTAATGCCATGCTCTTTTTTTTATTTCTTTGGGTACAGTTGATATTACCTCTATAATACGTGCCAGAACATACGTTAGAAAATGCGGTAGTAAAAGAAAATGTAGAAGTTGACTTTTAAGCTGCTTTTTAATCACAACCTTCTTGTTGAATTTACGTTGAGCGAGTGCTGACATACACGGTAAATCCCAGCTGCCGGTAATCCCTTTCTTACACAGGTGTGTTTCTTGCTCGTGTATCTTTTCCGGTACCGAAAGAATAGGTACGATACAATGAGTAGAAAAGAGGTTTAACAGGTTCAAGAGCTAACGAAGTAGTTTATTTTTTACATTGTGTCTTACAACGTAAAGGTAAGGAGACCTGAGAGGACCTACTTTCACCAGTAAAACACGCCTCTGCCAGGATGAATTGGTCTCTAGCTCTGTGGGATGATGTTGCGACAGAAAGCAATAGTAACAGACAACGACGTTGCCTCCGAGTATTTTCATCAGTCTGGAAATGTTGGGGGGGGGAGGAGAGAAGACCCATTTATTTCATGCTACTATGATAGTGAAAAAACCAAGTTGTTAGAGATCTATGAACTACGTTACGATATTCTGGGTTTTAGGATCAACTTTTGTTTATATACTGTAATTTAAATAAATTGCATTTACATGCCTAGTTTCTGTAATATTTGTGTATACAATACCAAAATCTTACAAGATGTAAATTGTGTATAACTGCACAGACTCCTTTCCCTAGGTGTCTGAGAACATTTTAAGTTTAATTCATATATTATAAAATGACTAGATGTGACTGTTGATTTACAGAATTTACATATCACAAAAGTTAATTATTTGTGGTACTTAAGTTAATAAAAATAGTGATTTTTTTTTTTTTTTTTTTTTTTCCTCAGTTCTTAAAAAGCATTACCCAGTTGATCTGGCGATGATTATGTGTATGAGCCACAAATATTGATAATTTTTCCATTACATTTTTTTCTTTTCTTTTCTAGATATTAATATGTTTCTCGCTATAGTTTGTGTAACAACTTGTGTTCACGTTATCTATGTTGCTGTAATTTTTGTGCTTTAATTCCTCTTATTTCGACTGATTAAAAAAATCAAGCTCCTGTAACTTGCACTTTTCCCCAATCCTTAATACTCTTGTATGGCAACCAAAATTACTGTAAGAAATAAATATAATATTGCACTAAGGTTGTGGTTCTGATTGCAAACAGAGAACACTGTCTGAATTTTTATTAAAAAAAAAAAAAAAAAGTTGCCAAAAAACCTTGCAATCTGATGTTATTGAAAGCGCATAAAATGCTTTAACAAAATGTAGATAGAATTAAGGCAAAATAATTGATTTATTATTGGGAAAAAAAAAATAATTCTGTTTTATTTCTTCTTTCTGGTTAAAGCATTCTTTATGCCGAACCCGAGTTCATTTGCTGAATTTCAGCTTCATGTTTGAAATTTGAAAAGTGAAAATTTGCAGCGAGAGGTAGAAGAATGCGTGATCTCTTTGCCTTAAGGTGGATTTCAAATAATCCTGGGATTTCTTTTGTTTTCCCTTGGCTGAACGTGTGCGTGGGGATGCGTGCTGGGAACGTGGCCCTGCTGGGCGCCTAAGGCACGCGACGGGGGATCTCTTCTGCGATTTCCTAAGGCTCGGAAAAGGGTTTTTTGGGGGACGGGGGTGGAGTTTTCGTAGGGCAGAGCAGCTTTACGGAGGAGAGGAGGAACCAGTGCCCCTCCTCAGGCTTTGTGCGTGTTTGTGCTGAGAATAAACAAGGCTTAAAGGGCGGGGGGGGGAAGGGGGAGAGAAAAAGGAAAAAAAAAAAAAGGAAACAATCCACATCTTCTTTTGGCTTAACCTAAAAATTTGTTTTTCTATCTTTAAATGGTGATGCAATGAAGAATATTTTTTATTTTTCTTTTCTAAGATCTTGGAATAAACACCTAGAACTGTTGCCATTTGGTTTCATATGTTCCTTAACTATTATTCTCTTCTCAGACGTCGTTCTAGTTCATCGTTTTTCTAGTTACCTCTTCTTTCCCTCATATTTTACCAGCAGCAATTACTTGGCAGCTTTGTTTTGTTAAAAAAGACAGGGGGGAAAAAAAGCAGCTTTTTTTTTTTTTTTTTTTTTTTTTTTTTTTTTTAAATTTCAGTTATTGTGGCATAAATAAAGTCAGGTATTTCGAGTGCAAAACAAAGGACGCTCCGCAGTTGTCAATGCTTTGTTGGTCAAAGAAATGAGAAGATTTGCTCATTGCTGATGTAGCGTACGTTGTCTCAATGTCTTGTCTTTTGTTTTCGGTCTTGGTTTTCTGTATTTTTCTGTATTTTTCTGCATTTTTCTGCATTTCGTGGTCTTTCATTCCTTTTGTCCAAAACCGTGAAAAAACCCCCAGTAGCTACAACGGGCCATCCAGAATAGCGCGACTGTAACAACAGTACAGAGCATGTGGGTTTTTAAAAAAAAAATATAACGTACGTGCCTTATAATTTTCAACCAGGATCAACTACACTGTATTTACCATAAAGAGCTTTATCTTCAAGGTATTACAGAACGTGACAAAACAAAACAAAAAAGCGCTTGTAGTGCTGGTTTTTTGGAGTGAGGAGTCCATGTCGCTGTGTTAGGAAAAGTGAAATGATTTATATCTCATTTCGAAACATTTTGGGCGTTATGAGACTGACTTGAAGTCCTCGATTCAAATCAAGTAAATGGGGGTGGGGGGGGTGGGGGAGGAATTGAAACAAGACTGTTATTTTGGGTTCCGTTTACTACCATAAATACTTGCTCGGTTATTCGTGTAGTCGCCACGTGCTGTATTTCACAGACAAGGAAACGATAACAAATAAAGCAGGTGGACTTCATGCTTTTCCGGCTGAAACAAACTGGTTCTATAACGCTGACATCTAGTGGCATTTGGTGGACATAGTCTCCGAGCAATATAAGATCTTTGAAAATACTTATTTATTTTAACCAATCGTCGTCCTTTCTACAAGAGGTCGTTTTAGCAAATTTTTTTTGTTATTGTAAGTTGGCCTGAATATTTGCCAGAGGAAAAAAAGGCTGACTGTATAGTTACACAAATTATACACTGAAGGAGCGATCTTTAACGAACTGTAACATGTTTCCCAGTTTATATGTGGTTATGTTCTCTTCGATTTTATGTTTTGAATGTCAGCATCTCCACATGATCCTTCATCTGCATCAAGCATGTTTTTTTTAATGAGAATGTAGGTTTTTTGTCTCCAGTGCTGCAGAGCTTGGACTCTTTTGAACCGTTTCAGCCCTTGCGATCTGAGGAACAGCAGCTGTTTAAGCCCCAGACTGCAAAGGAGCGCGAGGGAATGGGGTTAGGAATTAGTTGAGAATAGCGGCCGGGTTATTAACCAGATGTACTTGCAGAACTGGAGTTGGGTTTCTCAAGTAAAATTGAAGTTGTTTTTCCTCAGGACTAACGCTAGAAGGAATTCCGTGCACGTGTGTGTGAGTTCTTGTATGCTTTTAATGTAGAGGCTCTTGGACAGCATTCGAAATCGATGTACAAATAGGACACCAGTGTTGCATGTGCTTAAAAATGTACTGGAATAAATGTTGCCGTGTACCTTTTTGCTTTGGAAAAAAAAAATCTGAAGAGAATATAATATACAGAAATCTCAAAAATGTAATTCATGTTTTAATGGGTTATTTTCCACTACTATTTTTGCATTTTCTAATTGTCTCTAATATTCTAGCTTCCTTGTATACTTAAAAGCAATTTAAAGTGATTTCTTTTAACTTCGGAAAAAAAAAAAAGCCTTGGAATAGCTGAAACTGAGCTTTGGGGGAGAGGAGGTAACCTCTCTGCTGCCCAGCCTTCTGAAACCTTTGGTTCCTTCTCCCCAAGGATGTGCTTCTTCCAGACGAATCCGGGGGGAAGCGGCGCCTCGCTACCACAGTGTTTGTGGGGACTGTTTGCAAGGGCATGGAGCGATAGGACGAGGGACAATGGTTTAAACTAGAGCAGGGCAGGTTTAGATTAGACATTTGGAAGAAGTTCTTTACACTGAGGGTGGTGAGACACTGGCCCAGGTTGCCCAGAGAGGGGGTGGAGGCCCCATCCCTGGAGACATCCAAGGCCAGGCTGGATGAGGCTCTGAGCAACCTGATCTAGTTGAAGATGTCCCAGCTCACTGCAGGGGGGTTGGACTAGATGGCCTTGAGAGGTCCCTTCCAACCCAACACATTCTATGGTTCTATGTACAGCACTCACAGCTCCCTCCACGGGCGCTCCATTGGCCATAAAGACTGTTGCGAGCTGCCAAGGGGGTGCTCCCTGCCCAACCCGCCCCCCAGAAAACGCTCAGGGAGGAAAAATATTGTGACCGTGTCATTCATTTGCCATTTCGCTTTGACCTGGTCGGTGCATCTTGAGGGCTCATTCGAAGCTGATCTCAGACCGTTTATGGTGTGTGGTGGTGAGTCAAGGTGAGGGCTCCAAGTCTCTCGTCAGAGCTAGAAGTCTCATTTACTTAATAGTCCACACTCAGTGTTGAAAAATGAACAAAAATAACTCCTTTTATATCTGGACATAGTCAAATTTGAGCTGTGTGTCTAATTGTGAAAAAAAATACTATTGTGATGAGAACTTCATTTTTTGCTTCAAGCTACACTGGATGCCCTACTCTCCATTTGCTCTGTCTCAGCGATTTTCTTTCTTTACAAACCAGTGGATGTTGGTTTTACCGTCTGCAACATTCTGTAGCGTCTTTAATTCACCTCCAAGACTTTATAGTGACCCAGTCACAGATGACATGCTGTACACGTCACCTGAGGTGATTTGAAATCTCTAATAACGCTAATTTTCTGCATTATGGAGAAGAGCTGAAACGAGGGTAGGTGGCTCCCAGAAGACACTTTGCAATTTTTAGAAAAGAAATTTTCTTTGAGGGAGAAATTCTTCACACGCTGTGTGTATTCAAAGCGGATCTTTTCCCACACCTTGCCTTTTGGTCTCCCGTTCCTGCACGTGTCCTCGCTCAACGGGGTGTTCTCATTCTGCCTTGGAACTCTTGGGCAATCTTCAGCCTGTTGAAGGAAAGTCACTAATACTAGACCTAATAGTGTTTGTATTAACTGTTTGTGTCGATGACAAGGCTGGTTTATTCACAGGGAAGATCAATATAGCATATATTTTTCGCTTGAAAGACCGGCACAATGGAAACAAGGAAAATTCGCCTGTACAAAATGGACCGAGCAGGAAAAAAAAAAAAAATCTCACCATGAATCCATGGGAGCGAGCTCTTGGAGGTGACAGAAAGGAAGAGAAAACTTTGTCTTTATCAAGACGTGCGCAATGCACAGCCCTGAAAAAGGCAAGGCGTTTTCAACAAGAAATAAGGCCCTATTAGTGCGAGTGGGCTGGAGGGCGTTCGCAGGAGCTCATCTGCAGCGGGTGCAATGGGGATAGGTGTGGGACCCGGCGGCTCGCGAGGTGCTGTGAGTGGGGGCTTACAGCAGGTTTTGAAATGACTCGCTCTATTTAACCAAGCAAAGAGAAGGCTGAAATGAGATGTCTGCTTTTCCCACTCACTTGAGTGGGTGAACAGCCAGGAGAGGGATGTTAACTAAAAGGAACGTCGGTGCTAAAAGAACATGTTACTGATTGGCGATGAATAAATTCAGACTGGAAGAAAGTCCTAACAGGGAGGAGTGGGGCTGCGGTGTAGTCTCCTACAAGGAATAGTGGGGGAGTTCACAGTCCCAGGCACTGGAAGTTCATGGATTCAGGAGCTGCCCCGTGTGTATTTCTCACGGCATCTCTGTGCAAACTGTTCTGCCCAAGCCACGGGCTGGGCTGGGAAGAAGAGGGTGGTGGGAACCCAGCCTATCCCAGGGGCAAGCCCCCTTAGTTGGGACGATGGATGGAGGCTCTAAACCCACGTTTCCCAACTAGATTGGGGATGTTGAGCCTCCCAAGGCCAGGTTGGACGGGGCTTGGAGCAACCTGGTCTGGTGGGAGGTGTCCCTGCCCAGGGCAGGGGGTTGGAACTAGATGGTCTTCAAGGTCCCTTCCAACCCGAACCATTCTGATTCTATGACCGAGGCGTGTGCACTGCACGATGAGGGGTGGCACCTTCCATGTGAAGCAGGATTTCAAATCGTTTGGCCCAGGAGAGGCCGCAAAGGCTCACAGGACGAGCCCCCTCCCTCGGAGAGCAGGGTGGGACACGAGGGCTTGGCAACCGGGAAGCCCAGCTGTTGTAGATCGCGACACCTTTATATATTTCATATTTTACACTAAAAAATAATAATTAGATTAATACTGAAGCACTAGGTGAAGCACTGGAGCAGAGAAACAAAACCTAGGATATGCATCTAAGAGATGCAAAACCTGCTCACTGCAGGGGGTTGGACTAGATGACCTTGAAAGGTCCCTTCCAACCCAACACATTCTGTGATTCTATGAAAACCTAAGATACGCATCTAAGAGATGCAAAACCTAACACCAGGCTGCAGCGTTAATAAATTTCAGGGGAGAAGGGCTGTTAATAAATTTCAGGGTATGGGCAATGGTTTGTTCAGGAGAGAGAAAACCCTGCCACCTCTGCACGGCGGCACATCCTCTAGTGAGCACAGAAGTAGGTGTTTGAGCTGCAACTCATTAGGGATTAATTCAAGGTCACACAACTCAGGGACTAAGCATCTGGCCCTGATGCTGCTGCTAGTAAGTGCCGAATCAGTCATTCCTCACCTTCCGGTTTTGTTTGTTTTCATCAGTTGTTTTGTTCTTTTTCTTAAAAAGAAAGACCTAAAACAACTAAAGACCATTGGATTGATGTTGGCATCACTCACTCCCTGTCCACTGTAGCTGGGTGTTCTTCTGTGTATTACATCACAGCTGACATCATATCATAGATCCCTGTAAAAAATAAAAGCCAGGAAAGCGACCACCAGGTTTTGTATTACCTGAATTAAAGAGAAACAAATTTCAGTTCTTCTTGGCAGATTTTTTTTTCTTTTAGATGGTTCCGTGGCCATGACTCCATTCTCCAAGGTCCCTCTGTAACAGGGTGCTCCCACGTTACTGGGATGGACTGAGGGTGCACTAACATCCCCATCCCTGGAGGGGTTCAAGGCCAGGTTGGACGGGGCTTGGAGCAACCTGGGCTGGTGGGAGGTGTCCCTGCCCAGGGCAGGGGGTGGAACTAGATGATCTTTAAGATCACTTCCAACCTAAACCATTCTATGATTCTACTCCACAGGAAGGAGCAAAGCCATCGTGATTACCTAGGGCAGAGGAGCAGGAGAGGGCATCTCATTTGTAAAGCAGATCTGGTGGTGAGGGACATACCTCAGAGACAACAGATGATCTGGATGATCTTTAAGGTCCCTTCCAACCCAAACCATTCCATGTTTCTAACCCCCACCACCCAGGGAAGGGAAGGGGACCCCCGGGAGGCTGTGCCGGCACCCCAGCATCGGGCTGCATTGGCACAGTTGCCCCCAGGTAGACGCACAGGGGCTTCTTCCTCTATTATGTTAAAGCACCTGAGCAAGCCAGTCTCTCTGCAAGATGTATTTCAGGTTAGGTGAAAATTACTGAAATTCAAAGTGATGGACGTCACCAGGCATCGGGTCAGGCCTGGGCCACCACAGATTCCTTTACCAGCATCCTGCTAACAAGAACATAAATCATGACAAACAAAGACACCTGGCCACCATTCAGAGGCGTTTACAACCTCCCCCTCTATTGAGTGACTGTTTATTGCCTGGGCATGTGCTTTAGCCATGGGGCTCATAAAAGAGGACGGTGAGGTGGGATGGTTCTCACCTCTCCATCGGGAAGAGCTGGGGTCAGAGCTCTAGGGCTAGAAGTCTCAGCCTTTCCTTGTGCTCCTTCAGGGTAAGGATTTTTAATGTCACTCTATTTTGCTTGAATCCTTCTTTTTGATTGGTTTTTTTCTTCTCTTCCTCCAAGCTGTCTGGTGCTAGGTGATATCATCCTCCTTCACCTTAGACTAGAAGTTATCAGGGCAAGTAACTGGGGTTGGGGGTTTTGTTTAGCTTGTATGCCGAGATAGCAGAAAACTTGTAGCAATTTCCATAAGCCCTGAAAGCTTAATTTTTAGCAAAACATATTGATTTTCTTATTTTTTCCCCCACCATTAAATAACAGAGGAAGGAAACTCTCTAACTGGAGGACGTTCCATCAGATAGGGAAAATCCCGCCTAGTTAACCACAATAACGCATCCTATGAAGAATAGTTTTCAGAGATTTGAAAGGCAAAAACCAACACTTGGAAACGAACAGAAACCAAAGTGTGATGGTGGCTGATTCACTGTCCCCTAAAGGGCAACAGAGTAAGTGATGAATAAGGACGTGAGTGCTGCCGTCCGGCTGGATGGTGAGGATGTTTCACTGTATTTGCTCTCTCAGAGTAGAGTGGAGTTCCCGGAGTAAGCGTTGTGCAGAGCGGTGGCTGAAGGAGTTGTCTAGACCAGGAGCGTTGGATCTGTAGCCAGATCTGTTTGCTGTAAAACCCTGCTGCGGCTTGTTTTCGTGAGCGTGCATGGCTCAAATCCGACTCCAATTATGGTTTGTCTTTTTCACTTACTACCTAGGCCAGCAGGTACAGCTCCAACTTATATTTTGGGGATCTTAATTTGGAAAGGGTGGGTATTTGTACTGACGTATACACCCAACCACTAAAATCAGAGATAAGTGTTAGAACAACAAGGTCTACACAGTCTTGCTAATAAAGGGCAGGATTTAATCAACCATTTCCAATACATTCAGAGCCCTTCAACATAAATAGCCTTTCCTTTATAATACGGACACTTAAAACCTCAGTGTAAGAACATCTGAATTTGGATTTGTTTGTTGTTTTCAGCTAGAAAGGCCAAAGGCCAAAACTAACAACTAAGGTTGACAGAAGGAAAAGGTTATTCGAGTGCAAATTAGCAGTAATGCAATTTTAAAAGCTGTAGACTCAGGTAGAATAAGCTCACTGGAGAATTAGTTTCCAGATTACAATAGAAATAACACCCAATGCTTAGTAGAGGAATGTTATTGTAAACTTGGAATACTACCAGACTGTACTTGAGTTCTTATATTGGTGCATTAAGAAAGATTTTGATTGCCTTAATTTTTATCAGTGCTCTGTTGACCACATTAAGGTTTCTTGCACTGTTGTGCAAACACATGGGAGCCAGAGACCTAAGAGGCTGAGTTAATTAGGATTTTTTTTTTTTCTAGCCGGCATAAATAGATGAATTCAGGGTAAGATGATACAGGCAGTAGTTTATATTTTACCAGGAAAGGTAATAGTGCTCAGTGTGCCTGGGAAGAATAATTGATCTTGAAGTCAAGTACAAAGCTACTAACGCTGACGAGGCTGGGCTGCGCGTGGGCCGGTGTCCGGGGCTGTTTGACACCTACATTTGACTAGTAGTAGCATTAATAATAATGTTAGAAGTGGTAAAAATGTAAATGAGCATGTAATTATCTAGTACCATGTAGGTTAAATGAACATACATTGCTGAAGAAAGTTCGTAAGTGGGTGAGCTAGGGCATGGACCATCCCGCTTGAGGAGAAGATGGCCAGCAGACCTGAGAAACATCACCCGAGGACAGAACTACTCCCTCCTGCTGTCCCTCAGCATGGCAGCAAGGGAACATCAGCTGATTTTGCATATAAAAGAGCTTACCTGTGTTTTAATAGGAGAAGGTAACTTGGCTCTTCTTGGTCTCTACCATGAAAGTGAGATCTGTAGTAATGGTTGCTGAGAGGACAAACCTACCCATGAAACAAGCTGCTCCTTGGCTCCGGATCCAGCAGCGAGCAGCTCCCTTTCTTCCAAAGCTTCAGCAAATGTCGATTCCTGCCCGAGATTCAACAAAACACCTAACACGATCCTAAGAATGTCTTTGTACTTCTACTGACCTGCCCTAAAGTTTAGTTTGTCGTATGCTTTGCTTTCAGAGAAAGGCCAACAATTACCGGTGCCAGGCACATGCACTGCAGGCTTTATCCCAGAAAACCCAGACCTTTAATTTAAGATCTCTTACATTAAATGCTAGACACTGGACCTTCCTTAAAAAAATCAACATGACATCACTTTCACTTACAGCAACTACTTTCCATAGATGACTGTAGCTCTAAATACGATCCAAAACGTTCTCTAACAGAGACACCAACTACAAGGTTGGCCAAAAGCGCTTATGAAAAATCAAAACTATTTGGACAGTTGGGGGTAGAATTGGTTCTCCTGACTTTTCTCTCACAGTGATAATGTCCAGCAATGGTTTACTCATCCTAAAATAGGGACGTGTCGCTGTTACAGCGCTACCCAGGGTTTTGTATTACCCCCTGCTAGCTGCCAGCATCTAAGTCATACTCGTACCCTGGCTTTATCTTGCCAAGGAAGGACACTGCAGCACAGCCACGGCCCGGAGTGCACAGAAAGGACGGCGGTGCTTCAGCGCAGCACACGCTGGGCAACCAAAGCTCAAGCGTTAAACCGCTCCCACCATCGCTCTCCTTTACCAAAAGGAGGAGATGTGAAGCAGAAACTCCAGATCCTGCGAGAGGACACTGGCACGCGGAGGGAGGCACAGCGGACTGTGCTTCTCAACTGGAGATCTTCAGATCACAGTGTGACAAGTAGGAGGACGACAACTGGCAAAAGAAATGCAACCCAAACAGCGGTAACGGCATCCTCACTTACCAGGAGTATTTCTGCCCTATGGGAGCAGATACAACTGAGCATCTGGAGAAGCCCAACTAGTTGAAGAAGAAAATGAGTCAAACAAGTAAATTATGTACTTTAAGTGCCCAGCCACAGCAGCAGTGCCAGGAGCTGAGACGGTCGCTCCCTGATAGCCAAGGAGGGCCAGAGCTCCGTCCGGCCAGGGCTCGCAGGTTCAGCACGTGCCCCCGCAGCAGCAGCCAGAGGAGGTGACCCCACGCTGGGGAAAGGGAGGAGGCACCAAATTGCAGGGTGGAGCCGTGCACACCCTCACTGGCAAAAATGTCACATCAAAGGACATCAGGCACATGGGACCAGGCAGCACCGAGAATGACAGGAAAAGCCCCAGTGTGACCAGTTTGCTCTAAGGCACATGAAATTGCTTTTGATGTAATTTAGGTCCTACCTTACGCTCTCGCACCCAGGCGATGTTTTCTGCACAGTCCAAGAACTGTGTTGCTTTCCAAGTCTGACCCTCTGAAGGCTGTTAACATGAGAAACCTTTCTGTGAGTGCAGAAATGCTCTGCCCGTACTCTCACCTGGTCAGGAAACACTGCCGCAGGTCATGAAATGCAGCCCTGCTCTGCGCAGCACAGTAGCTCCGATGCCACCGAATAATCATAGGATCTTCATGGGCGGGAAGGACCTTTGAGATCGAGTCCAACCATACGCACACACACAAGACCCTACAATCTCTGCTGCTGGATAAGCCAGGGGCTGTGGAGTAATTTGTTCATGGCAGTAATTTATGCTGAACTTAAACACTGATCAATTAACTCCATAGGGCTATAAAATTACCACGGACTCCTTTTAGGCTAGTGTCATCCCCTGAGCGTAAGATTTTGAGCATTAATGCACTGAAGAATGTCATTTTTAAAGTTTTTCCATGCAGAGGAATGATGGGCACAGGGTGGATGCTGGCATGGCGCTTCCTCCTGCCTCAGCGCCTCCAGCACGAGCTCCTGCATTTGCCTGCTTCCCGGCCTGCTCTCCAGGCACGGATCTATTGAAACAAAAGATTTCTTTATCCAGTTAAAAAGTTCTAACAATTCTTCAATGACAGCTTTGCTAGGCTCAAAACCGCACGGAAAATGGCTATTAATAAAAACTATAAAGCTTTTTACCTGACACTTTCGCAACTAGTCTGAGCAGAGGTAATATTATTTAGCCCCTTTGGCGTCACTGCCAAAAGAGACAAGAAAGCAAATTGCATAATTTCTCTAAAGTTTTTGTAGGCATAGGCTTACACACTTTTGAAAAGAAAATCAGTCGAATCCTGTTCTTAGTGATGGCCCAGCTCCTGACTTGGCGTTAGCCTGAAGTTTATTCTTCCCTTAGGACTCTCTCTCTTGCAGCGGAGCTTGCCATCTAGATGATAATTCATTAACCTTGTTCAGCTTTTAATTTTCGGTATCTGAGACATCTTGTGTTTTTGCAGTGCGCTGCACTGCCTCAAACGTCTAGAACCCCAAATCTGGATTTCGACACCAAAACCACAGACCCGGGAAGTTGTCTGAGCCCGGCTCTGAGGATCATCATCGCTTTTATGGCGGGATTCTGCTAGAAGCTTATGACCAGCCAGAACTGGTGTAGCCACCCCCTGGGCTCTGAGCTGAGCTCGGAGGAGGACAAGGACGCCAAAAATGTCCTTTTGGCTCTTCGTGTGCGATTTGGCCATCCTCCTTCCCCTGCAGAAAGGGAAGAGGTGAAGGCATCTAACCGCACAGCTGCGGGATTTTCTGCTCTTCAGAGCCTTTATGGAGCGGATGGGCACCACGCCTCATCTGAAGGCTAACGCGGCGGGGTTTTTAACTCTGAAGTGCCACCGCCTCTTTGTCTTTAGGTACGCGTGTGGATGGCTGGCTGCCGTGCACACAGCCAGCTCGAATGCAAGAGGTAACCGTCAGCTCCCGGTCCCAGTGGGCAGAGCCCCCGCTTCTCGTTTTCAGTGGGCTTAGATAATGGAAACAGCTGAAAGAGCTAAATTTTTTTTTTTTGGCTAATTAAATAACAGTAACTGTTAAATTAATCTTGGCCAATTTAGCAAATGGCCATTAAACTCTGATCTTTGCAGCGAGCTGTACTAGAGCACCAGGCACCTCTTTTCAAGGTTCCCTTGCCGCAGTCGAAGCTGCATCTTCCCTTTTCTGTCTGAGCTCCCCGGATTCTGGGACAAATGTGTCAAGGAAAGCTATTTTGATCAATTCAAATTCCCTTTTTGGAAGCCATCCAAGGCAGTACTCTGTACACTTAGCGTTGCACCATCGAGATCAATTTTTCTTCTTTTCCTCTTCCCATGGACTAATAGATCAATTTCCCTTTCGCCAACTAACTTTACAGCAGCGCCCGTAAATCACAGTAGAAGCAGCGGGCTCAACGTGAGGAGAATTTGAGGAAGCTTCTTCAAATTTAGCAAAAAAATTAAGCGCCGCATCATTAGCACCCTGTTGATACTTAGATATGGACAAGCATGCAGTAACGTGCCTGCGTTATCGCAGCCCGAATCTTGAAGGCTCCACGTCCCGCTATAACGTAGCGAGCCTGCAGGGAGGTGAACACTAACTACAGGAGATGGGATGGCAGCAGTTCTTGAACTTCATACTGCAAGGATTCGACTTGCTGGTTGTGTTAAACATCCGTGGGCTGCACTTTGAAAGCTCCTATTATAGGCTGAAGTCTCTCAGAAAATCATAGGTGGCTGCAGTTCTGCATTTGCGAAAGCACTCATCTGAAAGTGGGTGCTTCAGATAAATATCCTCGGTAACTAGCGTTTGCTCTACTTGATTGACAAGGGACTTAAAAATGAGAATATACTGAGATAATTGTGACAGTCGACCTTCCAGGTGCAGGAAGAACTGCAGAGGCCTCGCACGCTGCACACAATATGAAATTTTGCTGGTACACCTTTTATCTAAGCCAAACCACTTCTTCGGAGGAACTTCCCTGTGCTTCATTTTGTAATTTCCCCAGCCCCCCCACTCCCCTTCCTTGGTTAAAAGTCAAAAACCAGTTAGCTTGATTCTCGCTATTGAAAATCTAGGCAAAATTAACAGGTCGGTAATGGCCCCTCGCACACAAAAACCTCGCAAAATACTCCACAGCTTCAAGGCTTTATATAAAATAAATCGGATGCGGGCACATTCTTCACCATCCTCTTAAGCCTGCCATCTGTGCAGACTAAAAATAAAGCAGCAGCTTAAGGAGAGGTTTGATAAAATGCATCCGAGAAATGCAATGGTAAGGCTCGGCCAGGATATTAAGATGCCTTTAGATGCTCACCCTGCGTTGCAGAGGGGATCTTCATCGCTCTCCTTGCTCAGCCGGCCTCTACGCGACCCGCTCGGGGGGTAGGGTAATGCCAAGGTCGTAAGAGACGCTGGCTGGTGCTGGCGTTGGCCAAGAGCTCTTCTTCCATGAGAGCAAAGTTGCTGCCAAACTGGCAGGAAAGGCTGAGCTAATTCAGGCAATTTATTCAGTGAGTAAAAAAGAAGGCAATTAGCTACCTACAATTAACATGAGAAGATGCTCAGGCGCAAAGTGGGACTAATGTACGCACGTAGGGAAATACCGTCGGTTTGTATGACATGAAACTCTCCCTCCACTCTATCGACAGCCTCTGGCCGGGGATTTAAGGCAGCTGCGGTTTCTGTCACACCAACGTGGCCACGCAGAATGGCCAAGGGTATCTCGTGTCTGCCAGAATTTCTCCACCTCCCATGTAACCGCTTTTCAAACTATGTCCTTCTCTCACTATTGTCACTAGCAATTATCACAGAAATAGGCAAATGAAATATTATAAAATGCTATGAAATATTTACATATAAACCCACTTCACTGAGCATTCTTACTATGTGCTTAATTATAATTAATTTAGAAGAATGACACTCAGAAGTGTAAAATCATCAACTGATTAGACAGCGAATAAAATCGGTGCCGCTGGCTGCCTTCTGTCAGCTGAAGCCCCAGCGCGCGTAGGAGCTACAACGGGATGTACATTAAGCAGCGACATGATGAATTCAAGGTGCCAGGAAAGCAAATGGCTCACCCAAAGTCAGCCAGTGAATCAGCAAGATGTTCATTAACAGAAATTAACGGGCTTGCTGGCTGCTTGCATTGGTTCCCCACGAGGAGGGCTGAGCCAGCCCTTCTGATGGTAAATGCAGATAGTTTGGGGCGGTGTTTTCCAGCAGTGTTTTGGATAACGTGAGCAATAACTGCCGATGAACAAGAGTGATCTTAAAACTTCAAGACTTGAGTATATCTAGTCTCAGAGCAGCAATGGTACAGTCATAACGCTGCTACCTGAATGTACTTGACAGGAGATTAAATCGATCTAATACAGAACATCTTGCCACACTGTGGTAGTGAGATTAGTTTAAATTGGAGCTGAAACCTTCTCCATTAGGTGAGGCAATCCATTAATAAGCTCCCGAGACTTAATACCCATAATATTGCTGAAAGCGTCACCTGATTTGTTCTCCCAGTAACTCAGTTCCTCCTGATCTCACTCTCCAACACAGGAGACGGATGCAGGATTTTCCCCACGATGCTGTTTATGAAGATTACCCGCAGCGAGTTCACGCAGGGTTCCATTTCTCCTTGGAGCTTTTTCCTCCCTGCCAGCAGCTCATCTCGTGCCCTGCGGGGAGCTGTGGCAACCCCCTGGGGCCCGTTTGCCTTTCAGTGGCAGCAGCAGCGCCCGTCCCCAGACCTTGGGGCCATACCCCACCCGCCTTCACCCAAAAAACATCACCCTGCATCCCCTCTCGGGCAGAAAGCCTACCTGTACGTGCATGTTTTCTTCTCAAATTGCATGTTTTTAAGTGATCTGCTAAAGCAACGACTCTCACTCGCTATTTTAGGACTCGGCGGCAGTGAGCTCCGAAGCTTTGGATTTCCTGTTAATATAGTAGCATTAAAGAATAATTAGGAAAAGGGTGTTAGGATTTTCTTTTTTGGCATTTCCAGCAGCGCATTGTCAAGCTTCAGATTCTCAGAAAAAATCGGGATAAGAAACTGTAAAATAAGGGCTTGCTTAGACAGCAAGGCAGGACCGCTCTCTGTGGCCGAGGCTCGCAGGAGCAAAGCTTTGGGGAGCACCTGATGGAGGGAACACGAGCAAGAGCGGAACAGCTTTAAAGTGATGCCAAATGTTTGTTTGACTGTAACTGATGGCTGTGTTTTCAAGAGCGCTCAGTGTCCTGCAGCCACCAGCATTCCCAAAAGCCAGGAGCAACTCTTGGCATCAAAACCACAGCTCACTGGTACTTTTAGCAAAAGTAATAGACACAAACCAAAACAGATCCTGATGCTAAGGGGTTTAAAAAAAAAAAACAAAACAAAACAAACATCTCTCCTTTAAGTTCACCCAAAGGCTTATTTTGATCTAAGTATTTCCACCGGGGAATAGGAGTAAAAAAGACAAAGCAAGTGGGATTCTGAGGAAAAGAAAGACATGGAAGGCAGCAGGAACCTGAGTGTAGGCGCCCCTCACAACAGCGCTGAGCATCATGCAGCAGCTCTCCCTAGGAAGGATGATCCGTTGGATACAAGCTCGTCCCAGATAAGCTTGAGACAAGATGAACTCTTCCTAACAGCCTGACAAAGCAATTTAAAAATACAGAAATATTCCATGCAAATGGTTCAAAAAGTTTATTGAATATTTAATTTACAAAAAATCATATCCCTATGAGGTGTTCTATGCAAAATTGGATAAAATAAACTGCATATAAAACCCAACCCTAGTAATGCAAATACAACACAGAAATGAGACCATGGAAAGGAAAAACAAAAAAAAAAAATCATGACACACATATGACATTCATTAAGGATTGTCCCAACCATCCAAGAATTGGTTCAACATGATGCCTTCTTCCTTCCGAGATACAGCATACATTTTACCATTTTATACAGGTCTTCTATATTCCGTTGGTCCAAGTTTACAGTTTATAAAAATTCTTTGCATTCTTTCTTAGCTACTACACCAGTTCTGCCATTCCCGTTTTGATCAGAAGGTGGAAACAGACAGTACATACATTGAACATGTGCACTAGTAGATGCAACTTGCTATCTTTGGTAGGGACCCTAAATCTGCAGTGAAGTCAGCTTTCTAGAACGACAAGAATTTCAGGTTTAGTTTTGGCAAAGAACAGGTTTAATTTTTGCTTAGTAGAATGCTACTGGCAGTTTCTGTTGAATGTACAAAAAGTATAGTTTTCTCTTGTACGGTTTAAAAATTGAGATCATTTATACGGGTTTTAAATCTAATTACTTGTAGTCACATTCCTTGACTCAAACATGGTTACATAAAACGTCATTACTGCACAGCAGGGCAATTCCTTGCAGGAACAAAGGATGTATTGCACACAGAACACAACTGCAATCCCATCCTGCCTTTTTTCTCCTGTTTAAAGCAATGAGACTATTCCCGCAGGTAGTCGCATGGATTTGGATGCCAGTTTCGCTTTGAACAAGTAGGAATCTCGCTGAGTGACTCAACACTTGTATAAGTAACTTTTCCAAGTTTTCCTGGGAAACAGGAGGGTGAAACAAAACCAAAAAGTAAAAAAATTTGGGACAATCAGTGCGAGAGTGTTTGCAGCCCTCCTCTGGCATAACATGAACAGGAGGAGCAGGAGCAGGAAAAAAAAAAAAGAAAAATCAATGCAAGAGCCAAGGAACTTCAAAAGAAGGAAAAAGTAACCAGACTGTTTCCTTCATAACATTAATATTCCATAAATATTGGACAGTATTTGATTAACTGCCATTAGCTGCAACTTTCAAGCATTCTCTTTGCTTTTTCACACACTATCTGGAAAAGAAAAGAAAAAATTATGCACTTCCCCCGTCCTCCCCTCTCCTACTTAGTGGAAATGCAAATAACCTGCATAGCCATGATTTTCTTAGCTGAAAACATTTAGTGGAAGACTAACTAGACTTAAACACTAAGTAAATCCGCTCACTTATGAGTAAAACATGCAATATTACGACAGACAGCTAATTGTCCTCAAAAAAGCTTTTTATGACAATTGCTAGTTTGGCAGAGAAGAAATGTTTCCAAATGCATGAAAATCATTTTAAGAGCCTTAGTGAAGAACATGGTAGTTACAATATATTAGCGATTTCTGTGGCATAAACATTTTAAAAAGCATCAGCAAAGTATTAAATATAAAAGCAATATGTATATACCCCTCCATCCTCAGAAAAGCATCATGATTTGTAGTGTATTAAGTCAGATTTATTGACTGGGGAATTAAGGCATAACCAGTAGACAATAGTCTTTATTGTCTCAGCTCCACATAATTTGCGGGGAACAGCCCGTATCGGCCTTTGCAGACACCCCTCCACCAGCCGTCATCGATCATTTCTATGTTTGTGATGATGTCATCTGGGTCAAAGGAAATCTCGTCATCACCCGCTGGAAAGAGAGGTGAAGAGGCTCAGTGCTGACACAGGAGTCCACACTACAATCCCGCCTACCAACCCACCATCGCTGAAAACACCACCGATCCCAACGGGGCACCGGCAATCCATAGAGATGGACACTTCCTCCTCCTCTGAGTGATGAGGTAGTCGGTTCTTACCTACTGCATTTTGGGTGCATTTCTAACTTAGAGCAACAGTTGCTACCTAACACACTGAGAACCGCTTCACTTTCTTGATCACTCCTCGGAATTAACCAGTCAAGACTTTAAACAACTATGTATGCCAAGGGTTTAATGAGAGTGTTAACGCTTGGTTAAAAAAGGTTTTGAAAACTTCCACCATTTCCAGAAACAGCAGCTAGTCATTTTCAAAAGCGTCTCAATGCTATTAATAAATCACTAAATTCCTAGTTCTTCATATCTTCATTTTATATATTACTACGAGAGTCTACACGATGAAAGGCAAAGGAAAAATCCAGACTTAGCTGTGCAGAACAGAGTTTTCAAAGACAGGGTTAAAAACAAGAGCTTTGCTTACCAGCTTGATAATCATAAAGGGCTATGGCTGTAATTCCAAGTTCATTTTCGTATTCATCATAAGCGTTTTCTTCTAAAGAGAGAGAGAAGAAAAATGAAAAGCACGAAGCACACTACCTATCACCCTGAGTTCTTTTCTGTGGTGCTCCTCCTGTAATTCTTCTGCTAACCCACAGAGGAAGCACGGAACAAAGTATGCAAGGTTTTAGCAGTGCTGACGTACCTTCTGAAATGTTTTTTTTCCCTAAACCACACACAATTAAAGCCTAAAAGGAAGCGTTCACAAGTAGACATTTAATACAGTATAAAATAAAACACTTTTGTAAAATGTGACAGAACAACTGAGCCCAAGATCAGTGTCTAAGGGACTATTTAATACTTTGTAAGGGTTGCACATTGTGGGGGGAGAAAGGGACCTGTTTAAAACTTCCCGGTTTTCATACCAGGGCAAAGAGGTTCATTCTTTACCCTTCATTTAGTAACCAGAAGAGATGACAAAAATGGGAATTCAGAAGACCTGTATTCTTTCAGCTTCATTAGTTTCCGACATCCCTCACAGGCACAGAACACATCACAATCAATTTCGAAGTCCAAGAACTGCTGACAGAATTTTTGGCTTGGTAGCCCAGCACCAGCACTGGCTCAACACACATTTAATCTCCATCTCTGCACTTTCTTCTCAAGTTGAGCTGCATCACACAGCGCAGAAGTGGTTACCCCTACATTTCTTTTTTGAACTGACACCCTACAGAGCACCGCAATTGTTCCAACATCATCTCACAAAAGTTAAGTAATTTCAACCTTGCTCTAGCCATATCTTAATTTCCTAATTAAAGTTTGTTGGTGGAGAATGTAAAAAGTCTCATCAGACTAAGACTTTAGAAAACTAGGACAGTGCTATCAGCAGAACTATTCATTAAGTTGTTGCCCAAGGAAATAATCTTTATCTTAAAGGGCTTCATATCAGAAACAAACACTCTACCTGCTTGGTAACGGTCTCCTGCCCCTGCCACTTCATAGACAGTCTCTGGTTCATATTCTGCCTCTCGCTGACTCACTGCTTCTTGGTAGTCCGACTCTGCAGCTTTGTAGCCGGACTCTGGCTCACGAGCAGCTGAATACGTTGTGCTGGAGTTCTTGTAGGCAGACTCTGCTTCATAGGAAACTGCATCCTGCGGAAACACAGGTGAGGTTCAACAGGGTTTTGTAAAAACGTTCCTATGCTTAGGATCAAAAACCAGGTACTGAAAGCAATTCTAACAAACCTCATAGACTGGGCTTGAGGGTGCCTTCTGCTCAGTTGGCTGCGTGGTAGGAGATGATGGTGGAGTTTGTTTCTTGGCTTTAGCTTGTTCCTTAATTGAAGAGAAAGAAAAACTTCAGTGCAGGTTAATCACTGATGTCATGACACTGAACAAGAAAAAACCTTCCAATAAGAAAGACAGACAGCAACTTCTGAAATAACTGACGCGAACACGGAGCAGAAGCGGGCTGGACCGTTAGACCTGCCTGAAAGTTTAGACTGGTTGTACACTAAAGCCTCAGAAATATAGCAAAGCAGAAGAGAAAAAAAGTGAAGAAACAAAAACCACACAGTACGTATGCATAAATGTGTTTAAAAACAGAGTACCCAATGTTCTTTGGCACGTTTCCACAGGAGCTGCAAGGTTTCTGTGTTCAATAGATTCATTCTGTTCATTAGCTGGCTGGGCCTCATGTCCCATTTTAGCATAAGTTAGAGAACCTGAAGCCCGCGTGTTCTAATCATACAACTGATATATTATCTTTGATGAGAAATGATCATGCAAGCTCTTGCAGGTCTGCAAAACACTTGCCAAGGCAAAAGACTGAATAGCTCAGACAAAACTAAGTCCTATATACTGACAATGAGAGATTCAAACGTTCAGAAGAGTTATATGTGGTGGAAATAAAAGCAGTATTGCTATTGTATTCTGTGACACAAAGAACATGGATCTGAATCAACTGTTCTGGCACTCAAGCACTTCACGCTGGGCCATCCCACCTGTGAATCAGAGGGCAAATCCACAACCATCATTAGAAGGCCATTCATTAAAAAGACAGGACACTGTAGTGCAAGAAATGCTACGTTGCTTGCACAACCTGAAAAAAAAAAACAAACCAAAAAACCAACACCCCACCCAAGAGACTCTAAGCTAGCTATTAGATTTTGCCTCTCTTTACCATAGGTAAAAAGAAAACTGTGGATCTAAGACCAAACTTTTTTCTTTATCGTAAAAAAGAAGGTAGAATATATGTTATGGGAGACTGCGCTCCAGTTGTTTAGGTCCATCAAGCTGTAAGTCCTCAAAGGATCCTCAAGAGAAATCTTTCCTTTGTTTGTCACAGCTCAAAAAAAATACATCTAACAGAGAAAACAAAGCATGTCTTGAGAACAGAGCCAGCTTTGAAGACAATTCAAAGCTTGGTGCTGTGCTTTCTGGAAAAAGTCAGTCCTGATGTGAACAGCCCTCCCTCACTTTTAACTCCTGTGCTACAGATAAAAAAACACCAGCAAAGTGTTATTAGAAGTCAAATCTAAGTTTGGGGACAAATTAACTAGTACCAGTCCATTACCAATGTCAAACACAGCAACAGTTTGAATTATTTGTCCTAGGAAATAGGTCTCTGCGATCCAGACAACATTTTAGGATAGCCACAACAGAACTGCCATAAAACATTTAATTGTATGGTCCCCCCCTCAGGCTGGGTTTCTTCCACACCGAAACGCTCCATGTGAAAGAGCATCCTGCCTTGTTCTCTAAGGCAGCCGAGGCTAGCTAAATCATGAGGCACCCGTTGATTTAAACCAGCAGTTAAAGAGCTCCCTGAACACCACTTGACTATGTGACATATGTGAAAAGCAAAACAGAAAAAGGATTACCAGTAAACAGGGTTCTTGAAGGAATGCAGTCCATATGTACAGTCCCATTGTGGGAGTACGTATGCCCACGTACTTACTTAAAGTGAGAGAACTTTCTGTCTGTGCAAGGAAGTTCACTTAAAGAAATAAAGTTCACTTAAATCAAAGCCCGTTCCCACTCTTTACAGTATCTGTGGATGGTGTGGCTTTCATCTGCCACCTTTTCATGCTCGGCTTGTGCGCAAGGAGCAGCGCAGCCAGTGCCATTTCAGTTTCCCCTTAACCTCATCCTTCCTCTCTCAGTGTCTGCAGAATCACACAATTAACCATGGAGATGTTAAGTCTGGAAGAACATTAATCATCTGGTTACAGTGAAATTTAAATACCAGCTTTGGAAAAAAGCTTCAGCTGTGTCCAGGCAACAGAATCTTTGATGAAGCACAAGAAAAATCAAGCATAACGGCTTTAATTTAACCCACACTTACGGCAAAAATAACAGTAAAGAAAGAAAGTAATTTTTGAGAGAGAAAGGGGGTGGGGGGGGGAAGACATAACAGTTCAATGACTCATAAGAACCTGTGTTACTACATTTAAAGCCTTCTGGGGAACTGTTTCCTCAGCAGGAAGAAACCTCAATGAAAAGCTGAAAGGGTAACAAAAGCCTAAATTCACCACCCTCCATCCACAGATCTTACTTATGAGCATACGATCACCTAAAGTGAATGGCAAGAGAGCTAATGGAAAAGCTGAACTTCTTCCCCAACTCAGCCCAGACTACAAACCTGTGCGACAGAAGGGAATACTAAGCAGAAAGCCTGACTACTTTGGCAAGATTCATATGATCAGTCATTTCCTCCTCACTGGTTAAAAAAAAAGGCTCCAACTGGGCCAATAGGAATAGGCTAATGGAGAGCCATTCAGCATCCGTAGCGTGAAGTCGATTGTTTCAAGACTGAGATGAGCAAGTCAGACAAACTGTTATACAGGTCATACCGAGAGAACTGAAGAAGTGACTGAAAGGCAAAGGTGGCCCAGTGTCAAAATGCACAGGTCACACCGGCACAATGAGAGCCAACAGGACGATGTCCTGCCCTACCTAACCACAGCGGTTGGCGCCAGGGGTACCGGGAGAAATGCATGCACCAGTCCACTTGGCCAATCTCAGGGTGGTACCCAAGACCAAGCCCTGACACAAACCTCCTCTGAAGAAGAAGCATCAATACTTTGTGTCAGCTCCGCAACCTTTCAAAAAATTCACACAGCCACCAGAGCAGATTTCCCACTTCTTGCCAAGGACTGCAAGACAGCTCATCTGTCAGAGCTGAAGGACTGACACGTGTGAACTTCAGAGAGTTGCGTCCCCCCCAACACTTATCACTTAGGGCAACTGCTGCTTTGAGGGAACAGAAGATCTCTCCTAAACCATATTGGACTGTCATCACTCATAAACAAAGCATGAAAGCTCTGTCCTCCAAATGGACCAGATCTCCAGAGCACTGGCATGTTGTTGCTGCTCCTTGTGAAATGCAACTGCACTGCAATGAAATCACATGGTATTTTAGAATATACTGATATCCCTGCTTGTCAAGACAGAGTAACATAAAGGGCATGCCCCTGGAGACACAGCTGCCACCACATGAAGTACCTCCTTTCATCTTGAGGAATGTTGACCCGCTTCTAGCAAAGGTGCAGAGCAAAAAACACGTATAAAGTACAGAAAAGGTCAGCTTGAGGTATCGGAATTGCTACATGCCCTAGGGAAGAGACCCTTTCATGAGGTAGTTACCTAAGAGGTGAAGCACTGAGTTAAGGATAAAACTACTAAACTAAATCCCGCAAAGATAAAAATGCTACTTGCCATAAGTCACAAGTCCTAATGTTATTCCGATCCAATGTGCTGACAGAGGAAAACAAACGTCAAGAAAAGGGAGATCTCTTGAAGGAGGAGCAAAGCTGCACTTTCAAGAGCAGTGTACACCTCAAGGTTGTCTCCAAGTTGTGTCCAAAAAGAGTATTTGTTCCCATTCTTCGTCATTCCATGGAACAGACCCCAGAACTGAGGGACTACAGCTCTTTGACTAGAGTTGCAGCATTGGTGGCAAGGACAAGGACTGGGGAGGATGAGGAGCGAAAAATCCCTTTGTTAGGGAAAGAACCATGTGCTAGAGCTAGATACAGGCAATGCATAAGCTTAAACACACTGAAACATGCTGGGAACAGTGGACCGAAGTCCAGGAGCAGAGACAGCTTGTCAATACGTAGAGGAGCTATGTGGCTACCAGCTGAATGGCTACACCAGAAGGTGGTGACACATGCTGATAGCATTTTGCTGTGGCTCTGAGCAAGCAAGTGCTGAGGCATTTAACTTTTCTCATCTGAAGAGCTCCCAGAACAACTCTATGGGCTGGATGCATTTCAGCTTTACTGCTCTGAGGAGAGGGGAACCAAGTGACTCCCCCCAAGGCAAATGTTCAACTTTTCTCTGCGTGGCTCAGCGCTGGAGGGTGGTGACAATGCTCAGAATGACACAGAGCAGTTCAAGTTGACTAACAGAGTGGCACCCTGGAACAGACCTCCTGACCTTATCAAGTAGAAAAGACTGAATTCTTAGCTTCAGCTCTTTATCTCTTCTTCTCCCAGTTTTAAGAGAGTGGCAGATGCTTTGTTAAAGGTGTAACATGTTTTTCCCAAGGACAGTAAAAAAACCCAAATAGTATTTGGGGGAAAGTATTAAAAGTCCACAAAGAACACAGGGATGAAAGGCAGCTTAGAGGAAATCACTGATACACAGAGATGAACCTCCATTCATCTTGTGATACATGTATGCAGTGAACATACACTGTACATCTTGAAGCCATAAGGCAAAAGAGGCAATAAGCTGAAAGAAAAAAGAAAAAAAAAAACACGCAGAAATCATTTTAGATAGAGAGATTTGATTTATACTATAAAATTAGAATTTCCCAAATTTCAAACAGAACTCAAAAGGAAGTTAGCAGTTTTCAGAAGTCAAACTATACACAAGATACATGAGCCGCGCAGTTTCAGCACAGCAAAACTGCAGAGCTCTTTCAGAAGCAGCAGTGGCCTGCACTGCGCACCTGTGAACAGCAGAGTTGAGAAGCCAACCAATGAACCGGGCAGGGCAATTGATTTGGGTTAACGACATGTTTTATTTGTTAGGGTTCATTTTCCACTTTTGTGTGAGTATACAGATGCTTTGCTGGCATGAGAGTGCTGCTGTTAGCAGCGTGCTAGTTTAGGCTAGCTTAGTCAATATGAAGTAACGTGCAGTTTCACTGCAGTGTATTTTTCTCAGTTTAGGAAGATCGTAGCTAGGTTACCATAAGCCTTCCATGCATCTAGTTTTTCATGCTTGTAAAACAAATTATTTACACCAAGTCTAAATTTGTGATGAATTAGACCACACTGATGGAACGGGATGAACATCTCACCCTGACATCCTGTAGCAGTATCCAGCTAAGCAGAAGCATCTACCACATCTGAGAAACCAGTCATTGGGTCTGCCCCATTTGTCATTAGGCAAATGACCAAACAGATCTGAGAAATCATCTGACAGTCTTTCCTGGATTCCAGATGTCTCACAGAGGATGCTGAGACAAGTTCATATGTGAGAGGATTTATTAGCAGGGTCTGCAGCTGCCAGCATACATTGGCTCTAACAATGACAGATACTTTTCGTGGAAAATAAAAACAAAAAAGGAGAAAGAGAGACAGAAGAAAGAAGGAAATAGGAAAACTCCCACATAGCCAGCTAGCAAGAGCAGTGATGAGGGTCCTAGACAAGCATTCTCCTCTGGGGGGCTCTCTTCAGCATAGCAAGTGGCAATGATGAAGATGATGAGGATGACCATTTTTCCTGGAGTACTATGTACTCTTCATCAGGACCAGCTCAATCTCCCTACTGGTTATTCCTGCTTGGGACACTATCAGCACTAGCTGGAGCATGCTATTTCAGCATCAGTGGTGCATACTGGTTGGCTGTTAAGTCTCAGTGCACACGTATGGCTAAGTAGCATTTATTCATAATTTCAAAGACTCCTATCTTTTTGTGTCCTATGTTCAGTCTTCTCTAGTATAAACTAGTATCTGTAAAACAAGAAGTGAAGGAGAAGGGGAACAGAGGGACTATTCTTACGCCAGCATCAATTGCTTCCCACTCCCTGCCATAATATCAGCGTGAGGCCATGAAATCAGAGTAACAGCATGGGACCACAAGGAAAACTGCCACAGAGGCTCTGGACAAACACTGCTACAGCAGGAAAGGTTACGCAGCTGCAGACAACAGGCCCTCAGGATTGCTGATGACAAGGCACCTCCGGCACTGCGTAACAAAGCAAGTGAACAAGACACAAAGGACAAGCTGCTATTAACGCACTAGTCTGTCCATCTCAGCAGCAGAGTTTCACCAAATACGCAAATTCTATAAAGCAGATAAGATGGAGTTTCTGACTAAACATTTCCTGGAATTATTTTGCTTATGAATAACACAGAAATCACGAAGCTCTTAGCCGTGCCAATGCTAAACTAATTTTCTTAATTCTCAAACTAAGATTCAATTAACATTTGGAAGATTATTTCCCTCATGGGTGTGTGCTATACCAATGGGTGGTAACACCTCCATCCTCTACAACATTGATTCCAAAAAACCTGCATCACCAACTATCACCATGGTATTAAACTTCTTGAATAAGCATTCATACAGGGCCTTTTGGGGACAACATGTCTCTCCCCTTATGAGCTGCTCAGTACCCAAGGAAATCTGGTATCACCAAAAGGCAGAAGTACAGTAGGAAAAGGTCAGATTGCAAAGATTAGTGATCAAGACTAGCATACATATTTTGGGATAGGCTGAATAAAAAAAAATGATATAGTATTAAGTTTTACCCTATCACCCTATCTGATGTCTGATATACATGTGGTGCCTGCTCACAGATGGCTGGATTCACAAACAGGTAAAGCACAGGTTCAAACACAGGCAAATGCACAAAGAGCTTTAAAGCCTAGCTGGAAAGAAGGAAAAGTATATTTTCTTAAAAGATTCTCTTTTCTCCCAACATTGCATTGAAACAAGACTAGACAAGCTGCTCAAATGGAATTTGAATCTTACTGACCTCCAGTTTCCTTCGAGCCTCCTCCTGTTCTTGTTTCTCCCTGGCCATTCTTTGTGCTCTCTCAGCTTCTGCCTTCCTTCGGTCTTCCTGCTCTTTTTCCTTGGCTAGGTTTTCAAAGTTAGCTCGGATGCTGCTTGTTTTATTAGCAACTGTAACATTTAAAAAAAATTCAAGTCAAATATTGTTGTTTGAGGTTCTGCATAAAGGTAGCGTGGAATGAGTTTTTGGTACAAATTTCTGCTAGGGTTGAACATGCTTCAGCTTTTCTGGTCTCTGAGCTCAGCTGAAGAAAGTCCTTCTGTCCCTCTTCTCCCTCTCCCCTTTCAAGTCCAAACCTCTTGTGCACCACTTTTCTCTTATATAAAAACCTCTGCAACACTTCTTCCTCCTCTCCTTCATGGTACAGTCTCCACCACTCTGTTCCCCTACTCAGTCTATTCTCCATTCTGATGCTTTTTATTCTCCCTTTCTCAACTCTGATGACTTTCAAGGAAAAAAAAAACAAACCAAAACCAAAAAACCACAAACCAAAACAACCTCTAAAGGGAGGAGGGAGCGAGCAGTTGAGGTTGCTAGAGACCTGCAAATACAGCAGTTCCCTCTAGATGATGCTTACTCAGCACTACTACATCAACAGTAATACCATAGAATGGTTTGGGTTGGAAGGGACCTTAAAGATCATCTAGTTCCAACCCCCGTGCCCTGGGCAGGGACACCTCCCACCAGACCAGGCTGCTCAAAGCCTCATCCAGCCTGGCCTTGAACACTTCCAGGGATGGGGTATCCACAACTTCCCTGGGCAACCTGGGCCAGCGCCTCACCAGCCTTACAGTAAAGAATTTCTTCCTGATATCCAATCTAAATCTCCCCTCTTTCAGTTTGAAGCTGTTACCCTGTGTCCCATCATTACACTCCCTGATAAAGAGTCCCTCCCCATCCTTCCTGTAGGCCCCCCTTTAGGTACTGGAAGGCTGCTATAAGGTCTCCCCAGAGCCTTCTCTTCTCCAGGCTGAACAACCCCAACTCTCTCAGCCTGTCCTCATACCAGAGGTGCTCCTAGGCTTTTGAAAATGATCACCTCCAAAGAAAGGATTTGGGGCCAATGCCTTACCAGCTTCTATTGGCTTGGTCTTCTGGTAAGTTGATGTTGGTTTCTCAATATCTTCAAAAGTTGCTGCATTCTATCAACAGAGAGAAAAAGAGTACATTTAAAAAACACAAATTCATGAAGATATTCAGACAGCTTCAATCCGTGACATTTTATTGTGATGTTGCACCCATGGCTTTTTTTTCAGAACACCAAAACAAAATCAGGAAGAATCAAAACGTGACAAATTGAATAATTCTTGCTGTACGTCAAACTATGTAAGAATTAATCTTCAGGGACAGTTTTAAACACATTAAAAACCTATTAATTAAAAAATGTGGTTTATGAACAGATGACTTATCAGAACTAAAAATGAGGCAATGTCCAAAACATTTATGGTGTAGCTGTCGCTGTTCTAATCCATACTGGGCAGGATTTCTACCAAGGTAAAAGCATCCAGTTCCCTTAAAGAAGCAGATATTGTTAAAACAGAGCGAGTATTTTGAGAACAGTATTCAAAAACTAGGTTTTTTTTAAATGAATGGTCTTGAGTCCTGAAGCCACAAGTAAAAAAATCCTACAGACTTTCAAACTCCTCTACTTTCTCACTTTTAAGTGTCCTACATAAAGCTGAGAGTAAATTTATTCAGTAGATAAATCTCAGTGAGGACTTTTTCATCTTCTTTTAAATTTAGAAATGGAGAGGTAAAAAAGAGGTATCAGCTGCCCTATCTTTCACTGTTATAGAATGCTAAACTAAATTCTCCTAAAGACAAGGTCCCTCATAATCAAAGTGGGCAAAGTTGGCAGACATCAGACACCTATTTTAGGCAGTCCACTGAAAGGATATCCTCGAGATATAAGGCATTAGCTAGTTGCTAGAAGACATGACTGAAATTGTGTAATTAATGGATTTTCTCATTCTTTCATATAAATTTTGCTATTCTTTCATTTCCATGCTTCAGTTTTCCCTACCTAAATATATATACACTACACATATGTACACACATACATGCGTGTATTAACTGGCATCAGCTCTGTGGGTATAAACTTGATTTTTAAAGAATTAGAAAAGCAAAGAACTCTACTATTAGACTGAAAAAGTATACAGAAATAAAGAGCTGAATGCTACAGATGTAACCAAATTATTTTGTACCTCTACAGACTATTTAAGTCATGGCTCTCTTAAGCAACTTACCTTATCCATCCGATCTTTCTGTACACCATACTTCCCACCAAATCCTTTTGAATAATCTAAAAGCAGGATAAAAAGGTTAGAGTAGGGAGTTTGTTGTCCCTCCCATCTTTCTGCCAAATGCAAATAGCCATTTCAAATGCAAATAGCCATTTCAGCTGCATGCAGAGATACAGTGACAGCCGCCAAGAAAATGCAACTTGTTTTTTGATGCAGAAAGGATACATAACCGCAAGAGCCTTCAGGTACACCAGCAGATGACAGATTGTGGGCCACATGCATTCTTTGAGTAAACATTGAGCTGAGGACTGGTAAGGTATCAAGCAAGGAATAAGGGATAAGCCCTTCTAATGCATCACTTCTGTAACACAGCCTTTCACAGCACCAATTCTTAGCCCTCTGCAGTAATCATAAAACCTAAGCCATTTTGCTTTGCTCAAAGGAGCGATATCCAGTCTTCGGTGACCACAGAGGTGTTTTATTCTCTTTAACTTGGTAAATTCTATGAATGGCAGGAAAATATAACAAATTTCTCGTTCCAGTGGATTTAGTCGTGATACTCAACTGATGAACATTAAAGTCATTGGTAATAACTCCTGTTCTACATATGGAAAGGGGCAATTCCACAAGACAGCATGAGCCTGCAACAACTCACCACCACAGAAATGGGGTGGCTACGCTATTCCGTCACACTCTTACTCTCACCCGATGCTGTCTCCAGCACTTGTTATATTTCAAAATCAGTTTAAACTCACTAGTGGCATTACCAAGAAAAACAACAAACAAACCCTAACGAGAGTAGCTTTCTGCTCTGTCTAGTGAGTTGTACTCAGAGAAATGTCTGATGAGCATCAGAGTCAGCGCAATAGAAGCAGCAAGAGTGTGTGGCTGGAAAAAACACCTCTTTCTGGTGGCAGTGAGCTGTAGGAATGTGCCCTTAGACGCTGTAGATGGACAGGCTTTCCTATTCGTCCCTGGAATACCATTACAATTACTCCTTCTCCTTTCAGCCCCAAAACCACTTGGGTCCCCTAGCCAGCTATTTTAGTGTTTGTACTTGGGCTCTGGCTAAGGCACATCTGACGCTCTAAAAGTTTGAATTTGTGTCAGTGTAGCACAGAAAAATATTGGCTATCAAAATGAACAACCTCATTTTCTTCAGCTTTGTATGTATTTTCAGCCAGAATAAATATACTACACTTACATTTTCCTGATCCAGACTTCTCACTTTAAGATAACGGAAAACCAGGAATTCATGGTTTGTACCCCAACTATTTCACAATGAATAAAGAGAGCATTATAACAGTATTTGCTCACCCAAGAACCGCAAACATTCCCTACTTCTTGTTTTAAAGACTACAATCATTTTAAAATGATCTTGCCATAACCCATTGCTTATTAAAGGTTACATGCATGGTTCTTATCTGAATATTTTTCCACCAATTTATCTAGGCAAAACTTCACATTTAGACTCTAATACTGGTAAGCAGGATGTCATTAACATCATACTAATAATACTCGACATACTAATGTCGTTATTATCACCGTGTATGCATAGCTATTAACTAAATGCATAATGCTGTAGAGCTGTTAACTAAACATTGGATATCTGTTTCCTGAATACAGGCTTGCTTTATGCAACATTTTAAGAATAAAATGGAAGAACATTGACAGATCATGTAGGAACAGAAGCGCAAGAAAGTGTCTGCACATTACTAGCATCAATCTACTCAGACGACTATTTAAGACTGTGTGAGAAGTGGCTGCACTGTTAAGAAAGTAACAAGTGAAAACGGTGCCTTGTTGAGATTCATGCTTGGCTAGTTTCTCCTTGTAATCAAACCCCACAGCAGATGGGTCCTGCCTTTCTGTCTGTACACCAAATTTCCCTCCGAAACCACTCTTATAGTCTGAAAAAGCCACATGTAATAAATTAAAATGAACGGAGGAAAATAAAGAAGTTTAGTCAGAGATACTCAAAATAATTTTTGCAGTATTTCTCAGTTACCAATAATTTTGGATGGTGGAAAAAAAAAATTGCAATACATTTTTGTAAGAGTAAATTCAAAAGAAGTTTCCACTTGAGATTAAGAAGAGGTCAACATGATTTATCAGACATAAGAACACCATTCTGAAGTCACAGAAAAAAAGCACTTCTCAACATTTTTCATACATACTGCATAATGCACTTGCATTTGATCAACATCGTGAACACAAACACACACATAGTATATTCACCAAAACAAAACAACATACAGAAGGATATGAGAGAATAAAATGAGCTTCCTTCATCAATGTGGTTAACATTTGTACACTATAGATCTGACTTTTAAAGAGGTGTCAAGATAGGTCCTTCAGGTATTTCTACACAGCATTGTTTAAAGGAAGGAAGAATATTCCTGCTGCCACACAGCTTGAGGAAAAAAAGCTCTCAACTAGCTATGATCATTCCCTACTGCTGCCTTAGAACAGCCATTTTAATATATGGTATAAAATAAGGGCACAAAAAGAGGGCTGCAGGTACTGACCTTACAAGAAATCTGCTGGAGCATCCAACAGAACAATAATCCGAGGATCACTTTAATTTCTTTAATTTTTATTTTAAAAAAATTAGTTAATTTAATTTCTTTAAATAAAGAAGAGTGACGAGCAGAGGGCTGGGGAGTAATCATTATTTTGTAACTTTTTGTCGGGGTACCAGTATTTCATAGGAACAGGTACCTCACAGGCAACGAGACAGGATCGCGTTAGATATTAAGATTTCCCGTGCATGAAAATAGGGGTATACGTAACAGAAACCAGAAAAGGGAGATTATCTGTGGAAAGTACAAAGAAATTGCTAATTTGTGGTTTGCACAACTCAACTGAAAAATGAAAAAAATAATCCAGGCTACATGCAGACCCATGAAGGTTCTGCAGTGAGAAAGTCTGAACTTGCAGTGACCCAGATGTGTTAAACCTGCTTTGCAGACACCAGTACAACTAATACACAGCAACCGTTCAAACACGGAAAAAGGAGACTCGTGTCAGCTACTGTAAGGTTGTGGCCAAAGATACTGGGGAGGAGGGTTCACACAGGGAAAAGTCAAAATGAGGGAAGTCTGAAAGAATGGCAGAGAACTGTGAACTGATATACCTTTCTGGGATTCGTGCAGCTGCACTTTCTCCTGGTGATCCCAGCCAAGCGCACATTTGTCTTGTCTGTCTGTCTGCACTCCGAACTTGCCTCCAAACCCCTTTACATAATCTGTATGCATGAAGTTTCAGAAAACATTATTGCAGTTTATGACTGTGAACAGTATTTAATAAAAAAACAATAACATATGACAGGATAAGCTGCCCTGTCATTAATGATACTATCTTTCACTCTCTTTCCCCCTGCTACACTACCTCAACAGAGGGAAGGATACCCATTCAGAAACTCTAGGATCACGATGCAAGGAAGCACCACAAATCCAGTGAAGATTACAGCATACAGACTCAATAATATTCTGAGATTCAAAGAATCTGATGCACTTTCCAACTAAAGCCATATAACACACACACACACATATATATATATGCACAACATAGATATATAAATAATGAAGGACCTCACAGTGCCTCTGAATACTATAGATCTGTGCAGCTACACATTTATTTCAATAACATCCATATGGACATAAGGTCCCTTGGAAATCAGATTGTGGAACTCAGGGACAGTTTACAATGCCTTCCTTTTCATTTAAGGGAAACAAAAATCTGCGCATACACAAAGGACAAATCCACATTTACCACACAAAAAAATCCCAAAGTATTTTTTCCCAGGTTTAAAAGGCTGATTGATTTGAACTTGTATTTTTAAATAAGATAATAAAAACCTTTCTGTGATTCATGTTTTTCCGTTTTGCCTTGATATTCAAAGCCAACAGCACTTTTGTCCACTTTGTCCTTGTCAACACCATATTTACCACCAAAGCCCTTGGAATAATCTAGAGATAAGAGTGAAAAGAAGTGTTCAATAACAAAATACTACCTTGAAAAATTGTGATAGTCAGACCTGCTGTCACTACATTACGTATTAAAAGAAGCACTGACATCCCCACTTAATTTTGATTCCAGGCACTGAAATCATAAACTCTTCAGAATACATATTCTCAGGATGGAAAATAAAATAACATCATATATAGTTCAACTGCTGGGCAGTATCAGCAATTCTGCCACTTGCCTCCTTGATAAAATTCTAAAGACACTTACAGCAAAGTGAACTTCAAAAACCATGTCAGCAACAGCCTGGATGCTTTTAAACAAACACCCCCTTCTCTTTAAGCATTTCTAGAGTGCAAACATTTCTTTGAGATAAACAGAAAACAGATGGCAAAAATGTCAACATTTTCCAATAAAATGGTCGATTTTTGATCAGATATGCCTGGAAACCCGATTAGCAACACAATATTAACTCTAAGCACTACCAACTTTGATAAATGTTTTAATCTATAAACAGATGATTCTTCCAGAAACGCTTCTCTGTTGCGGTTAAACTGCTTACAGTCTCAGCACTTTAATCTACAGCTTTTCAAAAGTTGCAAAACACCTGCAGAGAAACCCATGTACCCTGCTTCCAAAGTAATGGCAGTTGGATCATCACTTAAAGCCAGTCAGAACCTATGTTTTAGGTTTCTTTTTCAGGAGTTTAAGCTTTTCAGCAACCTAACTTTTATTCAGTGCTAACTTTCAGCAGGAATGCAACAGATGTAAAAAATTAGTATTTTACAACACTGCCAATCACGAATGCCTACCACATCAGAGTTCGAACCCACCAACACGTGTGCCTACTCACCCTTCTGTGACTCGTGTTTCTCAGTTTTACCCTGGTAATCAAACCCCACGGCACTCTTGTCCACTCTGTCAGCCTGCACTCCGTATTTTCCACCAAAACCACTTGAGTAGTCTGCATTGAGAGTAAAGCACAATAAAAATTAAATTAAAGAAGCTTTTAATAGAAACATCATATCCTAGCAATTGAGTGGAAAAAAAGTTATTTCAGAACAGAAATATTACTCATTAGCACACAAAATCAATTTTAATTTTAAACACAGAAAATAAGATAGGCAACAGTCCTATAGTTTATGATGGTTCCTCTTAAATCTACTCCCCATTTCCAACCGGGTGCAACGCAGCAAAGAACTCCCAGTCTTTCTAAAATGTCCTTGATCCTCACTTCTAAAAGAAAAGTAAGACTCATGATGACAGGCTATTTCCTTGTCTTAAAACCTCATCACCTCATGAAATTGCTTTGAAATTCATTTTTTCATCTGTTCTTCCACCCAAACCCCACAACATTTGATTCACTGAGCACACCACAGTGAGGCTTCACTAAACAAGGTCTTTTACAAACAGTAAAAGAACAGAGTACTATTCTATTATTTATAAAAATTGAGTGTCTACAGAAGTGACCACCTCACCACTTTACCTTTCTGGGAGGCATGCTTCTCGGTTTTCCCCTGATATTCAAACCCAACAGCTGACTGGAAGAGAAATAAAAATGCGTGTGTAACAAAGAGTTACATATTAGTAGAAAAATCGCGTGCACTTCGGTGGACAAACAGCACGCAAAGTTTCTGTGTCTTTCCATACTGCTCTGACCTTCTTGATCGGGAACATAAATAGCTATTTAACTTATAGGCCATATTCATTTACATGACAATTTAGCACATGTACTCATGGCAAGGGTTTTGTCACCCCTTGCCAAAGCAAATTGTTCTAGCAACATACTGTAGGCTTGCCAGGTTCACCAATTCAGTACAACAGGAATTCAGCATTTCCACGCAGAGGTTGTTAAACAGTCTTGGAACGGGATGCCAATTATCCTGCCCAGTAGCTCATGTTGTGATACAGGACAAAACATCCCCAAATCCCTCCTCCTGTAGCATTCACACTGATTTTATCCTCATCAAAGAACCCAGCCTGGCTAAAAGGCATATTTTAACTTTTCTTTTCAGTTTTCTTCTCAACTCATTTCAATTTGCCATAAGGGCTTTTTTATGTTTTGCTTTAAACTGAAATTCATCTCCCTAACAGTCAGCCTTAGCCTACTGCTAAACTTTGAATCCAGCAGAAAGAGCAGACCACACCAGCATTTTAAGGTATTGGAATTTTTCAGCTGTACATACAAAATGATAAATTCAATTACTGCGAGTAGCTGCAGTAAGAGATGAAACTGCTTACCTGGTCAACTCTATCAGTTTGTACTCCAAACTTGCCACCAAACCCTTTCACCGAATCCACTTGGGAGCAATGCTTGGAAAGCTTGGATTGATATTCATGTCCAACGGCTGACTAAAAGAAATTGGAAAGTTCAGAAATGGCCAGCGGTTCTATACAGTTCTGTATGTAAGAGAAAACACTGCAACAAAGTAACTTGAGGATAAGCTTCATTACCTACATGCATCACTGCCACTCTTCCTGTTGAAAATAACTTCCCTGGAAATTGCTACTCACCTGAGAAGTCTTTTCAAGACTGTCGCACTGCTGCCAATACAGCCTAGGGAAGGGAAGTGCCAAGAAAGAGTCTGACAGCAACGACTGTATTTTATGAAGGCTATTTTACACTCTGGATTTTTACTTCAAAACCACAGTAATGAGAACAAAAAAGATACAGACAGAATCTTGATGGTGTTCATACAAAATTTAAAAAAAGGCTTAGTTCCAGATAAAATACACAGCCTTCCATCTAGGCACATAGCTACAGTTCTCTTTTAGCTAATAGTAGATTGCAACCAAATACAACTACAGCTAGGTCTTCCATTGACATTCTTTTAGGGAGGCACCCCGATCTTCTGCATAAATCAAAATTAGGCATCTTCTCTCTATACTTTCTCCTCACTTGCAAAACGGCATCGCAAAATGAAGCGCTGCATCCACATCAAGACAGAGCTCTCTGTTCTAAAGGCATCCCAGCCCCGCAGTCTCCCATTTGAGCCTGTCCCTGGAACTGGAGCTGAACACAGCAAGCCGAAGTGCAGTTACATCGCACGGTGACTGGCTTCAGGTAAGACACAAGGATATGTAATTACACATCTGAAAGTATATGCAGCGTTTGCTGGTGTTACATTAATCTAGTGCTAGGATACCCTTCTAGATCCTGGAATTGATGCTAGAGTCTAGCACCTTCAGGGGTGGTAATATAGCCAAAAAATGTTTTTTTCTTGCCCAGTGTCAAAACTGAGCTTGAAAGGCTGCACCCTGTGACAAGCACCTCTCCTGACCCAACATCATCACCTGCTACCTGCAGCACCGCAGGTCGCAGCACCGTGCACGGGGCCATCAGCATCTGTGGCTGCAGCAGAGCCCCCTCCAGGCAGCTGCCCCGAAGTCTGACCTTTGAGGAATAAGAACCTGCTTATCTCACACCAGTATCACAGAGCTGGACCACGGTGAATTAATGTGAGGACACAAGGTGTCTACAAAGTGTAAGTAACTTCGGCTTTTACAGTATTTGCTTTTTTTCACATAGGTGCTAGGGGGAAACATTCCCAGCACTTCGGAACTGCCAGGTAACAGAACAAGGATGTCAATAATAAGACACCACCTTAACTTCTAAGCAATATAAAAGCTCCTTTCTTTTCCTGACTTACTTGTTCTTTTTGCAGGTGTTCTGTAGTAGAGTAACTGCTAAACGTGACAGAAAAGGCTGCCGCCTCCCTTTCTTCTTCCCATTAGATTTATGGAAGACATGACGCTCCGAAAACCCTAGGTTTTATGTGGTTTTACATGATCTCTCTTTTGTTATACCAACTGAGGTAGGTAAAGGTTTAAGCATGTTGTTTTCTTTATTTGGCACCAAAACTTTCTGCATTTCATCAAATACCAAGCATTACAACATATCCCTTTTCAGAAAAGACTCAGAAAATAGATTTTTCTCGGAAATCTGTACTTCAGAGTAAATTGCCCTCATAATTCCTCAGCACAATACTCTGCTACATTTTAAATCAGTTATGGAGGTCTAGCACATAGAATGATGTAACTGTTCATTTTAAGTCAGCATCAAAGTTTTGTCCTATATGCAGCAAAAACCTGTACCATCGACAATACTGCAGTAACATTCATTTACTTCAGGTGAGTCAAGCCTTAATACTAGCACACCTGCACAGAGCCACAGATACCTGCAAAGGAGAGATCCCAACGATAAGGTTTTAGAACTATAGTTATAAGGAAGAAAGTTTTATTAAAAAAATAAATTCTGAACATCTCCTGCCACCGGTATCACTCAGATGGGTGTGACCATTATGTTTTTCCTGATGATTAATTCTGGCCTACAGGAAACAGTACTCACTTTTGTTTCTTTCTTTTTTCCCCATGGACACAGGTGAGGGGTAAACTGCTGACGTTAGAAAACTATGCAGCTGCAGAACAGGCCTAACAGTCGGATCTGCTCAGCAGTTCCTTGCCCACATTCAAAGGTTAGGCCAGCCTATTTCAAAGGCCCATTAAGAATTATACAGCCATTTACTCTGGAATATCAGAATTCAGAAAAAAATTAAGGATGTCAAATTACTAGAAACCCAGGAAGTAAATAAAGTAAGAAAATAAAATCATTCTCACTCAGGAAACAGTTTGGCTCTTATTTTAACAGAGTACATGAAATAAACTAGCCAGAAGTTGATATACCTGTTTAATTATCATGTCTTAAGAATTATCACTACTTTTGTTAATAGAGCGTAACTTAAACAGCCATCAAGTCCTTATGTAAAACACTACCCTCTGACTGAAGTACAACGATTTTTTTAAATACTTGGATTACTTGTCACTGTTCACAGTTGAAGAAAACTGCCCTCTAATTTAAAAGCAGCAGCACTTCTTCATTCTTTGGCAACCTCTATATGCACAGAAGAGCTGTCGCAGCATCGAAATACAAAAACTACTGGATTTATTCATGCGTTAAGTACTTCCTTAATTTAGAAATATACTTTTAGAAACCTGAATGTTGACTCCAGGGGAATCCACCCAGGACATAAGCAAGTAGTCTTGCTCTAAATTCAGAGCAAGCATCAAACAAAAACATGCGGGGCCATTGCACAGCCCAGAACTTCTCATCATTCACAGATTCCTAATTTGCCACCTGAAATACTTGTTCCTGATGCTTCAGGTACTTTAGTTCTGTTCTTTCTGTAGCAGTATCTTGATTTAATTGGGGAATGGAGCATGATGGTCTGACAGATTTGGGTAATAGTGGTTACAAGCGTTCTTATTAGAACACTGTAAGTGTTGTGCTTCTGCCCTCAAAATGAGCTTATGCCACGATCTGAGTTTCTATGTCTCCGAACCTAGCAAAGCTGTTCCAACTTTGCAGCTTGTACAAGCTTAACTTACATATATAGCTGCCCTGGCCACAGGCAAGGCAAGGCAAGGCTTATGATACCATCCCAGGGAAGCATTCATACTTACTTTATCCATGCGATCTTGTTCAACGCCAAATTTCCCTCCATAGCCATGGGAAGCTTTTGGTCCTGTTTCAAGTTCCTTCTCTTTGAGGTTCTGGTGTTCTTGGAATACGTTCTCTCTCAGCTGATGAATACTTTAAAAGACAGATAATTAAGCAGCAAGTTTTACTACGAAAGTTTCAAAAGACGACTTCAAAAAGATGCAAAATAAAAAGTATGATGATAAAAATATCATCTTAATTAGAAGTTGGACAACTTGTATTTTTCAAGCCCTTCCTATTTTTTCAGTGCACAAAGCACTTCATCAGATTCTCAGAAACAGAATTTATTCCACCACAAAACACTTGTCTGTGGAAAAAAAAATAAAAAGAACCAAAACGAAATTGTTGGTTTTAAGATGGATATGGAAGGCTATTTTGCTATTTGAACAATCAATTACCCAGAATTCATATGTGCCTGAAATATATTTTATGTCCTAATTTAAGTTCTTTCCAACACTTTTTATTTAGATGGCAACTTTTCAGAATAGGGATCATCTCTTATCATACAGTCCCTATGGTAACGGGACTCTAGTTCTAACTGAGCATTTTGGACACAACTGTAACGCAAACTAAGGATGCAAGGAGACATGCACCTCCTTTTCCCCAAGCGCTCCCTTGCAATATGCAGGAACTGAACTAACAGTAGTGCAGGGTACATACAAGAAGGACAAACTAAGGTGGTAATCTGTACCTTAAAACACTTCCCACTTGAGTTTAAAGCTTCCTCAGGCGTAATTCAGCCAGTAGGCGTCCCCGCTGCACTCCAAATAGGGCAGAATAAAACTGAACCCTGAAGTAAGCCACATAGTTCAGTCTCTCTGTTTACAACACTGACGACATTTATTCCTAGCTTTGTACCACACGGGTTGATACCCCAGAAATACACAAGCAAAACCAAAATGAACATCACAATCACAGATTTCCTAAAACTACTTTAAAGAGAAGTCTTAAGACACTTTTTATGACAAGTACACGATTCAGAACATGGATTATCTGTCTCACAGCCCTTCATGATGCACTCATTTGCTTTCCTTCCACAGGGCTCAACTTGTTACTTTGCCAGAATTTTTATGAGTTTGGTAGCAGTTTTCTAAACAAAGCCTAAGAATTAAGGGACCAAATGTATCCTTAAAGTATCAAACTGGAGCTGCTCAGATCACCCAACACAAATTTCTCCCCAGCAGTATTGGCTCTTACACCAAAACAGAACAAAGAAACTTTCCAGACACAAAGAGTCAGGAAAAGTAACACTTCCAGCTACAAAGAAAGATTTAAGAGTCCCTGCACCATAATTCTGATCTTAATTTCATATCTGCTGACGTATTTGAAAGACCAGCAATCTGCCAAATAATCAATCTTCTACGAGACTCTTGTTTTAATTATGAAGATACAAGTAATGGAGAACATGAGTTGATTAAGTCGCCTGGAATTGTGACTACTAATAAATTTAAGAGAGAGCTGCTTTACTTGATGTGCTCTTGATGGCCGGATCCTTTCACAGTTTTAGCTCCCCAGCGCTGTTCTTTCTCACTCACATCATTCTGCGAAGGACACGTAAAAAGAGTTAAAAACCCAAAGACATTACTAGTTATCTGCACTCTAGAGTTCACAGCAAAAGCCTTCAGCAGTCGGTAAGATCAGAAGAGTTTAGAAAAGCAGTTAATGTCACCTTCACTTCTGCTGTGAACCCCGTGCTTTGTCCATTGCTGAAATGCATGGCGCACACATTCAGCCCCAAGAAGGTGCTGCTTTTTGACACGAATCTCTTCTGTACAGACCTCCCTGCAGTATCCAGCCAAGACAAGGTAGTCTCATAGTTAATCACCCACAGGCACAAAACCCTCATTCTCCCTCCCTCCAGGAGCACACTCCTATCAGTTTACCTTGCTGAGACATAGCCCCCGCCCTGAAGAATTACTCTTTATCACGTTACAGAACACACTTCTGCTGAATCAACAAAATTCAAAAGCCGTACCACAAAATCAGGATCTGTCTCCCAGTCATCGGCTCCGTCATCCTGATTGACAGAAATGGTGTGGCCTACAGTAGCCTTCCACATCTGCAACACCATCAGAAGAAGTACTGTCACACTCCAGTTACGTCAACTCATGTTACATTATGTATAAACTGATGGAGACACAATCCAAAATTCCCAATAAAGTATGTTGTTTAACCACACGAACAGAAGCTATATTTGCAGTGAAAGTAGATTTGAACACTGACTCTCAGGTTGTCTTCTCAAGCTAGTTTGAAAACCCCTTTTAGTTTTCCTATTGGCACTGCAAAAACTTTAGGAGCAATCGCTGATGTGATTTCAAAGAGCACAAGGAAGTCTTTTCTTGCCCAAATTAATACGTGTCTTTTCCTCATTCACTGCACTGAAAGACTTCTCTTTAAACAGGTCTCCAAACCAAACAAAACCAACATCCACTTCCAAAGACTGTCACTAATTCTAGATCCCATGCACATATTTATAAAGCATAGGAATAGTTGCTTTTTTTCCCAGCCACTACTAATGACGAGCGTGATAATATTTATTAGGCAATATAACCTACACATTTCCTCTGTTGTGTAACGAGTTTCAGCATTATGAAAGAAATCCAAACAACTGTAGGAATTTGCATGCAATGTAGACATTAGTCCACCTGCCTGCAACAACAGAGTACATGAGTTACTGCATTTCTCAGATAATCCCTTGTGAAACACGTACACAAAGTCAAGTGTCTTGTCTGACTTTCAGGAGAAATGGAGGGCGAGTGCTGGAGTACTGACAGCAGGAAGCTAAACTCATAAAAAGACAAGCAATAACATCTAGAAACAACATTCAACACCTAAGTGGCTAATGATTTTGAGCATCTCATTTTCTGGAAACCTTATCGCCCATGGAGTATCAAGTTGGACGCTTTTAATTAACACTTTGGAATGTGACTAGTGAGCAGAATACCTGACCTGCCTGGTGTTAGTCGCTGTATTTTATACTCTTTATCAAAATCAAAACAAATTAATTCTTAAAACAAAAACAACAAAAAAAAGCTTTCTGTTCTCCCAGCTTTTTCAGGAACACGAGTCTGAGGAAGGATGTCTTTTCTTCATCGTTATTCCGCTAGAGTTCAGTTCTTTAACATACCATCATTCTGTCTGCTTACCTTTATCTTTCTAATTAAGAATGTGGATGATTATCGCGGACTGTTTCATTCACCCAAGTATAATCCAGTAGCCGGAATAAAAACCCCCTTTAAATGAGTAACTAATAAACCACAGGTAAAGTGCACAGAGAAAAAAAAACACTGCTTGCTCTGCGGCCGGACAGAATAAGCTGACGAGCCAGTTTTATGGAGCATTTCAGAAATTTCAGGACTGGAAACAAGAACAAGAGCAACAGAAAAATTGACTGTCAAACCTCAAAGTAGCAAATGACAGAGTGGCCCAGAAGGAGGGTGTGAAAGCAGAGCAGCTGACATCCTGACAAAGTAGGAGTACCTCTCCCTTTCTGCTTCTTTAGGTCTCCCATCTCCAAATTCCTACAGCAATTAAGGAACTAGCAATTATTACATTACTTAATATCTAGAAAGCTTATGAGACTACATATTTATAATAAAAACTGCTGGAAAGCGGAACTGAAACAGCTCAGTGAGGAAACTCAACGTGGGGTCCAAGGTCTACCTTTGTAACCAAACACAAACCTATGGTCACTCCTAAGAGGGACGGCTGGTACCCCTCCCTCCGCGCTCCACCACGCTGTGCGAGTCATTCAGAAATGGCATTCAGGTGACAAGAGCTGAAGTGCCAGTAAATATGCACGTGGTTACTCTATATATTTTGTGCAAAACACAACTTTTTTCACCAACTACCTGGTCTGAGCATTCACTTGATTTTTTCGTTTTGCTTTGTGCATTCAGCTGTGCTCGGGCATTTAAAAGAACAAAAGCCAGATTGAAGCCTAGATTTCTTTCCTTCTTCCTCAAACTCTCACAAACAGGAAGGAAGGATTTCACATGCGCTCCTGTACAAAATCCAGAATCCACCACGTTTGTTCATACATTGTGCACATAAACGCCAACATTTTTCCACACCTTAAGCCTGTGTTCTGTAAAGTGAGTGACAAAAGGGACCGAAGCAGCCTAGTAACGAGGGGTCTCAGGCAAGACCTCTGATTCCTGCTGGGGAGCTAACAGGAATAAGCCCGGTTTCCGCAGCAGCTTGCTATTCTAGCATCTCTTCCGAAGCAGAACGTGGAGAAATATGATCTATTTATGACTCACTGTCTCACATGGTCAAATTTTTGAAGGAAAAAGAAAACGCTACAGTTCAAATGCAAACTGAGGCTAAATATATGCTTTGGATTTACCCGGCCAGCTCTGCTCTCCGCCGCTGTTATGACTAATCAGCGATCACAGCATCCTACCAGGCACCTTTAGCGGCGCCCTCGGGAACTCCCCTCTTCCCCAGGGCCTGGGACCAGCTTCTGGAAGGAACAAAGGGGGATGCCGAGGCTGTAAGCCCGGACACAGCACCACAGGCGAAGGGAACCAAGGAGCAGCTCTAGGCCTTCGCCAAGGCTCGATGAGGGCAGTGGGGACCCATCCCAGCCCAGCTACTTGCTGGGGACCCGCTGGCTGCCCCAGCAGCTTGCCATGCCCTCGGCAGCGCCGTCAGGACACCCGAGGAAAAGGATTTTCGCAGGGAAACTCCTCTCTTCTGAGTCCACGGTGATAAATAACCTCAGGCCCAGCCTTCACAGGCCACGGCCACCTCATTTTCCTCTCATCGCCACCAGTCCCTTCTCCAAGCCCCCCAAGAGTCCTACAGCAAACACGCTTTTGCTTCTTTTAAGTTACCTTTGAGCTACCGGCAGCTTTACAAAGTTTAAAAAAAAAAAAAAAAAAAAAGAGAGAGAGAGTCACGTAAGCCTGGCTCGGCCTTTCCCCAGCGGAGCGCCCGGCTGCCCGGCGGGGAGCGCCCTCCCGCCCCGCGCCCGCCCGGCCCCCTCAGGGAGCTCGGCGGGGAGAAGCCCTTCACGGCCCCGCCCGGGCCTGCGGCGAGAGGCCGCTCCGCCCGGCCGCAGCCCGGGGAACGCCCGGCCGGGCCCGCCACAGCCGCCCTCCTCCTCCCCGGCGGGGCGCGCCCGCCGCCGCCCCGGCCCCACAAAGCCACCCGTGTCTCCGGTGGAGGTGGGGGGGTCGGACGACGGTGCGGGTGTCACCCCGCTCCCACGGCAGGCACGGCGGGCCGGGGAAAGCCCCCGCGCCCCCTCCCCGCTTACTCTGCCGCCCGCCGCCGCCTCCTCCTCCCGCGGCCGCCGCTGCCCTGGCTCCCCGCCGGTGCTTCCCGGGCTGGCGGCGGCGGCTGCTGCTGCTGCAATTTCCGCTTCTCCCGAGCTCCCACTTCCTCTTCCCGCACGGCGGGGCGGCTCCAGGTGGGAAGAGGGAGGCACCGCCTTCCGCCCGGCCCGGTCCGGCCTCCCCGGTCTCCACACGGGGGGAGGCATCAACGGAGAGCAGGGTTCCGAGCCCCTTAAAAAAAGAATAGATGGGAACATATATATTTTTTTTTAATTTATAGCGTAGCTGCTCCTTCCCCCATTCTTAAAATCTAAATTAAATGAAGAACCAGCACTACTACTCCAAAAAATGCACCGTCAGGGGGTTTAAAAAGGGCTCCAGCAGAATATATGGCTTCAAACATACTCTTTTTTTTTTTTTTTTTTCTCCCCCCTTCTCTACATCTTAATACTCACTCTTTTGCACCATCAGGTTTTGGAAATTGGGAGATTGGAACTACTGCCGTCTTCGAGGGTTTCCATCTCTTTTATCACTGGGCACAAATGTCATATGTGTCTGGGCACAAGGTATCTAAAGCCAACAGATGCCAAAAGGAAAGACAACCGGGTTTTAAAATGTAGCCTGAACGCTTTAGGGGGTAGTTGTTGGCCCATTATTTGTTTATAGAAAAGAAACAGACTCCAAGGAATGTCACTTCTAGCAACAAAAAAGCAAAAAACAAAAAAAAAAAAAAAACACATTACAAATAAATATACAAACTCAAACTGTAATAAAGGGCAAGGTTAAAAAATCCAGATGAAGTTTTCACAAGTTTTAGAAGGAGGAACACAACTAATTCCCAGAGTTAATGGGACTGCCACCTCCGCTCACGTGAAGCCAAACATGGTCAGCTCACAGTATAATTTTCTTTCTGTATTAAACATAGGGTAATTTACCCTATAATCTGAATTATAGCATAATTTAAAAACTGGGCTAAACTTACTCTTAAAAAAGATGTCTGCTAGAAGAGAAAGCAGGCTCTGAGCACCTTGATCCTTTTGGCATTACTTCTGGTTTTGTGGCTGTGCCCTTTCGGAGAGTCTTCACGTGTCCCTCCGTTCACAGGTAGGAATACCAACAACATTTGTATGCCACTTTTCATCCATCCATTCCTACATGCCATATAAAACCACAAGGTGCTGTTAACCTAAGTTAGACAAGTCCCTCTTTTTCTTTTCAAAAATTACTATTACCAAAAATTGACATTAATAAAATTTAGAATAACTTGAGTTTAAGCAGTGCACCAAAACTACGACCCCAAAACTTGAATCATTAAGAAGTAAAAAACCACTTTCCTTTTAAAGGCAGAGTAATTCCTTAGTTTCAACAAAAATATCACCCCTCAAATAACTCCTCAAACATAACATTGTGTCAGTTTTTATTTACCTGAAAATAATTAATTTTGCTGACACCCTCCCCCTCCCCTCAATTTTCACCTACCTAGTTCCAAGCATAAATTCTGCTTTAAACTGCTGAGTTTTGGCATGATAAATCTACTACTGTCCATAAGACAATGCCAACCGCAACTTGTCGTCTTTCAATTCAACACCAGTTTGAAAGGAGAAAGATTAAGTTATAACATCAGTTTTGAGATTCCCTGCCCTCTAAACATGCAAAGATTGCGAGTTTAAAGTTCCCTCAGATAATTCTACCATCTCCTTATTGCAGATAAAACGCGTACTTTAATTTTTATAGCACTCTTTCCAACTAAAGCCTTTAAAGACATTTGGCAGTTTACAAAAAGTTATATTTAACCAAGCTTTATTTAAAGATTACTGTAACTTATCCATGCCTTTTACATATGTGTTTGCATGTTTTTCTTTCCAGGAGGGTTTATTAAAATTGAGCGAGAACTGTTTTTCCCAATTTCTCCGAGATAGCTTTGCTGTATAATTCGGAAGGAAGTCACCACACAGTTTTGCCAGTTCGTGAAAGCTTTTTTCTATTTCACTCATTTATTCTAGCTCTCATGTCAATTCCATTGTTCCATAACAGTTAAGGTTTACAGCCTTAAAATAATAAACGTATTTTCTTTTCACATTTTACAAGTCTATTCCGCGTTGTTTTCACTTTTGAGAAGCAACAATACATGACTTTGAACACCTACTATCACATCAGTGACTGGAAACGTCTATGCCATTTTTTTTCTAAACAGTGAGGTTTAGCTGAACAGTGAGTCAGGATCTCTTTCTGCAGTTCCATTTTAGCTTTTTCTAGAAAGATAGATTCTCTGGAAATATAAAAGAGACTGCAAATGATCGGACAGCAACTCATATAGACAAGCTAGACAAACAGAGATGCATTATTGAACAATGTTTAAAGCATCAATCACAATATTTCTCCATTCTGTGCATTCCACATCCTGCTGTCGATCTAGAGGACATGATGAAATAGGCTTCACTACTGCTTCTATTATTCTGTAACTTTATCCTTCTGTCTTCTCTTCTACACAAGAAATGGTTTACAATATATTAAAATTGACATAAACGGCCCCACTGCGACTCAATTTTGCATTGGTTCCCTCAAGTCCTGTGTTTCTCCCCAAATATCACTATGGTCATAATCTCATTTTATTAACAAAGCAACCATTGCTGCTATACAGAAGAGCACGCTTCAGTCTTCATCACGTGGACCAGAATACACTGAAGGTGTGTGATAGTTTTTGTTACTATTTTTAAAAGCAAATCACAGCTCTAACTACCAGTATAAGTAGGCAATAAAGCAGTTTTCTTCGGAAAACTGTTTGGTTTTTTTTTCAAAAAACTGATTAACGCATGTGAACTCGAACAATTCCAAAGAAAACGTCACATCTAACGGAACATTTTTCTACTGGAGAAAAATCGTCATTTGAAACAAGGTCTACAGGGCAGCAAACAATCATTAAGATGCTTTATTGACAATATCCACTCACCGCAAAAGTATCTGCCTGCATACAATTAGAGCTTAGCTTTTCAATAGTGTTTTATTGGCAGTGGAAAAATGCATCAGTACTTTATTGAAAGAAAGCAATAAATAATACTGTGATAAAAATAGTTCAAAAGTAGACTGTACATATTGTTACATAATCTGAAAGTACACAAAAGATTAATAGAAAAACAGAACAGTAACAATGAATTTCAGTTTTACAAGCAAGTTAAAAGTGGAAAACAAAATAAGAAAAAAGACATGCTATATATATTGTTGCATAATAAATAATGCACCATCTGAACAGATTCTTGCTGGCTTTTTAATATGCCATTTACAAGTGTTGGATATATTTTCTACTCATACAGTCCAAAATGGCTACAACCATCAAAATTAAAAGTCCAGACAACTCTTTAGAACAAGTTTACAAAACACAAAAGATGACTTACGTAAGAAAAGTAAGGCCTTTATTAGAAGTTGCACTGCTTTAATTTTCAGCCCATTGTACCTTCATCTTTCACTACTGGTTTGACATGAGCCTGCAGTGCTTTGTGATTGGTCCGTTAAAATTAGTTTCACCATCATCTTTCCACAAGTGTTTTCAATCAAAAAGATCAAGGACAAAACCTCTGTGGCCTGTGGATTACGACCAGGAATTATCATGAAGTCTATCTTCCTCAGTTAAGGAAAAAAAATAAAACAGTTCTTGGTTTATGGCTTGTTTTCAGTCACTGCGAAGATACGCTATACAAATACAGCAGAGTGTTATGACCGAGTCAACCACTTCTAAAACGCGTTCCATAGTGTTAATAGTTCTTCCCAGCTTTTAAAACAAGTTATAATTTTAAATAAAGACAAATTCCCACTACTTGACAAATCCTCTTTGTGGAAAGGTACAGTTCTGGAAAAGAAGAACAAGCAGGTACCATACCTCCTACAACAACGTATGCATACCTGAAAAAAAGCTGGGCTTGTTTTCAGACCTAAGCTAACATTTCCAAAAGACAAAATATATACTGCTTGGTGTCATGATACTTTTACAAAGGTATTAAAATCCTTTTCACCTTCAGTTTCATTATTAAAAAACAATGATAATTACAGTAACTGCATAATTTACAAAAACCCTATATTACTTATAGGGACATATACATACAAGCATTACAGTACATTCAGTTGGAAAGACTAAAATTAGAATAAAAAAAATCAGCAATGATTCGATTTGTAGACTGAATAGAAACAGAAAATTAAGTAACTATATAAATGAGAAGTCACATAAATATAAGAAACATTTAGATTCTAAAATATTTTCTCTATAGTACTCATGAATTTATTTGCTAATTAAAAACTCTGTAATAAAATATCTCAAAGTGTCCATTTAACAAGTATTAACAGGTTAAGGGTTCCAAATGTTGAAAATGCTGCATATCACCGGTAGAAATAGTGTGGGTAAACTGTAAAAACAATAACAAAACAAACAAAAAACACACAAAAAGAAAAAAATCCATTAGCATTTTTGTAAAAACGTTTTAATTCTAAATTCTTCACAAACAGCTCAGTCCTGTAGCAGTCATGCACTGAATTATTGCCATGCCATGATGTATATGATTTTATCGCCTTCTGTAATCTTCAGTTGCAATGCAAAAGTAAAGCACACGAGGTCAAATATTTCTGCTTCCTAGTTTTTTATCCTAGGTCATCTGCCTACAGAAAATCCTGAAACACTGGGGAGAATCAGGGGGAGGGGAAGGCTTAAAACTTCAATCATCTTGAAATTAAAAAAATTTAAGATAGCCCCCGAGATTAGAACCTGATATGATGTGAGTAGCTATGTGCAAGAGTTTCCCCCTTTCCCCTTCTCAACGTTTCAGACATAAGAACTCCTTAGAACTAAACTTGTATATGCAAAAAGGTTCAGAATTTGAAGTAAAGGCAGTTGGTAGGGATCTTACTGGGGAGAAGAAAAGAAAGAAGCTGTAAGCAGAAGAGACAGGCAATTTATAGCCCATGGAAGATACCAGCTAGTGACAGAAAGATTAACTGGATTTTTATTTTTTTTTTAAATGCAATATAGGAAAAAAAAAGTTTAGTTTCCAGACTTGTTTGCAAAACAAGAGAAATACTGCTCCATGAGAAAATGCAGCAGCAGAAATACTGCTGAAGAAAAATAATTTCAAATCCTGGAGTAAGAAAAATAATTTCAAATCTTTCATACATGTATTTTGTGTTATCAAGCTGCCTTTTATTGTCAGCACTGCTCACAGCTACCCAAATTTAGTCTGCACGTAGCTCAATCCAAGCAGCCAGCCTAAGCAATCACAGTGGCATGAAGTATCCAAGAATTGCGGAACTATGCAATTACCCCTATAACAATTCAATTCTGAAGTATATTGCGGGATAGCTTCGACCAAGCGAAGTCTCTGAAAGATCAATAATCTGAACTGCAGTGTCACACTCCAAACTATTTTATCCTCTATACGCTTACCTTAGTTCTCTTCCCTCCTCCCCACTTTTCATCCAACCTTTGATTTCAACACTTTCTGCATAGCTATTTAGTATGGGTCCTTTTTGAGGCTGTTTAAAAAAAACCAACCTCAAAAGAATACAATCTTTAATATATTTAAATATTTAAACACTCATAGTCTTCACTGTAGGAAATAATCTCCAGAAATAATCTCCAGATTTTCAATATAACAATCTACCCTGGAAACTTGAAACAGTTTTGTAAGCATGTAAATTCACTGTATTAAACACCTGACATTTTATTTCATAAATAGCTGCTTTACTATTATACCTATCAACTTTACTCACCAGGAGAAGGCTTTAACAGGAGTAGGTCCTTACTGTAGCAGAATCCAATCTTTGTGTTCCTGATACACTGCCTATTTCCAGAAGCACGGGAAGACATGCAGAACACAGCATGCATGTTAGTTTTCCAAAAAAAAAAAAAAAAACCAAACCCAAAAAAACCCCTTTCTCACCGCAATGGGATTACAGCTACCGCACTCACCCAACTCTAAGGTTACAAGTTAGAAAAGCAGAATTTGTTTTGCAGTTTATCTATTACCCACTTCTAGTTTCAGTGGTTAACAAAAAATTCTAAAAAACAAACCTGCATGCCAACTAGCACACAGAAATTGGCGAAGGTCATTTTAAAAGTAACTTATCTTCTATTTTATATAGTTTTTATATATTTTTCTGGGGACTTATATCGTAAAAAGAAAGGGGCTTTACATGGTAAAGACTTCACTTATTTTAATTTACAGAATTTTCCATGTGAATTCTGGAAAATGTTTTGTACTAGTGATAATACTTAAAAATTAAAACATTTTAGAGAGCAACATCAGATGGCAAAGGTTGTTTCTTTGAGCTTTAGTCATAAATACAATTTTCAGAATCTGAGACAACTCTGACAGATTATGCTGAAGTTCTCATCTTGTCTGTTCCAGTTACATACATTTCCATTTATTTTTACGTGTGTTTTGTAAATCAAATTGAAGTAAAAGTTTATTCTGGTGGTACTAAAGACACTATTTTTAAAGAGACAAGATACCTCATGTGACAGGTGATCAATTTCCACTTCGAGGTGGGTTTTTTGGGGGTTTGTTTGCTTTTTTTAAATACATATCTCTGTGTGTGTTGTGCACATGAACACATACACAATATAGACTGTTAAGTACACAGCAATGGCTGAAGTTTTGATTTCAAGTATGATCAATACTTAAATGACCACTGCAGGGGGAGTAATGCACCTTTTAATAAAGTTTTAATAATCCCAAAGTTATCCGAGGGAGTTTACTGCATTTTTGAATGCATTTTACTGCATTTCAGACGTAGGACTTACATTGGTCTAAGCGCTGCCAATTAGAAATTATGCATCAGGCGATTAAAAGATTTCTACTAAAATGTAATTTTATTTTCCTACTTTAACATAAAACTTATTTCTAACGACAACTCTCATTTTGTTATTCCAATGAAGTAAAAAGAAACTCCCAATCTATTACAGCTTCCTGAAATGATAAAGCACCCCATGGTTAAACACAGTGTTATATATATATATCCATGCACAAGGCAGATGCTTTTATGCAGCAAAAAGGTAATTTGAATTTAATTCCCCTGTAAACTCAAGCAAAAAAGTGCATCATGCTTAAAATAAAACAAAATCAATACCATCAATCTGCATCTTCTTTGGCTGCATAGAAGGTGAAGACATTGAGGTTGTAACTCTGAAATTTGCAGGAAGAGTCTCTGCTGATCCAGCAGCTAAACCTCTTATGTCCTTTGGTCTAAACTTCTTCCTCCATGAAGGTGCTCTCCTAAAGCTCTTATCATCATCCTGTTACATTGATAAACATCATTAGCGATTCAGAAAGTGCAGGACTGTTAGTGACATTAAAAGGATTACTGACAATCTTAAGGAAACGTATCACCACCCAGTGAGTTAATTTTCAGAATGGTTCAGGTGCAACAGCAGCGTATGTCTTCATTCGCAACAGTCTGTGTTCATTTGCTAAAGCGTAGGCTCTTCAGCTCACTAACTATGGAAATTCATGTGCTCGGCACATTTAGGAAAAAGTTTTGTACTTCACATGTTTGTACTTTATGGTTCGCGGTAATTCCTAAGTGTCACATCACTCGTTCTTAGGGGGTATGAGGAGTGGAGCAGGTCACAAAAGCTGCTTTGGGAACACTGCCATATAGAGGCTTAATTTGAACAATTGCTTTTAACCTTTAATTCTGTCTTACAGGAATGATGATACAGCTATTGTGCTTTCTCATGCTCCAAATTCCAGGAAATGATAGTGAGGAGAAAGAAAAAAAAATTAAAGTGTAGCAAATACTATATGGCCATGCAACGTTTTGCTTAAGCACTTGGATAAACCTAACTTGTAATTACCCGGGTGCATTTTTCCCCCCCATTAATAAATCCGCATCTTTGAAGGAATATTCCACTTCAGAAATACAATATTGCACTTCCTGAATACAACAGTTTAAGTCTCACTTCCAAAAATGTCTTTTGCAGGGAAGGTACTGTGTCAATGCAAATATACCCATTGCGCATCTCCATTTCCCAACTTCACCTTTAGAAACAGTTCAGTCACTTGAATGCCGTTTGACCTAAAATTTATCCCTTTTTAGAATCAGGAGACAAGTGTCTGCATTATTTGAAGAGAGCTTCAAGATCAACAAACTGCCCTGTGCCGCTAGAAGAGAGCAAGCATCAGTTCCTTCAAAGCTCCTTCTCTTGCAGTTCGAAATCACTTAAGGAAAAATACCTTAGAAAATATCGAGCTGCTTTTTGATGATGTTATTAAAACCTTAGTAGAGATGCATCCTGAGAGCTGTCGGGATGTGCCACAAAAGCGCTGCGACAAGTTCATTAGGCAAAAGATGAGCACAAAACCAATCAAGGGCTGTCACAGCAGCCTCCTTCCTCAGCATGCTGGCGCGTGCTTCACCTCGCTGATCCAAAAGCCAGGACTTCCACACTTCCCCTGTCCTCTTCCTCATACTAGCACAAATGTTTCTGAGATATCGTGGACTGGTTCCCTGGCCTGGTTAACCACGTCAGGGTTTCACCACCTTAGTCTTAACCCAAACCACTTCCGCCCAGATGAGCGACCACAAACTCCCATTAGCACCGAAGAAGAGTTGCTCAGAGTTCGGAGTCTCTGGGGGAAGTAACACCAGCTTGAAACCCTTCCCCGAGTTACAGCGTGTAGCAACGTAAGAGGTTAAAGATGCAACACTCTCTCCTTTACACTATGGGTTCACAGGGTCTACAGAAAAGTCCCACACCCAGTTTGTGAAGAGTTTTATCCTCGTTACATTTGAACAGAATTTATACACTGTAAGAGCACAGACTGCCCGACAGAAACCACTTTGATGTGCAAACGTAGCTGGTGGTCATCTATACTGGTATTAACAGGTATTAACACACAAAATTTCTTGAAATACATTCCAAACTATTTGAAATACTGGACAAGCTATACAGTGCTTTTCTCTATTACAGCTTGTTCATCTGCAACGCTGGTCACTAGCTTTTCCACATTTTAGACAGAAAAAGATTCAGCCCGAATTGTTGCTATTAGATATTAACCACACAAACTACACAAAAACTTGCAATACTTTCATACTCAAAGTCATCTCACCTAAATACACAAAACTGCCATACTCTGAAACTGTCAAGACAAAGAATTGCAAGTTAAGATTTCTGTCCCTATTCTGTCAATAGCTTAAAGAGATTCAAGCTAAATTTTTTCATTTAACAGTTCTCCTAAAGTTCCCAGGACCATAAAATGAGTCAGGTAACTTACTTCATCAAGTCTTCTGTCAGTGCCCATAGCAAGAAGGTTATTAAATTCCCTCTCCAGAACAGTACGAGCCTAAAGTTTATAGTACAGAAGAAATGGAAATTAATTCCAGAAGATTAGCAATTAGTAACCTATAGTAATTTTTAAAGCTTAATATAACCCAAATTGCTTAACGCCTTCTTATCAGATTAATAAACATACTTAGTATTTGAAAGTTACAACTTAAGTTGTAACTTATTAAAAATCTAAGGAAAACTTAACAGCTCTCCCTTCCCTTAGTTGTGATAAGAAAGTTCATTATTTTTGGCTCAAACTTAATTATTTACAAATAAAAACTGGCAAACAACAAGAACAGTGAGTTTTACACTAATGCTGTGAAGATGGGCTATGAGGAAAACACCCAATATTTTTTTTTCAAGCAAATTTATCAAACAGAATTGTTAGTAACAATTAGAAAACAGTAAGAAAAGCATAGTTCTATGTTTTTCTCCTACAGGATAAAATGATTAAGGATAACCTTCCACTTCTAAAGTTTCTAGAGCTGGGAATAGAAAGACATACACTTACCTAAGGAAAAAAAACCACATTCAGTTCCATTTTTAACCTTCCTAGAGAGGAGAAAAATCCTATCGTCGATAAAGTAACTACTTATTGCTTACCTGTGTGTTTTGAGTGGGTATTTGTAACAAGAGAGCTAATGCATTGTAATCAAACGATTCATCTAAGGCCACAAGTGCACCATGAACTCCGCTCTCTATAAGGTTATTTGCGTATTCTTTAAGACCAATGGACACTACCCAATGGATCATTCTTTCGTTGCTCCAGACAAGGACATCTGTGGAGAAAAAGAGTTGCCCAATTTATAGCAATACAACATTTCTGAAGAAAAAACCCACAGTCCTTTCTTGATCTCTACGCTTGCGTCAGGATCGATTTTCACGTATACACAATTCATCATAAATGCTGTTAAGTCGTAGCCCTCAAGGAACTGTGTTATTTAACATTTAGGCTGTGATCTAATCTGCCCCCGCCTTTTTGGTGTGCATGAAATGCTCTGAATTGGCAACAAAACTTCATGCTTAGAGTCCAACGCTGGGTGCTGGATCCTTTCCGTACAGTACTTTTCCTTGCACCCAGAAGGAATAGTCCTTGCGCAGTCCCCTGGCTCTGCCTACAGAGGGAGGCTACAGTCACGGTTAGGAGAAGTTCAGCTGGGCGCTGCAGTTCAGAAGCGCAGATGGGGAAGACAGGACCTTCTATTCTACACAGCCACTTAGGGGCTTGGACCTCGCCCAAGACAGATCGACTACTTTGGGGGAAAAAATTTTACCACTCGAAAGAAAAAAAAAAAAAAATTATAGCAGCTTCTCATGTACTTCCTACTGAATTTGAAGAAAAAGCTTTATTTATTATTGTTTAAAGCTTTAATATCATAGAATGGTTTAGGTTAGAAGGGACCTTAAAGATGATATAGTTCCAACCCCCTGCCCTGGGCAGGGACTCCTCCCACCAGAGCAGGTTGCTCAAAGTCCCATCCAGCCTGGTCTTCAACACTTCCAGTGATGGGGCCTCAGTTATTATTTATTATTCTGTAATTATTTTATTTAATATTATTATATTATAACATTAAAATGTTAATTATATTGTAATGTTATTATAATATTTATATTATTATTATTTAACAATTTATTATTATTTAATTATTATTTACTAGTTTTATAATCTTATCTACCTTTAAGTTCTGAAGGTGTTCAGTTCAGTAATTCAGACTTTCCTTCAGCTTGTGTACACGTACCACTACACTTTCCCACAATCAGAAATTTCAAGTAGAAAGTAAACCTACTTGAAGCTTTCTGGAGTAACAGTTCAACAACCAATATACTCTCATCTTAGAACTTTTTCAAGGAAAAATATTATAAAGCAGCATTTACATGTTCAGCCCAAACATGAAAACAACAATGTTCTTACAGGTAGGTGTCTTTACACTATTCAGGAATGTCTGTGTCAATCGAACTGTTATGATTCGCAGCATGTTTCCGGCCTGTGACAACTAGCATTCTTCCCAAACAATTCCCAGGAGGAATTAATGAGTTTTATGTTTCGAGAAGCAACTCCCTGTAGGCAATAAATGCAGCCGTACCATTTCAGAGACTAAAAAAGGCTTACGAGGCACAACACAGGCTTGTTTCATGGCAGTTACCTGCAACTCCTGGGAATGTTCTCAGGCACAATTAGTAGAATAACCTCCAGAGGGTATCAACACTTTAAAAGGAAAAGGGGATAAGCAGGCACAGAGCCTTCTAAGGAAATTGTGTATAAGGTAACCCTAAAATTTTAGCCTAAGACACCTCGTACTAGACAGGGGACAAAATTTCTATGGGAAGTCTTGGAAACTACTGTGAATTCCCACCCCACTTTTTCTTCTTCCTCCTCTCTTGTTTAATAATCACCATGAATCTAGAAGACAAACACTTAAGTCACTTGGATATTTTTTCATAAAGTGATGGGTAGTAAAAATTACCAGCCACAAGCAACAATAGAATCATGCAGATGCAAAGTTATTATGTCAGAAGGGGGGGCGGGGGGGCAAAAAAAGATTTTCAAAAACCTCATCCCCTAAAACATCGTTTCAAACTTCAGAGCAGTCAGTTTCAAAAATGCCTGCATTTGTAGCACATCTCCGCATGAGTGAGTGATTTAAAGATGCGTTTCACGATTCGCTGTTCGGGGCCTCCATCCAGACACATCTCTATTTAACTTTGGATATTTTATAAATAATTCCTCCCTCTAATGCCTTTTTTTTTTTTTTAAATAGATTTTTGAGGCAGATCAGTGAAAAGACATTAGAATCAGACTGAGGTCAAAACAATGCACTAACCCTTAATTTCATTCTGGCTTTCTTCTCTTTTTCTTTCAAGTTCTTTTCGATCATAATTCAGTCTTCGTAGGCACATAATTCCACACTGAAAACTGTTTCTGTTTAGGAAAAAAGAAAAATTAGGAAAATAAAATCATTTAGAGATAACGGAAACATTTACTGTAGGTTAGGTCTCCAACTTAAATCTCTTTACCTGTGAAAGCTGTCCACCATTTTAAGTTGCCCACGCAGATCTTTTTTAGTTAAATGATCCAGCATTCGAGCATCCACAAGACATTCCATGAAATAGCTGCGATACTGAGGGAGCCCCAGGCTAGGGAGCCATTCATTGCCGATCCACTCATGGTTCATATCACCATATGCTAACGTCTGGTTTTAAAAGATTAAGGAATAAGCGTGTTAAAGTGAGAAATAAAAGAGAAAAGCTTTTTCAGGCAACATATTTTAAAGAAAAAAAAAAGTGAAACAATGCTTACTTAATTCTTAGCCTGTAAATATAAGCAAATAAAAGCATTTAGTACTACTCTGAATACACATTTTCAATTGAATATTGAAAAATGTGTGTTTTCTGAAGAAGCAGTCATCCTCATGAAGAAAAGCAAGTTTAAACACCCAGATCAGCAAGTATGAAAAAATATGCAAAAGCTAATAAAAATAAAAAAGAAAGACTAATCTACATGGTCTTGATAGCGAGAGCCATGGAATTCTGTTTTGTTAAGATGCTGAAAATACTGTATCTCTTGAAAATTGGGGGGGAGGGGGGATCTTATTTTTCACATGACCATATAAACACAAGACATCAAAAAAAATAACTGCAGGGTTTGTTTTTTTTTTTTTAGTACACTTAACTGTTTTCAGAAACTGATAAAAACCCACTACTGAAGAACAAGCAATTCTAAATGCTAGTCCTTATCCGGGGCCGGGGAGGGAGGAACTTATTTCACTGCATTTTTGACCAGCAAATCACCAGGCACTTTTTTTGGAGAAAGCTTGTACGAAAAGAGTTTGTAACTATGCATCTAATCATTCCTTGAGCAAGAAAAAACGGCAGCTCCTTTTTTCAAAAGTCAAGGGTGATAATTTATTTTTACTGTGCAATTAAATGTCAAAAGTTTGGTTTCTCCTCTAGAGGAAGTATCTTCTAGAAAGGAGCAAGGGCCCATAGAAATGCATTTCTGCAAGCCATCACTAGGTAGCAGACTGAAAGAGCATGTTACTCTTGAAACAGGGAGGCAAGCTATGATTATTACCACTGACAATCTGCAAACGAGTATCCCAGTCGTAATTAATGAGACTTAAACAGGTTTAAGCTGGAGGGCAGCCAAGCGAGAAGAAACTCTACTGTCCAAAGATATGGGTCACAGGCAAATCCTGAGTTTTGTTTATATCCCTGTATAAAATACTCAACTATATCAATACCTGAAAATACAATTAGGATTTGTCACCACTTTAAGGGAAAACAATTAATTAAGGAGGATTACAGAATTAGTGCACAGAAATCTACTTAACCATCCAGGCTCTTGTAGCACACCTGTGATGGTGGCTGGGCTGAACAGGGACTTTCTGCACAAAGCAGAGATTCTTCTTGGACTTCTGGCTTCCCAGAGAGCCATCCCCCACCAAAACACTCCACGCTTTATGTCATGAAATTATTTTAAAATTTCATCTAGTATGTTCATTGCATAGAATACAACAATGCTAATAAAGAAAGAGTAACTACGTTTTGGTGATTCGCAAGCTAGAGGATAATTATTTCGGAAAGCTAATGTTAACGAAGACTTCTGAATATTCTTCCCCCTAACAGCCCTATTATTAAAAATCCTCATGCGGAGCTTTTTTCGTGATGTACTGTGTAACAATGTATTTTACAAATTTTGAATAATGAACCACCAAATCTTGGAAGTTCTAGAAGACATTAAAATATCTAAATCACCTAAATACAAAAACGTATCTTCCAAGTATGTATTATACAGAGATAAGCCTGTAGTTTCCCCCTCTTCCAACCCCCAAGCCACACCAAAAATCACTAAAAGAAACTGCTGTAAAGGAAACATGCTCTAATTATCATGACAGTTTATATAATATTACATAAAATTTCCAACCTGAGCCCAGCTTCCCTCCTCATCTTCCTGTTACGTGGTTAGAAAAGCAAAAGAACACATACGTATTAGTATTTTAAGTTTAGTAAGGAGATCAAAGATAAAAGATGCACTGCAAGACTCTACGTCTACTGCATATCAAAAAAATCTAGATAAAGCAAGCATCATGCATTGTAAAAAAAAAAAAAAGGCACTCATTTTCATATGAGAGGTTGCAAAACCCATCTACTGATTAAATTTTCTGGAGAGAAGAAATTTCCACACAAGTAATTCAATTTGTCTATTAGTTAATCAAATCAGAGCTCCATTTTACAGATTAGAAAGAGTTTCGTTTACAATTTTATCAGTGTTGATTTCCCCCCCCCCCCTTCTGGAAAAAAAAAAAACTATCAAGATGCAGATTACAAGGTTAATAATTAGAAGAAGCAATGATCCAGAATTTTAATGTATTAATTTGAAAAAAAGACAAAAAAAAAGAAAAGAAAAAAAAAAAGACCAAAAGGCACTTGATTCAAGTGTTCAAAAAGTGGAAAAAGCACTCTAAGGAACAGAAGTGGCAACACTATAAACTAACCGTTTGTTGTGTGGCTGTAAGATTTTCCATTTCTTCATGTGTTACCCAGACATTTCCCGTGGTCTAATATGACCCCACCGGGAACCAATCCCATCCAGTGAAAGGAAAGCAGTAACAAAGAGGAAAGGTTGCAGAACATAAAAGCAATCGGTACACGTAAGGAGCAGGCATGGGCAAAAGCAATGGTTTCTAAAGTCTTAAGTATAGGCAGATCTATTCAAAGTAATGGCATGGAATAAAAGCCTATTACCATGGATCACTTTTCTTCACCGACATTAACAAAACTGAATGCGATAAATAGCTTACACTGATGTCATTAACGGGCAAACACTTGACTTTGCTCTAATCCGAAACATGCATTTGTAGGCTAGTACGTAATCCCAGGAATCTCAGAAATAATTTTAGATTGCAAGGCAGACAGATTCATGAGAGGGAATTCACACTAACTTTAAGTATCTAAATTTACTATAGTACAGAGAGACAGGCAGACTCCTAGTTTATGTATTCTGGAGTTAATGGCCTCATACCTCAATTAATAGAGCCTCCAACTATTTTACTAATTTCTGTACGCACATTCTTTACATACTTTATCTGTATTATAAATTCTTCTGAGTCCAAAAGATGAGGCAAACAACATGTCCTCTAAATATTTTGGACCACATACTTACACTGATATAAACTTCTTTCCTTTAAGAAAACGTAGATATTCCTTAATTTTCATGAAAGGAAGAAACACCCTATACTTAAATAATGTGTTCCTCTACGATTTAATGTTTCCAGAAATTCTTATTTGAAGTTCAAACCCTTTCAGTTACATGTCTGCAGTAGAATTTTTGGAAATTCTAATGCTTCTAAAAGATGTTTAATGCCGGATAACTTTCCTTACCGTCCTTGAGGTGGGAGGGGCAGATGGACTTGTTAGTGACATGATTTCTTGAATGGCCAGCCTCAGCTTCAGTCTGTGCAGAGGATTACTAATTCCGATTTCACGCTGTATTTCTGTATCAGACAAGGCTGACATGATAGCACCGCTTTTCACATTTGCTCGGCAAGCAGCCACGTACCAGGCTGGCATCCCAACCCACAGCTGAAACACAAAAAAAAGGAAGTAAGCAGGATCTGGAAAACATTCCTGGCCTCCAAAACCTGTAATTCTTTAGAAGTCTGTACGCTGAGGTGGGGTTTTTTATTTATTTATTTTGGAGAGACCTCTTACCTCCAACCACACCACCACAGTAGGTCCATCCCACTGTGCAAAAGGCAAACCTTGTCTTCTGGCCTCCTCTAGCAACTCATGCCTACAATTACAGAAAAAGTTATTAATAAAAGAGAGAAGCTAGTTATAACTAGACATTACAGTTTAAACATTGCATTCAATTTACTGTTTTCTTTTCAACAGTTAACTTTCTTCCTTTCTCAGCCTTATATGATACAGCCGCTAAGGCAGTCACAGCACACGCACAAGGACTACATAGTGATGGAAGCTGAACCGGATAGGAAATTTCAGAGTGGGAGAGATGCCTTGCCTTTCGGAAACTTGTGTCTGAAACTGTCACTGACACTCTAACCAGCACTGCCAACACAAAGTGGAGATGTCAGACATTTGTCAGTCAGATTCTCAATTGCTGCAATATTCCGTTCAGCAAATTAGACTGAAGCAAAGTAGTCATTTTTCCTCAACGTGCAGATTTGAGACTGGGGGAAAACGTCTGAGCGCATCAGATACCCATGCCATGGAAATGGTACTGTCCATCAGGCTGTCGAGGCTGGGAACTGGGGCAGTAACCCTTTAATTGGTGAATTTTAGCCTGCACCAGCAAGCCTGTCAGAATTTCAGGCCCAGCTTCAGACAAGCATCCTATTCAGAGCGCCACGCTTTGGCAATTACATTCTGAAAGGCCGGGTACTGAAACTCAGCTTTCATCTCCTACGATGACACCATTTCCTTTGTTATTCTGAAACAGAAGAGACTGACGTTTAATATTGACAATTCAGCTTACAGAAACAATAGAAGCCCACAAGAGCCCTATAAATAGCTGCCAAAAATATTTGATAAACCAAGAGACAAAAACTAGTGTCGCAGGTTTAAGCAAGCAATGTTGCTTGGATACATCTGTCTGAAAAAAAATGGATCAAGTCTGAAAAAAGGATATTTAAGTTGCCTTTGAGAGCTAATTGTATATGGTTAAGTCTCCACACTCTCCTCAGAAGTTTAGAAAAAAAATCTCACCTAATTGGACAGTTTTTACTGTTTATACTGTTTATTCAGGCCTGCAAGAGTAGAATTAAGAAGATAAGCAGCAATACTACAGATTCAAGATCCTATGTTATGTATTTATCATTTTCTTACAATTTAAAACGAATAAAATCTCCCTGCCTTCAGAAATGTACTGTTGAATAGATCTAAGATGATGAAATATTTAAAAGCTACAGATAATTCAAGAGCTACCACGCAAGACATCTTGAAAAGGGGTCACTGACAGACTAGAAGCTTGCTTTGCTACCTCTGCAAAACAGATATGCAGTATTTAGCATACCTAGGATCCTCACGTTATATTGGTAGATAATTAAATATAAAAAATAATCAATGAAGTAATAAACATACTAGCAATTGGTTTATGAATACTGCTTCTCCACTGCGTGTCAGTAAATTCCTGTTGCTCTACAAGAACCTCCCAACACTTGATCCTAATTAAATGTGCTGCCTAGGAATGAAAAAAGGAGAGGAAGGAAGGAACTGCCAGACCACTGGTTACAAATAACCACTTTAACATACCCATTTTAAGACCCAACAATTAAAGTGGAAATAGTGTTCAGCAGTTAGCAGCTCAATAGCTAGATTTCACTAACAAAGAAGAGAAGCCCATAAAAGCTAATACATATTTGTACACTTCAAAAATCTACATGTATTTCAAAATTAGGAATAAAGGATCAGCTATTATCCTGCTACAGCGGAACACATACATTAATCCCACAAATCTCTAGCCCTGAACACATTTGGGTTTGCTTCACTTTGTTGTTTAAAGATTAAAAAAAAAAAGAGAAAAATAAATTAATAAGATATTAAAAAATACTGCTTGGTAAGAACAGAATAAAATGCTTAATACTGTATTTGCCAGAAAGGAACACAATGTTTTTTTCCCCAAGTAGTTTAACTTCCAAATTGGTGTCTTTGTCTTTTGGTGGCTGTGCTAAGACAAGGGTGCCGTGAGGAAGGTCCACTAGTGATGAAAGAGCACAGACATGCCCAAAGCAGCCTGAGGTTGGACCAGGATGACCCTACGAGAGCACGTTACCGCTGCCTCTGCCCCAGCTGCTTGGGGTATCCTACGGAGTTCAGAGAAACGCAATTTAATTCCTGGTAGTTTTACAAGTCTCCCTGGGTACTTCAGCTTAACCATGAAAACAGCAAATCATTCAGAGATGAGCAGTACAGGGCATGTACCGAAAGCGTAAGGAGAGGTTATGATACAAACTTTAAACTCATGGTGGAATCGTATGCAGAAAACAACTGGGTGGCCGGACGGAAGGGTTATGTGATGGAGGCAAACGTAGAAATAGACACAAATAAAGCAAAAATGTTTATGAAATAACTTCATGCAGAAATTATTCAGTGAGGAAACACATCCATGAAGTAGAAAATTAAGAGTGGAATTTGTCCGTATGCAAGAAGAGATAGAAGCTTGCTTGCATGGGAAATCGTTCATTCCCCTGAAAGTTCAAGACAGAGCACAGGCAGAAAACAGCTCATGGGAAGAATTCAAAGGCAGCTGCTGTTTCATCTGCAAGCAATGCATCAATGGGCTTTTCCTGCAGCAGGGAACTTCACTTTTCCAACAATCCCCTTCCAACTTCACCAAGAAACTCACTGCATTCCAGCGATACACGATCAGATTATGTAAAGATCACAACTGACAGCCCAGTTCAGTTTCCCAGGCCAACCAATTATACCATTTCAGAAGCAAGTGCAAAACTCCAGCCTCGTATCTTTGTGAGGGAAAAAAAAAAAATAATATTGCAGTGGTGTTGGCAGTGTTAACAGATGGTATAAAGCTGGCACTGTCAAGGACAAAAGAACGTCAAAGGAGTAGCTGGCTACTGGAATAACTCTTAGGTGACAAACCCAAGGGATAGATGTCTACGGACTTCATAAAAAGCTGGCTGAACCTCACTTGGAGTGGGAGACCAAATGTGCTGCTGCAGCAGGGGAACACTGCTTGTTACACACACGCGAAAGGCATCTAACACCAGCTGCGGAGAACAAAGAAATTGTGGTCATATGGGATGAGAAATGATGTCAAAACCACAGGTGCTTGATGTAGTAGCAAACACACGAGGCCCTTTAAAGATTATTTGAAGAATTTGTATTTAGAATGGCTCTTGGCAGGCAAACGTATGCTGACCCCACAAGGAAAACAGCACAGCTCGGAGCAACATCACTTTGTCACTGGATGAAGACAGAATGGGAATGGATAAATCCAGAACTTGCAGCCAAAGGAGAATGCTATATTCCAGATTTCTTGGATGGAACTGAAGATAACGGATATGGAAGAAGCTGAGAGAAGAGGAAACACTGTAGGGAAGGTGGCGAAGAGAGTGATACTGATGGAAACGACAGAGTTGCAAGGTGGAAAAACTGAGAGGCAACAGTACTAAAACATGAGGTGAAGAGAGCCTAATTCCAGGCAGAGCATCACTGTAAAGTTAATATCCATATTATATATTGACTTCAAGTATGTAGTAAACTTTTCCTGTATAACTTTTTTTTTAAGAAGAGCTATCTTAAATTTAGGGTTGCCTTCCTTTCTGATTAATACAGTATTAAGTTTGTTGTGTTGTACACAGAAAAGCACAAGTACGGTTGTGGCAAACACTGTCAACAGTACAGCTCACAAAGACGATGAACATCACGAACAAAACACTAACACCAACTTAAATTTAGTAAACAAAGAACAACAGTTTTACAGAAACACATCTACCTCGGAAATTAATTGGCACAAATATCTACTGTTGCTAAACAGCTTTCAAAACCCAAATTACAAAGCTAATTCCATCTAAGTAGGGTTTAATATTTTCATTATAAAAATTCACACCGTGCAAATTAACACAAGACATTGAACTAGCATCCACACTGAACCAGACAACACTGCATTTATTTCAGCAACACATTTTCACAATAAATTCTTTTTCATCTCATATCTCCTCTCATAATTAGACTTTTTTGGAAAAAATTAGAGCTTTTAATATATTGCTAAAAAATTCAACTGAGATTTATCATAATTTCACAACAATCCTAATAAAATAAATACAAACTTACCCTGACTTTGCACTACCACATCAAATGGTAAAGAAAAGGAAAATAAAACAACAAAGGAAAAAATATAAAACTAGGATTAAACTGAATTTAAAAGCATACAAAAACAGACAAATAATGAATACTGTAATTTAATTCTGTAACTATAAATAGGGTTTTGTTAGTAAAGACATTGAATACTGCCCTCGGCCTGTTTGTGTGCATGCATGCAGAAATCAGAAAGATAAGCAAGCAAATAGGGATTAGAGACAACTATAAATAGAAATAGCTGTCATTGTTCCAAGCATTCAGGTAACTGGAATTATTTTCACTGAATATGGAATTTTGTAAGTGAACAGTCAGCCTCGAGAATTTATTTTAACCCCACCCTCCTCCAATATCAAAGTGAAAAGCAATTCAGAGCAGCTTTATCACTTTTTCTTTTTGATAAAAAGTACCGCGCGAAGGCAGCAAGGGATCTTCGACACTCTGTGATAGTATTGCTTCCTACGTTCAGAATACCAGTCAGGATTCTGGAACAGCTGGATTAAAGTATTTTGCTAGGATTTTTAAAATGGTAAGATTTACTTCTTATGCAAGTTCAAAGCACCCTGCTGCTGCTCTCTCAGCAGCAAGAGTAATAAAACTAAATATGATGATACCTATCTTCATCACAGTCTTGTTTCGTACCCACTTTCACTGAAATATCTGAATCATAGACACTTCCCTGTGAATAAGCACACACTCACATTTAATTGCTAGGCAAGGCAATTTCAGACTAAAAGTTTTCATTTGTCGTAATATAGACACTTTAAGCAACCAACAACATGCAGCCATGAGGCATACTTTTAGTAATACCATGACATTTTTGAAAGCCATAATTAATCCGCAACTGCATTTCTTGCATTTATTAAAGCAAGACAGTATAGATTGCTTTACTTTAGAATGCAATTTGTTGCTGGCATTGAGAAAGATCTATATTGTTCAAAGAACAGGCCTACCACTACTTCGATATGACCAGATTAAAGCTATTTATTCAACCAAGATGTGGTATGACTTTAAAGCTCTGTAGAAAAGGGAAAATACCAGATCGTAATAATGTACGGTTGCCTTCAGTGTAACAGTCTGAAGAAAAACAGCTGAGCGATCTGTTATCCAAACAAAACCACATTCCATTCTGACTTTTCAAACCAACACACTGCTGGTTTTCATTAGCAGTCACCGGGCATCACTCTTATTTGTTAATAGAACTTAGGTACTGCAAGAAATCTCTCGCAAAGAGAAAATGAGCACACTTTCTTTTCAACATTCACTATTCTGTCTTCAGAAGGCAAGTAAAAAAAGGAAAATATGTCTGACCTTGAGCAGCTTTTCTGACACAGAGTAAAGGCAGCTGAACAGAACAGAAGGAACAAAAGTGCAAGGTATACAGCTCAGCTTCGGGTGGAAAAATGCTAAGAATGCCTGATCCTACCTCTATAAATTTTAGTGTTTCCTGTATTACCATATAAGCGGCAAGTCAAGATTTCTCCTAGTAGCAACAGCTATTTTTCACCTATGACTAAAGCTTTTGCTTCATCTCTTCTCAAGTCTGGGAACAACAAAGCATGCGTTACTCAAAAGGTAAACATGAAACTAAAGATTTTCCTCAGACACACACAGAAAAAATTCTCATGACTAGAAATAGGTAACTACGTATCTAAAAGGTGCCTTAAAAAAAAAAGGAAATAGTCACAATTTATAAAAAAGAGGAAATCAGGAGTATATGGTGCAAGGAAAAAAGATTTCGGCTGTTGCAATGTATGAGAGAAAACGTCGAGAGAACCTTAAACATAAGTGAAAAAATTAGTGCGTGCAGCAGCAGTTAGCAGCTGTAGCACAAAAGGAAAGACTTGCAGAGTCACCTGCTCGAAAGGACAGAAGGATGGCTGTACAGAACAGCTCATGCTTTCACCCGGTCAGCTCTCTCACATTCACAAGTCACAGCCAAAGACAACTTTGGGAAATCTTCCAAATGAATTGAATCCAAAGCAGGTATTAAACATAACAAATCCGGGGGAAGGTTTGATAAGAGTCCGCTTTTATCTCCCAAGTTTGTTTATTACAGCAATAAGCTTTCAGCATTGAAATTAGTTTCAAACTTATCATGAACTATGCCGCTATTAAAAATAATTAAAAAAAAAATTTAAAAAAATTCTAGAGGCTTATTAGCCATAGCACCATACTAGGCAAAAATACCTGTAAACAAAACAAAAAACAAAAAGAAAACAATACATTTTTAAACAAAGCAATACCTTAACAAAAAAGGATTAAAAACATTCAATGACTTACTTTTTCTGCATTTTCCTGTTTTTTTCTGCCTGACCTCCAAGCTTGCTGAGACCTAATGCATCCTGAGAGGAACCATCTGCTTCTGCCATGCCAACTACAAAAAACCAAGACAAAAATCAGTCTTGTTATTTTCTCAGTTCTGGCCAGCTACAACTCAAAAAATCACTGCTGCTTTGCTGAACACAAGTATTTAGTCCTTGCTAATATTAGCGATAGGACGAGGGGTAATGGTTTTAGACTGAAAGAGGGGAAATTTAGATTAGATATTAGGAAGAAATTCTTGGCTGTGAGGGGGGTGAGCCCCTGGCCCAGGTTGCCCAGAGAAGCTGTGGCTGCCCCATCCCTGGAGGGGTTCAAGGCCAGGCTGGACGGGGCTTGGAGCAACCTGGTCTAGTGGAAGGTGTCCCTGCACCAGGCAGGCAGGTGGAACGAGATGGTCTTTAAGGTCCCTTCCAACCCAAACCATTTTGCGATTCTGTGATGATTAGTGATCAAAAATGTACAAAGCCAAACCTCCAATCCCATCTATCGCTCCATTTTCTAGTTGAATTAATAGCCATCAACATGGTGTATAAAAATAGGAAAATCAGATTCGTATGGACTCAAATAGGTGCTGTCCAAAACCAGCTGGAGTCACACCAAGCACCTCCTGTTTCAACCACCTGTAAGGTGAATTCTCAGTGTTCCAATATCACTAGTGGCTGGCGTCAGCATCAAGAGTACTGCTTCAGGCAAAGAATTACACAAGAGAGAAAGGTAACCGTAGCATTTACTAAGCCAGCTGGGTTCGTTTCAGGGGAGTTCCTTTGGGTCCAAAATGAAGACATGACTGTTGGTGTCAATAATAACAAAAGCCTCTTTCACTTCCGAGATCCAGTTGAAATTTTTGTTTCACAAAACAAGCCGGAACAGGTCAATAAGGTTCAATAACCTGGCTACATGAGACTAAACGACAGCAACAGCTGAATAGCTGAACTTGCATCTTACACTCATAAAAGGACCTACCAGAAGATTTAGTGATACTAATTCCAAGAAATGTTGTGCATCAGCATCAAAATAATCAGTCATAAATATGCACAAACTGATACATACATCATAAAATTCAGTCTTTCACTCTCTCTCTTATTGTACAAAAAACCCCAAACCAACCTTGTCCTAACGATTCCTTGCTTGTTTGTCCAGGTCGTCCCTTTTCTTTCTTGCCAAACAAGCGGCCAATAGAGGATTTGATCCCCTTCTTCTTGGGGGCTTTATGAAGTGAATCTTGGCTACTATTACTGCTACTAGGATTACTTGTTTGCCCATCTTGCGAGCCTGTTGAACTTTACCAAAAGAAAAGAGTCATAAAGAAGCACACGTACAACAAATTCACTGGGATAACAGTGAGAGACAAGTTCAGGTTTCTGTGCATGTTTATAAAAGCTCAGTGACTCGCTAATGACATCTGATTTCACCTTTTAATCAGTCATGAAAAGAAACATATCTATAAATAGAAAAAACAGTGGAAAGGACTAAATCATGCAAGAAAGGAAGGGATATAATATTTATATGCTGTAACATGGAACTACAAGTCAATTCTTACTTTTAAGAAGCAAGAATTAAAGTGTTTAGAGTGCAATTCAGAGAGACTGAAGTTGACAACACAAGTTCCTGACAAACTGAGGCAGACAAGGGTTTAAAATACTTGAGTGCAGTCCACCCCAGACACCCAGGCACTTTGAAAACAGTGTCTGTCAGTCAAAATGATGGTAATTTTGCAACTTATTTCTGAATTTCTAGCTAAATTCCAATCTATGAAAGAAGACTGGAATTGTATGTTTTGCATTTCCAAAGCAAACTTAATGCAGACCTCGAGTTCCAGAAGAATTCTTCACATAAAGCCACTTCTGATCATTAATAAAATCTGTGTTCTTACTATTTATATAACATAAACTCCCATTTCTGCATTCATGCTTTTTACTTCTGAGAAACACTTCAGTATCTAGGCTAAAATCCTGAAATATTAAGTGAAATACTAAGTTACTGGTAGGTTTGACTTATCCACAGCTACTTACTTCCTTATGTCCCTGATATCCTCATGGCTCACTGTATGCAAAGCTCCTTTTTGGACTCTGTCCAAACGCAACGACCGAGGTGAGGAAGGTGGTGATGTCTCACATTTTATTGTGGTTTTATCATCTCGTACCTCTTCTCTAGAAGCTGGAGACTAAAGGAAAATGAATGAAAACTTGAGGGGTTAGCTGGAACTACCAAAACACGAATGCAACATCAACACTACACAAAATATTGAAAGGAAAAGTCAATTATTTGAGTGATTACTCTTGCCCTTACCATTCCCCAGTTGCCTATTTTTTGTTTGACTTCTTTCTGGATTTTCTCTTACCTTCACATGACAAACTACTGAATTTCAGTCTTAGCTAGTGAAATGAGCAAGTAGCGCTCATCTTTTAGTTCTTAGCTCTATGAATGAACAAAGTAACGTCTTCAGCACCATAAAACTAATATACAAAGACAGAAAACCAGAGTCCTGTGAAAAGAAGGCGTCTCAGTTCTCACTGTTGTGTGTTTAGAGAATCATTAGCAAGATTACCAATTCTAAGAAGTCTGTTTCTACATACCTGTGGCTATGGCTTACCTCAAAGTTTCAACAACAGAAATTATTTGTGCACGCACTAACAGATCTTTAAAATTAAATATCGTTTCATGAAGATCGCAAAATAGTGGTTACAAACAGAAAGCAACACAACAGTGCCCCGGTACCAGCAAAAAAAGCCAAACAGAAAAAAAACCCACAAAACAAACCCAACTCACACTTATGTTAAGATGATAAACCATTTTACATTTAATATCAAAGAGCATATAATCTTGCATTAAGGTTACCCTGCAAATGCTTTGTTTTGTGTTCCTGTTATCCATTAATGAGTTTGGGGACAGGGAAGGAGATGGAAGGGGTACAGCAGTAAATAAACTAAAGATCTTTACCTTTCTACGGTGTTTCCTTAAATCACTAGGCTGATAGATGCATGCAAAGAAAAGAAATTTGGAAAGCCATATTTATTGTAAACTGTAGCAAAGACTGAAACAATTACTACAGACAAAACATGAGGGAGAATATAAATAACAATTACAGCAATGGCACAGAGAAAGATACATCGTATGAAGTACTCTTCAAATCACAGATTACTTAAATGTATCCCTGAAGAGGCGATAAGGAAGAAAAAAACATAAACAAGACTTAAGAGTTGGTTATCTACAGAAGTACTGTAGATATTTCAATGTATTGGTACCACAGCCAAATTAGCACATAAAACGTGCGTTATCTTCAGCAAGAAAAACAGTAAGGTACATGGGGGTGTAAGGTGTTGCTTTTAAAAAGTGAGAGGATTTCCTGTCATATGTCAAGGACTCGCCTCGAAACCTACAACCTACGTGGGCAGCCACAGCAGCTTCATACGTTCTCTGCACTGGTCCCTTCTCGCACCTTAGCCATTCCCGCAGCTGTTTCCTACACAGCATAAAAAGCAGTCACACTTTAATAACTGTGAAAGACAGAGCGCCAACAATAGCTGTTTTTTTCTATACAGTAACAGCGTTTTCTACTTTTTACTAAGTTTAAAGTGCTGGAATGTTTGCACAAAAGTCTACCACCAGTTTAACTTCTCCTCTGTCTCACTTCCCAGGTGCTCCCCACCTCTGCCAGCGCCCAGAGCAACGCAGCGACCCTGAGTTACACAAACAAGTTATCGAATTATTCAGACCAATGCTGACAAAAGTATAATTGAGATAATTTGTTTAATAATTGTCATTGTATTTGGGGACAAATTATTTCCAAAGGGTTGGAAGGGACCTTTAAAGATCATCTAGTCCCTCCTCAAGTTCTTAGACAAAGCGCAGCAGACTCTTTTTAACCTTACTGGATCTTTCACCTATTAAATCTGATAATCCATAAAAATGAAAACGTTTACCGTTTGGAATAAAAACTGCCCGCAAGAACTGTTCAAGAGAGCTGTAGGTTTCACAATTTATCATGTTGATACTTTTCATTTAATTTAATCACGAGGAGTTTTCAGCTAACTGAACTGCCTAACACCACTACTGCAATTGGCATTAATTTAATGTTGCCATCATGCTCATAAACTAATGCAACTTTCTATTACAACATTGGAAAAAAAGAACATGAGAATCCATTCAGCCTGATAATTTATAAGCCATTCCAAAACTTTCTAGAAAGCTCTAGTTCTACAATTCGAGAAGCATGGCTTCTTGCTTTCATGCTTTCACTAAAGCTTTCAGAAATCAGTTGCCAGGTACTAAAACGTCAAATACAACTGCAAACAATGGATCAAGCGCCTTTGAGTCACAATTCTTATGATCTAAAGTGAACTTAATTTTTTTACTTTTGTTCAGTTACACTGAATTTTAACATCCTTCTGATCTAGCCTTCATGAAAACAGCTACTAAAATTTGTATAGGGTTTTCTGTAAGAGAAGTACTTAGCTTAACTACTTCCTATTGTGAAAAATTAGAATGTAAAGCACTCCATATTTTGAAATTTGTTAGTTTCTGTAGAAGTGTGCTTGAACCCTACATATATGGCTACAGCTAGTACAATGATTTTTTTTTTTTTTTTTAATGCAAGAAAGACAAAATTATTCCTTTTTTATGAAAAAAATAAACTAAACTTTTTGGTATAGGTACACATTCATTTTAAGAAGCCAGCAAAAGTAGTTAGCTGAAATATAGGGGTGTTTAAAAACAAATAAGAAACTAAAATGAGTCAAGTCCATTTACAAGACCAAGACCATTTACAGTCCACCTGCTCTTAGAGCGATGGGGAGCATTCCTTGGCTACTGATTGGTATAGTATAGACATTGATACAGGTGCAGTAATCCAAGACAATAAAGTACAGTAAGCGTGGTGTGGCATGTACAACTAGGAAGTACAGTTTTCCAAACACATATGCAAATATGGAGACAAAGGAATGCATCTAGAGCTAAGTTAGAGAAGGAGCTTTTCCTGGAGAGCGCTTGCAAATAAATACCGGTATCCAAGATGCACCTTAGTGAAAGCTATTCCAAATACGAGAAACTCTTAAAGTTTGCTTAACATTTATGTAAAAACGAAAAAGTGGAAAACTTGTATCTTGTTTTTACAGATACGCTTACATGCATAAAGCAGCTCCTAGAAGGATTACATTTTCTAAGCAGTCATAAGAATGTCAAAAGAATGGATCCATCGTTCTTTACTCACTGAACTGCTAAGCCCAAGCTACTTCATCAGCTACTAGATCTAACAGATCATTCTTTTACCTGCCAGTCTTAACAGGTTAAAACAAGACACTAGTGCTCATTAAAACAGCTGTGACACCTCCACAATCTTCAAGATTAAAGCAATATATGCAAATCACTTTTTAGATGAGTTTTTAGTGGAACAGCGGACTGCTAAAAATAAAGTTTAAAGCAGAGGGAGAAACTGGTTGCTGTACCAGGGGTTGAAAAGAAAACATTATTTCTTCTCAGCAAGAGGAATCAGAAGAAAGACCATAACAACAGACGGAATACTTAGGCATGAGATGTTGACCAATTAATAGACTTGAGTTGTGAACGTTTTTCCTAATCATTATGACTGTATCTTACACTTTTTATAGAAGTTGAAAGGAAGCAGTAGAAAAACCTAGAGAAAGCAAAAATACAGCTGAGTAAGAAGAAGAGGAAAGGGAAATTAAACAACCCATTTCCTAGAGAAAAGGAACACTCTTACAAAAAATTAAAGTTAATGGATACTTACCAGCGTCATGATACCTAGTCTGTCCACTTCCCGAGCTGGACTATGTGGAATTCGCCTTGGGGTGGAGCGGCCACTGCCAGGTGGGGAAGAACCAGCAAGTGAACCACTGGCATAGGGAGGAGGAATGGAGCTCATGGACCGGAATCGGCCATGGGCATCCAAATTTCCACTACCCACTCTGCTTTCAATCTCCTCCGCACGCTGCTCTGTGTTTTCCTTTTCTTCTTGTATAAGTCTAAAAGAAAAAAGTTTCAAAGGAACATGACACTGAAACAAGTAGCATATAAATAGAATGGTTGACTTGGGCATTAGGAAGAGGCAGCAAAACAGCCACACTGAAAAATCTTCTAATCCAATCTGAAAAGAGTGGTGAACACACTGCTATTACCACCATGCAGGGGTTTCTGTCAAACTAGTAATACACAATCCCTTCCATAAAAGGGACTGAAGATAAAAAAACCGAAGAGAGTACTTAGGCATAAACAAATTAGTTACTTTTGTCAACTCTCTCTGCCAGGAAACCGAATGGGCAACCATCATTTTCTGCGTAACCACACAAAAAGGATTTCTAGCGTCACAGAAACTCATTTTTTATCAAATCCTTAACAGCAGAAAGACCATACCTAATCTCTTTGTTGATTGCATCCAACTGTTCTTGAAGCATCATGGCCAAAGTCTGAGCATCAGCCTGACCACTTGGTGACAGGAGATCAACCGAACTGAATATAGTCTCCCTGTCATCCTCAACATCGGACACATCAACGTCACTTTCAAATGCTTGTGCCACATTTGCCAATACACTTGCTTGCTGGGCTCGCTCCCAGTCCTGCTCGTTCAGAGTTTGAACCTAAGAGAATTTAAAAAAAATAAAATAACAAATCCAAACTCAAATGGGAAAAACACGGCATTTCTACTCTTGTTCAAGATGTTTAAAATAATTTTTAAAAAGCCCACTTACATGCTGAATGCATCCATCAAGATAGCAATGTTTAGAGAAATGTAAAAAAAAAAAAGCTATAATGTAGAAAACTTGGCATCTTACAGTTAAGCGAAATTTGAAAATGGACAACCCTAATGAATAAATGAAAACGTCCCGTGTCTTGGCTATGTATACTCTAAATTACAGTAGAATTTTGCTATCAAATCCAATGAGAATTTTGGAATCAGCTTTATGTAATGAGAACTTATGTGTCCTGAAAGGGACTTAAAATTGCTTGCAGAAGAGTAATATGTTAGATCAGTGTATAGACACAAAAAGTATTCAAACTATATTTTACAGGCTTATCATACTTAATACAAATGGGAACTAAAAATAATTTTGCAATTATTTGTTACCAATTAAAAAGACTAGTAGCTGTGTGTTAGTTAGTAAAACAGGATATATATATCAGTTTATTGCTATGTATTCCTATTCTAAAAGTTCCTTGCAACAGATTAGCCTAATCTCTTTTTTTTTAACAAAGTTTTATTTTCATTTTAATTTCTGAGTTCTATTACCTTTGAAGGTTCATCTCTGAGAGCTGCCAAACGTCCTTTCTGGGGACGTCTTAACACTGATGAGGTGCCATAGGAGTCCGTGTGACTGTCAGCCACAGATGAAGATGTCACAGGGTATCTGAAATCTGGTCGGCTAGAACACAAAGAGACATTTTACCCGTTGGAAGGTAGGGGGAAGAGGAAAACAAACCAAAAAACTCACCCAAATGATTCCTATTGTCCCACCAGTGCCAATTTCCTTTAAGCAGTATTAAAACTCCTTTATAAGCTCTATAAAGAATAAATAGCTATAAAGTTTTATAGCTATGACTAAAGTATTTTCAGTTATAACAGACAAAATTACATTTAGCAAAGCGACTTTGAAGAAATAAGAAAAAACTGAACTACAATTAAGTGCTGGTACCTGTGATGAAGTGATGTGGCTCTGAGTCTCACTTGATCATTTTCAGCCCTTAACGCTTCAACATTTAATACAAGTTGATCCTGTAAAATAAAGAGATACAATACTTAACAATATGCTTTAAAAAAAATAAAAATCAGCATCAAATACCGATTTATAAATTAACATTTAGTTTTTTCACCTCATTTCTACGAAACTCAGAAATAACAGATTTTAAAACATACCCTTCAACAACATAAAATGTAAAAATGATTTTTGCTACACACAATACAGTACCACCACAAAAGGGCATCCAAGAACAATTCTGTTGCCTCTCTACACTGTGACTCTAGGTAATGACAATATGCACTTTAAAAACAGCTACTAAATGAAATTTACATATTACTAACATTACTGTAATTAAGTGATAATATGTAGTAAGAAACAAGAAGATTATTTTTTTTTTTCCAAGCCTTGCATGCAAAAGGTTCTAAATGCATTCATTTTTAACTTGGACATTTTTACATGCTCTAGAAACTCAGAATTTAACAACACAGAAATCCAATGAATGAGAAAATAGCAAAAGCCTAATAAAAAGTGGCTGATGATGAACATCTGTGCCTTGTGTGAAAACTGCTGGCCTACACATACAAAAATTCAAGGCACTTTCTGCAAAACATTCTGAACACGTTCTTCTTTTTCTTACAGAAGCAGAGCCTCTACAGCTTGGCCTAGCTACTTACTAGAATGATTTGGGGAGATGCGCTACACCTGTGATTTAATAAGCAACAACAAGTCTGATTTCAGAACAGATAGCGGGACCACAAAAATCAGTTGCCACTGCTTAAGGATGCAAAGAAATTAAAGGTCCCACCACTAAAATTCAAGAAGGGAACTTGTCAGCTCCAGGACAAGCAAAACACCAGACAGCTGGTATTGCAAAGGAGCAGCCAAATCTAATAAATATTGCTCTCTCTGCCTCCCAATTCAGAAAACTTTAAATATTTGTCAGTCGAACAAGCATTTCATGATACTGAATGCTTTATAAAAAAAAAATTTAGGGGAAAATACTCAACATTAGAAGTATTTCTCTTCTCTTTTTTCTGTTCAAGGTCATACGCACATTGTGATTAATATAAAAAAACTATATATCTTTTTACAAAAATTCTATGCAATCTTCAAACTTTGGCAAATTGCCAATATATCCAGCCACTATACATATTCAGAGGTGTGTTAAGTCTCTGAGTAAAAAGCTATGCATTACCTATGAAATCATCATAAAACCGAGGCACACAATACCATAAAATGAGCAATAACAGCCCCGTACTTTTAAACGGACCAGGTCACATTAAGTTTCATCGGGGAATTCAAACCTGGTCCTGCTATGCAGCAACACAGCAATTATTCTCCAATATAATATTTCAAAAAAAAAAGTGTATTATACCTTTTCATGCTGAAGTTCCTCTATTTGTTTTTTTGAATTTTCAATTTCTCGAAGAAGTGAATTCTAAAATAAAATGTATCACAAATTAAGTTACTTATAAAAGCTTTCAACTCTTGAACCATAACCAAGATGAGTATCAAAAAATTACAGTCAACAGTATACAGATGCATCTTAAGTTACAGCTACTTTACTGCTTTCATCATTTCGCTTTGATTATAGTTGAGGTTTTTTCCTTTCAAGTGTAGAGCCCTCTAAATAATGGATTTAGCAATAGTACAAGCTCCAAAAAAATTTAATACTAATACCAGCCTTTTAAAGCTCTGTTTGACAAAACTGGTAAAAAAGGAATAATTAGGCAGCTAAAATAATTCAAAGCAATTCACTGAGCGGTTAACTAAGGCATTACTGGCTGTTATCATTAGGTTTTCATTTTATTTTCACTTGCCTGACCTACAAAATTACAATACAGCAATTTCTTGGATGTACTGTACCTCCAGAACTGCAACACTCACTGACTTACGGGCCCTCATTAACATCAGAGCTGTCGTCTTTACAGCTATACCATGACTTCTGAACAACTCCAGTAAATATAAGTACTTATGACTACCACAGTCTCTTTACTCAAAGCAGTTTCCAAATTCAGACTGAGAATCACCTGAGAATTAAGAAACATATGAGCTACAACAATCAATGTTCAACAATTGTATTTGACTGTAGTAGGTGATACCAAGAAAACAAATAATCAGAAATTCCTCCTCCTAATAGGAAGCTTATAACTGTCACCTTCTTTGCCTTTTCCACCATTGCCAAAAAGTTCTGCTAAACACATTTCTTTGAGGTATGTAATACCATTATTTGCATCTTAAACGTGCAATAAAGTTTCATACGTGAACAAAGAAATCATTCTGGGGAAAAAAGCTCAAGTGATCAGAAGAAAGTCTTAACATTTTACACGCCTGTTTCCTCCCAACTTATCATAAAAGAATGAGCTGGAAGCCACAGCAACAATACTCTTCTAGAAGCTGTTACTCAGTGAGGGACAACTACATTTTCCTCATTATTCATGAATGCAGTTAGGGTTTGGAGGGTAAAAGGTTAACCCTAAGACAAACACACACACCCCCAATATTCAAGCATTTAAAAAAAAAAAACATAAACACAGTCAGCTCTTTCTCAGAGATGGAATTTATAAAGACTGTTAGAGCAACCTTGTTGATGTCATAACAAGGCCCATAAGAATTTCTGAAGTACGATCTACCTGGGAAGAGAATGCAAGATTGTTTCAACTTGCAAGGATCCCACAATGACTCAGGATAACTGCCACAGACAAAAGCAGTAGGAAATACAAGAAACCGAACTGTAAAAAGGCCAAATTTCTAGTCCTAGTTCTGTAGCCTTCCTGTATTACACTGGTTGAGCCTATTTATGCAGTCCGCACCGGTCAACTAGGAAAGGATAAAGCTTAAAAGATGCCTTCTCAACAGTGTAGTACAATGCCCAGGGGTAACCTCAAAAACAAAAAGATTTTTAAGACTGTATTTTCCAAATCCTCACTAGAAAACAGCCTTAACAGAAACTACTTATTAATAAAGATTTCGTATTTATTCACTGAAATTACAGACATATTGCAAGATACACAAATCACTACAGAATGTTGAACGTCTAATTAATGAATATGCTGGAATGTGACTTGTTACCTTATCTTCCAAGGCAGCCATCCTTTCCTTGAGATGAAGCTGGAGCCTTTCGTTAGATTCAGACAGAAGTTTATCAACAGTTTCTGACAAACGCTTATTATGCTCTTCATTCATCTTCTCTCTCTGTCTAGCCTGAGATACATAAAAGCTACTGAAATAACTTAAGATTTATGTCTACAACAATTTCCAGTTTGTAAAAACAGTAAGTTTTCTTTAATCCAAATGCATTTTCTTTAATAGAAATGTTTTTCCCAAGGAATAAGGAATACTGCATGTACCTCCATGGCTCTGTAAGGGAGTACAGGGGACACTTAAGACTTCAGTAATTGCTCCAAGATCAGAAGCTTGAAAATCTGAGCTTACGCTTCAAGAAAAAGCACATTTCAGAACAAACTCCATTATTTATAACCTAGGAACCAATTTTTCCACAGGCATTTAATTCAGCGAGCTTTTGATCTGTCTCCTCGTTAGAAAGTACGACTAGCAATTAGGTATTTTCAAACTTCCATTGGAGACTTTCAGCTTTTTCTTGAGATCTAAGGTCAGCCACAGTGCAGTGGCTCAAATCTTCCAACTATCAGCCAGCCTAAACTCGGGCTTTATTTTAGAGATGAGAAATAAAAACAGCTTTGTTGAATGGTAGGCAGCCATGGAGGGAATTAGATTCTTTCTTCCAGCTTTGTATCTTTGCCAAGAATATATACGGTACCCTTTGTAGTTCTTGATTCTTTTCTTCTAGCTGTGCTTCCATCTGTCTCAGTCGTTCTTCTATATTGCCATGTCTCTCCTCAGCCTGTCAATTGGAAAACAAAATTAGAATTTGGTTGTTTTTTTTTTTTAAAAAAAAAAAAAGCTTTCAAAAGCATAGAAACATTGAAGCACGGTAATATATCTAACATGCTTTGCGCAACTGCCATTTATGGTAAATCACAATGCAGAACAGATGCCTTTCTGTCACTAAAAGAACCTACTAAGAGTTCATATGGTAAATGACAAAATGATGAAGCCTCTCAACCTTAAGTACCATGAATCAACTACTATTTGCAAGCGAGCTTGCAACAGCAGAAGTTCATTCATATCCCCAAGAATTAAAAAAAAATAAAAAATTTTTTAAAAAAATGCATTTTCAGCTTTTCCTCACTAACCTAGACAATATGACCCTTTGTTAGTAATCATGACAAAGCAGAAAGCAGCAAGCAGAAACAAGGACTCAGATACAAATTCTACCTTCCTAAGCTTGGTGGTAAGTTCCAATACTTTAGCATCTTTAGCAGCAGAGTTCCCAGGAGACAAAAGGTCAGACTACAGAGCCAGTTAGGGACAGGAAAGATAACAGGGAAAGAAATGAAGCTAAGGCTTTAAAAGAAAACACACACAGACGAAAAGGCTCATTTGTTATTACTAACGTATAATTCTTCAGGCTTCATTATTCCATTTGCAGCCTTCTAAAAATCTTAATATTAATGAGTACTATTACTTCTCTCTCTCTCCCCACATTCCTTTCTTTGTTAACAGTGGAAGAAATTTGGGGTTCCCCTCCAGAAACAGTTCTTGTTTTAGAAGACTTTATGCCTATTATTGAATGAATTTTAACAAAAAGCAACAAAACAATAATTCAGAGAGACATTTTCATAATGTAAGAGAGTTAACAGAAAGCTTGCTCAAGTTCCAAAGAGCAGAAATTTAAAGAAAAAAAAAAAGTGAATCAGAGTTTGTTCATAGAGATGAACAGAAAATGAAGAAAACAAGGAAAAACATTTTCTGAACCAGTTGGACAAAAACCAGAAACACACTGTAACAAACCCAACACTTTAAGAACAGATTTTGTGTAGCGGGACACTAATGGAGAAGAAAGTCTCTTGAGGACATTGACTCACCTTTGAAAGTGCTGCAACTCTCTGTGCCAGCTCAGCTTCCACCTCCGGCAAAGTTTCGGCTTTTCTTAGAGTCTGCTGCAGCTTTTGCTCAGCTAGTTCCAGTCGTTCTTGCAATTGCCTGTTCTTATCTTCACTCTACAGAAGATTATGATCAGCAAATGTTTAGTGTTAAAATGGCAATTAATTTTCATCAAAGAGGATGGTAAGGATACAGATTACTGCCTTTACTAGACCTATGGAGAACAAACTGTCCAAAATTGTTCATAACCAAAGACGTTGCATCCTCTCCTTCGTTACACGAGAAAACTTTTTTCTTTACAGATTTTTTTTCTGCAGACAATTTTGTGTATTCTGAAAGCAACTACATCACCAGATAAACATAATTATGGTATGGGAGCAGCATAGAACAAGTTGTGAACTTTCAATGTCAGGGCTGTGCTTTAAGTTACATCAAGGAAAAAATTCCCTTCATATTTTAAGTAACACTATGCATATTACCACGTAATTTATTTTTATTTAAAGTGTGCGCACAACTTCTTTTAAAAGTTCTATTAAAAGGGACTTCTCTTGTTCACTAAGAGTTGCCTGGCATCCTCTAGTTAGAAAGTGACTGGCTAAACAACCACTTTGGTTTTAAGTAAGACGAGCACATGTCGAATTTCCTCCCGCAGGATGGCAATGTTTACTTCTATTATAGGCTATAATAACCACTACACAAATTTTAAAACTGTTTTAGCTTAGAATGAGTAATCTCACACATGAAACTAAAGATGCTTGGATACACATATAACAAAAATCCACAGTTAGTAGGGAACACAGCCCTGCTGTATCATGATCAAGTGCACTAAAATGCTCAAAACTGTTTCCTTTTTCCTATAAACTCTCTGATCTTAATTTCCAGGGTAAAACTCTGAACAATGCATTCCTCCAGTTACTGAAATACAATCGCTAACAATAGCGCATTACACATGATATTTATCTTCCTAAAAGCAAAAGCTTAGTACAGTATGAACACTAATTATCTCCATTATCCCCATCTTTTATGCCGAGCGAAGTGTACTTTATCTTATTTCAAATCACAACCTGTCGATGCATGGAGTCTTTAGTGGCAATTTCATTTTCAAGTTTATCATTGAGGTCATGCACAGATGTAGCTTCACGTTGTGCAGCGAGGTAGCGTTTCTCAAGAGTTGTAATTCTCTCTTCCATGTCTTCCTTTTGGGCCATAGTCTATGCAAGACACAAGACAGAATTTAGAATATAAGGGATAATTATTTAGTAATCAAACTGAGGGGAAAACCCACAAAAATAGTGATAAAAAAATAAAAAGCAGATATACTCTGCTATTCCTCTCAATAAAAAAAAAGGAGAAAGAAGAATAGTCTCACCTAGGCTTACAAGTTCAATGACTTTTTTTTTTTAAATGGCGAATGCTGAAAAAGACTGGTCTTTATTATATTACACCACAGATCTGCTACTTACCCTTTCAGTGGCACAAACACAGCAAATCATTACTTCTGGGGATGCTCAAAGAGTGTTCTTGCATTTAAGTAAGCTCCCTTTCTATTCAATAAGGATATAGTACACAGCAATACGGAGGACCTTGGGGATCAGTGATTGATCAGTAACAGGAATTGTCAATCACACCCCTGAAATTAAAGTGATTCCTCAACCAGCTTTAAAAATAAAAAAATTTAAACTTCATGAATAAGCTTCGCGTTTATGACAAGATCAAGCGTCTTTTCAAGAACACATTAAAGTTCACAGTACTAAACTTATATTTTAATATATTCATGAAATATATAGTTATTCATAGATCAATTGTGAAGACAAGTTTTCTTAAGTGACTGGGCTTTTAAATAAGAAGTAGCACCATCATGCTCTACATCACCCATCAAACCAAAGGCATTCAAAAGCATAAAGGTCTGAGTGCCAATGACTGACATTTTATAAAGCAATTGCAACTACCCAAATTTTGACAGTTTATTCCTCACCTCTCGTACATCTCTCTGTAACTTTGTATTCATCTCTTCAGATTTTATTAAGTCTTTTCTAGCTGTGTCAAGATCTTCTTCCAGCTCTGTTACTCTGCTAGACAAAGCAGTAAGACGTTCTTTCATTTGCGTCTGCTCTTTGTTTTGCTTATCTATGATGTCTTGGAGCTCAATCACTTTAGCAAGGTTTTCATCGTGGCATAAAGAACCATCAGAGGATCGCTATAAAACAGGAAGAAAATTTGCATGTTACACAGAAATTTGAAAAGCAAACTGTTACTTACCTGTAAACACCCCTCCCCCAAGATAATTTTATTACTGGATAGACTGCAAAAATTGAAATTATAGTAACTGAGATGCTTTAATTAAAGCATCACTCAAACTATTTTATTATACTTTAAAATTAAAATATAGGTAATGGTTAAAAATCAGACATCAGCTTAAAAAAGTAAATAGCTGTACCTTCCCATTTGTAGTTGGTGTATTTTCTTGTTCGTGATTTATATCCAGCATCCCATCTGGAAGTGTTTTCTTCTGATTATTTTGCTCTTTCAGAATCATTAACTAAAAGAAAGGAAAGTTAAGTTTATATACATGTGTTTCAAGTTAATTCCTTTCTCACTAATAATATAAGGAACAGCTGCAAAAGCAAAGGAGCAAAACAATTACTGCTTCTACTGCAAGGTATGTATTAATAAAATATGGCACAGGCACTCAAAAACTTATGCCACTGCATCCCAAAAATTCTCATTTGAAAGCCACGGGAACTCTTTTTGTTGGGGTTTTTTGTTGGCTTGCAAGGGGGTGTGGGGGGGTGGGCAGTGTTGGGGTTTTTTTTCCCCCTTTCCTGCTCTTTCAAAGTGACTATGTTAAAAAATATAGTTATCCCATTTGGCAAAAAAAATCAAAAACAAGAAGTGAAAGTGAACCTTAAATAACTGAATAAATTACTGTGTTCAAATACTGACTAAAACACCCACAATGCACCCACAATACCATTTTTAAAAAAAGAAACCTACCTCTTTATGTGTAGTACCTAGTTCTTCTTCCAATAAGCTACATCTTTCAAGTGCTACTCGTAACCTCTCCCTTACCTGAAAGAGTAATTTCAAATAATTTGAAATCATTCAAATTAAGAAGAAATCAATTTCACTAATTGCCACGCTGCCATCCCCTTTCAAATTGTAAATGACGCTATTTCCATTACACTTAGAGAACTGCTTAATCTTAAATACTAATTACGACATATGCTACAAAAAAAACTCCTAGAGAAACAACGCGTATCTTAAAATTTAGCTTTTCCTTTTTTGTCATAAGGAAGTCATACCTCAACATGATCCGTTTGTTTGGCGCACAGTGTGTATGCTTTTGCTTATTTACAACAAGGAACAGAACTCCACGGAAACTAATTTGCCAGACTTTACACACAAAGGTCACAAAAGTTAAGCAAACGATGAGCTGGCAGCAAAATTCACAGTAAACTTTACCACTTGCATATCCTGTTGCCAACACCAGGCACAGCTAAAGGGCGGAGTTCCTTTAATTCAGTTTTATTTTGTATTTTGTATCACAGTGCAAGCAGATTCCTCTCCTTCTGTTCCCTCTCCTCCATTTCTTGCATTACATGATCAAAAGGCTAAATCCTGATATTATACAGGTAAGCAAATGTATGCATTCCTACAACACATATATTGCCCCTAAAGCACCCTTAGCTTACACTAGCACAGTTAATGAAATACATGTTAATTTAGGAGGGCAGTTACTAATGCAGTTCTAACAAAGCCACTATCTCAACACAAAGAAAAGTTCTGAGGACCTGACTTCTACAACTTTAGTACAAAGAACTGCATGGTCCACATGAAAGAGGGCAGGGGATGATTAGATGTTAGCTACCATATTTCATTACCTTTTCATCAAGGGCTTTATGGTGTTCAAATAAAGATTTTAGTGCTTTGAGAACTTCTACTTCACTAGAAACTCCTGCTGGAGACTGAGCTTGGCGCTTCACAACAGTCATTCTGAGAGATCGCTCATGTCTGGAGACAAGACACTCCAAATGTTCCAGTAACAGCTAAAACAGAAAAAAGGGAACAATGTTTATTCCTGTTCTGCATAGCTGCAGGAAACTTCGCCTCCTAAAGCTCTGAGTTTTGAGTTCTAACCTTCAAACCTGAGAGCGCACGACTATTGCATGAAGCATAAGGACCTGTTTTTAACATTTCACCCGTTAGAAGCGATACCAGGGCTAACGCATTTCCTACCTCTCTCATTCAGTCTAGCTTTTACATGAGGCTTCTACTTAGCCAGGTCTTTTCAGTTCCGCCACCGATCTGAGGAATCACACGCTTGTCAGAAGGATACACATAGGAAATGCTCGAAATCGGAGAGCAGCTCTTCTGCTGGCAGCAGTGGAAGCTGCTGGAAGAGATCGCTACAGTTTGGCTGCTCTATTCCGCTGATCTTGGGTGTTGTACGATTACAAAACTTTAACAAGGCAGCACGCTGAATGACAGACAGCACTGCAGTCCTACAAGCTTTTCCTGATTCTGCACAGCAGTATTTGGAGCGGCGCAGAAGCTTCCAAACTTTCTTAATCAACACACATTCACACTTCCAGGGGCGTTCATGTGCAAGTATCAGGGAAAAAAATACTTTCTGCTTTTCAAATTCACTGTTGGATGCTTTAACAATGATAATCTTGGAGAAGACAAGGAACTAACCCTTGTATTATTTCTTTCTGCTTTCAGTTCAGCGATTTCTTCTTCCCTTTCCAGCAGCTGCTCCCTGCATACATTGAGCTCTTTCGTAAGCGCTGCAAATTCCTGAAATACACCAGACAGAAATATAAGCACATCAAATATCAGGATATAGTGAGAGTAGATTCATATGAACACTTGACATATTTCTCGAAGTATTTATTTCGGATATCTAAAGCCAACACAGTTGTATTAGTCATGCTAAGCAGGCTTAAGCTCAAACACTTAAAACCGTTACACTGTCAAATGTAAAGGTAAAAGATGTTTGACCGGTACTTTTGAGAACTAGTTTGTCTCTGTAGGCAGTTATCCGAATTGAGGTATCCCTGGTAAGCAAAGGAAAAAAACCTATTTGTAATGCACTTTGTTATTGCTTAAAAAAGTTTGGTTTTTTTAAAAAGATTGCTGAGGGTGACATGGAAAAACAGCGTGCTAAGCAAAAACAGAACCCAGCAAAACAAAACAAATTTCAAGTCAGTATTTAATTGTGAGCAACAATCACCTGGCATCTACCAGAATACACAGGTTACTTCATTGCAATAGAGCATGCTTGAAGCTTCACCACTGAAGGTCTCAGACCTTTATGGGTGTTTATTTACTTAAGCTACACACAGGGATTTAATGTATACCTACTTTCAAATCTCACAGAACAGAACTGAAACAGCCCTTTCCCTATAGTCTTGCTAGAAAACTTGGAGGATTGGAATCAGAATTTTCTAGAAGCCAAGTCCTTGGGTTCAAAACCCTCAAAAGGCTTCCCCTTCAAATTCAATAAAGCTTTCACCAAACAAAACTGAACCAAAGTGAAATAGTACACAGAGTACAAAGTCATCAGGGAACAGGAATTAAGCTACATCACAGCAGTTACTGCATGTTTATTTGAACACTGAGATTAGTCAAATCTAAGGAACATATTTCTAGATTTTGGGGTTTGTGTCAGGAAGACACGACTGTACTGAATATCAGAAAGAGCTACTACATCATAAACTATTTCCACTCTATCAGCAGCCTTACTAAAAATACTCAACATAGAAGGCACATAAACTTTCTATCAACTCAGTGAGCAGATTCTGGATAGAGTAAGAGAGACAACTATACATCACATTTACAAGAAAATACTGAGTGTAGTTTATCTACCTACTTACTCTGGCAAAATTTAAGTTGTAATCTGAACCACATTAGAAATTATTATTAACAGTAGGCGTGACAGTCCATGCTTTAGAAGAGGGCTTTGTAGGAAACAGGAAAAATAAAAACTGTTGTGTCATCAGTGCAAGTTAGAGTGCAAAAATAAATACACATCAGTCACTCCAATGGTCAGTGAATACTTCAGAAGCACTTGTATAAGAAAACATTGAAACGTTAATAAATAAATTAGCCTTCTCTATTGTCTAAAATAAGGAAAACACTCAACAAACAAGAGTCACATCTAATAAACAGCAGATTAGTACAGCTGAACTAGCAATGACCAAGAAAAGATGAACAAGACAAAAGCCCAACTAAAAAGAACATACTGCGGAAACACACTGTGCATGCAAACGCTACTTCTCTACATTTTCCAAACTCTGCAAGATATACTGCTTAAAAGACAGTAGCTGCCTACCAAGTAAAAGCTTTAAGATGAAGCTGTTTTGCAGTGAAATTCAAAGTGACAGAAAACACATGCTTAAAAACAAAAGGACATATCAACTGATTATACTAGCACATCTGCAGATTAGAATCGTAGAATCGCCCAGGTTGGAAGGGACCTTTCAGATCATCTAGTCCAACCATCAACCGAACTCTGACAAACCACCACTAAACCATATCTCTAAGCACTGTGTCTGCCCGTCTTTTAAATACCTCCAGGGATGGCGCCTCAACCACTTCCCTGGGCAGCCTGTTCCAATGCTTGATAAGTATTTCAGTGAACAATTTTTCCTAATATCCAATCTAAACCTCCCCTGGCGCAACTTGAGGCCCTTTCCTCTTGTCCTATCGCCTGTTACTTGGGAGAAGAGACCGACCCCCACCCCGCTACACCCTCCTTTCAGGAGCTTATTTTAGCTGCATTCTAGCATGCAGCTAAAATAAGCAGACAGAGTCAAAAGACACTGTCTGCAAATTCCAAGATTAATTTGGTAAACCTTATTTTAAAACATACATGTGACTGTAAAGACAAGAAATACTGTTGCACAACATGTACCTACAGTGAACCCCTTTGGAATTACTAATGTATTAGGCTTTTAAAGGTTGCTATGAAAAAGACAGTAATACCACCATCACAGATGCAGAATCCATCTTCATAATCCCTCTTCCTAAATAAAAAACTGCTCATTGGGGAAAATATTCACTATAGTCCCCCTAGTTAATCAGCAAATGACTGCAAAAAAGCCTTAATTTCTTTTCCTTTTTCAATTGATAAAAAAATATTTGATTTCTTTAACATACTTAACTATGCTCACATAAATATTTCACTGCAGTATTTCCCTTGCATCCTTAAAAAAAAAAAAAAAAGCCCTGTTATTTTCAAGTAAAAATCCCTGGAAATACACTTATTAAAACAACCTGGGCTGTAAGTACAGCTACTGGAACTTTTAAACAAATTAAACTACAAAAGGTTCCTGAGTACAAGGTAAACCAAGAAAGGAAAAACCTACTTCAAGCTTTACAAGAGCTGATGGAAAAATTGACTCTATTCCGAGTGTTCCCTGCAGAACGCTCCTTCGTGTCCCAACTTTTCCTGTACCTTCAACATCCCACTCATGGGAGCTTCCAAGACTCACAGGCAATTGATGGAACATATCCCTTTTGCTCCGATACAAGCTTTGGGAAATCAGAATACGGTTTCAAAGTTGCAGTTCTACCCTACTTATCTTTATGTATTTGATAATTATGTACTATTGAAACTACTAGAAGTACTAATAGAATCAAAGTATTCACAAAAGAGCCTGATATGAACTTATTTTCTTTATATGCATTTTTGCCCTTTTCAAAACAAATAATTAAAGAGAACTCAAAATGCCAACATCAAAATTTACAAGCATCGACATTACAAATTCTCCAAAGGACATCGGACTGACACGGAACAGTCTATATTTTTCCAGTCTCTACCTCTGAGAACAGGATAAAGAAAGCACTATAGACTACCAGACATTGTTTCATCAGCCTTTCTCAACTTAAAATCATGGTATAGCATTAATATACATTTTCTTATCTCAGACACGTATGAGCTTCATCTTCTGAAAAAACAACTGTATATTTGAAAGGCAGTCTATTCGCTTGTCAAGTGACTATAGTACATACAGTTCTGTTCCATTGCCTACTTCTGTGCAAATATAAATTGTAGCACAAATACATCAGAGTTATGACACGAACCATCACGCGGTCAGATGACCCAAAAAAGAACAATGCACACAGGAATTCATATTGCTGCTGCATAAACAGACTGACACGTATTTCTGGCATTGCATAATACCTCCATCGCTGTTTGTTTTGACAAAATATAGTTGCTTTGAGTCCCATAAGCTGCCTAATAAAGAACACTTGAATGTCCTTAGTTTCAGCTGACACTGCCAAAAGACATGTCCTTTCTAGTTCTAACCTTCAACGGTAGAAAATTTCTTATTTCCTCAAGCAGTTCAAAAGGAGAGAAACTATTTGCAACTTTATCATCTCAAAAAAGTTTGAGTTGTCTCATCACTTCTTCCTTGGCATTAGATGAATGTACAGAAAGAACTGAAGGAAAAAAGAAAAATGCCAAGAAACTTTTCTACTTACCCAAAAAGCTGTTATCACTTATTCTGCAATTAAGGAGAAAATTGGAATATCAGAATGAAGTTCTGCTCTGCTTCTGGTTGCCATCAAAATAATAAATACCCAACTCTGAGGACTGAGAAGAATGGGACTCAGAATATGCACTTTAGAGCACTTACAAGAATTAGCTGGAGAGTGCCAAATACATTAGGTAAATATCCCCTGTTGATTAGAACATACTGACAAACACCCATACTCAACGCTGAACTGAAACGTTTACTGAAGAAAGTAACTTTCTGAAGCAACTGAATCATTCCAAATATGACTTTTGCTGCCAGAAATAAATACCCTCAACAAAAAGCTAAAACAAGAGAAAGTAAGTTTGCTGTTGTTCAGTAATACATTTTCTGGGGGATTTTTTGTCCACAAACTCCATGATTTTTTAAAGCAATAGTGTTTCTTCTACATCAACCTTCAGAATTGACCTTCAGCCTTTAGTATTTCAGAGGCCACAACATAAACATCCTTCCAAAAGTTGGACCAACTAGTGTCTAGATGTCAATCCCATCCATTGCTGATATCCGAGTTGACAGCCACGTGGTTACTTGCAAGATCTTGGTCCAGGAATATTACAGCTTTCAGGGAACAGGTTCTCTTCATGTTTATTACAAGCGTAATTTATAGGTTCTCCAGATAGTACATCACAAACCAATAAATGCTACATGACAGGAAAGACAGTGTTTAACTTAGGGAAATACTTGGAAGAAAGAGGCAGTCCCTGAAAGTCAATTAACATCAGCTGCATATTAGGGATGCTCTACAAAGAGCTGTAAGTTTGCTCGGAATCTGCTCAAGCAAAAAAGTTCATTCCACAATAATACGCAACATCACTCTTGAGTGCATAAGGAATCATGGATTATAGTCAACAACCTGACCAGAAAGCTTATTTAAAGGATGAAACTATATAAAAAAAGAAATACATATTCAATTTATCACAGAAAATATTATTAAATTAGTATTAAAGTAGTATCTTCTGGCAATACAAGGATGAAGATGCAACTGTTAGACCTTTAGGAACATCTCTACCAGAAGTATGATAGCGGAATTTATCTGTTTAATCTCTAAGTAATATTTTGTTTTACTGTTAACATTCTGTTCTGTAGCCTGCACATCAAACAACCCACTCAAAAAACTGAGACGCTGAAGAGAGCACGAGAAAAACAACTGGGGAAAGTGCAGGCCATCAGGGAGGAGAAACCAATGGAATCTGAGATAAGTTTCCATCATGTTATTTACACTACATATAAACCACAATTATTCCAAATGATGCATGCATGAAAATGCCAAATAAACAGTCTTAAACAAAACAATCAAAGAAAACCTAAACATCTAAGCTTAACAGGGTATTTCATAGCCACTTCATTTGAAACCTAAGGGGGTTACATAGCACGCCGTGACCAATACCCCCAGTGTATCTGGAAGTTCCTAGCAAGCAAATTTTTGTACCTATTATGTCACACCAGTTTTGGTTTGTTTTTTTTTAAGCTAAGTCAGAATTATGAACTAGTTCAAGGGTACTTACAGTTAAAACTGAAAAGAATTGACATGTTTTAATCATTAAATTCAGCCTTCCAAGCAAACAGAGTTATAGACACTTTAACAACAACAAATCCAGAAGAAATAGAATTGTGCTTTGCTTGTTGTGCATATAAATCAGATTGCTTTCAACCTTCCCATATCTCTGGCATGTGCTAATGGGAAAGAGAAAAATCAGCCTACAGTGTGTAAAGAATAATATTTTGCTTTTCACCTAGTGAAATTAACTTCCAGTAAGTACCAAGAAGCCTGGATTTTCTAACCTGGAAACATGAAACTTATTTCAAGCGTTAAGAGAATCAGTTCTGTGAAATAAGTTTATCTTTTGCTCTCATAAGCCCCAACAATTTAAAAGGGAATGTAAGAAAATACTTAAAAGTAGTATTGAAATATGGTTATGTCGAACTCTTGTGTTTCGGAGCACTGAAAGGCTTTTCATGCTCAACGTAGCTATTTTTCCACCTAGAGCCAACTACCCACCATAGTGAGAATACATTAATTATATTATAAACTACAGCATATCAGCCTCCTTTCCTACTTCTCCTTATGTTTATAACTCAAAAGACCACTACCAGAACACAGGTGCAGACTTCTTTACTATGGGAAAAAAAAAAAATCTCACATGCCAACTTGAGGCATTGAGGTATTTTAAAATGTTTAATACCATCTTTGGTCAATTCTCAGAAGTTTGCATTTTTCTCGACTCCAAAAAAAATACTTTTTTTTTTTCCCATTCTAGAAAAACTGTAACACAGCACAAAAACACTCAAGATAATGTTGGTGCCAGCTGACAGTCAGTGACTAGTACTAAACCGGAGTAAGTTTTTTATCATTCCAGCCCTCTTTTTTAGTACGGTATTCTTCAAGCATACGTCTTGGATTGACCTATCTAGGCTTTGTCATTCACACTGCTCAATCCTAAACAGGCAATTAAGTTTTAAAGTGTTTACAGTTGCATAATGTTATTGCTCTGGAATGAAACTAGCTGTTTCCAGTCCACTTTGGAGCTGAAGGTAGAATCAACTGCGTAGCATTTGACAAGCAACGAGCAAAAGGACTCTTAACTCACAGCCAGTAGGTACCAAACATATGCCCAAGAGCAAAATGGAAAAGCTTATAGCAAGACCAAGTCTCCATGGTGATAAATAGGTTTCCCGTTACCATCCTGAGTGAGTTGCTTAAATTTATGTGCGGTGTTCACTGAGCCTGAACTGCAAAGCACTAAATCTGGACTTCATTGCTGGGAGCTGTCAGGAAGCGCTGCATGTTGAAGTGCAAGAAAACATAAAAGAAGAAGGGTGGTATTTGACAGCTTTGCGAGAAGAATGCAAAACTAACAGGAAAGGGAGGTAGAAAGACATCGGTTCCATGTTCTCCCTCCTGTATACCAATGCCATGTTCTCCCTCCCTCCCTGCCCCTCGCCAGACTAACACATTTGTGATAGACAGGTCCTATTTGGTGTTGGGGCAGTAAAAGTACCGGAACGCAGACACAGCTGGATCCAGCCTCTCACTCCTTGAAGGACCAGAGGTCTTCCTTTCACGACACTAATCAATGCTCAAACTTCATACACCCTACAGACAGTTCGGAAAGCGAGCCTGTAAACCCGAGTAAACACAGCAAAGCATAGGTCGAACACGGGCGAACAGGAGCCACCTACACTCAAATCATTAACTACAGCCTGTATAAACCACCCAGAGTAGCAAAATCATTACCGCCTATACTCTTGCATTTAGTTTTCTCTAAACCCAGCAAAACAGTGCTGTTATGTACACAAGACTAGGGGCAAAGCCTTATGCTAAAATGTATCTTTGTTCATCACTGGAGAGCCAACAATCACTGATTACATACCGTACTTTGCACTGCTAGGTACACATGCTGATCTCTCAGCCTCTTCCAAGCTCCACCATTAATTAGACCTACATACAACACAATGAATACAACACTCATACAGTCAACAAACGGTATCTATAAGACTGTTTTGCTGGTAACATGTTGGAAGTCAAAACTAAGCCACAGCTGCATCCTACAACTTCTTTGTAGGTCTGTGAAATTAAGGAAAGAAAATATGAAGTTGCTTAAATAAGTCAGAAAATTTCATCCAGTTACTCCTCTTTAGGTCTAACAACTTGCAGTTTGCAAAGCATCTTCCTGTAGGGCAACTAGCCTTGTGATCACTGAAAGATTAAGAATCCATAATTTCTCCAGGTAGTTTGTTAATCTTTTCATCAACCTTAACAAATCACTGCCAGCATCTAAGGCTTGTTCAAAGCATGGAAGATCACACAAGGTATATTTTCAGATAATCCAGAGTAGACACTACCCATTTTCACCACAACCTTTTTAACACAGACTTTTAAGCTACTTTTAAAGCTACAGATGTGTATCAAAGATTACATATCAAACCAGTGAACCAACTACCAAAATACTTTTTTTTTTTTTCCTCCACAAAAGCTTTCTCCAAATACTCAACCGGGGGGGGGGGTGAACCCTGCAGCTCAACAGCATGCACAGAGGATTAAGAAGAAATGAACAAACTGAATACTAACTAGAAACACTAGTTTCTAGTTTTAAGCTATTTTCTTCTCTTGTCTTTGTAAAATACTTTTAAAATTTTATCCCTACTCAGGCAACATTGTGAATCTTCTAAGTAAGGAAGTCCAAAAGTGGAACCATTATAACAGCTGTAAGGTAACAGCTGCCTAGCAGCAAGATAGGAAATACAGAAGGGTTCTTCAGACTTGCACGGAACTTCACATCTATTCACATGCAATGATGGCAGAAAACCATCTTCCATCACACGGCTAGAACCTTTCCATCGTGGTGGTTATGCTCCACCCTAAGCTGCTCTTGGATGAACATGAACACGCCCCCTGAAAGGGCAGATATGGCACCAAAGTATTCAAAACCATACCAAGCTTGTTCAACTTGGAAAAATGTACAAGATCAGCTAAAATACGTATCAGGAAAACTTTAGTCATCATTGAAAAACAGGCTTTTCAACTTGGTATGCATCTGACTACTTTGTGTAGAACTGTCACTGTTGAGACTGGTTGATAACAGAATAATCCTTTCCAATACCGTACCCATCCAAGTCCTAAGCAGTCCAAGTACCAACATTTCAGAAGAATAGTTCATCTTAACACAGAAATAAGTTTACAGTACTTGGGAGGGGTGTTAGAAAACCAAATGCCTCTCAGATACATTCTGAATCAGTGAATTCTAAGGGTTTCACAATTTGAATTACCACATTCCTGCACTCCTATCCCAGTCTATTTTGATTAGTTACTAATACGGTAAGTAGTAGCACAACTTCTTAGTTGTAGCTTTAGGCATCTCCATTTTTGGAGTCCATGTCAGTGAAGAAACGTACCCACACCCATACCCACTACGGCAAAAGGAGAATACAGTTGTACTTAATTAAAGAGGAAGAATCTTGCATTACCAGTTTGACAAGGTATGGGACAAAGACAGCCTCCATCTTTAATATGACACTATAGAGATTTCATTGAAGTTATTACTCTCCACATAAAGTTGGTCAAGATTTCCTGGGACCCCATACAGGATTTCACAGCACACAATGTCCCTCAAAAATGCCAAACTGTAAAACTGAAAGATATGCTGAGAAAATTTAACAAGTTCGGTATTTTTCCTGGGACCCCCCATTATGAAGGCTAAGTAGCTACTACAAAAGCTACAGCAAGGTATTCTAAGTTGTAAACAACATCAAACTGTCAGTTTCCTTCAGCAAGAAAAAAAAAATTATATATTTTTTGTATATCAACTCTAAACATACTGCGCTCACAAGAAACAGCACAATTCTGGCTCAGCTGACATTTATCATTAAATCCCTATGACTTTTATGAACTAAAAGTCATTTAATCCTAAACACTTCATTCTAGTCTGTTTAAAAAAAAAATTAATCCTCACATGACTAATACTTCACTATTTTTTAGTAACAGACCCAGGACAAGATCCGTCATGCGTGATTATTTCAGTGACAAGATACTTCTGCTTGCAGAAACTGTAAGCAGCAGCTGAGGCACAGCCCTGCCCTATTCTAATCATTCATCTTGGCCTCCACTCCTCAGGTTTAGTTCTGTGGCCACTAGTTGTAAAGTACGTTTTTCACACCATGTTAAAAGGGAGTGCTTGGGAATCTCTGAATAAGGCTGGCCAAACCACCCTCATTAAACAAGCATCAACATGTACTTCCCCCTCAGTGCTCTCCTATTATATATATATATTTATTTAATTTTTTTGCCAAGTGATGAACACTTCAGTCTTATACCTTCAAACTTGTTTAAGCAAGTAATGCTCAATGAGGACACATACATGCCTTCAGCAGGAAATTCAACTTGCAGACTCTTTGCATTTTATTTTTCTATTTCTTTGTACTCTATCACCCCAGTTTACATGCTAAGTGCGTTTACTGGGCTAACTGAAGTTAAATATATCCAAATCTGCAATATTCAGAATAAAAATAACTGGACTGTTCCATGGAAAAGCTGCTCAATTTTTACAGATAAAGGCAACTCTAAAGCCCATGCAAAAAGAGTGTAGTCTCAGGTCTTACAACAGACAAGCCTGGTATTTGAACACTGAAAAACTTAACTGAGCAACATGATTGAGTGTCAAAGAGTTGTTTTATTGGGGGGGGGGGGGTGTTAAGCTTCTTTTAATGTTCGAAGTATGTATGCCACAAAAGATATCCATAATCAACTACCTCAATGCAGAAAATGTGTAGCATCACAGAACAAAACCAGGGACACGAATAACCCTAAAGGGCAGGGAAGGAGGGGGGGGGGGAAAGGAAGAGATGCAGACAGTCTGTTAATGTGCTGTAACCAGTAACAAATGCTGAAGTGAAAGATGGATTGGCGAGGAACCTGGTCTGAAGAGAGGAAGAAGCTCCTGTTCTATTCCACACCGGGCTACAAACAAGGGAAAGATGATGCAACTGGGAAACCCTGCAGCCTCCTACTCAGCGGAGAGCAAAGGCATGCTTGGCCCATTTCTCTTCCCTGCCTCCCAGGACTTAATCTTTTATAACCATTGCACAAAATACAGACGAGTATTACGCAGTCTCTAAAGACCACAGTTCCTACAGGGGATCAGAGTTACACCAATATAATCATCAGCATAAATAAGATTACAGGAGGGGAAAAGGACGGCTTCTTCCCTGCATGGACAAACAGCGAGAGCTAAAATCCTAAAAAGCTTTTTTCATTTCCACTTTACATGAAGTAAAGTAATTCCAGATTCCTTAAAACAAAGGCTCATCTTTTGGAAGATAATGTTGTTGAACCACACCCTCCAAAGACAGTCTGAAAACTCAAGCTGCATGTTCTAAAAGAAATAAATTACTAGATGCACCTGCCTCGTGTTCTTCCACACAAAGCTAAAAGAATGTTAAGACCTTCCAAGCCTTTCCCCCCCATGAACTACAAAAAGGTGATAATACTGCATGAAAAATGTATTATTTTTATTCCTGAGTAATAATTAAAAAAAAAAAAAGATTCACAGTGGTATCCCAAGGCATCCCTGACATTATCTAAACCAAACTTTTAGTCATTCACCCAAATGTAATCCAGCAAATAGGGAGCACTTTGAAGAGATATTCCGAAGTTAGAAGTTTACTTAAGACATGCATAAAAACATAAAACCCCAACAGGATTCACCCAAACATCCAAGACTGCTCTCCACACATGCTCTGCTGTTCCAACCTTGGCCTCTCACGTCATCCTTTACCCCCATAATTAGATTATCGGAAGAACTTCTAGTACTACAGGTAACTCTTTGAACAATAGAATCCCACTTAAATCTTTCAATGGCCTTTGATTTGGGTCAAAAGCGTCTTTTATTTCTGGGTTTCCAAATTAAAACACAAAAGGTAGCCCATGTCTTAAATCCTAGTAGAAGCAAGAGATTCAAGTGGGAGATGAGAGTCAGGACTCTAAATACAATACAGAACCTCAAAGAACATAAAATTACACAGAATTCAGGTTCCCATTGGTAGCAGTAAACCCACAACTCTTACTCAAGCACAAACTACAGTGAAAAGCAGAACTAGTAACAGAGTTTTGATCCAGTATTATTCATTAGGGAAGCTTAACAGAGACCCATGAACCCACCATTTCAGCTAGCAGATCTCCCATTTATGGATAGGGGTGCAAAGAAAAGAAGAGTTTTGACTATGACACTGGCAAAAGTATATATTGCTAAATTATTTTTGTGATAGGCTCACATAAGACATTTGAGAATCCACAACTCGCAAATCCACAATTTAAACTGCACCACTGATCAAGACAAAAGTCCTTTTAGATGTTTTTAGATGCGTACAGCAGAATTCCCTTTTCCCCCTAATTTTCTTTTTTAGAACCATTTTGATTTACAGAGTGAGAAAACTTTCATATCAAGCATTCTGTGAAGCTCACAATAAAACAAACAAGCAATTCCACTTTCAGATCTCCCTCCCCCTTTTCAGTGGGTTGTTTCATAGATCGTGCTTGAAAATTCAGAAATAGTACTAAAACAGCTTAATAAAATTGGCTACTATTTACTGAGATAATCAAGAATCCAGCACCATTAAAATAACAGGAATTTAGGATCCTCTTTATTGAGTGAGACCTCTCCACATTAAAGAAAGTTTTAGCTTTTACACCAAGGATTTGGGTAGCCAAAATTTCTTTTCAAGGAATTCAAGATAAACACCATTTCTCACTACAGGAAATTGTCAATGTTGAGAAGACAATTATTAATAAAGGGCACCAATTGCAAGGTGGTTCCTTTACATGAACATTCTTAGTTAAATCTTTCAACTACCCATCAAGCCAGTCTAAACTTTGTATAGGTCAACATAAAAATTCTTTGTTTAAACTACACATCTTAAGGCTTTGTTTTGTTCTGTTTTTTACTATGTAAATTATTCAGCTACCTAAGCTTATATAATTATATCCTTATACTGTGCGCAGTTCTGTAAATTTGAGGTAGGAAAAAAAAAATCTCACTTCTTTCAACAGTAAAAAGTCTACACTCTTTACTCATTTTTACCAGATATTCTACCCTGCAATTCTTTATAAAAGGAAAATGACATGTTTAAAAACAATGTTTCCCTACATGTAATGTAAACTGAACAGAACCAAATCCGACATGTATTTATATGGGAGGTAGGATTTAAAAAGAGCAAGCACTGTGCTTCAGAATATTTCTAGACAATTAGATGTGAAACAGAATTAGATACCAAACACCACCATGTACTAGCAATAGGAGTACAGCACAACACAGAATGGCTCAGAGCATACACAGAGACTAACGTTATATGGAGGGGGGGGAATAAAAAGAAAAAAAAATTAAAAAAAATTAAAAAATAATCAAAGGCTGCACATTTTCCTATTGCAAGAAATAGAAAACACTTATTTTCCAAGTGGAAGTTCTTTTTTCTTCTCAACAAAACTAGGACATTCATATCAAATTTTTCAAGCTTTTTTCCATGTGTCCCTTTAAACAAGGGATGGTCCTTGTTTAAGATGTGTCCTGACGGTATCTGATGATGCCTAATACTGGCAGTGTAAGGATCTTTTCATTAAAGAATCTTGGAGCACTTCATAGAAGTTCTAAAACAAAATACTATTTCTAAACATTTCTATTTCTGAAAACATAACCATAAAACAGATGAACTACAGGAAAAGATATGTTGACTGTTCTTATTCATATGTACCCATCAAAAGTCATAGTCTATTTCAAATGCAACCAAAATTGTATTCCCATTAAGATTTTCACTACCGTCCTTAAAAACTATATCCTGAGTAGACATGAACATAAACACCTGAGCAAAGTTCAAGGCTAGTCACCATGGAATAGCAGACGAGAAGATAAAGCAACAAAGCTTTTCTCCTTAAAAATGTTACAACACCAGACACTGTAGGAACAGGCCCCAGAGCTTTCTCATGCCGACTAGAAGACAGACATGATTTTCAGTAGAGCTTATACAAAACCCAAAGTAAAGTCTGATATAAAGGTCATAAGCAAAAACCAAGTTAACCAACTATTCACATCAATTTACAGAGAACCTAAAGGAAAACAACACATCAGAATGACACTGAGCATTGACTTTCACCAGTATTGTAACCACAGTCCTCCTCCAGTTCTGAATATACGAACTAGGAGAGTCATCTCCTCAAGCAATCTACAGATATGTATTCAGCTCACTACACAATTATCTGGGGTTTACAAAATGCAGAAACAGTATTTCCAAGCGCTCCCGTGAAAAAGTCAAGTTGAATTAAAAACTCACTCCACTCGACAGCAAAATAATCATTCTTCCTTCAGCCTGGAGAATGTGAAAACATTTTTCCTGGCAAGAATTGCCACACATTTCCCCATTTACACTTGGAGAATCCACAGGCAGGCTTACAAAAAAAATACACTTGGAAAATTATGAACACCCAGATTACCTGACGCACACAATGCAAATTTATCCCTTCTCAGTATTTGTAGCTTGAGATCCATATGCGCAAGAGATTATGGTAAGTATTTTCTAATATATGTCAACAGACACCAGTCAGCCTTACAGACTTAAAGTGGCCTAAGCTGCCTAAATTGCTAAAAGTAGCTTACATGAACACCTCTATCATGTTTCTTTCAAGCAGGAAAACTAAAAAAAAAGGCAACATTAAGTTAGCGTGAGGTATATTAGTCGAGTTCTTGGATGCAGTGCTAATTTAGGAAGAGCAAAACCCAAAATTACTAACAGAGAGCTAAAACGTTCTCTCCAAAAATTCAAGTTCTCTGACAACACTGTTAACTATAAGGGATCTACATACAACAAAACACAAACAAATGTGCACTCTTAGTTCTAACGTCAAATCCTATAGTGAGTAAAACCAACATCCACCTCTCCTAAATAAGTACCAGAAAGGAGAAACCGAAGCCACAGGCCACTGGATGTTCAAACATTAAGAACCTGTAAGGCGAAGTCGGGGCGGAATTATATTTTTAATTCTTATTTATCTTCAAAAAAAAATCCAAGAGGTTTTTTCTTTTCTTTTTTTTAAAGATCTAGATGGAAATTGCAACTACGCAGACAAACTGAATCCTTAAGTGTTGCTAACAAACATCTTTAACCTAGTTTTTAGTTATACTCTTAAAAAGAACAGAGAAAAATAGAAGGGCTTGCAGACGAAGAATTCTCAGAATACCAAAATAAACGCTACCTGCTGTACCAGAGGCTACAAGCAAGTTAGCATAGATGAATAAATATGTGAAGTTCACCTGGTTCTAAATATACCATATATTTTTAAAACAGCTTGTTTCCTTTATAGCTCTTTTCACCCAAGCTTATATACAGCCTGTTTGTTAGACTGCAAGTTAGACTAGAGCACACCAAACATTAATAAACCCATTATCAGACATTTGTACACAGTAACAGAAGAGTAGGAAAAAATAATCACCAGCTCATCTTTCAGGGCTACATCCACTATTAAAAACAAACAAAAAGCATTTCTGCATAGTCACCAAAACATTGTTCCTACAAATAAACTAAGAAAAATAAAAACAATAGTTTTAGACTTCATAAAATCTTTTTATGAAAGTGATTGATGGGACATCATAACAGCACTAACGTTCATCCTCAAATACAAGAAAACCTAAAACTCATTCTAAATTTAATCTAGCTAAAAGGTCTATTTATAATCAAGATAACCTAAATTAAAAGCACAGTATAAACAGCAAGTTGCTAACAATAGGCAAGCAGATGTCTGCTGGGCAGGGATGGGATGTTTCAATAAACAAACTCACCCAAACATTTAAATGAGAAAGTAAGAAGTCAGAACAAATGCTAGAGAGTTGGTCCTCAATATACTCCACTACATTATTTAAGCCTAGCTACTGCTCTTTTTGCCCAATCGTAGAGCATACTTTCCGATAACTTCATTTTCTCAGGGTTTTGGACAAAAGTTGTCTGTTTCTATGCCTTGTAAAAAAAGAAATGTTAGGGAAGTTAAGGTTTATTGATATGGTCAGGGAAGAATTCTGAACATTAACTCCTATCTCCATCTGACTTAGTGTAAAGACAAATCTATTTAGTAATTTACTAACAGTAAGAGCCAAGTACAATTTAGCAACTGAAACTCTACATAGACAAGACTAAAATTACAGTTGTCAAAATCCAACAGAAAGAGTCATGTCCATCTTTGCTGTCAGAACGGGATGAGAAACGGAGGACAGAGGAGAAACGGAGGACAGAGGAGAAACGGAGGACAGAGGAGAAACGGAGGACAGAGGAGAAACGGAGGACAGAGGAGAAACGGAGGACAGAGGAGAAACGGAGGACAGAGGAGAAACGGAGGACAGAGGAGAAACGGAGGACAGAGGAGAAACGGAGGACAGAGGAGAAACGGAGGACAGAGGAGAAACGGAGGACAGAGGAGAAACGGAGGACAGAGGAGAAACGGAGGACAGAGGAGAAACGGAGGACAGAGGAGAAACGGAGGACAGAGGAGAAACGGAGGACAGAGGAGAAACGGAGGACAGAGGAGAAACGGAGGACAGAGGAGAAACGGAGGACAGAGGAACTGTCTGCTCTGACAGACATCTGCACATCTGAAATCCTTTTGGATCTTTATCATTTCTGGACACATGGCTCTGCTGAGATTAATGTCTTTTATTTAGAAGTCAGTACTACATCTTGCTAGAGCAAGAAATATAAGCTACGTCACCTCAAGGCTGAACAGTTGTGAGTACTGTAAATGGAATTGCACTTAAAATGTTAAGGAAATCTCAGCTGCTGCAAAGTTTGGCAAGCCCTTTACTTAATGTACTTTTTGCAACTGTGTTCTTCAGATTATGTACAATTCAAAACCTCCTTTCTACATCTATGACATCCTGTATTATTGAAAACTTGTCTGGAGGAAATCCAAGTAACAGCATTATTAAAATGGCAACTAGATCCTTAAGTTCATCATTATAAAACAATAACAGGGCAGTCTTCCGACCAAGCGTTTAGATATTTCTTGTGTGAGACATCGAAGAGTATTTCTGAGATGGTCTAAGGAAGATCATTCTATAGAGACATACCTGAATTTACTTGAATACAAATATAAACGATCACACACTATTTTTAACTGAAGTGTGCAGTAGCAATAAAATATTTACTATAGATAGAAAGCAACTAAAGACAGCCTGCCATGGATGCACTTTAAATTAAAATATGATGGGCAATCTAGTAAAGCTGAAGCCAAACCGAAATTATAGGCAGCTTTTTTTCCCACATTTAAATCCACATTACAATAAAGTGCTCTTATTTACACACAGACACTCACAGCCTTTGACAGAAAGTTCTCACCTGCCCCTATACATACATCGCTGAATACAGAAATTCTGAACAGGATCATCACAAATACAGAAAAAACTTCTTTTATTTTACTTACCTTGCATAGAAATGAAAAGAAAGTATGATAAATTTAAGACCAAAAGATTAGAAGCGCAAGATGAAGATGGATCTTAATAAGAATGTTTCTGTCTTACAGAAGCATAATGTGTGTACATCAGCTTATAAAACTCTTAAAATACATATTAAAATTGTCATCCTGATAAAGGTTGCTGTGAATTCATCAACTATGCTTTTATTTGTGCTAGGTACCAGAGTCCCTGTAAATTCAACTCCAGTCTTCTCCATCTAAAACAACCATCTTCTTGTTATTTACAGAAATTTCTATATTAAATTCTACCAGCAAAATGAACCCCAGCCTGCAACGCCTTCATAGCAAGAACTGGTAGTCACTTGGACCTCAACTATCTTAAGTTCAAAATTTCACTTTTAAATGCAGTAGCATCCTGTACATGGATGGAGGAACTTCTTTACCCTGAGGGTGGCAGAGCACTGGAACAGGCTGCCCAGAGAGGTGGTGGAGTCTCCATCTCTGGAGACATTCAAAACCCGCCTGGACGTGTTCCTGTGTAACCTGCTCTAGGTGACCCTGCTCTGGCAGGGGGGTTGGACTAGATGATCTCCTGAGGTCCCTTCCAACCCTATGGTTCTATGATTCTATGATTCTATGATTCTACATTTCATAGATTAACTTACAAATTTTAAGCACGCTAACCTTGAATTTTGTAGAATGCACTCTAGAAGACATATTAAGGGCATGAAAAATAACAGAGAGTTATTCTTCTGACCATAATCAAATCATAATTGAATGTGTTTGCATGAAAAGTAACAGTTCTCTAAGTTCTCAAAGTACAGTTAATTTTCATTTTTTCCGTGAAAAATTCTAGAAAGAATAAATTTAAGTTCTTGCACAGCAACTTGAATTCATCAAGTTCATTTTCCAAGGTCAGAGTACAGTTTGACTAGGGTAATGTGTAATAGAAGGTAACTCCCAGAAAACAAAAAGCATTGCCAAGAATCCAGTTATCAAGACAATGTTGATGTATTTCATTTCCAGCTGTCCATACAAGAAAAACTTGTCAGTTTTACTCTGTGTAAATGGAACAGATAAAGTACATCTAAGTAAGAGTAGAAAGCTCTCCTCTCTGTGAATTAGACATCCAGAACAAAAGTCTTCTTACTCTAAATAGCTGTTTCGAGTTTATGCAAGCTAGAACTGATGCCTTTAAATTACTAGCTGACCACCACACTACAAGTACGCTAGAAAAGTCTGCTTCTCTGATACTTCAGAGAATGCACATCACTGCTGCGGAAAAAATTTCATTCCCTTTTATAATCTACAAGATGTGCAAATACACAAGTACCAATTTGCCACTTTATAACTACATACACACCAGTGTGAGCCTCTTCCTTATAAACGGAAACTCAGCTAATGTAAGGGATTAAGTACAGTGATGCCATTAAAAATTGAGTGTCTTCATACTAAAAAGAGCAAAGTAGTTTTGGTATACAAGCAGTCAATCTGGCATTCCTTCTATTACACAAGGAGTTTCCATCGGTTATCAGAATGGTCTAACTGGCTGATTCAGCTAAATACATGAAACAGGAAAAGTGCACATGCAAACAATTCAATTCAATACTCCTTAAGATAAAGTATTCCAAAATCAGCTGCAAAGACGTGTTACAAGCTACATGCCAAGTCTGAGGGACAAATAATATATTGGTTACACAGCGATTTAGTAATTCATGCAGTTATACTAGTATTTCTACAACTAGGTAAATTGATCTTCACATCTCTTTCTACTAAATTGAAAACAACTACTATGATAAAAAAAAAAATTTAAAATGTGGACTACTAAATCCCTTCTTTCCTGAAAAAAATACAACAAGGTTGTCAGTAAATTTAAAGTTATCTTGCTTCAACCCCTCCTTGAAATTCACAGCTAAACAACGGGTCGTTTGAGGCAGCAGTTCAAAAGAATGCTCAGCTTGAAATAATTAACAAAAAAGTTTGAATAGTTTCAAATATTACAGTCACCGCAAAGTTTTCCTAGTGAACACTTACTAGAATTTAAAAAAAAAAAAACAACGCACATCTTTTCACCTCATCAGAAATTTACACCTATGAAGTAACTGAATCTTCACCATAACAACAATAAAAACTTGTCAAATGCACAAGTTATTCCTGATTGCAGCAAGAATAATAAAGTATTTTTGACTTTTGAAAGCATTATCAATCGTCACCTTCCACAATCTTTTCAGGTTAAGCACCACTGAGGACAAAAGCATCATAGTTTTCACACCACGACAGCACTATTTTCCAACAGCAATCTACAAAATCTACAGTGCTGTATATTTATATAAAATTGCACTAAAATTTCTCTCTCTCAGCTGAACCGTGAGACTTGCCTTCCTACAGATTTCACATGAAACCATACAATTATGACATTCTTGAAAGTGGGAATTGTTTTTTTTTAACTGCATTAATCTTTTAGAAATGTTTAGAAAGCAATGTTTACATGTAAGTAGCTTACTAGATTTAGGAAGGAAAGCTGAGAACTGAAAAGGGAAAAGAGGAACAGTACAGTTTAGAACTTGGGGGATTCTACTTATCCACAAATTCAAGTATAACAGTTTACAGATGATACAATTGGTTAATGGCATCCATTAATGTAGCAGACCTGAAATAGCGGCTAAAGAGAAGCCACAATTATTACAACAAAAAAAACCCCAAAGAATGATTTTTGCCTGCAGCACATGATGTAACACAGGGAGCAGCAAAGGTTGAAAACATCCCCTTTGTGATCTCCATCATACCATTGTAACACAACTAGATTAAGATGTGTTACTTTTTAGTTTCTGTCCCTGAGTAATTGCCAGTACCAATTACCTTACCAAGAGTCACACGGTGATTACATTATCATGAGAGCAGTAGAAACAGAAGGGTTTAAAACTACTGTTTTAATGTGTATAAACAGGAACCACAATATTTAAGCACATGTAAACATTTGTAAAAACAGTAAGTATTCTTGGAATAACATATGCAAGTATAACATCATCATGACATACTTTGGACAACAACCGACCATGTTTGAAAGTTTAAGGCTATCAACAGTTAACTGACACCTGAAGGCGGCCTCTGCTTTGCCTACAATCAAATGCTTTTCAAAGTGTTCAAAGTTCAGTTGTATCCTTTCTAACTAGGATGGATAAAAAACAAGGTCTGTAGACACCAATCACCTTTCCTAACTACACACTACTGCCCTACATAACACATGGAGCACTACGGGCTGTATATAGGTACACTGCATCCTCCAGAAGTCAGTAACTAGTAACTCCTAAAAAGAAATAATCCAAACTCTCCAAAAGAAACTATATGAGTTAAACAACACATTCAGACTTCTAAACTGCCATGACAAGGTAGCAGTCCTAAACTTTTCAAGTTTTTACATCAAAGTCTGTAACAGTACAAGAAAGGCCTGCTTTCTTTCCCAGAATGGCCTGCACGTAATTCTTAAGCATGTGAATGAATCAGCTGGTTAGAAACAACATTAAAAAATACTAGTGACAGAAGAAAGTCCATCACGTTCTACTAAACAAAAGGATGTAGATAAGACTTCACACTCGAGCTAAGCCAAAGAAATGGCAGAAACTGGGACAGCATACTGGAGGGAAAGGGCTGATGTTCCCTGCTCACCTTGCTTTTGTGTCTTTCTGGAAGTGAGCAAGCACCAACAGATACTTCAGGAAGTACTAAGCCAGACTGACCTTCCCCTAACATAACCTGACTCTTCAGTAAATTAAATATGCAAAAAGCCAACAAAAAAACCCACAAAGAATACAAAAATTATTGAAAGATACCTTCCTTTCATAATGTCCATACCTGTGGAAGCGCAGTATTGAGCTGTCTCTGCAAGGAATCTCTCTCATGACCAACTTCATGAAGCTTGCCCTGGGTCAATGCTAGCGTCTCCTGAGTTTCTCTTAGTGTTTCCAGAAGGCGATCCCTTTCTTCCAACATGGATACCATTAATTGCTCAAAATGGGAATCAGCATCTGACTGTAATGGGGAACCTGAACCATGGCCTCCATTTCCCCCAGAGGGAATCTCTGCCTCACTGATGGTTGGCATCACCTCACACATCATCTTGAAACAAAATAAGACAAAACAAAGACCGTAAATTTAAAGTCAAACAAATCTAAACAGGATAAGCATAGGAACTTTGGATACTACTCATAATACCAACTCAGCTTTCCCAATGATAGCATCAGCAAAGGTTGCCAACACCTTAGTGTTTGCCACTATTTCATTAAGACTGCAGGAGAAAAGCTATACAATCAATTTAATCAAGGCATCACTTCATAATGAGAATCTTGTGACTTCTTGCAAAACCAGATTTTTACAGCTATGTTTCAAACTGTGATCTCATTTTAATGGACTTATATTTTTGTTAAGAGTAAACTGCTGCTGAGATCTTTAAAAAAACAAAGATAAGGCGTGCAGCACGCTACCAAAAATTATATGCTTAAACCAGTAAGTGATTACACTGCATATTTTGAGAATCATTATCTGCTTCTTCCAGCACTTGAAACATACAAAGACAATATCTGAAACAGTACTGTGAGGTTATGCTGGCTGTGTCTATGGTAAAAGTGATGCATGTAAATTAGTGGTAAATCCACATAGTCCAATTCAGGAAATATACGTGCAAAGGAAGATAAAAAGCAAAAATATCATTATGAAGTGGTAGCAGCTGTCACTGTGGATAACAAAAGTAAAAGTAAGCAAAAATAATTCAAGGCAGAGTACGAATATAATTAACAATGCAAATGTAAACACTGTACTATTGTTAAATTGGAAAGACTTTTCAGACACCCTAACAGATCCTTACAAGAGGCTAAGGCATCATGTTTTTTAAAAAGCATGGGAAAAAAATCACTAATACAATTACTGCACACTCTCGCTGAATCACTAAGGCTTCTAAAGTTCTTCAGACAGCCTCTCTCAACATCACAAACCTACGGCAGATCAGAAAAAAATAGTTCTTTCAATCTCTCAGGTACCACAAAGTTTGCTCTTGGCCTTAAATTTCACACTTATTTTAAAGAACAGTTAAAACTTATTCTGAGCCTTACAGTGGGATCTCTCAATCCCTTGAAAGACTTGGAACAGCCTGAAGTGATTTGTAACATTTTCATGCATGATTACCATAAGCCCTGTATTTTCAACACCACTACATTATTTACCTTGCTCAATAAACTATAAAGGCTTGGAAAACAGGCCCCAGGTTTCCTGCAGTACCAGTTCTTCTCTGTTTTTAGTAGTTTTTTGTTACCCCCAAAAACCTTTCGGATTGCAAAGCATCCATTCAGCTCTAGTCCAACGTCTGTTTAATTGAAACACCCCATGCACATGAAAACAAGTAAACCTGCTGAGAAAAGAGCAGATCCGGTAAAAAGCAGCAGCAGCTTCAACTAACTAGCCAAGTCCCTGGTACAGAAGAATGCGAAAATAAACTGTCTCAGCTTCCCATCACTCTATTACTGGCCCATCGGTCCTGAAACAGCTGGCATGGGGGAATCATGTGCTGAGGAAAAAAAAAAAAAATAAAAAACGTAGTCCGATGCAGTGGTGCAACAAGCTTCAATAGTTCATCGCTCATAAATTCCACTCAGGTCACAATCGCATTATTAAAGAGAGCGTGGACAGCATGGGAAAACGGCACGAGCTTTCCCGTAAAGGATTTGGAAAAGCCTCCCTTCTTTCCTCTTCTGTTAATTCCAACGGGAGGCTCTCCTTCCAGTTTCCTGGGTCTTAGTTCAAACATTTATAATCCCAAGAGCAAGGCGCTGGTGTCGCTTTGGAAGGCGAGGAGAAGGGAGACCTGTTGTTTCCTCTGCGTTAATCCTCCACTCGCTCTCGCCCCGGCCGGGTCCCACCGGCGATGCTCCGGAACCGGCGATATCCAGCTGAGAGAGGTAAAAGAAACCCGCCGAGAAGGGAGGCAGCGCCCGGGAAGCAGAAGTGGGGGAGGAAGGCCCCGAAGAGAGACGGGGGCACCGGCACCTCGCCCGCTCGGGTCTCGCCGCTCCTTTTCCCCGCGGCAGGGCCCGACAAACAAAGCTGCTGGCCACGGAGATGGGGCTTTTCTGCTCACCCCCTTCTCCCCCCCCCCGCCGCCCCTCACGGGCAGCGCCGGGCCGGGCCTCCCTCCCTCCCTCCCCGCCGGAGGCCCCAGCGGCGCCGGGAGCGCGGCCCCGCAGCCCGCACACAGCCGGCTGCGGCTCAGCGCTGCCCCGGAGGAGCGAGCCCGGCCGCGGAGGCCCCGGCGCCGTGAGGGCCCTCCCTACCCAGCGGCGGGGCAGGCTCCCCCGCGGCGGGAGGACTCGCGTCCCTCCGGGCCGGGCCCGGCTCGGCTCCGCCCGCTACCACCGCCTCCACGTCCGTGGTGGCCAGCGATGGGCCGGCTGAGGCCGGGTTAGGTGCGGCTGCGTCCCGCGACGGCAGTGCCGCGGCCCGAGGGGACGGCAAAGGCCCTACGCGCTAGGGAGAGCCCCGATCGCCGCCGCCGGCCCCCGACCCGACCCGCCGCGCCAGCACCGAGCGCCGCCGCCGCCTCCTCCCGCTTCTCCCGGCGCCCTCTGCGGCTCCTGCATAAATCAGTGCGGGGCCCAGAATGCACCGCGTGGGGAGGCTAGGGCGCTCCTGCAGGTCCGCGGGTTCGAGACCCGCTCCCCCGCGGAGGCCCCGGCGAGCGCCTGTTGTCTTCCTCGGCAAGTGATACTCCCGCCGCCCACGGGTACCCGCCCGAAAGGAGGGTTGCCGCGTCTCCGGAGCAGAGCCCCGGGGTAGGAGGCGTGCTCGCTGTGGGGCTGAGCAACAGGGCAGGACGGGAGTCATCAGCGCTGCCTGTACCAGAGTCGCCCTGGCAATCACAATCCTTCCCGGGGCCTGCGTGTCACGGCAGGGCCCTGCCAGGCGGGTCTGCCCGCTCCTGCATACAGGCAGCGCCCGCTGGGCAAGAGCTGGGCCCTGCCCCAATCCCTCATCCCGCTCCCATCGCCTCATCCCGCTCCCATCGCCTCAGCCCACCCTCTCGTCCTTGACCTGCTCCCCAGGCCTCAGCCTGCGGCCAGTGCCCGCCACCTGCACACTTGCAGCGTGCATTCGAATGGTGGTGAGCCCTGTGTGCAAGCCTTATGCCTCACAGAGCTGTGAGGTGATGGGTTTAACCAATTAAACGGTGTAACTAAAGGCTGTGTGGTGAGTAAAGCAACCGGAGGAGCCAACACCTGTGTGAGTCTGTGGGACACAGTGAACAGTTGAAGTGGTGTAACAAGCCATCTGCTGCCATAATTCATACACGTATGTGCTGTCTGAAGACGTGGTGTGGGCAATGAAGGCTTCTCCCGCCTCGCCCTGTGACGAAGCGGTGCCACCATGTCCTCAGCACAGCTCCAGCGAGGGGTGACTTCGCCATCATCGCTTATTCTCCACAGGAAACTGGCTTGGGCTACACTGACAAAATAACTCCATTTTTTCCCTTTGTAATCTGTTTCCAAAACAGCATATAAACATTTTCCGCTTGCTTTTACTCTGTTCCTGGATGAGCCTGTTTCTAAAGCTTTTTCCATGCACCTGAGTAAGGTTGGAGTTTGTAGGCAAAGCTCAGAAAAAAAATGTATCTTTTCTCTCCTCCACTTGTGTTACCACTATGAATAGAGCATTTGCATTTTGGACCCTATTCTTGCTTTTTCAGAGTAGAAAGCTCGGAAAAGCATCAAGGGCCAATTACGCAGACAGAGGCAGGTCGTGCCAAAAAGCAGCAGTCCTTGCACTGAAGGATGTGCAGATGTGTGACTGGATTACATGACATGGAATTTGTAAATACAACATATCGACACCTAGCGCTGGATAGAAAGGATCACTAATGAGTCACTCATCCTTCCCCCAAATACGAAAATCTTTACAATTATAAATTTACTATATTGTGTTCTTTTCCTTTGGTAGTTGAGCTTTAGGGTGAATTCAGATTACATTTTTAAGCTTTTCCTCTACAGCCATGAGGTCTAAGATTATTTTATTTTTTTCTCTTGAAGTTTCTGATATAATCACACAACTGTGGGAGCTGGAACTTCAAGGAAAAAATCAAATATTATGAGGCACATTCAAATCACAAGTTTTGCCAAATACTGGTTAGCACAGGTTTAACACTGAGTAATACGCTATTTAAGTGTAATTGCATAAATACTGAGATCTGACTTTTCAATATAAAGAGAGTAGCAAAAAAATTTCTAAAATCAATTCTGCTCTTCCTGAGGAAACCTCCCAATGTTACGAATTAACCTGTGTTGGCAAATAGTCTCAGTATAGCTCAATGCTATTACTTACAGGCTTTGATATATTTGTATTGATATATTTAGAAACCTCTAGGCTTTGATTTTAACTTAAACTACTTAAAATGATCGTGGGAGGGGAGGAAGGAAAGCATCATTCACCTGGCCTTTTCCTTCAACCTGCTACTGAGGGTTTAACCCACACTGAGGGTTTCTTTCACATAATTCGCATCAATGTAGAACTGTCAGCAGAATGTGGGCCATACTTAAGAAGCACAGCAATGTATTTCTGGGGTCAAACAAAGGCAGTTACTTAATGCTTAAAACTAGGTCCTGAAAATTACCTTGAACACAATCAGCTCTTTATTTCTAAGCACATTCCTACAGGTAAATGTTTCTATTTTATTGCCCCAAACTCTCTCTTTGTCTTTACCTGCACCAACAAAATTGTCTCCCATAGCTCGCAATTCATCGATGACTGTATTCCTTATAGACTAGAGGTGCTGATTTTGTCTGATTCTTTAAAGAAAACAAAAATACTCTGCCAGCTTGACCCACTTCTTAAAAAGTTAAGAAAACCACTAGTAAAAATACTTAAACTCTTCATGTGCAAGTGAAAAACAAACCCAGTTTTCTAAGCATGGTCACAAATACATAGAATGAAAATGTATTGGCAGAAAAGGAGAGACAGTATTTCCTTACCTCTCAGACTAGGATTTCTGATAATTCTTTCCTTCCTCAGTTATGCAGTATTCAGCAGGGTAATATAAAAATATAAATAAGTCAAATTGATACCAGTCTAGTAAAGTGAGACTTTAAAAACTGAAAAGCATTTTAAAAAAAATTACAGTAAGTTTTTGGGAGATTCAAGGTTTTTTTCCTGCCACTAGTTGACAAGCAATGAACAGTTCCAGCATCACAGCGGAGATCTTCACTGCAGAACTTATAGGTTGTGTCTTGCCCCTTCCTAAGCTCTGAGCTCTGAATTTTTGTTCCCTGTGAATGTGTTTCTCAGGTGTGTCAGCTGCGGTGGTGAGGGCGATGGAGTCACGAGATATCTTTAGTGATAGGACAGTGCTCATTATTTTGTCCTCATCCTTAGGGAGTCAGAGTTCAAATGTGCTGAAACTGTTTGACCTGCCTCTGCCTACCCAATGGTGCAAGTTGAGGAAGTCCTTCCACATCAGAATTCAAGTGCGTGCCAGGAAAGGCAAAATCCTCACCTTTCGTCTTGGTTACTTTTGCTGTACCACTTCTACGGACTTCAGTCTGAGGAGCTGTCAAGGTAGCATCTTCAGAATAACGTGTTCAAGCAAAACCAAAACAAGGCTGAAAAATAAAGTGGAATTTATGTCTGCATGAACAGACACAATTTCACTTCAACTCATCACACATAAAAAATGAAACCTAATAACGTTAGTAGAAAGCATCTGGCCTGATTTGATTTGCATTTAACATACGAGTCAAATGGAGACTTTGTGAATGCAAAGGCAAAATGTTAAACACCGTAATAGGCACAGAGTTGATAATCTCTATCAGATTGGACACTGCAATACATCCAGTCAGATTAACTGATCCTGAGCCAGGTTATGTGGAATAAATTAATAAGTGAACCTCAGTATTCACCTAGATCCCAAAAGATGTCATTACCTTTTCTCTCCATTTTGGATGTCTTGGAATGAGGTTTTATCTTTTGAAATCAAGTTTTGCTTTGTCCTTAAATGGTTAAAATAATAAAACAAAAAAACAGTTGCACCAACTATAATCATGCTTCGTTATGAAAGCAAATAACCTTCCACACAATTCTGAAGTGGCGAATAAATGTGAATGAATTCCATATATTAATCTTCACTTCAACCAGTTTGTTAACAAGGCACAAACACTCTCACATTCAGCTTTCCCAGCTCCTCACGTCTGCGGTTGGACTTCCCATCTAAGTGGCGTTAGCTGTAGACCCTCCTCAGCCTCAAGGAGTTGTCACCTTTATCTTTTGTCACCTTCAAACCACGTATCGCTCCCAACACAACTTTCAGAGGAGAAATGGAAATGCCAGTGGTTAGGCACTTGGTTGAGAAATGGGTTGCAGCCTCAGGTGGGAACAGCGTTCCCATGGCATATAAATGTCTGCTATATAAAAGGGAGGGACTGTCTCCTCATGTATAAAGAGCTCGGTATTTATTCATGCCCAAAAGGATGGCTTAGTCCAGGAGGGAACGTGAATCCAGAATATCCTAGTTAAGGAATATGCCTCCCACATGTCATATTGCAAATACCTTCGTTAGGCACCTTGCTTTGTGAACATTACGCTCAAAGCCCAGACTGTGGATGCAGCAGAATTTCTGAGGTGCCTCAAAAATATCTGACAGGCCTGATTCTGAAGCCATACTGCTGTCCCCGTGTGCAGTCCACCCTAGCTCAGAGCGGATCATCGTAGGGTCAGCGCTTCAAATACCACAAACATGACTGAATAATCAGGTCTTTGCATAACACTCTGTGTTGCACATAATACACGTGAAATAATAAAGTCAGGAGAACTCCTAGGCGATTACTGCAAAATACCAAAATATTTTTCAGCATTCCTATTTACTTTGTAGTACAAGGAAAACAGTTGCCTTTTTTCTTCCTCCTGGGCCTGTAACCCATGATATACCGTATGACATTATGAGCACTAGCAGCTGAGGGCTTTTTAACTAAATGAGCATGATATTTCTTTTGTAAGTTCAGCAAGAGGTCTGGCTCCCTGTCCATGTCATTTCGTGAAACGTCACCCTTGTAGACATGTCCAGAAAGAGCCATACTCTAAATCAGCTGACAGTAAAGTAATCAGTTCAGAGACCCAGGTTAAATAGCTCTTTGCACCTAGAATCCACATGATGAAATTCAAACAAAAGCTGTTAAAAACAGGGAGGAGGGGAGGAAAAAAAAAAAAAAAGGCAGCTTTCCTTTCCTGTCACATGATAAATTAGATCCTAATGTTTATCCAAGCTCAGCAAAACAGCAACCTCTTCCTGCCAGCGAGTTTTGCAGGGTGAGGTGTTGGTGTCGGGGTCCGGCCGTTCCGAGCTGCCTTCCCTGTCAGCAGCAGGGCTCTGAGGACAAACACCTGCTGCCACCCGCTCCCTGCAAGGAAGAGCTTCTCACCAGAAGGTGAAGGAGCAAAGCGCTCCTCTCTTCGCTTCCCAGCAGCACAGGCTTGCATCCGCTGCTTTCTCTGCCCACAGAGTGCTTCATGGTTCATTTGTACTGAAATTTCCTTTGTGAGCCTCAAAGCCACCCTATGCTAGCACAAAACCTCTGCTGAAAATAGTCCAAGATCGCCTACGCATTTTTTTTTGCCTTCTGAATCGAGGCGACGGTACCTTATTTACTCCTTGGCCTTTATAGATGACTTAATGACTTATCAGCAAAATGCATTTTGAACATATTTCAGGCATTTCATACCAAAATGAATAGATGAAAGAACAGGATTTTTGCCAACAGCGCTGATTATTCTTTTGTCAGTAGATAGACGTGACCTGGACTATTGTGTTACCGTAACAAATGTCTCCAGAGGTTGCTAGACAGAGGAGACGCTTTGCCTGAGGGAGAAGGAACAAGAGGGGAAGAAGCTGGAAGGTGGCCTATAAAGAAGAGGACGGAGGTAATTAATGGTTATGCCCATGTATAAAGGTAAGTGCACTAGTAAATGTGTCAGCCCTTCGGCAACAGAAGCCATGACTTGTAGAAACCATGCCTTGACACAGTTCTTCTTTACATCAACATTTTATTTATATAATATGGGTCTACAGGGATCTATGTCAGATTTAAGCGGGTGTAAATCAAATCAGAATTTGGACGTACTGCATCTGATAGGAAGAAAAGTTTGCACAAAACACACAGGAAACTGAAGACATGCAGAAAGCTCTTAAGAGACCTAATAAACTTACACGATTCATTTTAGTGGGAATCATACCTTATGTCAATGCCATAAATATTTTCCAAATTTAGCTGCTATTCCTGCAATCAAAACCACATAAACCCACTCAAGTACAAACGCACTGAACTCGAAAAGCTTTTCAGCTTAGTTTCAGCTTCAGCTGTGCAATTTGCAGCTCAGAATTGTTGCAGCTGTTGTCTTTTTTGTATGGATTTACAGCAGCAGAAATCCCCCTGGGCAAAAAAGAATTTCTAAAGCAAAGTATCATTTATTTCAATCTTGAGTGAAATATACCTCTAATATCTAATGCAAACGTAGTCTACACTAAGTGAATGTACTGCTTTCAGCACTACTTCAAATAGGTTTCTTTGGAACTATAATGAAAGTACATTCAGTTATAAGTTCAGGACAATAGGGTTGCACATTATTTAGCTATGTGGGGTTTTTTAAAGAATACTTTTAGGAAAGGCCAGATTCATGTGACATAGTTGTGAATAATATTGGAAGAAGAAACTGTCTGGAGCCAAGAATTCAGAACCAGCTGTGATAATGCAGCTCCTGACTAACTAGAACAGGTTTGGATACATTCCACCTGGCTGACCACCTACATCATGAACCCATTTACCCTCGGTTGCCTCTGTAATCAGTGGAGCGAGAGAGCCGCTCCATGGGGGTGATTCAGATCTTTGGTGTGGTCCATGAATCACCCTCTCAAGATGCTTGTCTCTTCTCATTGACTACAGAGGCAGCCTAAGGCAGCCGGACTCCTGCCGTGGGAGCTGCGGTTAGATGTCTAAACCAGCATGAGGTGACTCTGGGCTGGGATGCTGGATGCGTGCAAGAAGCAGCAGAACTTGTTTGTAGGAAAGCAAGTAAAATGAACGTGGATGTCCGTAGAAATAAGCAGTGCCGTTATCGGCTTCATTGCTTTGGATTCAGTAGCCCAAGATTTGTCTGTCTTGTTAATTTTAACTGGTCTGGAATTAAGTTACTGTATTTGCAAGACTGGAGCCTATAGCTTCAGAACCATGGCAATCTATCAGGCTATGTCAAAAATCAATTACCTAGAAAAAAGAATTATGTTATTTTTATTCCAAAACACCTTGTCTACCCATGCACTGATCCCAGGGTGAGCTCTGTAGATACTGAGCCTTTCACCTGTTTATTTCGCAAGACTCCAGGAGAGAACAGGAATTGGTTTCTACACGGATCATTTCAAAATTGAGGCTCCAGCTTTTAGAACGTTTTGAGACCTGTTAAGAGAAAAAAAAAATATAAAGGACTGTATTGTTTTAATAATACATGCAATCAGCTTTATAAATACTCTGACTAGAGCAAAAAGGGTTTGCCTGTGAAGTAACACTTCTGTTCCTGTAAATCGGCATTTGAAGGGGAAAAAAGAAGTTTATTTTCACTTTGTCTGCTATGCAGAGGCTCCTGCTGTTTCAAGTGGCTTTGGAGTAGGCACTAAGCAAATCGGACCATGAGTTCTATGTACTCCGGATCCTCTATTATTAGACCTTTATATTACTGTAAAGTAGATAACAGCATTTAAAAATAAAGAGAACTCATATAGCACGTAAGCCTATTTTTAATCCTTAACTGACTAGATTTCAAGTGATAACATACCTTTCATTACATGCACATTGCCCGCATGAAGTTGTATGCAGCAAGCACTATCTTCATTATTCAGATGCATGCTGAACTGAAATTTTAACCTGTGTATGTGAAGATAATAATTTTAAGGTATCGGTCCCAAATTGTTATGGGTGTAAGCAAGGCAAAATGATTTTTCTGTGCAACCAGCTTCAGCTTATAGGCAAATGAAAATGTAAATAACGCTTTCAGTGAATCATTGGTTTATGTACACAAGTTAAATGCTTATTTTTACCATTTGAGAACTCTCCACTGTCTTCTACAGTATTTACTAAAAATATTAATTTGCTGACATTAATTGGCTGAGATGGTGACTGAAAAACAACACGGCCTCAAAATGAAGTAATAAAGAAAACTGCAACAGATACAAATTCTAAAAACGATGGAAACTTGGAATGACCGCAATGTGTTTTACAAAAAAAACCATTCCCAGTTTCAAGGCAATCCTAAGGCACAGGTGAAATTGTCTGCCAATAGATAATGGTGTATTACGCTGCTATCAAAGAAAGTTAATTTCCCAGTATTATTTTCCTGTTCTGATTAATAGCAATTCTGCCTAGGCAAGCAAGTAATTTAAAACTAAATTTCACCTTCGGCATTTTGAGAAGAAGGTTATTAGGTCGGGATCTGACATGGAAAATAAGTATAGGTATAAGCCATTTAATAGTAAACATTCAGCTCAGCCCACCTACGAGTAGCCTTAAGCAGCAGAGTGACATTTAAAAGCAATCAGAGTCAGAAGAGAACCTTCAGGGAAAACAGACAATACTTTAGAAAAAGCAGCTCTACTTTTGCCAGAGGGAAAAAACCAAGACCTTTGGGAACAGTGCTCAAGTGAACTTGAAACAAATACTAAGAAAAATAATGGAAACATAGTAAGTGGACCTTCTCCTCTTTTGTAATGTTATCATAGGTTCTTTTTAAGTAAATTCCTTCCCTGCTTGCTTTGCTATTGGTCTGTCCTTACCTTTCAGCAGTATACCTTGTGCTGTAAAGTCTACCCTACTCTGGTGTTGAACTAACAAATACATGGAAGGTAGAGCACGCCTGTCAGCATATAAGCCAAGAGGGCTGTAAGTGCTCTCATCCTTAGCTTTTAAAGAAATGCCATGACGTTGAGCAAAATTCCCTGCAGATCTATAAGCCCAAAGCGTGCAGCACACGACCTGGGCGAGAGGTGCAGCGGGGAGGAGAACCGGCAGTGCCTGTCGGAGAAGGCAGGATGCCAGCAGCATCCTCTCTAACGTCAACAGGAGTGGTAGCTGCCTCTGCACCGCCCTGCTTGCACGGGTTATCCCTGCCGCTGGATTCACATTTCCCGTAAAGAAAGGCGGTTTCAGGCTTCCAGTCTGAAATTATAATTTTAGTGCGGCTAAGATAACCCGGCGTATAATTTTGCAATTATACAACTGAAATGGCCAATTTCTGCATCCCCTTCTAGAAAAAAAAACCCAACCTGTTGTTAAGAGCAAGACATATGCAGCTTCAGAGGGCTACTGCTGAGCAGGACTTACACTGGAAACTGAAGCTAATGCTGCCGTAAGTAATTATATTAACCTCCTGTTTGCTATTGGCATAACATGGCTTTCTGTCTGTCCCAAAACCACAAGTGCCAGGTGCCAGCTGAGGCTGGGCTTTGTGCGTGCAGCAGTACCCACACTACAGCGGCGTGTACAGAAGCTCACGGCAGAGCGGCATCCTGCGGAGATGGCAGCGCCGATAGCAGGGCTAACAGTGAAAATGGACTCCTGCCTCTCATATGGACATGTATGAGCACAAGCACCACCACGGTTCACATCGCCCGCTCTAACTGGAGTCACACTTTACATAAAGCAGGTTGTGCTTCTTGACCCATCCCCGTGGGTCACTCCTCTGAGTTCGAGCATCTTACAGGAGTGTGTTTATCTTCACCTGAGGTTTGATCCAGCGTGTCCTCAGCTGCTATTCTTCACATGTAGTCTTGTGCCAGCCTCGTCACGTGCCAGGTCTTCGCATGTATTCTTTTGACTCACCCTAGCTACCAACAGACGATTTGTCCTTTATTACGCCAAGTAATATCTTAGTCACTTGAGTTTTCTTTTTGCCTTTTTCTCTTTGCCTGAATGCCTTGTTCCTTTGTAAAGAGGTATTTACATAGCTTTCGTCAAATTACACGTAATTAACGCTGGCAGTTATTAAATAAAAAGCCATTTACAATCTAGCTGCTGAAAGTAAGATTACATGGCATGTAGCTTGCAAGAGAAAAAAAAGACAAGAGAAAAGGGATAAAAGGTAGTCCTCTCCCTGCTCTTGGTTAAGAAATTGTTATTTCTAGGAAGGTGGACAAAAGCTGAAAAAGTCTTGTGATTTTTTCACAAGTGAGAATAACAGAAAAACCATTTAGGAAATGGTTAAAAGCCGCATGTAAAATATAAAGGGGAATAACTCATAAATGAAAACATAGCAGACTTGACATTGTTCATCTGTGCCATAACAAGGAGGGCAAATGATTTATTTCAAAGCTAAATTCCTTGTTCTCCTGAACGCAGTTCATGTTAAAGACTCTTTGACCTGTACCATCTGTTTGCATTGTAATTCACATTTAAAAGAGTCAACATAAATATTGACTCATGAGCAGATTCTAGCTTAGGCCTGTAAGTTAAGCTGCCACAATACACTTCAGCTTTTGCGCAAAGAGCTAGAGGAATATTGGTCACTTTTTCCTTTCGTGTTACAATCAACCAATCAGTCCGTGCTCCAAATACAGGTCAGATCCTCTCGCAAATCTAAATAAAACTTCTAACTTTCCTTTGTCCCTTAAACAATTTTAAGTGCTGATGCCTAAAACTTCCAGGAATCTTTAACATTTCTTCATATATGAATGTGAAATGTTAAGTCTAGCCAAGCTGAGATTAATTTGGTGGTTTTGGTCTAGTGAACTGTTGCCTTTGCCACAAAAGCCATCGAGGAACTTGGCGCTAACTCGTTCTTTGTAGTTTTTGCCTGTGAAGCCAAAGACTGAAATGACAGGGGCTCACCTATCTTTTGCCATAATCATTCAGGGGCACCACGGAAGCGCACGCAGACGAGAGGGAAGGAGTCTTCCATTCGCTGTGGTCGGGTAGATCGTTTCTAAACTGCACTGTGCCTCTTAAATCTTTTTTTTTTTTTTTTTGGTGTAGCAGGGAAGAAACAGCATCACAGCTCTTGCGTTGACCCAAAATATTAGATTGAATGAAAATGTTGAAAATTATCGTAACTGATGACTGCTCTAACGTATACTAGGAATTAAGCCAACTCCTGCATTTAAATCTGTGAGATTAAAACAGTGGCTTAAAATCACTTTTGCTCTGCCTCTTGAAGATGCAGCAGCTGGCCCCGAATTTGTATTTAATATTTAGTGTTGGCCCAGAAATACAACACAGTTGTTTCTAGCAAAACTAGGGCTGCTCCTGGAGATTGTCATGGGGGTATATTTCTTTACGGTGACAGACGTAAATTTGAGAAGCAGTATTGAGAAATAACCCTGTCAGGAAAGTCTTGTTTTCCAGATTATATCAAATAACTTTACTTAAGGGTGTGTGTATGTATGCGTATGTATACGCAGGCTATATACACATGGAGGGAGATATGTATATATATATACACATACGCAAGCATATCAGGATTTGGGAGGCACGTCATTTTCACGTCCAACATTTTCTTTGTCTCCCATAGTAGACCGTACAGTTTCCTTTCACCAAAATAACACGGCACAAGTTTGATTCCAATATATATTTAAGAAATGTGCAAACGCATAAGTATTTACCTGCTACATATCCATGGATATTCAGCTAAAAGGGGAATATTCAGTATAAGTGATACAACAAAAATAAGTTTCGCAGTACCAGGTTTTTGCTGTAAACAGTATCATCAAATTTTATGCCAGCAAAAAAACCTACAGGACAATTTAAAGTCCTAAGTACCAAATCCAGCGATGTTTTGCTGGGTTGGGTTGCTTTATCACGCATTCTGCAGAAAGGTCAGGATGTCCAGCGGGAGCAATGGGGAAGGTTCTTGACTCCCAATTTGAAGCGCTCATAGACACAGCATCTCTTACCTGTCTCGCTTTGCAGCCAAAACACTGCAGAAAAGCCAGCATGTATGGACACCACTTAGCTCTTCGCAAGGTTTACGAGTGCACAAAGGAAGGGTTTTTCAGCTCCTAGACTTCAGTTTGGTTGCATGATTAGAGTTTTTTTTTTTTGTCTGCCTTTAATAATGCTACCTTTGTAGTACCAAAATACGTGACCGAAAGAAGCCAGCAGCGTTCTTCAGCCAGCAGCTCCCCGTTACTTCTCTTGGCATGGAAACAACAGGAAGCTGCCAGTGCTGCTGCAAGATTTGACATGATAATGTTTCAAAAACAGGGTATCATCTCCCCTACCTGCTTACAAGTGCTGTGGCAATTCCATCCGTGCCCATTTCTCCCTAGCTGAGGTTGTTGTATCCTATTTGAATACATTAAAAACCACGGGAACCATCTGTCTGAATAACAAGGGACTATTTGAGAAATGTCAAAGTCCTCTTCAAACCACCAAGAAAACAAGCATTTGTCCTCCCTCAGGCTTGTGTGTTATAATTGTTCAACATTTAATGATGGGGGGGGGGGGGAATGAGTTTGAGGGAGGGAGATAAGGGATGAAAGTAACCTTTAAAGAAGAAAATGGGACAAGCCTATAGGGCACTTCAGGTACCGTTTAAATAAGAGAAACTGTGATCTAATTTCTCCATAATTCTTTCCCTAGTTCCTCTGAATTAGCCTGAGGGAACTTCTCAGACCTCGCAAAACAAATTGAGCTCCCCACAACTCAGACCTGAGCAACAGACATCAGACTTCGCTGGCGAGGCCTCTTCTGGCAGAAGACATGGCACAACCCTATTAGAGTCACCAATTACTAAAAGTCACCCTTAAAAAATTCAGTTCAACCTAAATGCAAGTATCCCTAATAATATTACTCTACAAAACAGTAAGAATGCTAACCGAGGAAATGCACAACTAATGGCATTACATTATGTGCACAAGCAAACTCAGGATTTTCAAAGGTATTGATTGATACTAAAATTGGTTAAGTATTCCAGCTGGTTTTGTGATGGTATCTGCTTCGAGACTTGGACTAGACACGTCTGCAAACCTTAATTCACAGAAGTAAAGACAGGTGAAATCTCTTTGGCTTTCAAGCTGCAAAATGATCTGGTCCTTACTCAGTAGCTCATCTGATAGAAATGATTACTGGAGAATCCGGAATTTCTAGGGCTGAGGATTTCTCACTCTGACGAGGATTCCCATGTCCATTCCCGCTATAAGCAACACGAGGAGAAAGGAGGAGATACTCCTAGGGAGAAAATCATGATCAGAGTACCCTATGCCATGCTCCAGCTGCGTTTAGTTGCCCACCGAGGCTGTAGGGAGCACAAGCATCAGTTACATATGCCGAGGAGTCCAAGAACTGTTTGGGATCTTGGCTCAGCACCGATGGGGTTTGGACACCTTCCTTCTCCAGCGTTTTATCCGTGTACTGAAGGCAGGATGGAGAATGAGGGTCCCCTCCACAGAGTTACTCTTACCATCAGAGTCCATCGTTTGTGCACGCCTCTTGCTCACATTAAGGTACGTAACCCATGTTACTGTTTTATTTTGTTCGTCTAACATGAACTAAGGGTTTAAATTCTTCTTCACGCACTTGGTCTCGTGAATAAAGTGAAGGGAATCCAGGCGGGACTGCTGGTGAATACGAAATTCCAGCAAGTGCAAGGAAAAAAACACTGCACAGACTGAAGGGCCTTAATAAATACAGTCATCTAAGATATACCATAACTTTTAATATCCCTCAAAATTCCTAGACCAGATACGGAATTTGACGTTTTGATTTAAAGAACCACACGTACTCTACGGAGATAGGAAGTTCTTCAGCATCAAAGTGCTATTTTTTTGGTAAAATGTAGAGTACGTTTCACAGAAGATTGTATGAGCAGGTCCACAGTGAATAACTTATTTAGGTGGTATATAACAGAGCTGCAAGTAGCCGTTAGCTAGAAATGTACGCTCTGTTGGCTTTAGCTCTAATTAGATTTAATTCATCTGCATATATATTAGCTACTTCATGCACAAACATGCAATTAAAGACACAAGTCTGAATCTTACCGTTCAATCTGAATACAGAAATGAAAGCTCCATGTGCTAAACCGGTGGTTAGAAAAATGTTGAAAGTAAATTTCTTAAATTCTAGCCCTGCGTTCTCTCGCTCTCCCTGTCCCAATGGGGCAGGGGAACCAAAAGGAGAGAATTCAGTCAAGAAATTTCATTTGACATTCCTGCACTTGGAGCTTGGCTTTTTTGACACCGATGGGAGACTGCAGCGAACCTCTCAATTAGTACCAGCTTCCAAACATTATTCCGCTGGCTGGGATAGCCAGAAGGTAGCGTGTTGCAGCCACATGCCCCATGCACTGCCGGGCACGGCGGTTGTCATGGCAATAATGGCTTTGGGGGTAATTCAGGCTATCCAGGGTTTCCCACGTTAGGGACTTCACAGTCGGGAAGCTGTGACTAAATTCTGCTCATGATGAGCATAACAAAAGAAAAAAAAAAAGATAGGATTTGGATCCCAGAAACCATGGGCCCATACCTGCCAGGTGCTGCACCCTTTTAATTCGTATTTTCTCTGCAACTTTTTTTTTTTTTTTTTTCAAAATTTGGCAATATGCCTTGAAGCGACAGGAAGCACCTTGCAGGGAGACCACTGGGGGGGGGGCAGGGGGGGAAGAGATAAGCGTTTAGCTCAATTGTTCACATATTTACTTCTTTTTTATTTAACAGATACGGGAACCTATTCCTTAAAAAAAAAATATTCTATTTTTAAAAACAAATAGTACAATTCTGAAAAAGAATGGTAAAAAGATGAGCTAATTTGGAGTGGAACTCTAAAGTGAAAAGCCTGTGAATACTCAAAATCTCAAGGCATTAATGACAAGGAAAGTTTTGTAGCTTAATTTTTATACCAAACCTTTCTCACAGTTTATATGCGCACTGTAGAAATCTGGTACCAGGTTTGCATACAAAAATCACTTAACTTTTGTACAGAAATGCCGTCTTCAGGCATCCCTTTTGATGTATCCCTTTGGACAAATCTTTGCCACAGGTAGCGCATACACTTGTGGAATAGCTGTTAAAGCCCTTTTAAAAGTTAGACTTATTAAATTCTGCAAGTTATTTTCTGAAGTTAATAGTCCTGCTGGGATCATGGTTGGGTGGAAGGACAGTAAGGTGGATTGAAAACTGGTTGAAAGGCAGAGCTCAGAGGGTCGTGATTAGGGGCACAGAGTCCAGTTGGAGGTCAGTGACGAGTGGTGTTCCCCAGGGGTCAGTACTGGGTCCAGTCCTCTTCAATATATTCATCAATGACCTGGATGAGGGGACAGAGCGCACCCTCAGCAAGTTTGATGATGACACAAAGCTGGGGGGGTGGCTGACACACCGGAGGGCTGTGCTGCCATACAGAGAGACCTGGACAGGTTGGAGATTTGGGCAGAGAGGAACCTGATGAAATTCAACAAGGGCAAGCGTAGGGTGCTGCACCTGGGGAGGAATAACCCCCCGCACCAGGACAGGCTGGGGGTGACCTGCTGGAGAGCAGCTCTGTGGGAAGAGACCTGGGAGTCCTGGTGGACAACAGGATGACCATGAGTCGGCAATGGGCCCTCGTGGCCAAGAAGGCCAATGGCATCCTGGGGTGCATCAAGAAGAGTGTGGCCAGCAGGTGGAGGGAGGTCATCCTCCCCCTCTGCTCTGCCCTGGGGAGGCCGCATCTGGAGTTGTGTGTCCAGTTCTGGGCTCCCCGGTTCAAGAGGGACAGGGAACTGCTGGAGAGGGTGCAGCAAAGGGCTACCAAGATGATCAGGGGACTGGAACATCTCTCTGATGAAGAAAGGCTGAGGGATTTGGGTCTCTTCAATCTGGAAAAAAGACGACTGAGGAGGATCTTATCAACACTTATAAATACTGAAAGGGGGGATGTCAGGAGGATGGGACCAGGCTCTTCTCAGTGGTGCCCGGGGACAGGACAAGAGGCAACGGGCACAAACTTGAGCATAGGAAGTTCCACCTAAACATGAGGAGGAACTTCTTTACCCTGAGGGTGGCAGAGCCCTGGCACAGGCTGCCCAGAGAGGAGGTGGAGTCTCTGTCTCTGGAGACATTCCAAACCCACCTGGACGCGTTCCTGTGCCACCTGCTCTGGGTGACGCTGCTCTGGCAGGGGGTTGGACTGGATGATCTCCAGAGGTTCCTTCCAACCCTATGATTCTATGATTCTATGATCAATAGGAATAATGGAATTAAGAAGTGGAAAAGAAAACATTACAAAAATTGTCAACATTTTAATTGCAAGATTATTGCTTTACATAAAAGTTCTATAAAACCAGGCTCACCTGTAATTCAGATGCCAACAGAAAATCCCAGTTGGATGCTTTTTACATCTCTGATGACAACAGTCCAATTTTCTCTCTGTGTAGCTTCAAAGAGCACAAGAGCCTGGTCTGAAGGCTTGAACACTATGAAGTAAATGAAAATGCCAGTTTGGTAACTTTTTGAAACATCAGACATACAAAGTTGACACGAAGCTGTTTTCCTTAGCAAAGGTACTCACTACATTGTATTGGAGATGTAATCCTCAAAACCTCTTTCATAGATGTTATTTTTTATATAGCAATCTCTTCAGAGTCTTAGAGAATACATACAAAAGCCTTAACCTGGCTACAATAGCCGGTTACTCTGAAAGCTGTTTTAAGTAGTGTGACCTGCCAGAAACACAGCACTACCCTTTTTTTTTGAGAAACTAAACCCCAAGCTGAAAGAAAGGCACATTACCATCCACACAGCATATTTGGAAAACGATGAAAAAGCTTTCAACTTCCAACACTGATCTAATCACCGTAATTACTGAATTTAAGCTCAATAAGTACTACCAACTTAAGATATTTTAATTGCGTATATTACATCAAATTTTACAAGAACAAATCTGTTGTTATTTTATTTTTAGTCTGTTCTAAGGCATGAATGCATAATGCTCTCAAGAATGAAACGGTAGCAGAAATAGCTCTGTGGATGAAACTTATGCCTATGTAATCATTAAGAGTGCCTGTAAGTTTATTCCATGCAGATTCCCACGCAGAAGCCTGCATTAGTCTGTGCTTTCCCAGCAGCTGAGTAAAGCTGTGCTTCCTTTTCTCTAAACCTACCATTCCCAGAACCCATTGCAACACACCCTCGTAATGTGAAGTAATCCTCAGCTACAAACGTTTTTACAAAGACAAAGATTGATTCTTTCCAAGTTCTTGAACCTTTACTTGAAACTCCTTCCCCTACCCCTCGTCCCACCCCCACAATTCCTATTTTTATGGTATACATTTAAAACTGAGAACTAGTTTCTGTAATTCTACCAATGCATCCTTGCAATAAAAACACTGGCAGAAGAAAGAAGTAATAAATCAAAAACAACTTAGAAAAACATTTTCCATGCTGGAACACATTTTAAGGACATACGTGGTCCATGCAGGGAATGGGAAGAATAGCACAAACCACCTTTTAATAATTATGAAAGAAACAAAGACAGTGATTAGAAATAAAATTAAATTGAAAAATACTTAACCAAAAAGCTGAATTAAGAACATGCTGAGTGCCAGAGAGAGCTCAGAGATACAGCATGCGTTACTAAGCTTTTTGCATTAGACAATTAAATGAAACAATTAGATTTCATAAAGTAGCCAATTATGTTAGGATGGAAACAAAGGCTGGACGAAATACAGCTGCTTATGTCTGGGGAATGGAGAAAAAGGAAAACAAAGCATTGCATTTGAAATATTCATGGCAACCAATTTGTATAAGAGGAATTTTAATTAAAAGTCTAGAAAATTTAACTCAGTAATGAAAAGAATTTAAAAAAAATCCAAACAAACAAACCCCAAACTTAATATGCAACATATAATTGATATCTTCCAAAATTATAGGACATGGCAGCAAGTACCAAAAGGGACTGTGAAGTGACATGGAAAAACAATCCTCCAAAACAATCCTCCATCCCGAGATGACACTTTCGACTCTCAGCATGTTTTGATGTGTTGATTTCTCAAGGCTGTAAGGAAACAAGAGTCTCAAGAGACTGAAAAGGTTTTATTAATTCCTCACAGGCAGAAACTCTTGCAGGGTATCATAGAGAATTTGATAAAATGGGTAATTAAGTTACTTGTCTTACGCATTTAAAGCTTTAAGTGTGTGTGAACGCTTCAGTGCCAGCATGTTTCACGGAAGCCTCTATCAACTTGACTTCTGAACACACCTTCTAAAAGCCTGAACAGGTTTAGAATAAGCTGTAAGCTGTGTTTTTAATTAATTATAAAACAAATACAACATCCTTACCACAGCACGACTAGCAGAGAAAACAGTTGCGAGGCACTTACTCACAGAAGGCCTATATCCCATGCACATGCTGCCCTGCCACTCGATTTTAGGCTCCTGAGGGCTCGCAGAGAATTTTTTTTCTCTTATGCTTCTCTGAGTGACAGCATTCAAACGCTATTCCTGCTAGGAAAACTATAGCCTTTTTAGCACTTCTGAGAAATTCCGTAACACAGCTTTTTGCTTTTTTTTTTTTAATGTTCCAAGAAGGACACTGGTAACATAACGCCCATTTAGTGCCACTCCTTGCTTTAAAACTGTCCTTAACATTTATCTTCCCCCAATTAGAGATCATCATAGACAACAATCCTGTAACATAAAAAAAACCCCAGTTCCATTTATTTTGTTTTTAAGAAAGTACTTTTTAATGAAATGTGCACAAAATTATACAATATAAAAATTGAATTTATAAAAATACGTATATCTGAGTCGAAAATACTTCATTTGAAAATAAGAAGATTGTTAACTGGATCACAATACATTTCAAATTGCACCATTTTCCCTTACCCCTCCTCCCAATAAAAAGTTTTTGTTCCCTTTGTTCCATTTTGTTCCACTTGATTTTGTTCTTACATGATCAACTTTTTTATCTCTAATAAAAACAGTTTTAAATTGGCCCTGAGGTACTGAACAGATTGATGCAGTCTAGGTCATTGGCTTCATATGCAGTAAAACATCCAGTATGTACGAATCCTTAAAGGAACAAGATTTATCATCTTCTGAGGCAGGATATTTCTTGTAGCTGATGAGCGCTTGGCTACAACTGACAAGTTATTCCTACTTATTCTTAAAATATCCTGATTATATCCAGTAGGCAGTGCACTACTTTTCGTATTCCAGATAAACGTATCTTATACAAACCAGAAGACTTACTACAAGTGCACAAGAAAAACATGTTATTGGTCAGATTGAACTTGGAACTGATGCAGAGCTGGTTCACCACAAACAAAACTCATCTTCACTTCTACTCCACTCTGCTCACAAAGATTGCTTAGAGGCATGAAGAAAAAGAGCCTGAAGCGATTCTTTTCTTTAAATACTGTAGAACGAAGACCGTATCTATTAAACAAAACCCTCTAAAACATTTGATCTAGTCATTTAGCTGAAGGACAGGGCTGTATCTCCTACTGGAAGTCTGGAATTGACAATCAATACTGATAGGTATTGGAGCAGGGACTTAGAGAACTGCACCTGCCCAAAAGGCTGACAGGTGGAAACTTCTGTATTACCCATTGTTCCTCTGCTTGGATACAATCCCTGATATTTAGTATACTATGATTAAAAAAATACTTCTGTGAATCATTTAAGGGAAAACCTTAATAAAAAGGTAAGTCCACTTTACAGCAGTTTCCATTAACTACAGTCAAGTATTCATGTGTCATCTTCTAAACGAGGAGCACCAACTGCAACAAAAACTCAAAAAAAATTATCAATGTCACAACATTTATGCCGAGTAGTGGTATGTTTTGTGCTGACACCCGGCCTTCACGGTAATGGCACCATGTAATAAGAACCTGAAAGGAGTTAAAGTCACACAGGTACAGTAGCAAAAAAGAAGCCTCTCAAGTATCTATTTATGTAGTTAGAAGGATGTTTGCAGTAACAAACACTCCTACTCATTCAAGCAACAATGGTTTCAAAGAACTTTTCCCCCTCACATAAGGGACAGTCCCCAGAGGCCTCTACAGTCCTGCATGTCTTTAAGCTTGTGCAATTTTTCCAGTCTTAAGTTAGGCATGAAGGCCATTTTTCGAAGTCTGTTCCAAATTAAAGATGAAAACTGAATCTGGTCTAGTTCATAAATCCTCTGCAAGTTTCTTACAACCACTTCCCAAAAAAAATGTGAAGGAACAGGAATGAACTAAAAAACTGCAGAGGACTTGGAAGAGGAACTGGATCTGGAGCAAACTTTGAAAGAACAAACTGTGGCAAAAGAAAACTGATCTTCATTGGGTATCACTAGAGGAAAGTCAGCACCACATACTGACTCTCAGTAGGCTTTCACACCCCTCCACTAAAAAGAAACCAAATTGTTTTCTTTTTTTTTCTTTGTTACAGTACAGACTTTTGTTACCCAAGAGCACAGATAACTGCAGCATACTTATGAGGTCAGCTGCAACTTCCAGCAGACATGACCAGACTCTATGATATAGGTTACAAAAGGAATAGTAAAGAATCTTAAAACATTCACAGAGGTAAAAAGAGACTATACTGTAAACATCTGTGAGATGCACACAATTTCTTTGATAGTTTCAAGAGAACATCTCCTTGAGGATGATGAAGGCACTTGATACAGACATTTGATTTCAACTGGTTAATTTCCAACCTGGCAAATTTTCTGCCAAGAAAAAGCCACCACAATAGTTACTAGGCCTATTGCACTGCACTCTTAGGGCCTGAGGTTACAGTTGTCTTAGTATCCTTTTATGGAGAGCAAATGTATTTGATAAATTATGGAAGATATTATCTTATGCTAATGAAAAAAAAAAAACAAACCCCAGTACACAGCTAAGAGATCTACCCCTGCCTTTCACCCTGCAGTTATAACAGTGCACACAAATAAAAAATATCCAATCCCCCCTCGAAATTTTAAGTTACAGTTGCCTCAGGAGTGTCCCATGGATGTATTTCCAGCTAAGAGTACAGCAAATATTGTTTTCAGGTGGGTAGCAGAAAAGTGTAAGAATTTCTACCAAATGGAATTTAGGTCTTCTAAGTTAAAATCTCTTAAAGGAAGCATCAACCTACACGGCATTACCTGAATGGCATTTGTTTTTATGTCAATCTGACCACGAATCAGCCTATTAACACATATAAATTAATGGCAGAATAAGTAACAGGAACCAATGATATTGATTCTGGTTCAGAAGAGTAGAAGGCACTTTTAGTTTTTTTCATCCGTATCTGTGGGATAGGGAAGTGTTGTTATATAGATTTCACCTGGTTTCAGTGTTCAGCTGCAAGAGTTTCTTTTCAACTTTGTCTGCCACCAAATTCATATTACAGCCCCGAAGAGCTTTTATTAAGTCAGCCACCTTCGCATCTCTTCCCTTCCATTTCTGCCACTCTCGGAGTGACTGATGAAACTGTTCACGCAAGTTATGTGGATTGGCTGCCACTATTCTTTCTAGTTTCACTTCAGAAATGTCAAGTTTTCGCATCAGCATTTTCCACTCTTTCCCGATGTTATCACATATGACTTCAATAGCTGCCTTCTGAAGACCTGAAATAGCAGAAATATATCAAGTTAGTGACGGATTTACTAAGAAATAGAAGAAAATTTTTGTTAGGGTTTTTTTTTTTAGCAAAATGTTGCTACTCTTGCTGCATTGCAAATACTGAAAGTCACACCATGTTCTGAAAAGCCACTGGATATACTTGGAATCCCAAGTACATAGCAGGATTTCCAAGTGACCATTTGATTAAAAAAAAAAAAAAAAAAAGGAAGAAATTAGAAGTTTCCACCCCGGAAAGCTGTTTGCAGCATATGCTGCCCTCATGGTATGTTTCCAGGGTGCAACACAGCCCAGTGCAGCAGTTTGTAGTGGAAACACCCTTAGCAGTGGGCTCTGCTAGAGCTGGCACTGAGGGCAGCCCTGCTCTGTGTCCGCTCTCAGCATACCCACAGCTGGGGGATGCCTACAGATTTACTGGGGTTGCCTGGGGAGGGGAGCAAATGAAAAAAAATAATCCACCTACGTTTTTCATGTGCATCTGGTTGATCATCGGGAGCATTAACTTCCCCTTCCTCTTCGAACTGCTTCAGCTGTGAGACCAAGTCTTCTCTTTTAATGTTCTTAAACAATTCTTCAAGAAACGATACCTTGTCGCTTGCAATTAGCTGCTGCTCGAGGAGGATGCCAAAGAGATCCCTACCGCTCCGCACAGACTCCAGTCTCCTTTTCGAAATTTCCCTCCGGCAGAGAAACTTCAGGGAATCAAGCTCAGCGTCCGACAAGCTCGAGGAGAAGGAGTTCAGCAGAGTCAAGAATGGATCCATGGCGCCGAGGCCTACACCGCAAACCACCACCAGGCCCCGGGGCGAGACAGCGGCCGGGCGGGAAGGCTGGCGGAGTCCCGTCCCCGCCCTCCGGAGGCGGATTAGCGTTCCTGTTTTCACAGAGAGACTTCCCGGGAGGCCGGAGGGCACGGGGGAGACGAGGCCCGGCCTAGCCCGGCCTGACCCCGGCGCCGCCGCGATGGCGGAGCGCTGACGCTGACCCTGACCCCGCGCCCGCGCGCCGGAGGCGGCCTTGCCCGGAAATCACATGACGGCGGCGGTGGCGGCGGCGCGTTGCCCTGCGCCCGCCACAAGATGGCGGTGGCGGAGAGGGCTCCGTCACGGCCGGACGCGGGTCTCGCCGCCGAGGCGTTAGGAACCCCGCGGTGCTCAAAAGGCCCTCGGAGGCGAACGGGTTTGTTTAATGGTGCCGAACGCAAAAGGTGTGTCGGAGCCAAGCTCGGCGCGGTCGGTCTCCTGCTGTAGGAGGAGCAGGGCCCGGTTTCGGCGCCTCAGCTGAGCTCGAAGTTGGGGGAATCCTAAGTTCCCCATTTAATAAGAATTATTTGCCTTCCTGTGAGGTACCTAAACCTACATGGGTTAGGTTTGGGGGTTTTTTGCAAAAAGGGAAAAGGAAGTACAAGGATGAAAGGACTTGCTCGGCAAAGAACGATAAAGGCCGCATCAGAGCTCCCAAGGAGATGCTGCTGTTCAGTGCATGTCCCTCCCCGGCAGCTGCCCGGCAGAGCAGCCTCTGCCCTCTGTGCGTGGCCTGACACCCCTGGCGTTTCCTTGCAAACACAGGGCTTGCAGCCTGGGCTTCGTTCCTCACAAAGATTAACTGTGACATGAAGTAACTCCTGACCTTTCAAAGGGAAGAAGTGGGGCAAATGTTGCTTCCTTTTATTTTGAAGACAATTTTTATACAAGGTGAAAGGTGGTGAACTTGTCCTAAATGGGAAAGTTCCAAGTTCATCCCATGATTTCTAGTTCCCCAAAGTTCAGAAAAAATGTAATGTTTTTTTCTTCACAGCATGTGTAGGTAGTTCAAGATTTCCCTTCTTCCTTTTGCGAACCTGGCATGTTGATTCCCCAAGCTACCCCATTTCCAGTACAGCCCCTAATTTATTATTGTTGCAACACACAAATAGACCTACAGTCCTCGTCATAAAATGATTGCCATCTCAGATACACAAGCTTAAGCGTTAGTGTTCTCTGCGCCTACTTCCCCAGTCCTGCATTCCAACATCATGAACAACTCCACTCCCAGAACATTTCTAGAACTCCCACAGGCACAAACCCTCCTTAGATAAAACGGCCAGATTTTCAGCATCCTGTTTCAGTCTGTTAGACAGAGCCAGTCTTACACATGATCAAGAAAGCCAATGTGTGGAACTGGCTACATGCACAAAGCCCATCTGTGCATCCACAGCAGTGGGCACAATGATAAAATACATATTTAATACTGAATACAAGATTTGTTTCCCATATAATCCTCCCAGGTTATATGAACAGTAGGCAGCCTCATCTCCTCCAAGTAAACATTCCCTTAAAATCATTTCCTTTGCTATAGCATTAGCAATATTTTCTTTGATTTTAACCAGATAACCCCAAAATTCACGATAAATTTGTGACTTCCATCACCCTCCTTCACCACCCCCTCCCCCTTATGCGCCTCATCCAGGAAAGGTGACAGGCACCTAATCAGGCCAACCTGAAAAAGCAATTAACATGCATGTTACTCCCAGTCTCCCAGGTGAAATATAAAAACCTGTTGAAAAGAGAGATTTTTGTGTAGTCCCTAAATGCCGCAAATTGGAGGGAATTAACCTGTTGCAGGATCTGATGGTAAAGTAAATAGCAAGAGGAATTGGCACTGAGAATTGGAGCTGGGGTGAGCTGTGAGTTGAGAGATGTATTTTCTTTCTGCTGTTCTGAATATGCTTTAAACTGAAGCAAAGAAGATTAATAAAGAGAGTAGTGTGATGCCAAGGACAAATGTATTTGCAGCATGTGGATTAATTTAGAAAGCAAATGTAAGCCCTAGTAACAATATAAGAAGTATAAAATCCAGTTAAATAAAAACCTCATTTTAATTTTGTCTACAAAACAGGAGAAACCAAATCACACGGTGCATAGCTTGTGCCTGGTGATGGGAGCTGGCCGAAGTCAGAGGCAAGTCTATGTGAAGGAAGTCTAAATCAGTGTAATTTATATCTTTATTCTCTCTCCCTTGACATGCAATTGAAAACAACATCAACTAAGATTTTAGTAGTTTCACAGGAACTTAGCGGCCAGGTTCAGCACTGATGTACAAGGAGGTGTGAAAGTGATTCCGTACATCAGTGTAACTCTAAGGGAGTCTAAATTAGTAACAAACGTGGAACTAAAAGATACAAATAATCATTTAATTAAGATATAAATCATCACTTAAATGCTTTTAAACTTCCTCCTAATGCCTGGCATAGTGATTTAGTAGTCCCTTTTATTATGTCTATTATTATATCTGACCCGTTAACTCTACTTTGACACATTCACAGATGGAAATAGCCAAGCAACGTGCTTTCCTCCAGTTATTTCCTTTGAAAGCAGTTCACGGGGCTTTAGCAAAGAAAATATTTGCCAAGGTCAACAGATCATAACCACTCCACATCAGAACAAAACTTAACAGAAGTGATTTATTAGACCAGCTCAGATTTCAGTGGAAGTTTCCCAGAAATTAAAGTGCTATGAATGATCCAGTTCCTAACTAAATAAGTTAGTGGTTTCTTGAGGCAAGACTTGCGAAATACTGCAGAGGGAGCTCGAAGCCTGGGAGTGTTTCAAATCGAGCCTTCATGGTTTTCACTGAAGGAGTAGGGGAAAGAGCAAAACAGGTTCATTTCTGCCGAGCCTTCAGTGAGGTGTCGGTCACCAGGGCGTTCAGGCAACAAACACCCGGTTAGAGACTGTGGACACGAAACGGCGAAACGCGTGGCTGCCCTTTGCGGGGTCTTTGCACCGTCACACTGCGTGAATAAATGCGGGGTGGCTGAAAGGTTGCTTGGGAGGGTTCATGACTCAAAAAAGCCCCGAATAGTAAACGTTTTGGTAAAATGTATGCAGCTGTACTGAACCACGGGTGACTCAGATGCATTTGCGTGGAAACTTTGAAAGATGCTTTGTGTTTTCCAGCCAAGGCTACATACATTTCCAGCTATCCCTTCTTTGCTCTAGCATCCTACTCTCATCAGCCATGGGGCTGTGGAAATGTCTGACAGTTTCTGCAGGCACTGCAATCCCTGTGATGTAATCTAATTTACTATTAGTGTTCATTAACGTGTGTGCAAGTTGCTAAGTCTGCCTTCGGTGACTGTTTTCTCCATCACTGTCAAACAACTTACTCTTCATATGACAAATAGCTTTCTGTAAATATTACTAGTTTGCCTTCTCTTTTCTGCCAGCCCCTCTTCACTAACAAGGGGTGTGCTTGCAGCCTGCTGTTGGCACACCAGAACTAGTTTTAATCTCGCGATTTCAGATGCTGGTTGCAACACAGGCACTTCAGCCCAGTGTGTGGCATGCTCAAATCAGAGATGGTAACGCAGGTATTCAAAGAAATCTCTCTCCTTTCTGAGGCCCACAGCAAGGGCTGCACACACCGGTAGAGTTTCCAGTGTTAATACATGTATTTTTCTTCTTTGTTTTTGTTCTGGGCTACAACATACTATGCTTATCTTTGATATGTTTAAAGCTTAAATCACTGCTGTTAGTTCAGTCCTGTCACGTGAAGGTGAAGCTCTGCTCCCGGGTTTGTAAGGTGCAAAGGATGTGCTTCTGCAGGATCTCCTGTCTGGTTTTACAGAGCACAGAGAGGTGAAAGACTCAATGGATCAGGGCTATATCTTCACAGACTTGATGGTGGCGTTGCTATGCAGGATGAAGAGATAGTCAATAGGTGTCTTCAGAGGCAGAAACTGGAATCAAGGAGTGCTTGCTGCTCTACTGCTGTTTCGTTACAAGCTGCTTAATGGTACTTATTAGATTGGCTGGGCTGATTGTCAAGGTGGAGGTAGAATTGTCAATGGCATATGTATTTGTTTGGGTTTTTAGCAAGCGGAAGGAAAAGGGGAATATCCATAAAGTGGAAGTGGCGTCAAAATTCAAGCCATTCCATTGTGATAAGAGAAATCTTTATGCTGATGCACAGCCTGTGGGTGGACTGCATGGTGCTTTCAAAAGCCCTGCAGCTAGAGAGGGCGGCGCTCTTGCCTTTTGGACCCAGTAATAAGAAATGTGATGGGATGCAGTTTCTAGTTGCATGAGTCCATAGAAACTAGAGTATTTAGGAGCTACAGTGTTTTTAAATGAAGCAGCTCTGAGAAAACTTTTCTAGCTTAACAGACAACTCAATAGCAAATAACCCATAAAATTCTCATCCCTAACAGTTCTGAGAGACAGGTTGGACAAACTTCTTGGCTTAGAGAAGATATATTTAACCCTGTCTTAGCGCTGAGAAATTGTTTCTCTTTTGAGGTCTAGTCAATATTCCACTTCTTTTATTGTAACTGCCATTCTCTCTCAAGGGAATTAGGAGCATCTCAGTTTTTCTTTTTTGTTTTCAAGGTAAGAGCAGTATTAAAAAAATGCAGCCCCCTCCCTGCTAGCTGAATTGGGCAGTAACAGGTTTTTTGTTTGCTTGCTTGCTTGCTTGCTTTTTTATTCCTTCAGGGACTAAACTGATTTCCATAAAGTTTCCTAATGTACTTATTCAATGCCTCTCATCCATTGTTTGTAAAATCCTAAAATGCATGGTTTCAGTGAAGACAGTTTCTGCATTTTCTTTTGTGAATGAATTGATCCGTCCATGTTTCTTTTATGAGATATTACCTCTCTGTTGCTATAACGTCTAGCATAGAAAGAAGTGCTCTAGTAAAGAAATTATATGTAAAGAGACTTGGGATCCTAGGAGAAAACTGTCCGTGACAAAAGGGCCTATAAGAAATGTCAAATTATTGTGTGTTGAAAGAGAGAAAATTAGAAGCAGAGTGTGGGAAAAGTAAATAAGTATAGAAAAGAAAGTGAACTCCGGCATGAATAGGTTGTATACAGATAAAAGATCTGGCCACGTAACAACAACAACAAGCAATAAGTTGTTAACAGATGCTTGAACTTAATATTGAAACAGAAGAAGTGTTGATATAATTCTGTTGATATAGTTCCGTTGTGTTATTGTTGGCAGAAGAAGTTAGTTTAACTTCAGGGGAAGGGTAAATTGTAGTCTTTTGTTTATTTTCTCCAGCTAAAAACCTCTGACTTGACTTTTTACCTATTTTTGTAGTGAATTTTCATCATACCATGTAAGTATGAAATCATTCAGACAAACATTTCACATGTCAATAAAGCTGTGTGTATAGATTAGGCCAGCACATTTTATTCCTCTAAACCGTATTTATTGCTCAAGCTCTGCAACATCAATTTTGCACTTGGAAAAAGAGAGAAATGGAAAATGAGGTTGTCTGCACAGGAATGTCATTGTGAAATAAGCGAGGGAGGAAATAAAAAACCTCCCCAAATAGTAGTGAATGATCATTAGATCTCTTTTTGGGCCCTTTCTATTTCTGTTCTATTCAGTCCCTGCTGGAACTAGACTAAGCTGACCTGTAGAGCATTGGAAGTGTCCGCTCTCTGAGGGTTACCTTAGAATTGCCGTGTGAAGTTATTCTGAGCAGTTTCCTCCTGAGGGTAAACCTACTGCAGAACATGATACAGAGATGCCAAATCTCCTGTTAACTTATGCCGAGGTACGTCCACAAACCTGTCTTCCACAGTGCCTCACAGAAATACCGGCGTGGGTCTGAAGGCAAAATATCTCCCTTAGGGTGGTGAAGAGCCACTGGAAATAAGCAATTTGTGAGTCCAACACTCGCTCCGACCCAGTGACTCTCAAACCCATATTGGGACCGTGCCCCATTGCGCAGTGGTGGGATCTATGACTGGTGGAGAGCAAGGCAAAGTTAAGATATGAACTGGAAGTTGCTGTTCATCCAGGGAAATAATCCAGCGGTTCTGATTGCCAGGCTTGAAAGCTACTACTAATTAATTTCTGAAGAGTATATAAATTTGTTCTTTGTTTTCCTGAGGTGCTGCATTGACAGTTCCCAAGCCCAACAAAAACATGAAAAGGTAAATACTTACCACGTTAAGATTTATTTTCTTTGATAGAAAATAAATGGAGGTGTTTTTCTTCGGTCTCCTTCTTTGCATTGGAAAACACAATATTCTGAGCAGCTATAAAAAAGGTTAGGCTAACTTAAAATTAATTATTTTGCAGAAAATGGATCAATTTTGCACTCGTTTGCACCACTTGGAAGTATTTCTTACAAGCACGCAAATAGTGCTATAGCGCAGGACTTCATCCTCCCACCTAAGGGTTTTCTCCTTTATTTACTGAGTACGACAAAGTAGCAGTGGGGCTTTTTTTTGTGTGTGAATCTTCCAGCTGCAATCTTTTGTGCATTAAGAGACGCTGCTTTGGACCTGGTCATTGTCAGGAAAGTGGTGTGAAAAAGGTAACCTTTTTCCCAGCCATGTCTCTGGCTGCGGAGTGCCCTCTTCACAGTCCAGAAGATGCCTTGGCCTCTAAATGTCTGCCAGAGTTACTAGAGTTTTGCTTTGATAAATATAAATGAAGGACCCTGGCCACACTTGCTTGATTTCTGAGTTAAACTCAGGTGTTGTGAGCCCACTACAGTGACTGGAGATAATGACAAACCAAGAGAGGTGGATACATTTCCTAAAAACAAGTGTTACCTTAGATACCATGACTGGCAGTAGAATTACCCATTAGAGGAAAGAGCAGTGGATTTTTGTTCTTCCTTTCAAGAATGTGCCAATACAGTATTTTCCGCCTGAGTCATTATCTCACCGTCATTGAAGTTGGAAGGTGTAAGTTTTTTTCAAATCCGATTAGAGAGGGAGTGCCTTGTCTGCTTGAACACAGTACAGTTATTATCTGGAGCGCTCATTTCCTTTTAAAATGTGAATAGCTTTATACAACCATTAAGTGACACAGGATATGACTAGGTTAGTTACTCATAGGGATTTGGATATAATAAATAGGAAAGCAAATCTGGTTTTGTCATCCCCCTCCCCTGATTCTTGCGGGGCGGGGGGGAGGAAGTATTATTTTCTGCTCTCTAAAGAAACATTTTAATTTGAGCTAGTCCACAGTGTTGTACTCAAAACCAGATACAAATTAGTCTTAAGCCACAATTTGGAGTTCATTTTCATACACAAACATAATGGGAACTTGTTGCATCAGGAATGAAAAGTCTATGAAGGAGCGTGACTCACTGAGATAATAATGGATTAATATAATACAATATCTGTAGCATTTATATATTTTCCTTACAGACGGTATACTTTAGAAGAAGGAAGTTACACCACAGCTTTGTCTGCCTACCCTCAAAAAATGCACCTACTGCATTTTCTTTTCTCTTGAGAAGCTCTTGTTCAAGATACAACCAAAATTAACTTGCAATATAAGATCAGACCCAAGCTCACCCTCTCCTCTATCTCAAATATACATATAAAGATACAGCTTTGCTGTTCCTCACCAATTTTGGAGTGAGGCTTTTTAGGGCAGAAGTAGCCTATGTTACATCTTTGCCGACTACCTGAACCTGGAAGTGATTAACTGTCATTTCTTACCCACAAGAAGACCCAGAGATGATTACCAGCTTAGCTCTACAGCTCTCTCTGGTCAGAGCTAAAAGACAAGTATCATGAAGATGCAGAGAAATTTGGTTTCAGATGTAAAATTCAAAAAGACAAAAGTGAAGAGGCTTAGTAGAATTTCAGAAGTGACTCTTGGTTTGACTTCTTTTGCTCTTTGAAGCCAGGAAGATGTAGCTGAAATCACATTAATTTACTCTCAGGACTTCCACTGTTCCTGAGTAGGGTAAAATACCTCAGTAACTCTAGGAGTGTGGCCCAGAATCCACCAGATTGTGGAGCCGTTTCGTTATGCACCACCGTCTCTTGCTGACCCGAGATGTCGTGCAGTAAAGCTGGAGTAGGCTGGCCTGCTGAGATTTATTACTTTCCCTCTTGATGGTTAATTTCTTGCAATTACCTACCTTCTTTACCTACAGACGTATTTTGAAAATTAATACATTAAGAAATGTGAGCTGCTCATCTGATTAACTACGTGCTCCTACCAGGACAGAGGGGAATTCCATGCTGGTGAGCACTGTGCCGCGATGACACAACGCTATGGTCTGGGTTCAAGGGAGGCAGCACCAGCGTCTCAGCCACTTACCAGCACCTCGCCTTCGGGGCTTGAGAGACTCACCTACTGCAGAACCAAAGGGCTTGTACCACCTGGGACCTGACTTCAATGTTGGAATCTCTGTGAGAGTTTATAAATTGTTCTGATCAACGTTAAAAATAAGTGTGTTCCTAGAGGAACTGTTTATTTTTGATCAGCGAGGATCATGGTATTATTTGCAGTCAGTGGAAAAGGCAAAGCCACCAAGTCCTCACTGATGCTTGGAGAGGTCTCTTCTCTTTCTTACTCTGTTTTCATTCATTTCCTTCCAAAGGACCAAAGCTGTCCAGCTTCCATCCGAACAGAAGACCAGCAGTATTGCACCGCTTGGCAGGATGAGATTGCACATCACTAGAAAAACATTGGCAAAAGCTAGCTGATAACCTACCTACAAGATGGGCTCGCCTTAGGAAACGACTGTTTCTCTTTCCAGAAAAACAACTGTGGCTGATCTGCCAGAACTTGAACCTGAGAACATCAGTCAAAAGCCTTTTCTTCCTCCCTTCTCTATTTGCACTTTTCCCTAGCCTCCGTCTCTTATATTTCAACTGGAGAAGGTGGCCACTCTTTTTTCATTTAGAAGTAAAAATAGGGAATAACCTTTTCTTCTGCACGAAGAAAGATTGCTTAACTACCTGCATTTAACTCCTGCTCTGAAAATCAGACTTTGATATGCTTTTAAGTTTGTTCAGCACAAGCATTCTGCCAAATGTTTTGTGTTATGATTCTTTTTCTCATTTGCTCATTTTTCTCATGAGCATTGTGATGCACACATTTCCCATTTTGGCATGAATTTTCTCACGCAGGTGATACTAAGCAAGATAAAAGCTATGACCTCAAAACCGTCAAACTTGTGTAACTAAGTTCACGACCGTGCCATCATGCCTTTGATTTTCTGAGCCCTACTGATTTGATTTTCTGAACTTTACTGCTCGCACAACTCATCTGCATCAATGTATTTTGGCTTTAGCTGACACTCTGGGTTATAAAAGCACCGTAGACTAAGTTTGACTGATTTTTATTATAAGTGGAAGCAATCATTCAATAAGCAATTCTTAGTCTCGTGCAAAGTGCACTGCAGTCAAAGGGAGTCAAAAGGAAATATTTTCTTTGGCTTCAGATGGCCTCGAATCAGGCGGCATGCATGGTATTAAAAATTAAGGAAAGAGCTGAAAATTAAAAAGAAGCCACATCAATGGTTAGTTTCTTCTTCAGAAAGGCTTGTTGGGCTAAAAAAAGATGGAGGTTAAAAAAGGAACTTTAGTTTTTCTCTGCTGTACTAAAAATGGCATATTTTGTTTGGTCATGGAATAAATAGTACTCAAACATGAAAAGAATTGAACCAGAGTCTGAATGGAATCCATATAAATTTTAAGACATGGTTTCTTCAGCGGCAAAAGGAAAAAGAGCTGTTTACTCTGAAAACTCCATAGGAAAATATAAACGGACTCAAGTGATCTACAAAACTTCAGGAGAGTTCAAACTCCTGAGGTAACTAAGATGAGAAGTAAATTGTTTTATTATTGCTTATTGGAAATCACAACAGCCAAAAAGATCATTAACAGCTCAGGACCAGAGAGCACGAAGGGTTTAAAAATAGAAACGTATCTGTGCCTTGACTTGAGACTTATTCACCCTTAAGCTATTTAAGACTGCAAAATATTTGCAAGACAGTATCTTAGAAACACCATGACATGGAAATCCAGAAGATTCAGGCTCGTACTCTCGAACACAATAGGGTGGGTACGATTTCCTCCCTCAGATGCCAACTGAAGTTGTGTCTTTGCCACAAACTTTGGGTAGCAAGAAGTGAAGAGCATGTTTTAGCAATGGTTCAAAAATGGGCAATGCAGCCGCTGCCAGCTGTAATCTTTCCTACTCTTGTCTGCATTTGCTCTTGGACTATGTAAAGTAAAAAGCATAATGATTTTCCATTTAATACATCGATACATTGGGTTTTGGCTTTTTCTTTTTTTTTAAATCTTTGATCAAAGCAGGGCTGGGAAATGGGGTTTTGTACTTACAATTTTGTGGCAGAAGCATGCCAAGAACAGGCTGAACGCATGTCGCGGAGATACTGTCAAACCAATATGGAATTCACCTGTATTTGTATGAATACAAATATTGCTTATCTTTTGTCAAACCTGGCCCATAGGGCAGCTGTGAGATGCGTCGAGGTAGAGTCAGTTATTTCTTGGTCACTTCCAGAGCCCCACTTCTCTGTTAACTTTTTTTCACCCCCTCATATAGCATAATCCCAAAACTTGTTTCTACTTGCACCACAAATATGAAAAAAAAACTGTCATGGAAAGTACCACAACCACAGTGCAAATCTCTTTCTGGCATTATCTTATATCTAACAGGCTCATATCTACTATTTTGTCTTTAAGAACTGACAAAACCAAACCAGTTACCAACTAGGCAGTGATTTACCTGCTTCTGGTTTTCAAATCTGTTATCTTGGAACTGAATTGCCACCTTCTAACTAGATTTCTAGTTAGAGCATTAGTATTTTCTGGCTGGAAAGGGAGAATTAGTATGAAGCCTCATGCTTTGCCTTCTCACAGAACAGCTAAATGGGAGCAGGAGAAAAAACTGGAAATGGCGAGTCAGGTTCTGAGCCCAGCTTGGCTTGTAAAGGTCCCACAAGGCAATAAAAATGTCATCTACACAGTGCAGCCTTTCTGCTGCCTGAGCTACTTCCCTTCAGGCTTACATTCATCAAGACACAGTCCAAGGAATCCCTGAGTTTCAGTCCTTTAGTTTTACCATTTCATTTTTCTCTTAGTAACGAATACATTTTTCAATTTAAATGAAGAAACCAAAGAGCATTCTTCCTCATTACGAGCCCATTTCAAATGTCTTAGTGAAAGCTCTTACACCTTACCTTCTGCTAAATGCCTAAGACTAAAGTCAGAAGAAAATTAAAGCTCCCAGGATACAATCCATCCCTTAATATTCAGTGTCTATGATCTACGCCTGTGCTAGAAGCCAAACCTCCCGTTGTGCTCATGGAGACAGATGCATCTTAGGAAGGATTCACTGGATCTCAAAGTCCGCATCTAGAGCTGCTGGAACACAAGGTTTACCTTCTACGTTGTTAGGAAGATGCATAGAAATGAAGTAGTCAATACCTGGAAACAAATCTCAGCTCTGGCCTCTGCTGCCTGAGTGCACAAGGAGCACTGGAAAGGGCATCGCGGATCCAGTTTGAGGCAAACGGTGAGACTGTGTTTCTCAAATCTAACAGGACTCAGTCAGACACTCAGAGCACAAGGAGGGATGGGAACAGAACCTGTCCCACAGGAGAAACTCTTGCATATTTAAGTTTATTTCAAATAAGTGTTCAAAGAAAAAAAAAAAAACAACTAAAACAGATTTAGTATATATTTGCTTTTCTTAAAAAATGATTCCATGAAAGAGTTTTATAGTTATGTAAGTAGTAATACAGTTTTTATATACAAAAATCCCATTTCAAACAATTGACTGTACAAAAGAAAGTATAAGCAACTGTTACTATTTCATGACTTCAGCAAATAATGAAAAAAATCTGATAAGTATGTGTTCAGGATACAGTTCTACCATTTACAGGAATGTCAGTATTAAGTTGGGAATATTTCCAGATCGGTATTTACAGATGAAATTCCCTTCGAGGAAGCTCCCCTAAGATTTCTCTTCAGAATAGGTAGCTCACGTTTGGCTTTCTTCTGGATCTTTTGGGCTACCAAGGAACGAGAGGAAGAACACTTTTTTCCAACAGGATGTACAGACAGAATCCTGCTTGATTTATTCCCACTCCCAGTCCTATTGCAGTCGGTGGGCCTGATCTGGTAAACGCTTCCTCCCAGGCATAACGCTCATTGCGGGAATCAATCGGGCAGGATTTGGCCCTACCGTAGTAAGCTATCATAAGATACAAATTTTAAAAATAGTGACATTCCTGCAAGTCAAAATACAACAGAAACAAGAGTTAACAAAATATAAGCCCTTTATTAATAAAAATCTTTGGTTGGATCAATATTTTAAATAAGCTTCAAGAATATTTGGTTAATACAATTTTCTTTCTTCCACATAATTTCTTTTCTGGTACCTTCTTTGGACAGACTACAGAAAAATATCAAGTTTATCACATACTTTAAAACAAATAAATATATCAAAAGCTAAATATGGCATTTTTTTTTTAATTTCTAGCATTAATCTTTAAATTAGTTTGGCAAAGAAAAAAGAAAAGGAGAAAAGAAATAACTAACTTCTCTTGAAAACAGTCTTTTGACGTTTGGTTTTGTAACAAACCATACAGTAGTTAGACTTTAAAGAAATCTTTCATTTTTATTTTTATTTTTCAGTTTTATATTTGCAATGCAAGTGCCATGGACAAGACAAAGCAATAAAAGAAATGAGGTTCATTGCACCAATATTATTTGGAAGTGCAGTTTATCGTTTGACAAAGCAAAACTAAAATGTACTACGCTTAAAAAGAGTTGTTCTGATGGGATTTAGCTAGGCATGGTAAGTAAGGATTTTAGACTTATATTTTAAGGAAGCTCCTTGTACAAAAGATAAGAGTATTTTAAGACAAAAGAAAAGTCCTGTAACTAACTGAAGGTCTGGTCCTGTAGCCCCAGTGCAGGCAAAACTTCCATTGAAGACAGTGAGTGGGACATGGTTTGGATTTACTCCTCTGGCACAGCCTCTGGGAAATGCCATTCAACAGCAGAAAGTCTGCGGGAGCGACTGGCTGTGAAAAAGGGGTGCAGACTCCTTTCTCCTGCAGAGGATGGAGGGCTACAGAGAAAAACCTGTCTACGAATGGGATGTGCTAAAACAACAGGGAAAAGGGAATTTCCTCAGCAACAACAGTGTCCGAGTACTGGGCAGGGCAGTGTGAGTCACTGTAGCTCTACGTGTGCTCGTTAATTCAGGGCATTTAACAAAATGCTCTGTGATCATCTACCTGCTGGGAGGATCTCCGGAATTGTGCTGCTGCTGCTGCCTGGCCGTGAGCGAGGAGCCGCCGGGGGACTGCTCAAACACAGCCGGGGGCACTGAGGTAGCTTCATCCACATCAGTCGTTCATTGGTTAAAAAAAAAAAAAATATAAAAGAACTTTTCCAGATTGACTTTTCTGATGTTTCTGAAGATAGCAGTGCCCTGGGCAAGGTGTCGGGTACACCGCAGATTGCCACCAGTGCCCCACGCACCCGTGGGACTCTAAAGCTCAGCGGGAGCTCTGCTTCTTCCAGACCCGCAGGTTCAAACACAGATGTCTGCCAGTAGAGCTAAAGCCTATCTCGGGAAGCAAGTCAGGCTGGTAGGCTTTACGTGGTTTCTCTCCTGCCAAAAGGAATACCAGGGCACACTCTAAAGCTGATTTTGCATATACGTTATCTAGTTACCCCGCAGACATTCAAGCCTGGGGTTCCAAAAAGATTTTAAATTAGTAGTAGTATTATTACTTAAAATTTACCTTTATTTATGTAGTTAATTAATAGGCTAGGGTCAAATTCTCAGAGAGTCTCTCTATCAAGACGTACTAAGTACCTGCATTTAGTAATGCACACCAACGTCAATAGTGTTACCTAACAATGAAATATAAAAATTCCCTGCATTACTGCTTGTGCAAAAGAAAAAAAACAACAACATTATCAGAAATAGAATGTGGTCCTCCATATTTGCAAGAAGAGCATTTCTCACAAAGATGGGAGCAAAATGGCAGCGCATCCTTCAACATGCACCAGGTTGTCCATTAATGGAGTCCTGCCCTTTACGCGATGGCTTGTGGATCAGTGGAATGCCCCGACGTACTCAACTCCCTCCTCTTCTATACGTCAAGAGGATACGAATGGCAGGAGGACAAGCTCCCGCTGCGGCTCCTGGAGAGTCTGGGGCTGTGATTGTTACAGTTTTCACCTTTTTTCTTGTCATTGTCTTTCCAGGTTTCTAGCATTTGCAGCTTCCCTTGCTCTTCTCTCATGAAGACCTCCACCATGAGAACTTTCTCTTTATGAATCTGCTGACTAATGTCCTTGGGAATGTCTGGGATAATCCAGTCAACAAAGTCACTCATAAACATGACCAAGTTCTGAAAATGAAATTGTGAGAAAATCTCAGCAAGGTCAAACGAAGGGATGGCTGTAGGGGAAGGGGCAATTTTTGGTGTACTTAGGAAGAAAGGACAGTATTTGAGTTGGGCTCAACGGCATGTCAGAAGCCTGATACTGAGCCAAATTCACCTCAAATTCTTGTTCGTGCTAGAAGCAGAGAAAAATGGCAGGCACAGATCTCTATGATTTATGTACAAATACTGTCACAGCCACTTAGAAATCCAGAGGAAACACTGTCATTGATAAATGGTTTACGAGTTTTATATCAGAAAGGCAGAAACAAATAAAAGGTAAAATGATGAAAGTCGGTAAGATGCATTCCAATGAAACGTTTCTGACTTAAAAACCTTGATTCAATGAAAGGGAGGTCTTTCACAAAAAGATACATATTTTGTGAAAAAAAAAAAAAAAAAGGAATTAAAGTTTTGCAACAAGTTGTTTAGATAAGTCAGACTTAGAACACTTGTGTCACAATAACCCGCGTCACTGCTGTGATCGAGTAATGTCATTTAGTGAAAAATTACAAGATTCTGCCTTCTTGTTCAGATGCAAGTTAAACTCTAGCTGGGAAAATTTTGGAAATTTCATTTCCTGGCTAGGTCTAGAAATGAGCTTGGATGAAATTTATGCTGCTTCGGTGAATTTGTTGATGTCCTACTGGAGAAACTGGTGGGACCTAATTAGCATCAGCTTTGTGCTTTGCTTCTCACAAAGGTCATTGAGTTGCTTCTGCATCAAACCAGTTCAGGGAATCCCTGGGGATGAATTTTTCCACTGGGGATATGCCTGGGCCTGGGTGGCTGGGAGGAAGAGGGTGAATGAGGATGGGCAAATTGCTTTTCCATGAAACTGCTGAGAAAAACGGTATTGTCTTTGGCCTAATAACTTATTTCCAAAGGAGCCTTGCCTTATGTAGCTGAAGAAATATGATAACTCTCTTTCTTTCTCATATAAAAACTGCCCGCGGTATAAACCTACCTGGAAAACTATCACAAATGCTAATCTTGCTGCTAGGACAGCCCAGAAATCCTTTGAAATGTCGTACTTGTTTTCGGACCAAGGGGGTTCTCGATAATCTTTGTATCTGCAAAACAAGCCTCAGTAAATCAGTGCTGTCATTCAGAAACTTTAGCACCATGATAATACCCTCTGATTAGTACAAATACATCAATTATGCATAAAGACGGAGTAAACTACACAGCTCAGATAATGTATTTGCTTTTAAGATTGGTTAAAAAAACCCCAAACATATATTTTTCAGACTAATTTTTAAGATAAAAATACTGATCTTACATCCATAAAGTGTGTTACTCTACGTGGTGTTCTCCTTGTTCATGATTAGGAAAAGCTCGCAGCTGAATTTTGCCATATAGAGAGAAGGTGAGAATTTTGCCTTAGCTGTGGCTTAGGGAAAAAATCTATGAGCTAATCAACAATAACTTGTTAGAAATGGGATCAAGAAAAATACATTAAATCTAAAACCACAGCACCCTGTCAGTATTTTGAAAGAATTAGAGCTCCGTATTTTCAAATGATTTTAAAAACCCTGGAATATGGAAGAATGATGGGATGGGAAGAAGAAAGAGGCTAGAAAGCAAATAAACCTGGCATTTTTGTATTGGACCGTGGCACTAACACTTCCGTTCTCTAAGTTCTGTACTAAAAACGCGCTTGCCAACCTCGGTTATCCTGTGCCCAACGATCACCAGTAGGAAACCAGGAGAAAGTAAAAGCTAGCAAAGCTCACACATATGCAGTTTTGGTTGGGTTTTTTTTCTGTTTAGCAGTCATTTTTCTGTTTAGCAGTCATTTCAGCAGATTAAGTTGCACTATTCAAATTTATAAAAAATATTAATTAAAAAATAATATGATTATAAAGGTCTTTTTTTCTCCTGGTCACTTTGTGTGATTTTTTAGTATATGCATACCTAAGTAATTTTTCTTTATTTTCTCCCCTGGAATGTCACTTTCTTCCTTGTTCTCCTCTTCCCCTTCTTACCCCCATTGTTCCCCTTTCAGTTTCGCTGGTGTAAGTGCTTTTGCTGTTATATTTGGCTTTGGTCCCCAGTTCTAAGCATTAAAACATTTGTTTTGAAGATGATGCGTATCTACGGAAGCCTAGGCACTGACCCAGATTGCTTCATAGGGTGAAATATCCAACAATAATTTTCCTTTAAAAATGAAAATAATATGTAGAAATTGTTACAGGCGTGTGGATTTCCTGTACAATGACACTTTAAGTAGGTCTTAAGTTCCAGTGCAGATAAGGATGCTATTAATCTCACCAGAAATTGCGACAGAAACTGGACAAATCAGAGCGATGTACTGTGAAGTCACGGTCATTATATCAAGTAGCATGTGATACAGCAACATGGCATCACAGTAACGTCGTTTTGTTCCCTTAAAGCATCATTGTGCTGTTCATCGTTATTTATCTCCTTTCTTGAAAAAGGGAATATATAATAATAAAAATCTTTGCATGGGCAAACACTGAATTTAACAATGCTAATCCCTATTTCCCAGAATAAGCAGTACTTCATAGCCAGCTGTTGTGGTTGCTTAATATTTAAGCCAAGCCGTTCAAGGCAATGGCTCCATCTGATATAAAAGGCTACCAAGGTGCTAAAAGAGAATTGAAAATACAAGGGCATGTAAAAATTTGTCCCATTCTTAGTCAGCTGTGAAAATAGTCCAAGTTAGTTATCTCTCAAGAGAGTACCTGCATATCTGAACCTCGTAGCCCAGATCCATGGGGTCGTTGGGGGCTGTTCCTGCTTGAAAATCGCTGACATTAAAAGAGGATAGTGTATGGTTGACGAAGCCATGCATGGTGCCATTCTCACTGTACATATACAGGTACACGAGGCGTGGAATGAAGTCGGATGTGAATGAGATCACAAATGCCTAAGCCATAAGAGTAAAGAGTGAGCGCAATATTCAGGCCGTGGTTAAGTTAATAATACACTCGAGTACGTCTTGCCCAAACAACTCGCGCAACTTCAGAAAACAAGGGGGGAGCCCTAAAAATGGAGTATTTACTTCTGCAACAAGGGAGTATTTACTGCTTACTCTTCCGAGTTGCAGGATATTAGACAGACCAGTTCCATGCCAACAGAGATTTCTACCTGGATAACAAGATGAATTCCCCAGGGAATGGAGCGGCCGTACCCCCCAGTGACAGAGGAAAGCAAAACGCGGCACTGCTTCCCCCCGCCCCAGTCACAGCTTGGCCCTGATGTATTCTGTATGGTCCAACTGATGGATTCCCAAGTACTTTTCTGCTCTGACAGTGAACTGACTCTTTAAATTGTCATTGCATTGCAAGAGGCCATTCACTGTATGTGGTTTTTAACTCCATCAAGCTAAAAGGATGAGCGGACCGAGCCCACTTTTATTTTTGTGGTCACAAAAATTGCATTTTATTTGATTACTTAAAAAGGTTTTCTAAAAACATCACACACAAAATGCAAGACAGCCAATTTGACTGAGGAGTTCATCACTTTCGCCTTGCTCATTTATCATTATTATGAAACATTCTCACTGGCATAAATCTCATGTACACGTGGAACAAACGCAGTACAAAATGTTTTACTTATTTTATGATAAAGAGGGGTAGTACATAGATCAGAGAAAGGAAAACAACACTGGATAATGACAAAGAGAGACTGCATCGAAGAAAAGAGGAAAAAAAAAATAGAGAATTATTTCCAAAGGAAAAGAGGAGAAATGGTGAAGACAAATTAAGGCAGCATATCAAATAACCCAAAGAATAGTTTGGCCATTGCACAACAGACGCCTGTGGGCAAAGCGAAGGGGTTTCCAGTTTGGATAATGGTGAAAAAGATGAGAGGGCCCATGGACACGTGGCCCTAAGCCTTACACGACCCCTCTTTTGCTGCATTGCAAACATGTTTTCAGCGGGTCAAGTCAGTTTTTTGTTTTTTCATCTTTCACCAGCTGGGGCGCAATGAAGATGATCAATGTGGGTGTCTATTCATATAGAATATCAGATAAGTACATAAATGAATATATTAAGGTGTGCTAAAATCTAACTTCACTGTTCAAGTGTTAAGCAAACAAAAAATATTTTCATAGACTTTCAGAGCCACCTGAGTGAGAGCAACGCAGTTCGAGGCCAGATTTTCGATGGAGGGACACTGTGCGCTGATGAGCTGAACTAATTCCCAGCCAGATGACTACCTGACCCTAAAAAGGGCACTGAAATTTAAAAATACATCATCTTAGTGATAGCATTTCAAAAAAGTAAAAGTAAGCAGCTGTGGTCTTATTTGTTTGAAGGGCAAAACTGTTTTCTGAAAACATTCTGGAAAAATCCGCAACGACTATTTACTATTTTATATTATTGCTACTACTATCCCAACTTGAAAATAAACACTGCATCCGATTCTCTACTATTTCAGAGAATTTCTAAATCATATACTTTCACTTGATTTGAAAGGCTGAAATAAAACTAATGGAGCAGAATGGAAAAGCCAGCCTATTGAATTAAAATTTTATTCATGCTGAATTACTTACATTTATTATAACAGCCAGCTTTCCAATACCTCTGAGGATATTATACCAGATTCCTAAGGGAGAAGACAAACATGTAAATGTTTTTCCAGTCATTAAAATTGGATAAATTATATTTTTAGTTAACAGCATTAGGAGTACTTATGACTGTACTGAACTGGAGTTATATTTTAAATAAAAAAAAAAAAGAACAAATTATAAGAGATTAATTTAATGACCTTTAAACAAAGGGAGCCCAACTCTGTCTTCCGAAGACCTATTTTTTTTCAGGTTTTAAGCTAAAAGCTTCTTTGAGGAAGAGGAGGGCAAATGTGAGACAGAAGAATGCCAGAATAGGTAGAAAAGAACATCATCATGACATTTCATTCAAACTTTTCAAATGTTTGAGGAGAAAAATGAAAGCTACAGATAAGGAGCTGGGATCTCCACACGTGTGGTGCAGAACATACTGGTCTACCAGTTTTAAGGGCCCAATTCTGTTTCTACACCTTCTCACCACTATTTATCCTATCTCATTTTCAAGAAAGCCAAGCTCCAGTGGAGCCACTCAGTGGGCTTTTTCCATGTGCACCTGGAAACCACGTAGACATGGGTTTCCTCAGCACAGGCTCTGTGCATACAAAACGTAATTCCAATCAGCGCCATGCCGACTCAGGTTCAACCCCTCTGGATTTAGTCTGAGGATGATGCATGAAATCCCACAGGTCTGCGCCTTCCCCATCTCCAGATCCCATTCCCCATGGAAGGGCTTCTCTGAAGTCTACATGAAGTGCCGGTTTAGTGTACATGGTTGCGCACTCTTGGCCTGGCCTCTCTAACAGTCTCCTGATCATTAGTGACAGCTTGGAAATTTCTGCTTAGTTGAAGTCCTGATGGAATAATCCAGGGCTCCTACTAGATCCATGTGGTTACAGCCTTTATGAGCCACTCTCCTATTCTGGGTCTGAAAAGGAAGGAAGATGTAGGAGGCTTTACGCAGGGTGACATCCCTGGAAGACTCCTCCAGCCTGGCTGAATCCTTTGCTTGGTGACTAACTCATACTTCATACAGCTTTGGTCTTCTGGCACAGCGTACGCAGCCAGCCTGGACAGAGTACAGAACGGAACTTCAGGAATAGGTATTATGGTATCAGTGGAAGCAGAGATAGACCTTTGCTTGCTGCCGGTGGTTACCCGCTGCCGTTAGCAGGTGGGACCTTCTCCTTTCCTGATTCTGCTCACACCTGCCCTAAAAACTTGTCTGGTTTGTCTGCGGCCATCTCACAGTCTCTGACTTTGGGATGTCTCTGAAAGAAGTGAGGTTCTTTCACCCTCGAGAGTGGGACTGAACTGCAATAAACTGCAATTAACACCTTCTCAAAAACAAACGCAACCCCCCCCCTCCCCCCAAAAAAAAATCAGCAACACCCCCCAGCACCTCCACCAGCAACCTTAGCGTGCAGCATCAAGTGAGCCAGCCCCAAAACACCCCAAAAGCAGCGTCCTGGTAAAGGCAGTTGCGTGACAAAACACGATGTCTTCTTCAACTCTAGGACGATCCTAGGCCACAAGGATGAGCCCAAGGAAAAACTCTGTTTGCACAGTGGCAGAATGAACCTGCTGACTGGCTCATTTGTTTTAATGACCTTTTTACTTGTAAGCAACCAACGTTCGGGAGAAATAGCTTCCTCATGCCATACGCTCGTAGCTGTTAGCCCCCCGCAGTAAGGGGAGGGCCGCTCTGTTGTCACCGTACAACCGCAGAGCCCAGTTCCAGCGACATCCACTGCAGCTTTCAAGCTCCACCCTTCCAACATTCACGCTGAGTAGGGACGAAGGGATACATTTACCCACAGACTCTTGAGTCTCCCCTCATTCCCAAGTGTATTTCTCCAGCCCAGTCCCGAGTTATTTAATGCAGAAATTTTTGCTTCTGCAAGAAAACTGCATTGCCAGGAAGAGCCCTTGATGTGCAGAACCACGAGAGATATTTCACTATTGTATTGATCCCTTTGATTTGAAAAGTGATACCATTTACTTAATAAAATATTTATCTGAATTTAAAGCGCTGGTCTTTCTATTTTAAAAGTAAAGGCTCGATAAGTTATGACAGTTCACAGTTAAGCCACGGTCTAATGTTCTGAACTTTCCTGTAAATACCTTCCTGTTAATGAAACTAACTCAGCGTAATAATATCCTGCCATCAATCCAGGAATAAACAAACAGGGATAAACATAGCAATGTGCACTTACCTATATCCTTTGCTCTGACTGCTACTGGTCTCCTCAGCTCAGTAACGAATTTTTTTGCGTCGAGACGGATTTCAATGATGTTGTTCAACAACGCAAACAAAGGCGCCAGCGGGAAGGATGCCACGAACAAAGTTACAAACCCAAACTGAATAACTGAAAAGAAAAAGAAACCATTTCAGTGGCTGTGGTCAGTATTTCCTGAATGTGTTTCGTCATCCCGTCAGTGCCGTCCCCCCAAATTCTAAGACGACAACCCGTGCTGGCAGACTAAATCAACACTTTTTGCCTCAGGCGCGGTTTTTGCCTGGCCGCAGCTCCGTTCAGGCACTGAAGGGCCAGTTGCGCCTCTTGCAAAAGGCAAGGCAAAGTAACCAGAAGGATGGGGAAGCTCCTAAAACAATTTTGCCATTGGGGAGGCTGGCACAGGAGTGATGGGAAGGAGCGGGATTACGGCAGCGGCCGTGTTAGCTCTACATAAACTTGCCAGGTTTTCAGCCCTCACTCAGCCCGGTGGAAGCTTTCTCTTCTAAAGTATAGAAACTTACGGGCTTCAAAAATGACACGAGTGATTCTCCGCCTCTACTGGGAATAACTTGCTTCCTACAACCTGGGATCATATTTGCTTTTTTTTTTTTGATGAGGTCATTGCAGCGATGTCATACTCATCGTGGCATGGTTAGAGCCCCATCTTTTCCTCTGTTCCTTCCAAAGGCTGATCTCAGTAACTGCATCTTTTCTTACTCTTAGAACTGACAGCGTGACCTCAGAGTTTGTACCATTAAATTTCAATCTGTTTCAATTACTCTGAACATCAAGGCCATCAGATATTCTAATTTGCCTCTGCATTTACTGGGCATGCCAATTTTGGGTATTAGTATACTTCATTATCCTTTACCACTATTTTTGCCTAGTCATTCCTTAAAATACTAAATGAAGTTGCTCTTTTAAGACAGATCCTTCAGGAACATCGGATACTGCAGCAAACAGCATCATCTTGAACAGTCCTCAGCCTTTCCAAGATTGAAAGTAGGAAAAAACCCGTAGTTGTACAGCCGCAGCAATGTAGAGCTGATATCCAGTGCTTGAATTCCTTATCACTCGCTCAACATAATACGTTACTTGGAAAAAAAAAAGTGATCTGTCTAGTACAACCTGGTCTACAGGCACATACCTTTCTCGGGAGATTTAGTCCAGGTTCCAGAAAATAGAAAAAATCTGGTGCGAGAATACGCAGTGGAAATTACCAAATCTGAATTAAGCGACTTATTTCCAAAGTAGGGTGCAACTGATGATAAAATAAGTCTCACAATCTGAAGTTTATGCCATTTAATCATTTGCATTTGAAAGTTGACAGTGATAACGTCACGTGGCTTGAAAGAAAATACCTAAAATACAGCGCTACAGGGCGGGCTCATGAAGAGCAGAGAGCACAATTCATCCCTGAAGCAGGCAGTGGCTGAAACGTGCTGCAGCCCAAGCCTATACAATTTAATAATTAAATTATGTCTCATATCCACTGTCCAGCGAATCCACATTTCAAAAACCTCAGCTCTCCATCCCAATTAGTCAGAATAATTACAGTTTAAAATGCCTTCTTTCCACCTCACTCACTCATTTCCATATACTCGGGGGTGAGTCCAGCGAAAGGCTCCAGGTTATAGTCCACTTCATAACGCTGCTTTTTTTTTATGTGCTCTTCATGGTCTAAAGAACGCCGGCGCTTTAGTTTCATGTATCGTATAAATTTCTTCATTTTTCTGGGGGAGATGGAAATGATTCAGTGAGCATGCCATTCCGGTCACAGTGCCCGTTTTTGAGTTATTTTACATTAACCATACCATTTCCGTATTTATACTATACTATTTCCATACTTATTTTCATAAAAACTGTTCAAGAGCCAAAATACACTAAAAGTATCAGGGATCAGCATATACAGGTACTGAAACATGGTTATAATTGGATTGTGTGTTCAGTATTACACCTCTTGCTAACAAGCAGGAAAGCAATAGATTGCCTAACACTTTTCAAAGACATCTGCATTACAGAATCACACAGAATCACAGAATGGTAGGGGTTGGGAGGGACCTCTGGAGATCACCCAGTCCAACCCCCTGCCAGAGCAGGGTCACCCAGAGCAGGTGGCACAGGAACGCGTCCAGGTGGGTTTGGAATGTCTCCAGAGACGGAGACTCCACCACCTCTCTGGGCAGCCTGTGCCAGGGCTCTGCCACCCTCAGGGTAAAGAAGTTCCTCCTCATGTTTAGGTGGAACTTCCTGTGGTCAAGTTTGTGCCCGTTACCCCTTGTCCTGTCCCCGGGCACCACTGAGAGAGCCTGGCCCCATCCTCCTGACACCCCCCTTTCAGTATTTACAAGCGTTGATAAGGTCCCCCCTCAGTCGTCTTTTTTCCAGACTGAAGAGACCCAAATCCCTCATCCTTTCTTCATCAGAGAGATGTTCCAGTCCCCTCAGCATCTTGGTAGCCAAGATGATTATCTTGGCTATCATTGCTGGATGCTGCAAAAATCTTGCAGGTAGCCCATGAACCACGTCCACATCAAGGGGCAGTGGCTGCACAGTGAATTGCACGCATCATAAAAAACACGTGTTTAAAAAAAAAATTAAAAAAAATAGAAAGTCGTTACTTACGGGATGCCAATCTCAAATAAATTGTTCTGAATCAGCTGCTTGCCCAACATGATAATACTGAGCTGGATACACAACTCCATGAGGCAACCGCCCGGAGCACACTAGGGTGGACAGAGGAAACCTCAGTCAGAACATCTGGAGCGTCCCTGTGGCGGGGGCGGATGGTGCTCCCACCCGCCGTCATCACGGACAGGGTAAAATGCAATTACCTCTTCCATTCGGAAAGAATGGAAAATGTAGACGTAGTCTCCTGGACGTCCAACAAATCTACAGCACAACGGTGAGAATTATAAACTTCATACGCATTTTATACTTTCTATATTTGATTGCTAAAGTAATTTATTTCAATTTCTATGCCTTTGAGTGGAACCACCTAATGGTTAGCACTGAAAAAGTGAATGAGATTAATTAACTCTGGTTTTGTTTTAAAGATTAAGTCCTGTTTACTGAGTAAATAACTCAGTAAAACTGCAGTCACGTGTCCTACAATATTGTAGGCACATCTTGGCAGAAATCCTCTAAAGTCATCCTCATTTCTGTTGCATTAGCCAGAATGTGCCACATGGAGTATTGATTTTAACCTTGTGTTTTCATGCTGGTCGCAAGAAGAGACGACACTTGCTATGATGTAAAGTTAAGAGCAGTAAATAGACAATGGTAAATAGCCTGATGGGGGATTGTATCTGCGCATACAAAGTTATCTTAACAAAATGGCTTTAACGGCTTTGAAACAGCAGAGTACCAGGTCCCTGCTTTATCCCACGAGGCTGCAGAGTTTTGGGGTCAACACTGAGGATTTTTTAAACTAGATTGACTTTATCATCCAACTATGGTCTTAGCTCAGCTACAGCTGTCTCGTAAGCAACGAGCTGAAACCCTGAACAGCCTTTGGCATTACTCACCGGCCTTTGAAGAAAGCCACGTAGAAAATGGGTGTGTAGGCATTGACGAATTTCAGCAGGAAAGCCTTAAAAATCAGCCGCTCTTCGAAATTCTTGTCCGTTTTGGGCACCTCTGGAACCAACGTGACACGGATAAGAAACAGTAAGTAATTATCCTACCTGCAATATTTCCAGACCGTATAAATGTGGACTTTGGAAAACATCAGCCATCTTTTAAACAGAGAGGTATATATTTATAGCAAAATATATATATATATTAAAGCAAGATGGCCTCACTGAGGTCAGCGGTCAATGTGCTGAGGATCCCACCATTCAGATGTGTCACAACAGTAATTCCATTTTCTTTCCACATCTGGCTGACCTCTGTGACAATCATTTGCAGATGGACAAGAATTTATCTGAAAAGGTATCTGGACCTTTTGTCACTGATGCTTTTTGGAAAGGATTCAAAAGATTTTTTTTCTACAGTGTGTTTTTGCACTCAACGATTTTGCATTTCTCGACATGTCTTATGCCAAATAAAAAAAAGGCATAAAATGAAAATAGCAATTGCGTGATATAAAGGAGTGACGTTCACGATTAGGTATAGGAATTTCTGCTGTATCCTGAAATCCCCCATCGCCCATAACTGGATTAGTGTTTACTACTACCACTGCTGAAAGAAAAACTTCAAAAATAAAGCTGAATCCATGTGCGCTTTGATATCTGTAAGTAGCTGGTTAGAATCGTAGCCACACATTTGAATTCCCTGGGTTTGTTCACTACTTTGAAGTTAATCACGAAAGCAAATCATTTGGGTCCTCTCATTTCAAATCGCTCCAGCAAATTATCACTTGAGGATTTAAACCTACCGATCTGAGTTAGCCACCTTGCGATGCAGCCGTAGACTTCATCCAGGATGATGATGACGACCAAATTGATAATGACGGCGGTGGCAGTGACGGTGACCCGAACGCTTGACCGGCCCGAGGGAGTGGAACTGATTGCCAGCGCCGCTGCAGTCGAGATCCGGTATATGATGACTCCAAACACGATCGCGAATGTCAGCCCAACCTGCAAGTAAGAATAGCGCAGCCTCTATATTTAACTATAAATACTTTAACTACAAATACTTTAACTATAAATACTTTGTTGGGGACTTAGCGATGACCTTAAAATAGGATCTCCGGGCCACATCTCAGTTCCACCCAATTCTGCATGAAGGCTCCCAATCACTTTGATGAACCGTGGGAAAAGATCCTCTTTTGCTAGTAATGTGATCATCACATGAAAAAATTGATACAGTGATGCCACAATCATATGCAAAAGGCATTTTTTTGAAGGCACCGAAATGTAAACTACTTGCTTATATTAAAAGTATTAGTGGGTTTCCTTTCAGCCCTAACAGCAACAGCGTATATACAGGATATTTGCTTTATTATAAAAGAAAGCCAGGGTTGAAGCAGAGAGGGGTATTTCAGCTTGAGTCTGCCCACAAGCCTTCAAATACCCTACTCAGGCTCACTATGCTGTCATAATCCCAAACTGAAATTAAATCTGATTAAATCAGCGCCCTTCCTGGCAATGTAAAGGTGCACAAAATCTTACTCAATTTTTCGTTGCTTAAACAGAGGAAGAATTTAAAACATGATTCTTATAAAGGAGAGATTCTTCAGCTGGGAAGATTGGATTTGCTGCACTTCCATTCTCTGAAAACACCAATATTAAAAAAACCAAGCTGAAAACAGAATTCCTTTCCCCAAAAAACCAGATGAACTGAGTTAGTCTCCTACATAGGATAGTTTCCAGTATCCTACAACTGGAAAGGGCTTAAGCCTTTTTATCCACCTGCCAATCTGTTCCATGTCTTGAATTATTATTATTTCCTTCAAAATTTGTTTTAAGTGCTGGTGCTTTATCAGCAAAAGCAGAAAGGCTGTTCTCATCATTATTTTACCTTTTTCTTGCATTAAGCGCTCTGTTTGCAATTCTCCTGCTATATGGTATGGCCCCAAATTTACCCGATGGATTAAAAATCCTTGCAATCAGGACTGCAACCAGCCACACCATTTCTTTCAAAAAAGTGTGGTATAAAAATGAGGTCGTTCTCTATTTCCTGACTACTTTCTGAGAGGACTCTCTCTACTTCTTAAGGTTTTTTCCCCAATGGTGGTGGTAATTTCCATTTCCATGCCCTCGTTTTTCCCCTACCGTATTTAGGTATTCTTACTTCTTTCCGGGAAGGAGACGGGAAAGTAGAAATTCAAGCTCTTGATAAGGTTTTAGATCATAAAACAATAAAATGCTTGGAATTTTTCACTGGGGAAAAGCCATTGCGAACCACGTCAATCTGATAAAGTCTGTTACAATTTCACTAGTATTTCCATCACTTCTGTTCTATACAAGGACTCGCTAACATCAATTTCAGGTTTTCCCGGGTGATGCTTACCATGAAGATGATGCCAACAAAATTGGTTAAATAGGCTGGAAAACGATCCTTCCATGTCAGCTTTTCTTTATCGGTCTAAAATTTGGGGGGAGGGGAAAAAGGGTACATTAAATAAAGACGAAGTGTGAGATTTTACACATGTGACAAAAACAGAGAGGGGAAAAAAAAGGCTAGCAAATACACAACCAGTTAGAAGATGCAAAGACACAGTGTTTACAGTCACAATTCCACACAGGCAAATTGTTTACTCCGTATCTAGGTTCAAATTGGTCAAGCGCCTGCACTGCGAGATAAATAAAGCAGATTTTTCTGTATACTTTTTGAAGGAAACACGCAAATAGGCTGTCATAACCCATGAAGTAAGATCTCTCCTCCTGTTAAATATTTTCTTTTGCTTTCCCTAGAAAAATTCTCCTTCTTCCCCTCTCCCTCCCCAGTTAATATTTGCAGCTTTGGAGTTGCACAACTGGTTCCACTGAAATACAGATGAAATATGCTACTGAGTAACTCCACGGTGAACTCTCAGTTGACAGGGAAAATCGTGGTTTGGTGTGTGTGAAAAGGCTTGAAATTCCTTCAATGTGAGTGATTTTTAACTACCTGACTATCCAAGTGGTCTTCAATGGACCACGCCAATCGGAGTTAAGATGCATGTGCATAACAACTCTTTATTATAGAATCAGAATCATAGAATCGTCTAGGTTGGAAGGGACCTTTAAGATCATCGAGTCCAACCATTAACCTAGGACTGCCAAGTCCACCACTAAACCACATCCCTCAGCACCACGTCTACTTGGCTTTTAAATACCTTCAGGGACGGCAACTCCATCACTTCCCTGGGCAGCCTGTTCTAATGCTTGACAACCCTTTGGTGAAGAAATTTTTCCTAATACCCATCCTAAACGTCCCCTGGTGCAACTTGAGGCCATCTCCTCTCACCCTATCGCCTGTTACTTGGGAGAAGACACCAACCCCCACCTCGTTACCCCCTCCTTTCAGGGAGCTGTAGAGAGCGAGAAGGTCTCCCCTCAGCCCCCTTTTCTCCAGGCTGAACACCCCCAGCTCCCTCAGCCGCTCCTCACAAGGCTCGTGCTCCAGACCCCTCACCAGCTCTGTTGCCCTTCTCTGGACCCGCTCCAGCACCTCAGTGTCTTTTCTGTGGTGAGGGGCCCAAAACTGGACACAGCACTCGAGGTGAGGCCTCCCCAGTGCCGAGTACGGAGGCATGATCGCTTCCCTACTCCTGGTGGCCACACTATTCCTGATACACGCCAGGATGCTGTTGGCCTTCTTGGCCACCTGGGCACACTGCTGGCTCATACTCAGCTGGCTGTCGACCAACACCCCCAGGTCCTTTTCGGCCGGGCAGCTCTCCAGCCACTCTTGCCCAAGCCTGTCGCGCTGCACGGGGTTGTTACAGGATACCCTAAATCCAGTCAAGCAGCCACTGCCTGAATTTGGGTATGAAAATTTGATTTAGAACAGTATTGCTCATCTAGAATCCTTCATAAACTTTGATGCCGGGAATTGTTTCTAAACACCAGAAAATAAACAACAAAGGGAACATTATGGAAGATGATGCACACGTTATAATGAACATAAAAGTATTACTCAAATTCTATCTTTATTACATGCACGTTGTCTCAGGGAAGTGCAAGCAACTCTTTCAACACACGGCCCATGCTCCACTGCGAAACGTAACGACAGTCCAGGATGGTAAATCTAAGATTAGCCATGCAGTGCCATTCCCAACGCATAGAACCAGTGTCCCACAGAGTGCCGAAGAAACAAGGGGAGGAAGGGGAAGAAACCCAGAACTGAATGTGAATATTAAACAAAGGTTCAACAGCCAAAAACAAATTGATTTGTGTCTTCCATAATTACTCATAATTTGAGTTTCTCCATAAGTTTGAATAAAAAGAACCAATTTCACCCCAGCCATGACTGTCTTAACTCTTTGTCTCCATTTGTTTGCTGTCTCTTCTGGAAAATACCGATGCTTCTGATGGCAGTCAAAGGAAACAAAAAAAGGATGGGGCAATATAGCATTACAAAGCACTGCTCAGTTAATCTATATACTCTACTGACTCAGGGTACACAGCAGTTTAGGCACACGTGAATGCTCCATTAGTTTGCTTAAGGCTTTGTGTTTCAGCTTTAGGTCAATAAAACATGACAACAACAAAAGACGCACTCTTGCCCCAAATCCTGGGGTAGATCAAGCAATCCTGTGAAGGATATTCCCTTTTTAATTTAGGATTGTGCCCTTCTTTTTCCTTTATGATGAAAGGAATCTTTCATGATAAAGAATGTCCAAAAAGTTTTTCCTTTAAATTTTTTTTTTTTTTAATTGGCTTATCTTGAAAAAATATTACCAATTTCTGGTTTAGGTTTAGATATTTTTTCTTTAAGAAGATTTCCAAGTTGTCTTACAACTGTTGAATTTGAACTTTAACACTCTAGATCCCAATGAAAGATAATTACTGAGTCTTTCAGAAAAAACTCCTTTTCTCACGTTTCCCAAATTAGTAACATCCAAATTGAACACAGCCCAAAAAATTTATAAATAGCCTGGTTAAAAAAAAAAATAATCCTCTCTTAATTGCTCAACTTTCATACTCCGATATTTGGAGGTCACCACTCATTAATTGTCCAACTACCCGACAGTCTTCCACATTTAAGATCCGAATTCCTAATATACCCAGAATTACAGTGAGTTGCCGGTTTTTAGCAGAATACAAGGAAGTCTGTATTCCAACATTGTTTATCCAGACGATAAGAGGGCAGCAACCTGAATTCTTTTTCTTCTAGAAGGAATTTTGAGGCAGTGCTGCGGTAAGGTATTGCACAAGATGCTGAGCCGCTCACACCCTGCACCCTATAGGTTAACGGGAACATACCACCATCAGCTTTGCAGCATCTTTTAAGAGGGGCCCAAATGTACCAAGTATATTCACATGACAAAAATCAGACAAATTTAGTTTAACGCCAGTCCAATCTACGTCTACTGCCTCTTAAAGCATATTTCATGTTAACGTGGTTATCGCAGTTCTACTTTCATAGGGTTTTCATAAGATCCCAAATTAGGGCATTGTTCCATGCTACTGTACCACTGGCAACAGGGACAAAAGAGGGATTTCTGCCGACAGATTTTGTTTATGCCGGAGCATTTACTTCTCTGCTTAAAAACCCAGTCATACAAACGGCTGAGTTCCTGCAGTTAATGGGGAACAACCTCTGGTAGGGTGGAAACCAGTACGTGAGGGAGAAAAGGAGCTTTTTCCAATCGGTCTGCTGCTGACGGACGGTAACAGGGGAGGAATTACAGCCTTCAGCGAAAGGGCAGGGAAGCTGCTCAGAGGGACCGCACTGTCCGCTGGCGAGATGTACGCGCCCCTGGGGTGACTGGCAGCACCTTCCTCACGGCGAGGGAAAGAGCGAGTTAAAAGCAGAAGTGAGGGCTACCTTAATTCAGCGGAATAAAACGGCAGTTACGTTTTTAAAAAGGCAGAAAGTTATGATCAAAGCTGGAATTCGGCGAGGAAATTGGTATTAGTGCTCTTCATTAATGCTCCAGGAATATTTTTGTTCGCAAAAAAAGGCTAGCAAGACAGAGAACCTCTCCTGAGAGGCTTTAGGTACCTGTATTGGCACAGCATAAGATGTTTTGGTACAGTTTTCTCAAACTTGGTTCGTTAGTCTAATGGGAGTGCCCCTTCAATCGCCCTCAATTAGCTTCCCTAAGCCACACTCCTCTAATTATTAAAGACATTTCTAGTCTTAAACACGTCTTGTGCACTGGCATACACCAAGTATCCCAGGTATGCTAGGGGTAAAGACACCTGGAATTTAAACGCAATGTGCAGTAACTCTGTTTTTTACCTATTTCTTAGTCTTGGGTCGGTGCCTGCCATAACAACCTTCTGTATCAAAGATTTTTTATAAGTGAAACAAAGGGATATTTTTACCATACCTCTTTCTGTTTGTGTTCTTTTCTCAGTGATTTCTCCAAAACTTTAGCTTCATATTCGGCTCTTGGATGATCCTGTGAAATAAGTCATATTTGAGAAAAAGCAAAATTATTTATTTTCTATACCACCTACACATGAACTGTTTGCAGGTCGACTTCCTGATTGTTTCCAAGTTTTCTAACTGAATTCTAATTCACTCTGTGTGTCGTTTATGTCAACTGATAGTCGACTGTAATTAAAAAAGATGTCAGATCCTGTGTCATTCACAGTTCTACAGCAGCAACTGCAGAATGGTCTGTGCTCATTATCAGACAGCCGCATGCAACGCTACGTAGATTAAATTTATACGTATAAGAATATACAGCACAACCTGCAGATTGCATGGTTTGTACCGAGTGACATTATGCTTGCATTTTAACTACCTATTATTTTTCTTTTTTTTATAAAAATTAGATTTTGCATGTCATTAACTGTCATTTCAGCGGTCCTCAGCTCATGAGGGAAACAGTTATCTGCTGTCAGTATGCAAAATACTGGCTCTGGGATTCCATAAAATTGTCATTTGGGGTCTTCCCCTAATCCTGCCTTGGACAGCATCCACCGATGACCTGTGTGCATTGGAGGAGAAGGGGTAGGAAACCTCAGAAGTCAGAGACAGCCAAGAGATTCAGAAAGATTCACGGATTCAGAATTCAGGATAATTGCGCATTCACCAAAGATTCAGAATTTACAGTTATGCATCGGATGGGAAACAGAAGGGAGTGGAAAAAAGTCTGAACAAGTGGAGAGGGGGAGGGTGTAAAGGCAAAGCAATCAGTGGGGGAGATCTAAAGAAAATCTGATGCTTGAGAAAGAAGAGGTGGAGATCGAAAGATGGCATTCATCAGTAGACATGTAATAAAAAAGGTAGAGCGATTTTAAAAAAAAAAAAAAAAAAAAGTTTTCCAAACCTTGACTGCCTCCTTCAGGAAACCAGAAAAAAAACCACGAAAAACAAGAAAAAAAACAAAAAAAAACAAAAATTGATTACTGAACTGTTGCAGATCATATAGGATTTATATTTTTAAAATTACATGAAACAAACATAGGCACAGTGGATGGCTAGACACTACCAGAGAAAATCAGTCTACCCATGTTCTACATTTATTAATGTTACCGTAAGTATTGTATGAAGTAGGGGTCCCGAAAAACACCAGAAGATGAGAGACTTTGGGGTTTAGTACCTCACTTGAAACCCTGACTCTCCAACAGGACACTAGCTTAAGTTTCACCCAAATCAGAAACGGGAGGGGCGTAAATTCTGTGCTAAACTCATGACTGTATTATCTAGCGTCGACTATACAAAACAAAGAATAAACTACACTGTATTTAACAGCTGCTGTTTTAGCTGTGGAGGGCTCTGAACTCGCACATGAAGGGGAACGACATCGGAAAGATACAGTTAATCCCTTCTACTTTCATGTATGCTAACAACAAGTTACCAAAAATAAAAGAGCAGTATAGCGTCCAGGAAAGAAATCCCCATATTCTCTCCCAGTAAAATAGGTATGATCTAGCAAAGAGCATGGCACAGGGGCTGCTGGCACAGTGCACCTAAAGATATTATGGAGGAGATAAACATATTAAGAGGAGGTAATTCAAGCAGAATTGGGAGTGAGGGGAACAATAACTGTGCCAGGCTCATCAAGCCGCGTAGCGTTAAACCCAGGGCCGGTGAGGTTTTTGTTTTACGTGAGCAATATTTGTTGCCTATCTATATAGGACATCTAGAGAGGCGACGAGGGCGGTCATACTTCTTTTAATAATGACGACGGTAAAAAAACCAAGCCAGCCGGCCAGCAAAGCTAGCTGAGATCCCGCTGCGGGGTTTTCGCAGCACGGCTCGTCGCATACGGCGGGGAAACGGAAGGGACCCGCATGCCGCCTCTGAGGGCACGGCTGGGACTGCGTTATGGTCTAGGAATGCGTCTTCCTTTTTTGCAAAGCGACAAAATTAAAAACAAAAAGGTAGGAATACAGCTTCTCAGCTGGCTGAGGAACTTTCTCTCCTTTCCTTCTAAAGCTTCATTGATTTTTAAGACCTTTTTTTCCATCCAGATTCGGCCCTTTTCCCCTTCACGCTATTTAGCACATTCAGTATAAACCTGGCTAGGGATATTTATTTTTTTTTTTAGCAAATGAAAAAAAAAAAAAAATACACCTCCACATTTATGTCCCTCCCAATGCCCCAAGCCCACATGTCTGGCAATATTTTCTTAGGTATTTTCCAAGTCAGGGCTTGATTATGCATGGTTAAAAGTTAATAGGAATTTTTCAGTGCATTTTTACAGTGCTATAACTTTATCAACTTCAATACATTCATTTCTGATTTACAGCCGTGGGAGATGAACGAGGTCCTCGGTTGTTAGCACCCTGACATCAGCCCAGGAGTAAGGTCTGAGCTGTATATTCCATGCCTACGCTGCTAGGTGTGACCCGACTACATATTTGTAAAAAAAAAAAAAAAAAAAAAAAGATTTTGTGGCTCTACAATTATGTTTCTATGGCAGCAAGACGTACTACTCATACCCTTGCTATAAAAACCTCAAATAGTTCATGTACAGAGATTTTCCTTTCTTCTAAATGACGGACCCACCCCAAGAGCAGTTCCCCGTGGGGCAAGGTCTATCGGCTCGGGGCAAGGAGCTATCGGTAATGCCACGGTGGAAGCCAAAGAGTCAGAACTGAAGGAACAAACCTCCTCCTCTTCAAACCCAGTCAGGTCCCACCTGTAGTTGAGACGCATCTGTTTTCTCTTCCAGTGTTCCATAAAGGTGGCAGCTGAAACAACAGTTTAATAATTATTTCGACATTTTATCCCCCCAAAAATGACATCAGCCTCTGGGATTTGTCTTAGGTAGGGCTCCACGTCGCCGGCTGTACCTCTGCAGGTTCTCACCTCCACAAGGTCTCAGCAGGTACAACATCATAGCACATATCGGGCCAGGTTAACTTCATTTTTCTTACTCTTTTATTCAACACTAACATCTACCTGGGAAATACTGATGTGCTAAGGAGCCAAACTTTTTATCTAGGTACTTTTTTCTTTTCTTTTTTTTTTTTTTTGTAACAAAGGGCATTGATTACATCCACAGCTTCATGTAGAAAGATGCCTACAGCTTTTTAAGGGGTCTGAGGAAGTCAGACACCCAAACTTCTTTAAATATTTGTATGTGCGACTAATGATATTGTTGGTCTTCACCCGCAAATAATTCCCTCTGCAAGTCCAGATAAACCCCTGTTTTATCTATACAAAATATGAATGGCTTAACAAGCCTTGTACTGTCAGTATAATTATTCCTTCAAAGATATCCAGATAAAGCCTTTTTCTATTTTTATAGTTACATCCATCTCGTGGTCATAATAGTATGGTTAGCTCTAACCATCGTACCCAAATACTCATGCCAGTGTGAGGGCTGCAGGTGGGCAGGCTGTTACAAGAAGAAACCTTTAAGGCTATTTTCTTTTTGAGGGAGAAGAATTACAGAAAAGAAACCTACTTAAAGCAATTCTTGAGTCCCAATGAATGATCCCGGTCTATATCAGTCTATCTGCCTCTGAGACCGAGCAAGTTCTCAGAGGACGTATTTAGATGCTGGGAATACACCAGTGCTCTGTAATAAATAAGTGGTTATGAAAGAGGCGAGTCTACCAAGAAATGGTGGTCCCAGGGGAGCTTCCCGCAGTGAGTATTAACAGATGTGCTCAGAAACATTCACATCCAGAAAAACCAGAGGCAGGGAGAGGGTAAGAAAGTTGAATAGAGAGGAAAGGACACCCTCATGACTGCAACCAGATCAGGGTCATGACATTCATTCGCCTTCCAAGCGAAACCCTCACGTGCAAAACTTACAGCAGAGCCCCTGTACAAGCCACAGGCTTCCTGTAAATTGGGATGGCCAGAGCAGTACCCTAAGAGGGTCTGTGTCACGGTCCTGGAATTGCTTCCCCTCTCCCCGCCACCGGCAGTTCTCGCGCCGGGGTCTGCAGCTTCCATGTACAGCCAGAAGTACGGAAAATGAACGAGATGTCGTTTCTCAGCGTCACTGGGAATCCTTCCGTGGCACTGACTTACAACAATGCAACGTGAAAAGACTGCGTATGAAACGCAGCCAGCTCGTTTCAAAATCCCTCGGTGAACGTGCCAGGTAGCGATGCACCGCCGCTTTGCCAAGCGTACCTGCATTTTCACATTTCATCCGGGCCCATAAGCTTAAGTAGAGCTTAAAAATTCCAAAAGGTTACTGTCCGGATGATCTTATCTGGATTCTCTGATGTTTTTAATGCCATTTGCTACCAAGCAGCACTGGGCCACGGTCCAGTTCAACGCTGAACTTCTGACTCAGTTGGGTGCTATAGCTGGTTTAACGCTTGTGTGAGTGAGTTCTCCAGGGTGTTACAATACCACCACCACGCAGAGAAAGCCTGGCCAAGGGGTTGCTCACAATAACACCCCTGACTTGGGCTAATTTTCTTGCTGTGCTAAGGATGCCCTGGGTCACCTGAGCTTGGGTCTGCCTCAACTCTTCAACTGTACAAGAACCTAATAAGGTGCTCACACATGGTACTGGAGAGACTACACGTGTGCCTGCATCTGGAGACGGCCAATTTTTGTTGATGCTATTTCCTTAAAAAGATAAAGCGCTTGTTTCATTTTTTAAGAAATTGTTTTGACAAATCCTGTAGAAATGAAATTTTCAGTAACGCAAATTCAAAACAATGTGGAAAAAGTTCTGATTTTCCCCAACTCAAAAGGACCTTTTTGAAACAACATTTATATTATATGGTATTGTGCCACAATAGAATTTTACGTTGACCCCGAAGAACTTGAGGAATTTCACATCCCACTCCAAAACTATCTCAGATATTAAGCCTGGTTTTGTACAGAGCACAGAAACTGGCTTCTGCCAATCTGCCTTGCTTTGCCCAAGAAGGTAAAAAAAGTGGATGGAGGGACCCATATTTGTTTGCTAAGGAAAGGGAGGCAAAGAGTGTTACTTTGCACAACAGAGTATTATGTGCCGAGATCCACGTGGGGTTCACAATAATGGTACATGAGGGAGAACGAAACCGATACTTGACTCTCCACGTGGGAGAATCAGACTATTTAAAGTCTCTGACACGGCACCCTGCTTTGGGGTGTATCACATTTCTCCCTATATGCTACATGGCAAGATGACCTGTAGGGCACTGATCCCTCCTCTCTGCTGGTGGAGTTCAACCTCCCCACACTTCCCAGCTTTCCTTCCATGCCTGCAGCGCTCCCGACTCCCCAATGTTCCCAAAATCCGTCTGCAGGACCTTGTCCTTTTCCTTCCAGTACTTGATAATGAGCTCTTAGCACTGCAGCTAAAACAGAGTCATCTCAAATGGAGACCCTGGTCAAAAAGGCACTGCTCTAAATTGAATTATGTTGAATTGTACCAAAACCAGTTCAGACTAATGGTAATGTAAAAATGGTTCCCTACTTACTAGAACAAATAAAAAAATCAGGCTATGGTTTTAGGATTAAATATAATCCAAAACCGTTTATTCGCTAATTTGCGACAAGGCGTACAGGAGAGGCAAACGTTGTCTTCTGCTGCTCTCAGTGACGCTGGGCGTATGTAGCTACTGAACTTCAAAGTTGGGGGGAATAAAGCACAGTTCTCTATTCTCTGCAGCCCTTCTGTATAGGGCTCCCAGTTACGAACACGGGGTTTGAACCCATTTATCTTAACAAGCCCTCCCGGCCCGCAGTGAGGATGACGGGAGGCTCCTCTCCTCCAGCGCCCATGGTGCTGGGGTGTCCGAGCCACGAGGTCCCCATCCCTCCTCCAGAAGGGAGGAGAAAAGCTCTTTATAACCATTCCTGAAGACACTCCCAACAAGATTTCATGCGAGGGTTAATATTTTTAACCAAGTTCTACAGGCGTGCCAAGAAAGGTTAAGTGACGTGCTCGAAGCACAAGGGCAGCCAGCATCAGAAAAAATACCCTTAACGCCACCTCTCCCGCTTCATGGTCTACATGCATGATGTCTGCTGCCTGATAAACTTAATTGCCTCTCGCAGCACGCTCCAGAATCAATCTCGGTTTGTCCTGAGACGCTAAAGGCCATTACACTTCCCTGCAGAGCCCTCCCCTCAACCCCAGAGTACATTAATACATTTCTTCTGTAATGTTCTGAAGTGGTAGCTGGCTCTGCAAATAGATTTTTTTTCTTTTTTTTTGGCAAGCCGTGCAATCCCGTTAATGAAATTTTGACATACCATGCAGCAGTTTTATGACAGATGCTTAACAATTTCATTTGATATTCATCTTCAGCAACTTTTTTGCATTTTAGCCTTCAGTCCAGAATATAAATTTGGGAGTGACAGTTTCATGGGAAATTAAAAAAAACCAAAGAGAAGTTCTTTATGTAATTAACTGCCTGAGTATAAATACACTGCTTTATCTCTTCTGTTTCTTCCTGTTGTCTTTTAAATAATTAAAAACTTAACATGAAAGCATGTATCTTCTTACCCCAGAGAGCCATGAAGACCGAGAAGAAGACAGTTGCAGGGTTATCAAACAGATGACTTGCGCGAGCAGTCGCACAAGCGGAGCTCATCTTCCAGTAGCTGCACGTTCTGTCACATAAGGGACACATGGTGATATTGTTTCTCTGGTCGCACATTTCCATACTGCAACCAAATAACAAGATACGGAAAAAACATGGTCAGTACGGCTTCACCTTTCGTGCTCCGATGATCTTTTCTCCTCTGCACAGCATCTGTTTGTGGTCTGTAGGACCATCAGATACCACCCTCACAGTGCTTCCCAGCTCCGGTCCACCGAGCAGCTCTGTCCGTGACCTACACCATTGTGGGGGCTGTTGTCTCCCTCCATCCCCAGCCCTACTCCTATTCCAGGCGATAAGAAAGAGCATTATGAAAGCCGTAACACCCTACGCTTTTTACTACGGGATCTTAAAGTTAAAAAAAAAAAATAATCAAAAATCATTCTTGTTTTGAAATACCAACTACAGCAACAGATAAGGTACAAGGCAAGTGCTGAGTATCAAGAGAATGGAGTTCAACAAATTTAACTTCTCTGCACTCCATCTGTGAAATAGCAACAGTGACATTCCCTTTGACTTCCTCCAACTGTTGGAAGCAGTACAAAGCACTCTTAATGAACAAAGAAAAATATATCTATTTTTTGATACCCATTATCTGCTTTGTTACTCAGTGCTCACGCTGCTTGTACAAACGATGTAATTTTCATCTCCAGCTGATGATGCATGCAGGGTAAATAATGCAAAATCATAGGGCTTTAAAATATTATAATACAAAAATTATTAAAAAAAAAATTAAAAATAGTAGGACATCAAGATTTTGATAATCTGGCCACAATTGCTTATTTTAGGCATGAATATTCTTGATTCATCTTAATGCCACACAATGCCTTCCTCAGCATTTCACGATGGGAAGCACTAAACCCCATCATTAGCAGCATTTTGTTGGTTTGTTTTAACGTAACGATCTGAGTTAGGAAAAAAAACCCAAAACCAAACACCTGAGCAACCGGCCAAGAATTATGTTTAGTACATGAATGTGAACTCCACAAGAAAAATTAATGATAAATGCTAACTATTTAAAAACACGCTGCGGTTTTGCTGCCCGCTCTCAGCCCTTGGTAGCGCTCCACCGCTTACTGGGAGCAGAAATTGGTGGGCCAGCAAGCTCCCCATTCCTCAGTTTCAGATGTGCTCGCCCTAGATATTAGTGACAAAGCATTTCTAGAGAAAGGTAACTTTGAGTTTCCAGTGGCCTCCAATAATTTAATCTATTAGTTTTATTTATTTTACCTTGGTATATTCTCATCCACAGTTGCACAGCCATATAGGAAAACAATAATCCCTACAATTGAAGCTGGAATAAGCATTTGTGTATAAACTCCCAGCCAGGCAAAATATAGTCCGATCTTCTCTCCAAAGTATTTTCTGAAATACATTAAAAAAAGAAATGAGAGAGAGAAACGTTTCCTATTTCTTAAAATATTACAGGGCTAAAATTACGAATCGCAGCTGGATTAAGCATGGAGAAAGTAAGATCTGATGACCTGTGGGAATTTTTTTCTTCTCAGAGGACTCTCTTTCTCATGATGCTTGGAGTTAATCCAGAGATACAGGCACCATGCAAAAAAGTCAGTCCAACTAGTCTTTTTTTCCCCCCTGTGTTTCTCCTGTGTAAATTGGTATCTGTGAACAAATCCTCTTAAAGCAGCACCTCATTTTCTTCAGAGAGTCTCAGCTCTCACCATGAGCAAACAAAATTCACTAAAAATACGTTCCCTGCAATCTTTCACACTAGGTGGGATACATAAGCGTGTTTCTAAACCCTCGGAAAACTCCTTTTCCCCCAGTGATCTTCCCAATCCCCAAAGTCTCACGGGGTGGCACCAAGGGCAGCATCTGCACAGGGACACTGGCACGAGCATCACAGGATGGTCCGGTTGGAAGGGACCTTGAAGATCATCCCGTTCCAACCACCTGCGATGGGCAGGGACACCTCCCACCAGCCCAGGTTGCTCCAAGCCCCGTCCAACCTGGCCTTGAACCCCTCCAGGGATGGGGCAGCCACAGCTTCTCTGGGCAACCTGGGCCAGGGGCTCACCACCCTCACAATATAGAATTTATTCCTGATATCTAACATAAATCTCCCCTCTTTCAGTTTAAAACCACTCCCCCTCGTCCCATGGCTCCCCTCCCTGATCCAGAGTCCCTCCCCAGCTTTCCTGGAGCCCCTTGAGGGACTGGAAGGGGCTGGAAGGTCTCCCCGGAGCCTTCTCTTCTCCAGGCTGAACCCCCCCAGCTCTCTCCTCGCTGTGCACAGCTTCAGTGTGGAAACGCAATGTTAAGGGCTGAACTCTCACCTCACCAAGTCAATTGGCTGATATTTGTAGAAGACTCCGTAGCTCGCCCACTCCTCACACAGGAGCTGTAAAACAGAAAGGCAAGGCAAAAGCTGAAGCGTCGTGTACACGAGCGTTTTCCCCTTTGGTCCCAGCAAAGTGCAGAGCTCACGCTGCGGATCTGGTCTCACCGCTTTGTGGTTTCAACCCATCATCCGCCAGCGCACGCAGTCTGCATTAAGTATTAAAAACAAATTTGATGATTTGGCATGCTATAATACAGTGAAGAATTCTAGTACATTAAAAGGCTCTTCAGCAACAGAACTGACGGATAACTATAGCAGGGATGGGGAGGGTAGTCCGCATTTTATGATCTATAGGAGGTATCTAGCAGAATGGATGTGAAAGATGAATACACTTTGAATAACAAGACAGAAAAAAGTAGAATAAACTGATTTGTTTCACTATACTAATATTTGGGATTCATCAGGAGGAGCAGCTGCAAAGGTGCCTTGAAGGCTGCATTTAAGAGTTTCTCAGCTTTAAACTAAAAGGACACCATGATTTCCACTTATCCTTTTGGTTAGGATAGGGGCCAAGGAAAACAATGATCCCCATTAGTAATTTATAAAATTGAATCCCTCACAAAAATAGGTTCCTCCGAGACCTTCAACTTATCCTTTACTTCGTAAAATATATAAATAGTGCTTCCCAGATCTGATTCTTTTTCTTAATTTGGTTCAGCTAACAGAGTGAACAAGAAATCCGCGTGCGTACAAAAAAATACTAGAGAAGACGAACTGCACGCGCTGGCCACCCAGCCATCGCCTCCTCTGTGGGACAAGGGGAAGAGAAGCTTTGCATCTGCTTGTCAACTCAGGTCTCCCTTCTCTGCTTCCCTCCCTGCTTCAGCCCAGCGTCACGAACTCGGCAGCAGGATGTTCCTGGACCAACTACTGATATTTCACGGAGATGCTTTGATGGTCGCTCCTGCTTTTATTCATTCATCTGGCAACAACATAATCTTTTGCCTCAAATGTAAAAGCGTGAACTGATTATCACCGAGATACTTCTTTTCATCAAACATTGGGTAAAAGAAGAGGAAAAAAAAAAGGCAGAAAATGTCAGGGCTCGGTTACACAAACCTCCGTCAGTGGGTGAGGGCTGCTCAACCAGCTCCGCCGTGGAAGAAACTGCAATGGGGAACCGAGTCCTAAAGCAGTTATCATCGTGGGGAGGGCAACATTATTAATCGTGTTCATAGAAAAACAGACCAAACAGGATGTTATTGCTGAAATCTGTAGGCTGTTTTATCATGAGAAGCTTGACGCATGTCAGCCTCCTACATCTCTCCAGCGAAAGGCAGCAAAGCAGGGAAGGGCAGCCCCGTGCTGCCCATACCCATTCCTGCTGCTGTTTTACCACAGAGAAGTCCCCACAGCCAACAGCCTTCCTAGAGCAGGTTTGCAATCCTCCTGCCAAATCACTAACACAAACTTTCCAAGTTGAACTGCCGCACTTCTCACGTGAACGGTTCCAGTCATTCAAAAAAAAAAAAACAAAAAACAAAAAAAAACCCAAAAAAACCCCAACTTCTTTACTCTTACAGAAATACGACATCAAAAACCTAAGTGGACTGTAGATCTTCTCCTCTGCAACCCCAAATCGTTAATCTTTGTTGGTTTCCTTACAATAGTAAGAGCAGAAATGGAAACCTAAAGGCAGCCCTTTAATAAACATTCTTGCAAATTTTATTTTTATTCTGCTTTAGGGTTTCTTGCAACCACGTTTCTAAAAGTTTAAGACCAGCTGCCTGTGTTTGGGAAACAATTGATTGCTCAGGACACCTCCACATCCACGTGCACTAAGACCCTTCCTTTTATTATTTTTTTTTACTTCATTTTTACAAGCTAAGTTTGTGCTGGAAGTTCGATTCCTTTTCAGTGATTTAAAGTGGTCAGGCATATCAGGAAAATCCTAAACTAAGGAGATTCTGCATCAGTGCCGTGTTTCAGTTTTGTACAGCACTTCAAACCAGATTTGCAGTTAAAGTATAAGTGAATTATCTCATTTATCCTGACATTTATCAGCCTGGTATTCAAAGCACAGCTTCAAAAACATGATTAGAAGAGATCAGCACACTAGTCCTAAATATTTACTTCATTTCTATGCCTCAAATCTCTGATTTTGTTGTTAAAAAAGGCACGAGCATGGGCTAGCGCTGGATTAGATTAAAGAAAGCTTCAAGAAACCAGAAGAGAGATGCCAAAACACACCAGAAGATTATTTGAGGGAACTGGAAGTCAAAAGCCAAGCTAAACATTTCCAAACACACAGCGAACTTGTGAAATGAGTGAATTTGTGAGGTTTGAAAAGTTAGTAATAAAGATGATAATGCAGACGCTTTGAGAAAACACGGACTTCCATCCTATTTTCGGTTGAGCAATGTGTTGCTTAACAATGAAGTGACAGGTATGTGGTATTTTTAACATGAATCAATAGAGGGGGAGAAATAACAGTCGCTGTCTTTTGATGAGCCGTTTGCACCTTAAGGCCCAGCAGACCTTTATCTTTGGGTACCTATTTTCATGTGACCAACTTGGAGGGCTTTAGATCTGCTTTTTCTGCAACCTGAGCCCACGCAGGTCCACAGGAAGGTAAAGTTTCAAGTCTGAAAGCCCAACAAATGCACTCAAATTTAGTAGCTTCTCCTGAGAGGACTGGTCGTAACCTCTCTGCTTCAGTTGTTGTCTGATACGTGGAGAAGCAGCCCATCTTCTGTAGAGAAGTGTGATGGGGAGTAGGTAGTAATTGCGCTCTGAATTTAAGACATCAACATTTCTCCAAAGGGTGAAAAATTTGAATGTCTCATTTTTGATAAATCTGAATGTCTCATTTTTGATAAATATTTAGTCTTCATCCTTCCCAATAACTTCTAGGCTTGTGTTTTCGGCCACCTCTCTCCTCCCTCCCCAGTTCTGCTCCTCACACTCCAGATGAGCAGCGGTTGCAGCGCCGAGACCGGAGCTTGCCCTCGAGCGAAGCAGGATTTATGTCAGATACGGGTACCAGAATATGACCGAGCATCTTTTCATCAGAGCTGGCCTGGAATTACACCATTACACCATCTGAACTTTAGGCGGAGTTATACGTGAATGCTGGCAATGCTCTTACCCACATGGCACAAACTGGAGCACAAGAAGTTCCACCTAAACATGAGGAGGAACTTCTTTACCCTGAGGGTGGCAGAGCACTGGAACAGGCTGCCCAGAGAGGTGGTGGAGTCTCCATCTCTGGAGACATTCAAAACCCGCCTGGACGTGTTCCTGTGTAACCTGCTCTAGGTGACCCTGCTCTGGCAGGGGGGTTGGACTAGATGATCTCCAGAGGTCCCTTCCAACCCTATGGTTCTATGATTCTATGATTCTATGGCCAGAAATGTATCGTTATCAAGCTTGGTAATTTAAACATATCCATACTGCATTCGGGCAAATTTAAGCACTGGAAAGTACTTCTGTACTTCTACTGCTTGGCATTTAGTGCCTTTTTGTGGTATTTTCTGTGAAGGCTTGGCAAACGCCCAGATTCCAACAGGTGACTCGTCAAGCTGGGACTCTTCTGAATACCTGAAACCCCCTTTGTATCAACTTACTTTTCTGTCATTAGGTTCAACGTTTTCACCTTCATAGTCACCCTTTAAAAAAAGAAGAAAACATGCGTCATTGAGTGAGTCGCGCCCAGAGCTGCTACGCATCTCGCATACCCATGTATCCCGCTCACTTAATGCATCAAAACCAGAAAAAGCAATCTGTAAAATAATGCTGTATTTTAGGAGTTCATTTGTCATAGCACACTTTGTCTTCTGTCGTCAGGCACATTAAGAAAGAGTAATAATGTCTGTCACTGGGGAAAAAGGAATGAATAAGTGATAAAGGTGGCCTAAAAATGTCAAGGGAAAGGATGCGGTATTGCCATGGTATTTGGGGTTCAGCTCAGTCCACTTGAAAGAGAAGAGACCAGCTGAGAGCGCTGATCCCTATCCAGACTCTCCAAACACTCAGGGCTGATTAGATTTGAGGTATTAATTTGGAGCTATTTTTAAATACAATAAAGGAGTAAACTAAGACAATAAATAACTTATATACAAGACTATCAGTAGCTGTCTAAAGACATGAGACAAGTACATGCAGAGAAGTTTATTTAACCTTTCTGAATTTCTAAGCGATATTGCTGTAATTTAAGAGTGCCTGACATGTATGATAAACATCAGGCAGATAAAGAGGCTGTTCTGGTCTCAGTTACACCGAGATAAAACATCCGTGGTCCCACGTAAAACCAGTGCGAATGAGGGGAGCACAAAGCTAGGAAGACACGCTTCATCTTCACATCCCACGCCGGAAGACCGGCACCGGGCTCGACACCCCTCATATGCTCACACAGCCAGAACCTGGGGCACGACTGCCACGTCCCCTCAACGTCTGTCAAGCCTGTCTGTGAGGGTCTAGCTAAGAGCAAGTGTTTGTCAGTTTGAGTGGTACCTTGAACTTCTAAGGGAAAATGTCATCAGCATCCCACTGCTGTGCACCGCTGGCAGGACGGGGATACCCAGCTCGAGCAAGAGCCCCACCAGAATTCCCCACCTCTCTCTAGTCCTCGCGGTGGGCACTATAGTTGAACACACCCTGACACCTCACCAAACTGCTCAAAAAGCAGATTTCGTCAGTAAGAAGGTCTGCAGCCACATCCACGTCCCATGAAACATGTCACTTCAAATTCTCACTTATGTTTTTTCCTCAAGTGGCAACCAATCTCACGGACACGCAGCCACTGACATCTCCACCCTTGCCAGGGGGATGCCAGGGATGTGGATGAGGGAACCAGCCACTCAGTGCCCCAGGAATAAATGTGTTTCCTAGAACTGACGCCAGGGACCTCAGGAGCAGAAGGTCAGAAGCTAACAGAAGCATTTCATTTGCTAAGCCACCGAAACAACTCTTCTAATGTTATGTTCAAACACTCACTCACGATCACCAAAGGCAGAACAGAGATGGGGAATTCATTAAAAGTGGGCAGAGTGATGCTAACAACCAGCAGAAGTTACTGCAGTCGTGATACAAACGAGCTGGAAGTCAGGATCCGAAACACTTGTGTTTGGGATGATGCCATTAATACGTCGCATATTAAAGATTTCTTGGTGTCAAACAGTAGACGTGTAAAATATATTGCAAGATCACTTACATCATGCAAAGGATATGCAGCACTGTAAACTCCATTGGCAAGCAGACTGGTGATCCCTTGAAAAATAAAGACATAATAGTTATTTACAATTTCGAGGTTAGACAGTCTCACTTTATCATCCTTCCTGGAAATTTCCCTCAAAATAACAGTCATTCGGTCAGATAACGGTTTTTCTGCCATCTCATTCCTTTCCACGTAGTTTCACTTTTAATCATATAGGTTATTAAACATGACTCATTTCATGAAATGGAAAACTGCAGAGAGCAAGAGGAAGTCATATATATTTGAGAACCAAGAATTAGAAGCCAATGACTTGAAATTAGTCATTAAAATAAATTACATTTTCTGAAAAGTCAGTTTGATTTAAGGGCAAGCCTGCAGATTTGAAAGTGTGTAGCAGAAGGCTCGATCACAAGAAGAATATGGCTGGAATTGATGGCATACGGGAACACGCATACGCACGCATCATCCACACAAAGTTTTGAATTCAGATTTCAGATTGATTAGAGAAAATTGTAGGGAAAGCCTTTGCCAAGACCTTGGCGTAATACTTACCATATTTACCACATTTTCGTCTTTTATTTAAAAGGGTAGTTTCCTTCTTTCTTCCCTCTCCTTTCCCTGTTTACACATCCGTTTATTAGTGACATGCATGAGGCTGAAAGCAATTAATGCTTCATCTATAAAATGCAGGTGGCACAAGGGACTTTGAGGAGTTCTGCCTTCCCAGGTGAGGTGTCGCTCCTTCACTTGGGGCCAGAGTGTGGGCGGCGAGGGTGGGAGGGTGGGGAGGAGGCAACGTCTAAGTTTGGAGGAGCACAACGGCGAGGGGCTCTTCGGCACCGCAGCTCGCTCCACCATTCCCAAAGGTCACTTGGCTGGACCCGGACCTTTGAGGGCTGTCGCACATTACTTCTCTAACGTTCTTGCTGCAGCTGTTGGCATTAATATAGCTACTTCCAATTACAGAGCACTACCCACGTCTGAAGGTGTCGCGTTATCCGTGAAGCCACATTTGGGGATTCAACGAACCAGCTCTTGGGTGTGGAATCAGAGCTAAGTCAAGTACTTGCCTTTGTGCAAGGCTAAGCTGGTTAATGCCAATAATAAAATAAAAATAAAAATAATAATCTGGCCACTTGCATAGTGGACAATTTAAAAGGACTTAGAAAAGGGAAAGAAAAATGATGTGCTACAGTGTCCTCCATGTTGCCCATCAGCTGATGCTAAGAACAGAGTGTGGGACTGGATTTGAAGGAACAGCGACTATGAACCAGGAAACACCTCACTGTAGGCTCACCGAGACATTGAAATGAGAATTTTTCAAGTTTATTAACCTTTTCGAGATGCCAATAACCTGCTGCAGGACCTGCTCCAAGAGTGCTCAGTATCCTGCAGTATCATTAATTTTCAAAGTTCGATTTAAGATCATACAGTACTATGAATTGTCTGCAGATGTTTCCATGCTTCTGGCAGAAACAACTAGTGAGCAGATAAATTATTTTTCTAGGGCTGTGCGACCGACCGAAGAGCTACATAGTACCCTTCTACACCGCAGTATTTAACAATGAAGACAGGTTCTCATTTCCACAAATTTGCAAAATAAATAACAAAAGGCTGCAGTGTTCGCTGGGCGGCCGCCTTTTTCCTGCTGGGCACAAATATTGCAGCATTATCTGTGTTTGCTCATGTCCGTTTGCAACCTTTGCCAGGTTGTAACCCAGCATTCCAGCGCTGGAACACAAAGGACCTGACTGAGTTATGCTGAGTATACCTGTGGACAGCCTGGCCCAATGACATTTTTATTAGGTATGCCTGTGTGACCTTGCCAGTCGCAGGTAAAAGAACGATCCAGGAATCCTAACACTTTACTTTCCTTTAGCCTCTGCCCTATTCAACCAATCTCTAATGTGTTTCCCATTTCTGGACCAAAAAAAAAAAAAAAAAAAAAAAAAGAAAGAAAAAAATAATAAATCAAGTGAGTAACCAACTCCAAGGCAAGAATTCCAACTGAGCTGTATGACCTTCCACTTTCAAGAGTGCAAATATGTAATTTCCAATGAAAATGATCCAGCACCAGACTCGAAAAGGGTCCTGAAAGTCACAGATTAATTTGGATTTCCCATGCTGCAGTGAAGCAGCGCTTCTGTTAATACTGGCTGAACATCAAAATTCAGTGTATATAGGGACTCAACAATTGCACATTGTGTGTTGTTACTTCAACAGAAAAGTCAAAGCATGGAAATAATTTCTGGCATAGTTATTCTTCCATTATTTGATATATTTCTAAGCAGCTGATGGGTCAATATTGAACAGAACTACCTGTAATTCAAGTTCCCATTGTTTTATGTAACTGCTTGTAGGCAAATAAAGGCTGATTCCAACAGTTATCAAACACTTTCTCCCATGTTCATACAAATTTGTTTCTACTGGGTGGCTGTTATGAAGCTTGGATATGAGGGAATTTAGCCTTCTGCCTTATTTAATTTGGCTTACTATTAACTACTGGTTAACTTTGGTCCCAGAGGCAAGTATGTACCTATATATCATGATATGTATAAAATAAAGTATGTAGCGGCTGAACCGGAAACGCCGCCAACAAAGCTTTAAGGTGACCTGGTTTGCAATTCATGTTTACCTGTATTATGAATGTAGTTCTTGGAGCACAAGCCCTAAGGCTGAAATCCTAAAACAACTGCATGTGGCAATGCAAACTTCATGCTCACTGACTTGCACCAAGAGAAGGGCCAGCTTTCAGTGCGTGCCTTAGTCCTCGGCCGTTCCACTGGGTTAATCTCAGTTCCGCTTCGGACAGTGTTTCGAGCAGTCATCAGTTAAGCCCATTTCACTCAAGTCATCGAAAAGCCATCCCACCATAAAAATGTGAGGTTACTAATTAAAAGGAATGGGCCAAGCCATAGATTTTCACTGGAGTTATTGAAATTTATGGTAATACCTTCATCCACTTCAGTGAGCGTAAAACTGAACATAGGCAGAGTGCGTTTTACCCACCGGTAACACCCGTCACATCCAGTCCTGCTGCAAAGGGCCTAACTAACATCTGCAGGGGCTAAATGCTCACTTAGCATTTAATTTAGAGTCGAGTCTATAAATGCACATTTGAAAACATTCCAAACAGCTACATTAATTAAATGAAATTTCCACATCAAACAATTATATCCACATACATCAAATTAGAGAGCAGGGGAAAAACCTAAACTCTGCAGCCAACAACTTGCAGTTATTTTCAATACCTGAAAACGATATCGATCTTAAAGCTAAATAAAGTTCCTTACCCATGCTATATTTTGCTTTGGTACACGTCGTTCTTTTCAATATTTCATAAACCTACAGAAGTAAAATAAAAGAAAGGAAAGGGTTACTACAGATACTGCCAGTGAAAAGCACAATCTTTTTTTGTGTACAGCTGAAATATTGGCAAAACCAAGACGTCGATGAAGTCGTCATTCTTTAATAAAAGTCACGGTGTTCAGGGGAGCCGGGCTTAAAGATTTCCACGCCGAGTTAGCCGTATAAGAGAGAAAGGCTTAACTAAATAGCCAGCTCCCAAGATAATTGATCGGGGGAAACGGGGTCACATTTAACCACTCGCACAACAGAAATGCTATTTGTGCTCATGTTAGACATCGATCGAGGACGAGAAGCCCTTTTCCACCCCGACGAGGTGGTGTGCTGGGCCAGCTCTTCCCTCGCCTCCGACGGCGCAAACTGGCTTCAACCCGAGGCCTTCAGCAGAGCTTCGGGCTCGTAACGCGTCCGCAGCACGCAGCCGTTCATCAGAAACCGCACTAACGCGGGCTGACCTTACAGTTTCTGAGCTTGCACAACCTCAGTGGCCAAACAGGGGTACTTATTTTACAGTTTATCGCGTTTATTGCCAAATAACCTCTGCACGTCTCAGCGCGCCGCCCGAGCGGCTGAGGTTTCGTCCCGCGCAGCGATGCTCTGAGGCGAGGCCAGCGCTCGGAGGAAAACCACGGGCAAAGGCACCTGCTGCCCATCGCCTGGCCTGGCTGCAGAGCCACGGAGAGGTTTCCTGGGGATGCTCGCTAATTAATCCCTGTGCTAACGGGTCTGGCGCTTGCCCAATTCACAGAGGTAAGCCAGCGAAGGCGTATGAGGCAAACCCCGCAGCTCATCTGCCTGGTGTTGTCTTCTGCCTCCCGTGAGTTCAAGGGTTGTCACACAGAGATTTCCATTTATATAATGTTGTTCACTTGGTTTTTTTTAAATAAAAAAGAGGTCTTTGGCTTAGCTTCTATTCATCAAGGACTCACAGGGAGTGACTCGATTCCTGTTCATTTTGCAGTAGGCGGAAGGGTCAATATTTGCACTGTGGTTTAAAAACCACATATGAGAAAGGCAGGAGAGAACTTTAAGAAACAAGAATACAAAGAGAAATGCATGCAGGAGAAAATAATGCTGGGAAACATTCAACATGTCTTTCCCTGCCGGGTGATCTACGGGGACTTCAAACAAAGCCGCATACAACCAGCACTGCCCAGTGTTCCTCAAGCAGTTTAAAGATCTCCCATCCCTCTTTTTCCTCCCAGCCTCTGCTATGAGCTCCTTTGGTTTTAGTCCATTTTTCAGTTAGTCTTGCTCACCCTCTTCTCCTGCGGTGCCATTTGGCCTCGCCACCTTTCTCAGACAGCCTGTTATGAATTTTACCTCTCCATTTGCCCCCTTAAGTTTCTCGTACTTACAAGTTTTTTTTACTATATACCTAGACATACAAAAGAAAGTCTACAAACAAAAGCTGCGTGTTTTTTTCCCAATCTCAAAGTAAACGTTTCATCACAAATAAACCAATTCAATGTTTGCCATTTTCTTTTCCATTTCTGTGCTGCCGCATCTGCCTTCCCTGGTCAAACTCACCCAGCCCCGATACCCTGCGCTCACACCAAATCACTGCCCTTCAGGCCACAGGGGAACCACCTCATGGGGTCCACTGACTGGAATTTCAAAGCAGGAAAGAGAAGTTAGATATCTCACGCCCCTTATCACTGTAGCCATAAAAGGCAGCTATATTTGCGATATAAGCTCTTTTTGAAACCACTTAGCATCCAAAAGGCTAATGTTAAATATAAGATAAAAGCACGCTCACAGTCACATTCCAACGCAGTGATTAGCAGCAGTGGAATGGGGCAAAGAGTCCACGTTATACTTTGAAAAGCGTTGCAGCAAGTGCTGCTTGGCACGGTCCCTTCCAGCTGCCCTGGGTGTCATACGAGCTGTCCTCTCCGTTCCCCCCTCAGTGGCTATAAAGGAGGCTACACCTTCTCCCCAACTCTATTTGATGTTCTGTAAATCACAAGGAAGTACTCAAATGTAGTTTGTGATATCGTATTCCTCATTAGGCTTCACTTCTGTAAGGGAACGGCAGAAGTTCTTTACAATGAGGGTGGTGAGACACTGGCCCAGGTTGCCCAGAGAGGTGGTGGAGGCCCCATCCCTGGAGACACTCAAGGCCAGGCTGGATGAGGCTCTGAGCAACCTGATCTAGTTGAAGATGTCCCTGCTCACTGCAGGGGGGTTGGACTGGATGGCCTTTAAAGGTCCCTTCCAACCTAAAGCATTCTATGACTCTAAGTTTAATTATAAGAGGAAAAGTCCCACGCTAGCACTGAAGGAGCAGAGAGACCCTCCAACATGAAGGCAGGAAGGTCTCAGCCCAGTCCCGGCGCTGTGCACGTGTACATAACACTTGCTAGAGTGATAGGGGTGAACAGAGGCATAAACAATCGGAACAAGATGCAATTTTCTATCCTTGTTGCATTTTCTTCATGTAAACTTTAATGTGAAATACAAATCATAAATAATGTTAAATAAAAAGCATAAACCTCAACACTTTTAAGACCATTCTAGAGAATTGCTCCCCAAAAATGTAAACAATACTCTCTGTAAACACCGGGCTGCTTCACTGGAACTTGTCGTGGGAGATTTCGCAGCATTTTACAAAAAGAGCGACGTATAGATATGAAAAGGTAAATGAGTCACGGGGGTTGCAGGCAGCTGGTGGCAGAACCAGCGGGAGACTCTAAATCTTTTCCTTTCTGCTGACGTGTCAGCTAAGGAACTACGTCCCACATTAACTGTGAACTAGAAAGAAGATCCAAACTATTTTCCAAAAGGCAGCAACCTGTTAGCATCAAAGACTATTCATCACATAAGCTAAAGCTGGAAATGCTTTATCTATTATTTCAATAACTGCTGTCACAGGCAACCCCTGGTGCTTGGTTGAGAAAGGCAAACTTGCAACAGGCTTTGTGCTAAAGCTGGCAAAGGGGCTGTTAACACCATGACTAAGGCACTATCCGCCGTAAATTATTTATACACGGTACTTACTATAGTGCTTCTCGTTTTGCTGTCAAAGAAGGAATCTCTGTCAGACAAATCAAATCTGTTGAAAGATTAGAAGGAAGCCCATTAGGATAAAAAAAAAAAAAAAAAAGCGCCAATAATTTCCTGCTCTTGTTGACCCCTTCGATATTTTCGTTTCTCCTGGGGATCTCTCAGCTTAACATTAAAGAATGGCTTGTAGAAACCTCGTTAAAAAGAAAGTCTATTGCAACTCTCCTATGTTAAAGAGGCTGCTTATAGGTTTCACTGGGTTTATATATTTATAGGTTTTTCTGCAGAAAAGAGACTGCTGACGCTCATTAAGTTGAATTCCTGACCACTGCTGGCCTTGAATTTCTCCTAATAATCTTTACGTTTTGTCTGTACCTTAACCCCTGTGAGGCCACTCTTGCCTCCCTTATTCAGCAAAGACACAGGTGGTTTCACTGAAAAGAGCCACCGCTGCAAAGAGGGTAAGGCACATCCACGCCTGAGCTAAGGAGCATCTTCTGGGCTTCCTCTGAGCCACCGGGCTCTGTCGTTGGAGGAACATCCTACAGGCAATAAATATATAAATATATTTCCTACAAGTCCAAGAGCATGTCAAACGTCGCATGTGTTGACTGGCCCAACTAAAATACACAACTCCATCGGCGTTCTGCCTCCCTTTATTAAAAACTAAAAACCTTGTATGTACAGTGAAGAAATCCTGCCCTAGGACTGTTATTTGTTCCAGCTGGCACACAGATAAATACGGTCTTCAAAGCTTCTCCGCTGGGATGCTGGCCAAGGAAGAGCAGCGGCAAAGCAATCCAGGGCAATCGAAACTTTGGCTGGGCCCCACCTTCTGATTTTTTCCTACACCCACGTTTACAGCTATTCTTACTGATCTGAAATGGATGGCGAAGCCACCACGGACTTCACAGCACTTCCAAGGACAGGGGCTGGCTGGCAGTACACGTGTGAGCTGCCCCTACCAGATGAAATGATTCTGAAATTTATCAGCCCGCATCTCTGGCTACAAATTTTCCTGCGCATTTTATTTTACGCAGAAAAGAGACTATTGTAAACCACACGATAAATCGTGTTTGGCAGCCTAACAGTTGACGTGTGTAGTTATATAGATAGGTATTATATACCACAAGAGCAGCCCAGAGATTTCACAGAGGGGCTCTACAAAGCCTCATTCCTCAACAGTGGGGGGGGGAACCCAAAAAAAAAAAAAAAAACAAAAAAAACCCAAAAAACCTAAATAAAATTACTGCAAAATAGAAATATTCTTTCACTAACACAGCATTGGAGTTCGTTTTTCCCTTCACCTTTTTGTGCCTTAGCTGCTATCAGAAAGGCTGGACCCTGTTGACACGAACATTTACAGAAAGCTTTCACTTACAGGTGCTGCTTCTCCCTGGAGAAGGGGTAGGAGAGGCGCTTCACTGTCTGAGGCTTGTGTTCTGCTACTTTTGGCTGGATGGGCTCTGTTATTTTTTGAATCACAGAGTTTATCTTTTTCAGAAGGCCGTGGGTCTGATTGATCTGATACATCTGAGCGGGCAAAGAGAAAAACAGTGAGACTTTATTGCTTTCTGCTAATCCAGAAGTGAGAGTGGACTGTAAGGAATAAACCATCAATTAAATAAATACATCACAACGAGCTATCGAGGAGCGTAGCTTACCTTCTTGAAAACGTTCAGAAAGACACAGATGGATGGGAAAGTCAAGACAAGCAAGCAGAAGAAGCCTATTGTTTTTCCTCTGAGACAAAACATGACCCGTGATTCCAAATAATCAGGCTGGGATGTTCAGTGGTGATATTGTTGGCACCGACTCCCGAGACACCCGCTCCTCTGGCATTTACTGTTTTCTTGGTGCAACGGGACAAAGAAACGAAGGAGCAACAGAGCCCCTGTGCAAGAGAACAGAAGTGGTCTCCTTTCCCAGGGGGCTTTCCTGGGAATATTGTGCAGGTTTCAGGAGATTCCCCTCTTCCGTATAAAGGAATCAAAATATCTTGAATGGTCTATTGCAGTTCTGTAGCTCTAAAAGCAGGAATGGTGTTAGCAGGGAACAAAAGAGGCTTCCCTGTCTGAGCCACAAAAACTATGTGCAGATCCAGGGCAAGGCTCCCACCGCAGGAAGATGCTGGAAATAAGGCTCTAGGGGTCTGAAGGTGTTCTCAGGCACATCGCTTCTCCTGGGCAATGCCTGCAGGCTTAAGCGGCCTTTTTCACACGAAAAACCCTCACAAAAGGCCCACCCTAACTTTTCTTTTGGGGCAAAGCAGCTTTAACCGCAGGATCGCAACAGACTTTTTTTATCTCATCGTGCTTCTGATTAAAATCGGTGGTAAGCGAGGCAATAATGGGGATTAATATGAAATCCAAACCAAAAGTGTGGTTTCAGTGTTGTAATGAGTGACACTGGGCTTTGAGACTGTCTCTTGCTCCATTATAGACTTCCCTCCGCAGTCTGGGCCATGCACTTAGTATGTGTTTAAATATTAATCCATCTCTAAGCTATGCTCACTGAACAGGTAGCCATCTATCACGGATGATATAGAATTTAGCTCATGATGAAAACATACTGTCATTTCTTTAATGACATTTCAAATATTCTGAAAGGTAATTTATTTTGTGGTCGTGTAGTCCCAGTCCCTGCAAACGTGACTAGCGATGTATATGAACAGTCGCTAAGCCCAGCGAGACTACTGCACGCAAGTTGTTACTCAATTGTTAGCAGTCTAGCGTTTCGGGTGAGAAAACTCCTCCAAAACGCGCACACAAATTTCATCATCAATTGCAACCTCTTCTTTTAAAACACGCTGAGAGGATAAGGCATCGCATGAAGTCCCTCGCATCGCATACAGACAGCAGTAGCAGCAGGAATTCTTGATTTCCATTCCTCCTTCCATTTATTCTTTTTCTGCTGTCCCAAGCAAGCAAGTTTGTGACTCGTTTTCTGTACAGATTAATTAGCTGTTTTAAAAATGCTCGTGGAAAGAAAAGGCTACCTCTGTAAGGTGCTCAGAGATGAGCGTATGTTTAAACTATGCCTTTCCAGAGGGAAGAAAAAGAAGATCAGGACTCACCTTTTTTGTGGGCATCTTGAGCTTAAGAAATTCTGCCTCTCGACACAATACATTCCACGGTGCATGTATTTTTACAAATCCAACCCCATGGATTTTAGTCTTAAAAAAAAGCAAGAGAAAAGGTTACCGATGAGAGGCAATTATTTTTCCCCTTGTGTTTCAGACATATTTAAGGAAGAGTCTACTACCGCCAACACGCTAAATCTCATTTGAGACATCTAGTTTCCAAGAACAGGACAATCGCTGAACCCCTCCCTGTGCTGAGCTGCTATAAAATGTGCCTGCAAAATGCTATTGTCTTCCAGAACAATTACCACAAGGTTAAACAGATAAAAATTGTTTGGGAAATAAAAGCTAATGGCTACGGACACAAATAGAGGGTAAGCCAGTTAAATGGGAAGCATAGGCATCCAGCCAAACGGTATGATTTCTTGAGCGCGTTGTAATGAATGAGAGCGTCCCTGCTGCCTCAGTATCTCGAAGGACCAGAACTGCAGTAAGAAAGAAGCAGCCTCAGACACAGATGTGAATTAAACATTAAAACACTACGCATTTTAATTAGGAAAAATGTTAGGAAGAATTCAACAGAACAAAAAAAAAAAAAAAAAAAAAGAAAAAAAAGAAGACAAATGTTAACGGTAATATTAGTGATTGCATGGATCCCAGCAGTTCTCCGAGCTCTGTTCCAGACGGCTGGACACGGGGGTTTGCTTCTGGCACTCCCACGTACACCCCTATTCATTTCCAGGGGAATTATCATCTCGAAGCCGTTGGACAAATGATGTGAAACTAGCAGGCATTCAGCAGACAGAAGAGAAAGAAATTTTAATGAACATTTCTAATCTTGCTGCTCTACAAACTTGGACAGTTTATTATAATTAGCTTTCACGCAGCAATATCCCGCACTGGCTTTCTAGAAATCGGTTACTCAGAGGACACAGGTAACTGCCAGCCTTCCCAAGCACCTTGGAATTTACTTCATTGAAGAGCGTTTAAGTGACTTAGTGAACATCATCTGCTTAAGAAACCTTTGCTCTTTTCTGCAATTAGGAAGGCCTCCAACGCAACTTCGTGACGTGCTTTTCAAGCCCAAACGATGGCAGGTTTTCCCCCCTGTGCTGGATATGGGAGCTGATGTGAATCCCTGCGGCTTGCTTTCATCTCTCTACATTCCTCATCTGGTTTGGTTTCTCGGACTGAAAGAACAGGATTCTCCCTCTTTTACAGCGCCCTGGCTTGAACCCTGAGCCCTTCTGCATCATTTGAAATTGTATTACATGTCATAGGTGGGGACCTCCCATCTTGCAAAGGGTTTAAATATCTACGACTTGGCACAGGCAGGTTTCCAGTTTACTACAACAACTTGCAAGTTGGATGGAAAGCAAGTCTTATTTTCACCTGGGGGACAGAGAAACGAAAGGTTTTCTTGCATTATATCATGCAAAATATATACTTTTCACATATATATACACACACTATTATATACATGCCTGTAATTTGTGATTAATAGATGGCAGATTTATTTTTTTAACACTCTGATCACAGGTCTAGATGTTTAATCTCAACTTTTAGATCCCGTAAATAAAACCAGCATAAACGTTTACCCTCTCCCACAGGAATTTCAGGCACATTGGTTGCATCAGTTAATTGTAATAGCTTTCTTTGAAATTAATACGGCTGTGGCTATTTCTACTAATCGCATGCTGGCAGTACTTCACACACATCATTTTTTCATATAGTCTAATGGTCTTTTAATAGAATATACTGTTTTCAGAGTACAGGTGAAAGGCGTTACAGGCTGTACTGTTCATATCTAAGAATGGAAAGAGCAAACTGTAATACAGACTCACGTGCCCGAGCTAGAGCATGCACCAGAACCTCCTGAACAGATTTAATTCTCCTGAAGTCTATGCTGAGCTCTAACCATGTCACTGTCTGCATCAGGTATTTTTCAGAACTGGAATTACCAGTGGATCCAAACCACAGCATAGTGTAAACCCACCAAGCTGGGATTAGCGTGGAGAGCAATCTAAGCCTCCCTTCTAGATACGGCAACGCATCAACAAGCTGTGTTGCAATAGTGGATGTGCCACGAGTCCCGGCCAAGAAAAGTAGGAAACTTCACCTCATTGGGGCATTAACAACACCGCGGCCCACTCCTGTGTGGTGGGTGAGGACGGTGCTGCCAGAGCTGAAATCAAATTCTGGAAGAGTTGAGCTTGTGTAACCTTGATCAGAGCCAGGTTCACAGGAACGGCTCAGCATCTCCCAGGATTCGACCACCACTTATACTCTTTAACTGTTTGAAATGGTTCCTTACATCCTCATCGCGTTCCAGTTCCAGACCAGCCTCCACAAGGTTCCCTTCATACTCCTCCCTGCGAAACCTCTTGTCGTCTTCGTGATAATCCACGTGAGGTTCACTTTCCCTCATTTCCAGCTGCACTGCCTTCCCAGGAAGCGGCTGGTCCTGCTTGGTGCTTCGGGCACTTGAATCATTGTGATGAACTCTCCTGGTGAGTGTCTTCCCTGCCGAGGACTTCTTGTAATGATAAACTAGGATGTAGTCAACTTTTCTCTTGCCATCTCTGAAGTAGAGTCCATATTTGCAGTCAGCATCTGGATTTTTGGATAGGGAATTTAACAACTGGAAGCAGGGAATGGGGGTGTGGAGAGAAGGTGAGAGGAGAAGAATAATGAGTACACACGCCAACACCAGACAGACCATATCCTTGTGTCAAGGACTCCTTCTTGCCTGGAGCACACAAACAGCAAGCATACGGGAGGAGCCCCCCCATGCTACTTACTCAAAACAATTTTGCAAGTTAACACTTGCAATTTTACTGATAGACAGCTGGGATTTTATTGGGCCAGAAATGAATAGCTAAAATAACTGGGATTTAATCTAATTACCAGCACACTAGTTCATAAATCAGCTACTTGGTGGATTTGGTTTTCTCCTTTGGGGGTTAATCGCCACTAAGATCATCTGTCCTTTTCCACCCAAGACATCTGCGTTTCAATTCTGACAAACAGATTAATATCATGTGCAAACATTTCTCACTTCTCTTATCTATCGGTGCAAGTTTGATTCATCTGCGAAAGAGATCATCTTAGATACAGACTGAAGGGAGCCAGCTGGTCACGAAGCGCCGCCAAAAATGCAGATGGACCGTAGCCAGGGAAGTGGGTTTGTTGCTTACTGAGTTCATCACTTCCCCCCCCCTTATAAAACCTGTGTCGCTTTGCCATCTGATGGTGGCAAGGGCTTTACTCCTGCCTTGAATCAACACACTGCGAAGCGTTGCAAGATGCAAGAAATGCAAGACTTTAAGACACAATTCCATTTCCAAGCATTTCTATGAAAACTGCACAGGGCAACTGTAGAAACATAGAACAGTACTAACCATTATTCATTTCTACTTTCAATAATACTCTCACTTCTCATGCATAATTCATAATTCTACTCTTGGAAATGCACACACCATTAAAAAAAATGAGAATTCACTAGTAACTTGTGTTTGTTTTTACCAAAATACTAATCACAGGAGTGGCTTTTCAGGGCCCAGGGACGTTTTTTGGCTTTTAATTTTACAGACGAATGTAAAGCCTCCACGTAAGGAAAAGGACTTGAGCTCCAAATGACAGCAATTGACCACCAGTTGCAAATCATTTTGGTCAAAAACCCATTTGGGATGTGTACACCTTCTGCTTGTTTCATACATAAAACCGTGAATGTAAGTTATTTGCGAATGGTTGTTTCTAAGACAATCCGGTTTTTAAACCTCAGATGAAAAGAGCAGCCTCTGAGCTGACTGCACAGTATATCACGACTGATATAGCCAAAACTTTACCGAAACCCACTCAATTCTACACAAATTTGCATACTTCTCTGAACATTGCTTTGGGGAGGGAAGGTCCCCGCTACCACAACTATAAATCAATACGTTTCTCTTTAAGGGACAGTCTGTTCTTCCCTTTTTTTCTCAGAGAAGAAATTCCAGCAGCAAACCCCATTTTCCTGGGTTTGGAGGGAGGAGGAAGCCCACTGAAGAAGCAATCAGACAAGCGTAGTCAGATGAGCGCGGAGCGGCAACGCGCAGCGAGGAGGACTGGCAGACGGCGAGAAGCGCGAGATGCCGGGCAGGACGCGGAGCAGCCGCCCGCCCAGGTGGAAGCCCTGAATCTTCGTAGCTTTGCAAAGCCTGACTCCACCACGTCTGCCCAGGGCCAGCCTGCCTGCAGGTCCCCATCTCCTCAGTCCCTCGCAGCTTTGCTCCGTGCCCGCCTTTACTATCTGTTTCTCCTTTTCTTTCAGGATCCCATCTCTCTTTTCCATTTAACCTAAAACCTTTGCTCCAAATACATAAATATATCATAAAATAATACAGCATTCGCTGCCACCACGTCCTGTTCCCTCTTCCCCCTGCTCCATGTCTGTCTTATTCAGCCACAACGTGGCACAGGCTGCTCATGTTTGTGCCCTATCTCAATAGTCCTCCTTAGCTCTTAAGCGTAACTACAATATAAAAGGCCGTTAATAACTATTACTTTCTGATTGCTTCATGATTCATGGCATGCACCTGTGAATTCAAATTTTTTTCAAAGCAAGCTGACAGCCTGCTCGTCGCAGGCAACTCAGTCCTGCAAAGCTTTGCAGAAACAAAATATTAAGAAATAGCAACTAACCGGATTTTCAGGATATAATACCTCTTCCAGGTAAATAGTTGATGTAAACAAGATACAGGAACACCGGGCTTTCTTTTAAGATAACTAATTGTATTTAATTTTCATTTTAAAGATGTGTTGATCTTATTAATTCATTAAACATCGATTTCTGAAAAACTGGGCTGAACCGACAGATGTTCAGGTAAGCGGAGGGAGATAAAAACAGGCAAAAGACTCAGAGCCCAACCACTTCCCACCCTTGCTGGACTGACTTTATGAGGGACAGCAATTAGTTGCTCTGTTCTGGAACCTGGTAAGTAAAGGAGGGGGGCAGGACTGACGATGGCTCTCGAAGGTGAGAGCAGTGAGCGTGCCGGATGTTTCTAACTGCCCGGGGAGCTCGGGAGAGATCGGAACCTCCCAGCCACAGCTCCTCTTCTCCCGCAGCACCCCTTGGGTGGAGGCTGAGAAAAGCGGCACTGAAAATCCCGAGTTTCTCTGTTTCTTTGAGCCGCTGCCACTGGGACGGGGACAGGTCACACTGCGGAAACTGAGTGAGAGCTTCTTCCTATTTCTTTGAACTTCTCTGTTGAAAAACTGACCCTTGTGAGGACTCTGACAATTCAGGAGAAGGTGCTGCACCGTGGATACTTAAACCCTCAATAAATTTATTAATACATGAGAATAGCTACGTCCCACCGTGAAAGGGGTGCAGGCAAAAGACTCAAAGAAGCCTCTTGGTCCTGTTTTAAAGAAAGAAATGGTGAGATTAGTACCACATTAGAATGGCACTAATCCTTTCTCACGGTGCTGCTACACTGCCATAGAGAGGGAGTTGTGCTGACTGAGACCGTGTAAGGCTCGTGCCCCTTTGGTTCAAATGAGACGCCGAAAAGACATTTCAGTTTTACCACAGCAGGAGGGATGTTTACACTCTGACAGAATTATTCCTCTGCTGTCCATCGTAATTAAGCACAAGCACAATGAATCAAGTATTTCTTTTCCTGGTACACCTTTCCCCAGCGAGACCTGTTACATAGCCCACTCCACCTCAATTCCTTCGCCTGAATAAACTCCTCTTTATGTGTTCATGACGTAACCAATTCCTAATCCTGTTGGGTATTCACATTACTAACTTTCTTAAAAATTGGCGTTGAAGAATTTAACCAATTAATGACCCCGGAAATCTAACCTCCGTTGTGTTCTACAGAGTATTAGTTTACCACTGCATATGTTAACGATAGCTTTCACAAGAAATTTTAGATGTTTTTTCTGTTCTACTCTATATGGGCAAAGAGATTTGAAGGTTGCTACAGCCTTATTGCCAGATTATTACTCTGAGAATAGCCAACCCCTTTTTACGCTAAAGGTTAAATAAGGATCCCTGGCTTCCCTTCTTCACATCAAAAGAACAAGCCCCACTAAATTAGCACGTACTGTGCCTGGTGGCAATCCTCCTCAGCACTTCTGAAACAGAGAGGGAGAGGATTTCAGAGCATCCTGGGAATGGGGAGAATGAGACATAAGCAAAGGGGTAAAGCACAGTGTGCCAGTTATGACACATCGGGCAAGTCCTGTACTCACTGTACTCTCGTGCTGGTCATAGCCTATATCCTCAATAGCTCGGATGTTGATAATGTGAATCCCCTTCTCCTCAGCAGGTAGACAGGAGTATTTCTTGTTCACCCTCATTCCTGTCTCCTCTGGAGCCTCGTTGAGATCTTCTGGCAGAAAATCCACCCCATGAAACTCACTGTCTGCGTCTGAAAAGAAAAGGAACAATTTCATTGAGACACTTTAATCCCAACACTTGCTCCTCCCAGAGCCACCCAAGCTGAAACGTATCCTGTTCCTGCCTTCTTCTGCCAACAAGCCCTCGTGCAGGGCTCCCATCCCTTCTCCATGCCTCCCTTCTCAGCTTTCCTGCAGTCCTCTACAGCCCTACCTAGGTCTCCTCCTCCAGAGGAGCGCTCAGGTAACTTCTTTTCGGCACTGCTGTCTCAGCATGTGCTTACTGTCTTATAGAATGATTAAGAGAAGGGAAAAAGGGGTGGGAAGAAAAATAGTCTCACAATTAGCTGGTGACAGTAGGTGCCGCGGTGTTTTCCCCTTTTCAGTAGGCATTTTCTCCTTCAATAAGCGCTCGTCCATGCTGAAAAATTCAGCAGTGAGTTTCCCCTCAAGTACCTACGTACTGCATAGGATATACTGAACCATTCTTTAAGCAGTCAGAGGTTTCCTCCCTCTCAACCTGCCAGACACCCGTACTGTTTCCACTTATTATTTAAGTATATAGATGCGCTAAAGGATTTCATGTAAAAATTTCACTACAGGCTGAGCAAACAGATAACTGATAAAATGCAAACTCGTGTTTGCACATGTACATTTATGCCAGCTATAGAAGGCAAAGTTTTCCAAGATGTGATTTGCTTTGACATTGAAGTAAAATACTGCAGTGTTATGCTCTTTTTTTTAAATCACACAGGGCCAGAATTTGCTTTTCTAAAGACTGAAGATAAAGCAAGAATTTTAGAATTTAGCCTTGAATGGATACTAAATTAAATCTCCCAAAAATAAACACACAACAAAAACACGCAGAGGAGCGTGCTTTAATAGCAGCTACATTACAACAGTCTGTCGCTGCAACTACTTCAACACTGTCTCTGGAGCAGATAGCAGCAGATAGCAGCAGAAATTGCAGAAATTAAGCCCATTAGGAAAAATACTTCCCTCCTACCTAGAGCTGCCACTAAGCTTATGATGAGGTGAGGACAGATACCACATTTTAATTAGCTATGTCTTAGCCTAAGAGCATGTTCCTCCTCTTCACCAAACTACCCATCTGGATTTGGTTGATGTTCAGGGATGATGTGGAAGGAAGAGACAGGGAAAAATCTCATTCCCCAACAAGTCCGCGGATGACGTGAAACTGAGGAGCATGGCTGATAAGCTGGAGGGTAAGGTTGCCATTTTGAGGGGTCTCAACAGGCTGGAAAAATGGGCTGAGAGCAGCCTCATGAAACTCAAGAAAGTCAAGCATGAAGTCCTACACTCGGACAGACCAGCCTCCAGCACAAGCACAAACTTGGGGTGGACCAGATAGAAAGTAGCTCTGCAGAAAAGGACCCAACGGTCCTGGTGGACAGGTTCAAAGGAGTGATTGTCTTGAGTGGTGAAGGATAGCTGCACACTGGACTCTGTTAGTAAGAAAGCAAAGCCAGTAGGTCTAGGGAAGCGGTTTTCACCTTTATTTGACGCTTGCCAGACCACAGCTAGAGTTCTGTGCCAAGTTTTGGCTCCCCAGCACAAGAAGGACATTGACAAACTTGAGCAACAAGGGTGATCACATGATGGGGAACGGGCCCAGTGAAGCTGTAAATCTCCATCCATCTCTGGAAGTGGTCAGAGCTTAACTACACATGGTGCCAAGCAATCTGACCCAACCTTAATGTTGGGAGGGCACCACATGAACCTGCAATCCAGGTTCTTCATGGTAACACGCAGGAGTCTGCATGGAAAACAACCTGTGGCACCGGAGGAGGAAGGTGTGGCCAAAGCCTTGGCACATTTCTTGAGTTTATCAGAGTAAGATAAACATTATTAGTATGAAAGCTATGCTTCTCTGGAATTAGTAGTCATGCTTCTCTGGAACTTGCAAACGCCTCGAGTTTGCAGATCTTCATTTCAATTCCTGTATCTGGGATATTTGCTGCCTCAAGAGATTCTCTACAAGCTGCCTGCTTTCCTAGGAACTGCCTAATTACTGAAGCCTAGTTACTTGAGCAGATTACAGGGGCTGTTAGAAGAGAAGAACTTTTACTGCCTATGAATCTGAACATTTTGCCTATCTCATAACAGCCCTGTGAACTTTTCAGCACGAGTTTAGAAATTACAATTAGGATGGAATATGTTTAGAGCTGAAAATCACGAGCTTCACCGAGTCCAAACAAGCTCCCTGTGCTCTGGAGCTGCACTTCTGAGCAGCATTTGTCAAGTCCCCGGTACGGAACAAGGGGACCTGCTGCAATGATTCAGTGCTATTGTGCAAGCTCAAACAATCGCCCATCCGCAGGCGCATATTTACATTTCTGTTTACACATCAGTAGCCTGGCAATATCGGAAAGAACAAATACTTAAGGCAGGCAATGAATCACACAATTTTGGTTTAGTAGGACTACTGGAAAAGATGTGAAATGTGAGAACTTTATTGATATAATCTTAATTAGGACAAGTTTGATTTCTGTACTTAAAGATGATGTCAGGATTTAATACTAAGTAAAGCCATCCAAACCACTTTAGTAATGACAAACGCACAGGGATTATAACTAGTTCACTTACGCTGATCTGGCAGACGTCAAAACATTCTGTTGCAGAACACAAAACATCTTTTTATATGGAATAGAGTATTTTAAAGACTTAAAAACACGAATCTCTATTTTGTGCTAATCATATTAAACAAGGACACTAATTTAATCTCAAAATAAATTCACATTCAGAATTATTTATGGCAAGGTAGTAGATGTAATATGAAGAGCACAAAGCACATTAATGTCCTAATTCAGCTGGAGTCACATCTTAATCTCTTTGTTGGGAGCTGAAAGAGAAGAGTATTGTGAAAATTGCTGGCTTTGCCTACTAACATTGACTAACCCATTCTCTGCTATTTACTAACCAGACAGCGCTACAACAAAGACTTGAAGAAGCACTGAATGTATTTCAACACAGCCACATGACCAGTCAGCCCTTTCTTTGCCATATCCACAGCTGATGTTCAGAAACCTATGGATTTCGAGACAGCAGAAGTTCCTAATATTCCTGGAACATAGACTCAGACCCATCCGATGCTTCTTTTACACTTTATTACATATCGCTTTGTCATTTCCCAGTATTTGCTACGAATCGCAGAACACCCTGCCAAGTATACAATATATAATGATATACTTCAAAGTAATCCTTGCCTGTCTCAAAACATCCCCATTCCGTAAGAGCGCAGAATGCTGAAAAGCGCTTGATACCAATTTCAATCCCACCCTTGAACCAGGTTAGAGAAAGTACTGGGTGAACATCTGACGCGTATAGAACGTCTACCTTCCTTAGCGCCGGCGCTGCCAGGTAACTCCTGTATTTGCTGTTAATGACCCTGTATATATAATAACAGGCTTTGAGGCAGCACTTGTGTTCAGGATCAGCCCCATAGGGTACGTGACCATACACATATCTTCATAGCTGTCCCTTTTTTGTTAGGAGTGAGGTAACATGGGAGAGCAAGAAAAAGAAGACACAGAAAGAGATGTTTGCAGCAGCTCCCAAGCTACCTTTCTGCTCTCTGTGGGAGTCTTCCCAGAGATCCTGGGTGATCCGTGGGTGACACTGAGCCACCAGTTGCAATTCAGAGCACGGAGATGCTACAATGACCTTGCGAACTGCACTGAAGTTAGAGAGATCTTAGCCATTCCGAAAGGATTCCTCCGTAAGATGCATCAGGGAAAACGAGTTCTGTGCCATTTCCAGTACAAAATAAGCAAACGCTACATTAATCTGAAGCAGATAAACTTCTATGAATCACAGAGATGAGAGCACAAGGAGAGAAACTGATGAATGAAGAGATCAGAAGAGCCAAGTGCAGTACAACAGTAAGGAGGGTCTGTGTCTTTGCGCCTGTTACTTCTCCCCCTGCATCTCCAATGAGTCTCTCACTCTGCACAATATGGGAAACAGGATTATATTAATAAAAAAACCCCCTCAAACTTGCAAACATCTGCTCCTTTGTCCAAACTTCAGTTGCAGCTGTGGAAGTCCTCAAACTCTTCTTGTAAAAATTAATGCTAATTAATTAACAATAACTTTTCCACCACCGAAATTCGGCATATTATGCTGTAACTGTTACTCATTTAGACAGGGCTTCTTCATTGGAAGACCAGGTGAACCAGAACTGAAAATCTGCTCTAGAAATGGGTGTATTTTATGCATTACTAGCCACAGACTCGATCAAGTAGCTTATTAATATTATATTCATAATAATGTATAACCACTGAATATTCTTGGGGGGGAAAAATTTGCATTAAAATAAATGGAAAACTGCATTCACACAATGCAGCTTTTACAGAAACATCCTGTGCTAGTTCTAAAACGAGCATCATCAAGTCAGCATGAGGACATATAAACAAACGAACAAGCATTTCACTGCTCAACCTGAAACGCGTGACTTCACTGAAGCTCGCTTCTCTTATCTCCCCTTGTTTTCTTTTTTAGGGAGTATGTTTAAGAAAGTGGCTAGAACAAAAAAGTCACAAAGACATCTAAGTCAGCTGTTCCAGTTCTCAATAAAGAAGAAGCAGGAGAACAAGACCATGTAATTTAAGACTTTCAAACGTCCACGGTTTTATCTTCTTGCCTTATATAAATTGTGATAGAATCCAGAATGAAAAACTAAGAATCACACAGGGTAAGTTCCCTGAGAGAATCGTTTTAAAGGAGCCGTAACACCAGTTCTTCAAAAAAGCTTCAGAAATACTACCATATGGGGTTTAGAGTCCTTAAACTGAAGACATGTGTTTCATATGAATTAGCAAGTAGAAGTGCTGTGCGCAGGTCCCAGAACTGGTAACGACCCTACTGTGATAGGGAGGGAGCATGTTAAGGCAGTCATGCACACACACACACATATATATATTTGTTTAAAAAAAAAGCATACATACATATAAATATAGGTTGTATATTTTGGTTATACTATGCTCTTTCTGCAGAAGAAATGCTGGTGTGTGCAATATGTCGGATATTTTTTGGATTGAGGTTCTTTTTAAAAAAAAAACTTTGCTAGATACTGAGAGGAAATGCCTCCGTAGGGTTTTGCTTACTATATAATGCCCCCTAGCAGCAGAGTCCTCCTTCAGCACATTCTTACCTATTTCTTTACTTCTTGTTATCTGCCAAATTCAAAGCTACAGGTTAATCCTTGGGCTAAGAAGAAAAAAAAAAAAAAAAAAAATTCTCACAAGTGACTCACCTATCACTTCCTCCTCTTATTTGTTGGGTTTTTTTTTTTCTCTCTACTGACGTATCACAAGGCTGTCAGATTTGGAGCCCGAAATCCCCGCTTCGTCCTCGAGAAAAATAAGGCAAGGCAAATGTCAAGGAAGCCTCCGCATGCCACCCCACCGGCGTGCCTCATTCCTGCCCTACGGGTCATTCCTCCTGGCCCGTGAAGCCCTGCCACGGGACAGCCAGCGAGGATACCCGCTGCTGGCAAAGAGGGGAGATCTTTTTTGGGACGCTGACACCTGTTTACGAGGCACTGGCCCGAGATCAACAGCCCGGTCAGGAACCACAGTGCTCTCCAAGGAGCCCTCGTCCACGTCCTGAACTTTTGTCCTGTTCAAAGTCCAGAAGTTAAGCACTGATTAGATCCACATCTGTGATCATTGGATTTACATTTCCCCCGGCCTCTCCCCAGTTGTGAGCAGCCAGATGTTGCCTCTAGCTGCACCGCTTCTGGAGATGCGGGAGGTCGTTCTAATACCACGGACCGGCCTGGCAGGCAAAGGGTCGCTGTTAAAGGCAACCAACCAAACCCCAGGGCAAGATTAAGGCTTTCAGGGATGTTGGCACCTCCTGTCCACCCGCCTGCAGAGAGGTGACTCCCTGCCCCTTTGATCTCTAGCACCACGCTAAGTAGGACGCCCTGGAACTCACCCATCTCCTTTGCTTTTGTGTTTATTTTAAAGCTTTGCCGTAGCCTAGGTCTGTACAGGGTATTACCTTAATGAAGCAAACAGGAGGTTATCATCCAATCCATTTAAAAAAAAAAAAGGATAAGATTGAACAGCGAAATAAAACTTGGATTCCAAGGACAGTTGCCTTTACAGAATTGAAAATACTTTTAAAGCAGGACAATCTTAATATAGCTGACGCTGACGACTTTGTTAGCACTTCGTATCAGACTGAACGGCAGAGCCCGCTCGGAGACTTCGCGCCCAGTATTTGGGAATCTGAAAACCAACTCCTGTCACACGGGGGGAGAAAATTCAGCTCCTGGCAGGATTATTTGAAACATCAGCTCGCTCAGCCGTATTCCTCAGTACTGACATACCAACGGCGGGTCTCTAGAGCGGGGCTGCAGCTTTCCTGGAAGGCTGTCTACGGCTTTAAAGTTATTGATCTATTATTATCAGCAACATGTTAAAAGAAGGTTAGAGGGACACACAACTATGACATCATTTCTATTTCTGCCCTTCTATTTTTGTTTTTAAAGATTAATTTACTCTCTTTGCAGTATGTAGCCCTAGGCTTGGACACGCCTAATCTGACAGAACCCTTGTGAAATGGGAAATCTAAACATGAAGAGCAAATCACCTAAAAACTGTAATGATAGTAAACCGAACATTTTGTTTGAAATGACATTTTCAACAGCACATAAAGGTCCAGCAAATACAAATTCTACCATACCAAGACTCATGCTACCTGTTTATTTAGACCCTGGAGAATCCCACATTTTATCAAAAACCACAAAGCTCCCCAAGACAAATTGCACTTTTTTTCCCCCAACTACCAACAACTACTTAATGGTCTACTAAGTAAGTCTATTCTTCTACCAGACACTGGAAAAATATTTCAGATTTGCTTCTGTTGCTATTCCACAAAATACAGCATTAAAGCCAGGCTCAAGTCCACTGCAGCTTGTTCTTTGCAAACTCTAATGTCAATTTTACCAATTATTTCTGTAATTTGATAGCACTTCATAGCAAAATAGACAAAATGAGCAAAATTCTGCTCTTAATTACTTTGCTACACGTACAGAATAACTCTTACAACTTTTTTTTTTTTTTTTTTTTCCATTTTACGTTAGTTTTAATGAGAGCAGAAGCACTGGAGGGATTCACTAAAATGCATCAGGACGAAAGGCTCTAATCCTCTTTCTTGTGCGCGTTAGTTACTGCTGACTTCCCGAACTCTGCAATGTCATATCCCGAGTTAGACGCACCGTGAGAACAAGAGGATGGACTGGATATGGAAGATCCACTGAATCCACGCTCTAGGAATCCTGTTAGTTATGTTTTGAAGGGTTATGATGCTCATTATTTTTGTCTGTACGTTCTGAGGGAAGGGAGGTTTTAACTAACAGGAGCAGTTAGGATGAAAGGAAAAAAAACCTAAGAAAGAGATTATGGGGAGAGAATTGGTATGTATTGGGACAATGTATACCTAAACTCTCACAGCAGCTTTTAGACATATCTAAATAAATTTTAAATAATATTTTCCCTTAGCAGGCTATTCCAAATAGCTCCTTATGGCAAACACGCGAAAATGAGGATCCAAAGATTATCAGTTTTACTCTTAAAACATCAGTCATAGACTGCAACCTGGGGCTGAGGGCACAGCATGTACTGGCTGCCACAGCTGCTCTTGATCCAAGAGGTTTCCCATTTAAAGTCCTAATCTTGAAACGTTTGCCCTCATGTTTAAATTTACGTACATCAATACCACGAGGGCATTCAGACGGCATAGACTTAGGCACAGATGCCTTGGAAGGTTCTGCCGACCCGATAAAGATGTTTTTGACTACAGTCACCTCGTTGAGTAACTGCGGCTCTTCTCCGTCTGCGCTGAAAGAGCCAGTGACCGCGGGTGGGGTTCTGCCTGGCAGAGCTCCACCTTACGTACGTTCTTTGGGTGTGCCAGCGCAGGTGGAGCGGAGCTGATAGCGAGACGCCGGTAGGCGATATTCATCCAAGGTGCCCAGTGCAACCTCTGGCTATTTGAGGAAATAAAACCAAAATCCTGCAACTGAGCAAAAGCTTGGTACGAGCAAGTTTTGCTCGTAGCCCTGCAGTTTCCACTTGGATGAGGAGCAACACTGTTATATGAAAATAAAATGTTTTGCTGGCATCAAAACGATCTCTCTCTCCCTGAGCAAGTGAATGCAAATCAATGAAGGAGAAAAGCTCTATTAACTCTTGTCCATCCATGAGAATGCGATTCCCTGCATTCCCCAGTCTTAATGAACTAAGTTGAGGCATAGCAGAGGTTGAAGACCTCAGAAGTGACTATGTAACCAGGCGGTCTCCTCCTTGCTGTTAAGAAAGAGCTGAGATCTGACTGCCAGGAAGAAGCCGATGCTCCGGGAAGGTGCCACGTGCTGGCCAGCTAGCTTGCCCCGTGCCAGAGGATGCCGAAACACACGCTATAGGAAAATAAGATACTCCTGTTTAGGATTCCTGGTGGTCCCATCTTGGGTGGCAAAATTCTTGGAGCAGAGAACTAATCCGTGAGCAAAGTCAGCTTTCCCTTCGGTGGCGGCAAGAGGAAGGATTGGTCCAGTGCCTCGGTAAGGCATTTCAAGACCCCCAGATGAAAGGCACGCTTGAAATGTTTGAGCACAGATACACGTTCTTTGCAGTTTGTCCCTCGGCAGGGAAGCTGACGATGACAGCAGCGCTGAGCCCAGGCTCATCAAGTCTCCTCCTTAATGAGCTTTTGACAGTCTTTACTATCTGGTACATCGTTATATCAAAGGAGCAGTCAAGACCCAGTCTAAGTGTGAACTGCTGCCCTGTAGGTTTTGTAACAGGGGACAGACTGACTAAAAAGTCCCAATTATCCAAAGGCACACCGGCCAATCCACACTTACTAGCAAGGACTAATGAAGAGGAAATTGCCACAAAATTGCTGTCAATGGTAAAATGGAAAGGAGCAGAGCACGGAGGGCTGAGGGCTCTGTGGGTACTGCAGGTGGTGAAAGGCAACTGGGCCAAAATCTCCACCCAGATTTCCAGGTGTGATTCCTAACTTGCTCCCGTTTGCTCCGCAGCAGTACTTTTCCCAAAGGAGCTCAGAATCCATACCAAAGGTACGGCCCTTAAAGAAGCAGATTTCTGCAGGAAGGCAGTCGTGTCCACAGCCAGCGCTTCGCTCACTGCTCCTCATCAGAGCGCAAGCAGTCACCGACAAAATGCATGGTCAAAAGGTATTTTAACCACCACAGGCCACCCGTGAAGAGACTTTAGCGAAATACAACCATGAAAACGCATCACACCCTCGTGTTCGGTGATGGTCTGCCTGAAGATACTCTGGGTAAGAAAGGAAACAGCAGCTCCTGCCAAGAGCAAGCGTTTGACATCAATGCAGATAAAGATCGAAAACGTTATTTGTTTTCATATTTCCTGGGAAAGACATTGAAGATGTTGCAACCTTGTTATTTATAGAGGGCCAAGGTTTCATCCTAGAATTTAGGAGAGGAATTTATTTTCTTCTAAAGTGTGATTAAGTTTATAAGCTTAAGACAAGGTTTTATTGTGTTTTTCTGTTTTGGTTAGCAGAATAATATTTCACTTGCTGTCTTTTTTTTTTTCTTTTTTTTTTTTTAAAATGAAAATGTTCTATTCATTTATCTGGTAAATGTTTATCAGTACAGTGAAAAAAACCTAAACAATGGAATAAAATGGAATTAAACTTTAATATATCGCTTATCCTCAAGCCTTGAAACATTTAGAAAAACAATACTCTGCACGAAAAAAAATTCTTGTTTTACCAAAATATTTAGAAAAGTAATTTCTTTGGATACTGTCATGTAGTATATCTGTTATTCCATAAACTCTGAAAAAATATATTGTAAACTGCTATTTGCAAACTTTACCGCTTTTTAATAACACATACTCTATGTCGGTTGGTTAGTTCAAACAGTTTAGAAAAGACATGCTGCGTTTTTGCTCGCTAGGTTTCTAGTCTCATGAATAGTCTATATTTTTTTTTAATTTTTTTAAAGTATTCTAGATATCCAGAAATTACCTTGACGTGATTGCTTTTAAAACTGTAATAAATTTATTGCTAATTAAGAGAAAGGGAAGTTCTTCTCCCTGACCACATAGTGATGTCGACACTGGTATTTAAAGAAATAGAGGGCAACTAGGTAAATATAAATAAAGGCGATGCAATTCTGACTGATTTCAAATCTAATGGAGATAACTCGCTAGTAACGTCCTTGAACCATTTGCTTTGCTATCCTTTTGGATGTCTGGAACCCATAGCTGTTGCTATTTTTTATTATGACTGGCTGTGTACCGGAGATACTCTGTGAAGTGATGTGACAGAGCAACAGTGGTTACGGTGGAGCAGGTGTCGTAACGCTGGATCAGTTATTGCACCATGCATTAATTTGAGAGCCATATGATATTTAAAATATCTGAACCAGTTGCAGTGCTTAAAAAAAAAAAATCCTAGGGGTGCACATTTTTATTTTCACGCCGTCACTCTTCAGCCAACTCAAGATCAAGGCACCCTTCCACTAGCTGCTTGGTAAAGACATACCGAGGGGCAGGCGCCTCACCTGGCCCAACAGCACCAGGGCATCACCCACAGCCAGCCCCCGAGAGAACACACACGTTTGGGGAACACACACATGATCAAGGGACTGGAACACCCCTCTTATGAAGAAAGGCTGAGGGATTGGGGTCTTTTCAGTCTGGAAAAAAGACAACTGAGGGGGGGATCTTATCAACACTCACAAACACTGAAAGGATGGGCGTCAGGAGGATGGGGCCAGGCTCTTTTCAGTGGTGCCCGGGGACAGGACAAGAGGTAACGGGCACAAACTTGACCATAGGAAGTTCCACCTAAACATGACGAGGAACTTCTTTCCTGTGAGGGTGGCAGAGCCCTGGCACAGGCTGCCCAGAGAGGTGGTGGAGTCTCCGTCTCTGGAGACATTCCAAACCCACCTGGAGGCGTTCCTGTGCCACCTGCTCTGGGTGACCCTGCTCTGGCAGGGGGTTGGACTGGGTGATCTCCAGAGGTCCCTTCCAGCCCCTACCATTCTGTGATTCTGTTTGGCCCTGTTCACCTCCTTTGCATGATAAAAACCTTAAGAAAAACAGGACGACCTTCCAAGCAATGTAAATTTGCTTCTTGCCAATCTGGGAGCCATAGAGGAGCAGCAGCAGATATGCCTGGGATAAAATGTGCATGCAATCGATTTCCCTGGCTTTGTAGCCTGCAAGAGACCTTATACTGGAGGGAGAGGGGGTGTGTGCAGAGTGGTGGGGGACTTGGTTAGGGAAAGCGATGTCAGACCTCCTCCCTGAGGAACAGCTTCCATCCAAGCAGCTCCTCCAGCAGGGTGAAGAGAGCAGGGTGGAGTACAGGCGTTGTGTACAGCACTAACACATACATAAAGGTACTATCCAACAGCGGATAGTGACGGCACCTCTATCAATAACTACACGTACTTACATGAAGCAATATTTCAACGTTAAAACACGTCATGTTTCTGAATCTATTTATTTTCCTTGCCTAATTTTAACAGGAGCTTGATTTCTGTTTATATGAAACTAAGACTTCTTTCCTGATAATTTTCATCTCCAACTATATTCCTTCAGGAAGTATTTATAACTCAGATCAACAGTTTATATTCCTTATTCCTTTCCTACCTGTGGGCTGCTTCTTGCCTGTGAAGCCCTCATGACCAAAGGCAGGAAGGACAGTGACTGCCACCACAGCACAGCTCCAAAGCAGTCCAACAAGATGCTTCAAGGAAACTTCAGAGAACACAGAAAGTCGTCTTGATTAATGTCCCTCCATAGTACATCACAAAATTGTATTTTGTGGAAGGCTGGATGCTCTAATGGTACTGAAAATTGGAGTGAGGATAAACATAGGTATGACTTGACCCAGCCCAAAGCTTTTGGAGTGCCAGTTCTCACAGGAGGAAGTATCTACAAGACCAATGTTGTCACCCCTGAACATGATGTTCCAGTGGAAAAAAAACATCTCATCGCACCTACTCCAGCCTATGTAACAATTCCCACAGCGCACTATTGGGATCCCCCTGGACAAGAAAATATCAAGTACTTTCTCTGATAATCTTTCCGCTTGCTAATCAGCCCCCAGGCCCTTAGAAGGGACTCAGCCTGTGACCTTTTAAACACGATTTAAGAAGCCAAGCGCCAAAATTAGCCAACTGCAGAAAAATCTGCATCTGAAATGCTATTTTTCATAGTAAAATTATTACTTGCTGGTTTGACAGAAAGGGACACATCTTGCTAATCTTGAGGCTTTTTAGCACTTGTATCCTGTTTGGCTTCTCTCCTTGTGCCTATTTATTTGGGAAATTTATGGTGCGATTCCCAGAGGTTTGGATGGCGTATCGCTTAACCACTTCAGTAAACAATCTGGAGTACTGTTTAAATATGGAAACGCTTAGTAGCAGCACAGCCAAAGTGACTGGTTGAGCTGCTGCTATGCCTTAGGAAACCTATGCCTTAGGAAAAAAAGAGGGGGGGGATCTGCTTGTGCAGACAGCCATTTATCTGTCATTATTTCACCAACACCACCGGGGCGCACCACACAGCTGTAAGATTTACAAATTGTAAAATATTGATTCGGTTCAGCAGATTAAAATTTCCACCCAGCAATGACCTTATGAAACTCTGCCCTTCTGAACGGAGCCTTGCTGCTTCACCATGGGGAACCAAATGAGGTATGCCAGTTGCACCCTCAGGGGTCGTAGTCCCCATGGGTGCAATGGCTGGCAGTTTAAACTGGGATGCCAAGCTTCTGCAATCCTAAAATGCAGCAGTATCCCCACCGCTGGCACAAGGTCCATTCTGCCCTTGAGCTGGAATCTCTTTCTTTGGGTTTGTGGAAGGATACTTACTGTTTTTACCATTTACTGACAGTTCTGCCTTCTCCTTACTTTGTAGGTACCAAAGACAAGGCTGTTTCTGCTCAGGTCCCAATCACAGCAAATTTCCTCAAACTTTTCAGACTACGTGATATATAACCACATGGTATGTGGTAAGCCACATCTGACCACGCATTTCATCAGTTTTCTAAATCCAGTCTCTTGCCTGAACTCCTGCACGGAACGCCTCCTCTCAGAAACTAGATTTGCTGTCCACAATGAGGATGTGTGCCTCCTTCTACTGAATTAATGGGGTGACCAGTTGGGAATCTTCTGAGTCGTTATACTACCACCTCATGACCCTCACCTCCAAGAAATAGCTGAGATTTTTCTTGCTCAATCACTAGAAAACCTCACCCGGTACATGGGCTCCTCTCTCATGTGTCAGTTAAGGCACAACCTTGTAAACCTCATCTTCCTTGTAAATTAAGCAGAAATTGGTAATAAATTAAAGTTGCTGGATTGCCTGAGCCCCCTCACGATGGTGTAAGAAACCACTAATGCAACACTCCACTGCTCTCGTGGCCACCTTTGTCTTGCTCTTGGGAGATGCCTTCTGTTGAAGAACTTCTAGTCACTACTGGTAGCAGAGGTGCTCTCAGAGCAGAAAAGCAGAAAACAGTGTCAAACCAACTCACAGCTAACACCTCATGATCAAACTGCACGCCCACTGCTTGTCCACCCTGTGCCCAAAAGCAACGGGACTTCTCAGTTTCAAGAAACACCCACAAAAATATCTTTCCTATGACTGTAATTCCTTTAAAAGCCCAGCAGGGCTCTCAGTACAGCGGGACGTGGTTTCTGCTCAAACACAGGCTGTTCCTGATCTTCTCCAAGGGTATCACATGGATATCACTGCTCTGTCTAGCATCGCAGGTTACTTCAGGACTCCCTCCTTATATATCAGTTGATCACAACTGTGATCAGTACAACTGATCCCTTTGTGAGACGTAGCTCAGAAAAAGGCACATGACAATTTACTTCCAGTAAAGATGAAAGAGCAAGGTACTTCCAGTAAAGACGAAAGAGCAACAGCAGCATTTCTCTGGGATATTGCCTGCAGCACTCATCACCCCCTATTTCAGAAACATGGACTCAAATTTAAACAAATGCAAAATGACTGAGGTGATGGTGGCAGTGATGGACGTAGAAGCTTGTCCTTTGAGAAGACAATAAAAGAACTTGAGTGTTTTAAGTTAAAAAACTACGCCTTCGTTACCCCTAGTCGGGTGGTCAAGAAGCCAAAGAGCAATGAAGAACAAATAAAGTGCACGTGTGATTACATTAATTTTAAAACACTCCAAGATGATCATTAGTGCTGAGGCTTTGGATCAGAGGCATGAGGCTCATATCAGAGCAATGGAGGCAAAAAAAGAAAATAAATAAATAAATAAATAAATAAATAAAAATCAAACTATTTTTATAATGGTACTTGAGAAATTTATGAATGGGATTCTGTGATGTGGTTGCCCGAAATAGCAAAGATTTGGACAGGATGACCCAGGAGTTCCTGAAAGCAGCTGGCACGGAGGCCATGCACGCACAGAGGGTTTCCCACTGTTTCCTTTCCCCTCCTGTAATGTGGACTCTTCCCTCTGAGTTACAAACAAATTTCCGCATTAACACAGGGAACCTCAGAATAGGACAAGGATAATGAATATTCCACCACAAACAACAATTCTACCCAGAAGCCCAAACCCCGTTTGCCAAATGCCTCTCTTCCACCACTTTCTTCTAAGACATGTTTTCTTGGATTTCTTCTCATTTTTGCTGCTCTCCTCTCAGCTTTAGGCTGTATGATACAGACTTGTCGTACAAAAAAATGCCTGAAGCTGGGTAGAGTACTCCAGGTCAGGCTTTTCCAGCCTCGAGCAGAATTACTAGATGATCTATTGCATACACCAACATGTTCCCTACAACATAAGATATTGTGGATTTATGTTTAGTTTATGAGTCCTAGACCCTTTGCTGAGGAACTGCTATTTAACCAGCTAATTATTCTTACCCAGATGGAGTATTTTGCACTTGTCTGGTTCTCATCCCAAGCCATGCGAGCACATCCTTTTCCAGGAAGATAAGCAACAACAAGTCTGATTTAACAATGCAAGATTTAAGGCTGCTAGTCCCAGATCCAAAACTCCACACAGTCGCATAACACAAAACGCTGAAGGGTAAATACACTCACTTCATTGGTTCAAGTTTCAAGAAACTTCTGGTGGGGCAATTTAGCATCAGCAGGCTTTATTTTAGATCGATGATCCACTGTCCTGCCACGGCCAACCTAAAGGTGGCATAGAGGAATAGAGCTTATTTGGGTGCTTTGAGGAATTGGATAGAAAGGCAAACTATATGTGCCCATAACTCAAAGAAAACCAAACCAGTCCTTTTGAGTGACCCGACAGTACACAAATCTGATATGTAAAATTGTGGAATCAGGGCAAAAGTTTCTTTTTGCCTTAGTAAAACTTAGCTTCATAGATACTGCGTGAGATTCTTCTCTGTAAACACCACAGCATGTCTGACACAAGATCAGAAAGAGAACTTACGGTAACACTTACACTAATTGCGCTGAAATACAATCAGCGCTCCAGAACAGATAATAATGAGAAATGAACACTGAAGGAAACTTTGATGTACTTCTTAGATAACTGCGGTACTTTAAAACTGGACTCAGTTCAAACATTTAAACCATCTCAGACTGAGATCTAGGTTTCAGATTGAGAATGTGTTGATGCACAAGTAGATTTTAAAATAAATACGTGGTGGAGCAGAACACAAACATGGATTTAAAAAAAAAGAAAAACCCAAACCGATCCTCTCCAGTTAAAACTCCTCTGTTCAAACATCTTTAAGAACACTTCTCCTTCACGTAAGCTAAACCCAAATGCAAAATTTTACTGAAGTAATTCTTAATAATCAGTTTGCAGCCTGGATTGGCCGAGATGCGTGTTGACTCAGTGCAATTTGAGTCGTGGGTACAACCCACGCGAGGTCCTGCCCTGACCACTCGACTGCAAAGGCCTTCTTTATAAAGAAACTGAAAATAACACTAAGGGCAAAGCACGTCAATCCCGATGGAGGAAAACACAAACTTGTGCATATTTAAACAGGCCATTTCTCTTGCTAATGCCAAGTGAAGATCTCTCAGGCTAGATAGGTCTGACTAACTCGTAGGACCAAGTTGCAAAGGTATTTCCAAAAGCATCACTGTTCCAGTAGTGACAAGGATGAGGAATAACAACACAAAGAAAAAGGACAGAAACTTGGAGTCATTCAAGCTTCTCTAAACTTACCATTTTTTCTTGTACTTCCACATAGCAGTAAAATATTTTTCTATAACATCCTTCATCAGAAAGTCCCTTGAGACAAAATTAAAAGACATCTTAAGTTTTTCTAAGACTGCAACAGCATGAAATAAGTGAACACAAAGGCCACCACAGGGGGTTGCGGGTGGGTGGGTGGATAAAAATCCAACAGCAACAGCCATCAATTCCTCCATTCACACAACAATGTCCGTGCAATACACTTCATTTTCACTCTCTGCAGCCAAGCCACAGAAGGTGGATTTTCTCACTACCATGATGCGACTTTGATGGCCTCTGGTGTCACGAAAAAACCCGTACAATAATCTTCAGTATATCACGAAAATTCTGAAAATGGTATTAACAACACAAAATAATTTCCCCTCACACTTCCCATCTACATTTCCTGTATTCTGAAGTTCAAAATTCCTATGAAAGCCCCAGCTGGGGGGGGCATGGAGAGCACAACTGGACCATGTCCATGAGCTCCACAAAAACTGACCGTAAAGATTAATTTTTGAAATACCCTATACATAAACTACAAACTGGTGTGCAGTGTCAGGATTACCCTTCATGAACAATACATGCCAGCGCCTACTGGACTGTTTATGAAATTTGCCACTATATTTAAACACTACAGAGCATGGAGAAGAGCCCGTCCTGCTCACCCATGACCAAGAGTGGTTTTAATTACATTGCTGAAGAGAGACTAGCAGCTGCGGGGACGGCGTAACACAGGAGCAGACCCAGTCTTTTGAAGGGGACTACTCATATGCCCTAAGTTACATACGTGCTCCCTGAACTACAGCTTTTCAAAGTTAAGCAAATTAACCAGCAGCTCTCATTAACGCAGCCAACCTCAAGGACATTTGAAACGAGAGCACGGAGTGGGGCATCAAAGGGGAGACAGGGCGCCCTCAGCTGCAAGTATGCATGGGCTTACTGCCACCAAAATGTCCCGACACGCTTCCATCGTGTTATTTTCAAAGCAGCTGCTGCCCACTGGCACTGCCGAAGTGTTTAATTACATGGAGTAAGCGTTGCAAGCCCACTGCCGCTCCTGCCCGCGCGCTGAGCCATCAGCACGGCCACCAAGATGGGCACCCTCTCGCCCCAGGTGACAGGACGCAGACCACAGCCGTCACCTGCAAGGTGGGTCCTTCCCAGCACCTATGTAACTTATTTATGTTGGAGTCCATCCCTTGATCCCATGAAGCCTTGGTGCCTATCTTCCAATGCAACGTTCCTGAAGCCACCCAAACAAGCAGAGTAAGAAACCTGAACGCGTACCACTATGAACGTTGGTTTAACAGGCCCTTTCCTTAAGAGGCAAAGGAATCAGTTCTTATTTTATTTTCAGGGTGCAACAGCAGCTGGTACCAAGGAAAACAGAGGTGGAAATACTTTTCTAAAGCCCTTTCCAAAACATTTCACATCTACACACTGGATGATGGACCATGTCCACACGCTGCGCGATGCTGGGAGCAGACGAGGGATTTCACATTTCAGAAACAGTCAGGAGCCAAAACATTTTCCAGCGAAGGGTCAGCCCCTGTTTCCTTCAATTACCTGCCTCCTGGGGCTGAGTTACAGCGAGTGGGAAAACACTAATACGAGGGCTTAGAAATTCTACAGTTCGTAACTCTTAGGGTCCAAATTCATTGTTTGAACGCATAAATCTGCCGAGACAACATGCACCTTCCCCTCTTCCCTAACTAAAAGGTTCCTGGGTCCCATGCTGCAAACTCCAAGGCAGCAAGCAAGTCCTGCTCCCACGGCGGTTTTAAAGAAAAGAAATAATAGCCTCCTATGTTTATAATTATAGCTTTAATAACATTCTACCCCCTTTCTAATTTTTCTTTCAGGCTCCCTTTTTGGCCTCTCCTCAGTGACAGCCTCTCGCAGACGCTTCCAAACTGTAACGCGTACTTTGGTGGCTATCAGTTTCACTTACTCCAGACAGATTTTAACTTGATGGTTGCCCCCCCCCCAGAAAACAGAAAAAGAAAATCTAACAGTCTACAAGTTATTCTCTCATGAAGCATCATAAAGAAAATTTAAAGGATGAGCTTCTCTTCAGTGCTCTCAGAAAGGTTTAGTACAGCAGCAGGTTTTACACATCCACGTACAAACCCATCTCTTTACTTTTATCTGGACTTTTTGATTGGGTTTAAGTTTTACATGCATCAAGTAAGGAATGACAAGATCATCGTTTCAAGCTGTAACACTATTACGTAAATTAGGGTGGGAAGAAATAGCGCTACCAAGTCCAAGGAAAGGTGAAGGCTGCATGTAGCAGACTCATAAATGATGAGTGTTTAAGCAAGAGAATGGTGAGAACGGAGCAAAATCTCCTCAAAACAGTGAGAAGGTTGATCCGTAGGGGCTGTCCACATCACTCTGATGAGCTGAAGCTGGTATTGCTGTAAGGTCCCTGCTTCTACAACCACGGACAGTGGAAAGCCAAACACTTTATTGATGCAAGTTCATAATTGTACTGTATAAATCCAGTAACGCAAGAAGGATCTTTTCCTCTTTCTTTTAACAAAGAGCTCCTTGATCCTATGCTGCACATCCCCGCTGCTGTAAAACATCACTAAAATACAGAAAACACAAAGTGAAACACTTGCTCATGCAAACTTTGGCAAACGCTCGCTACAAGACACCAACAGATGCAAAGAGCTTATAGGATTCAAGTAGGGCTCTGACACGTTTTACAAAAACAGCCTTTCAAACATCACTTTACCAACCAACCTGGAACTCAGATGTTTTGAGCCTGAAAGAAAATTCTTCAGGGGCAAATTATCCTCTTTCTGTGTGGGCTAAGACTTCTTGCCCCGTTCTTGAAGGAGGCTGTGGGACACACCTGGAGGCAGACTGTGACTTGGGGGAGCACCAGCCTACAGGAACCCACTGGTTTGCCACCACGAATTCCTGTGCCCTTCCAATTTGGTGAGTAAATATTCCAATGCCTCATCTATCGATTGTGCCACAGATGTGTTAACAAATCAGCCTGTGCACGATGGGAAGCTAGAAAAGACAGAACATCACCCAGATTTATCCACTTTCAAGATCTTTAAAAAAAAAAATAAAAATCTCCTTCCTCCCAGGTGCAGCCTGTCTGGACAGCCCTTATGCTCCCACGTTGGTCCCAAGAGGACTCTTGTGTTTCTTCTGGTCCCGAATGCTCGATCCCAGCGCGCCAGCCCCAGGAGCACAGCTGCCTGGCTCTGCCTGTGACTCACCGCTCCTCCCCGGTGCCCTCCGACCGTGGGAAGCGATGGGAGACGAGGGCACTCAGCGCCTCTCGGGGTGCTCAGCCTCGGGACGTGCTCGGTGCTGTGGGAGCGTCGCTGGAAGCAGAGAGACAGCAAAGCCCCGGCTGCCTTCATCGAGCACGCTCAGGCACCGGTGAACAAACAAATGGTTTCTTTTTTGGAGACCCCGATATTTAAATCTCCTTTCAGTCACGAGTACTGTTCTGATAATCTACTTTTTTTACAAATATGATCTGCCATTGAACAACCATACGGTTTGGGAGCCTGCTCAGTCACGGCAAGGAAGGTTTGGGGCTTGCAGGGACCTGAGGGCTGGGACTGACCTCCACCAGCACCGCTCTGCGCAGGAGTACTCACCAATACTCCCGCGTGCTCGCCTGACCAAACAACAACGTGCTTGCAGAAAGAAAAAGAAAAAAAGAAAAAAAAAAAAAGGAAAAAAGTAGTAGTATTCCACGTGAACCTTGGGGACAGCTTGGGAGCATCATCTCTTCCTGCAGATGGAGATCCTGTAGCCCCCGAGCTCCCGCCCGGCTCCGGGGGTGCAGCACGTGGGATGGGAGTGGGGGGCATGGCTCCCATAGCCAAGGAACTGACACTCCAACAGCACCCAGCTGCTCTCTGCAGCCATTGCTTCCTTCCCCAAAATAACCAGCTACTTACCCCAAATCCTCAAACTTAACAAAGAGCTGGGGCAGTAGTTTTTTGGTATGAAAAAGGGAAAGTATCCAGAAAAAATGAAAAAAAAAAAAAAAAAAAAGAAGAAAGAACAGACACAAAATTAAACAATTCTACCTTAAAATAAACTCTGCAGTATTATCTGTCTCTTGTCAAAAGTTATTAGGGAATAAAAGTGACAGACTGTCTAGTAAGGTACATCCCATGTCCAAGTGACGTACCTAAAACTTGTCAGAGATTTCCCTCTGTTGATGTGTCTGCTTATCCTTAGTGCCCACACGTGTTACACTGCTGTATATTCTTGTACGGTGGAAGCGCTTGATTTATTTGTTGAAGGGAAAGAACAGTTTTTTCCCACCTAATTTTACTCTTCTGATGCAACAGGTCTTTGTCTGTTCCTCACGTAAACCAGAAAAGTCCTTGACTAAAACCAGACTCCACATAATTATTTTTCCTTAAAAATAAAGTCAATAAAACTGGCAAATGTGAACAAAAATGGAACTGATCTATCAAAGAACCGTAAACGGATTTTCCTTCCCTGCACATTCTTCACATTAAGAAATCACTACTGGTCAATATTAAAACCAGACAAATTACGTGGTGCTTTGTTAAAAGACAGGATAAAACAACTCATGTGGACAAGTTACAGGAATGGATAAACGAGATGTTGCCTCAGTCCAGACAGCGATTAGCTTTTGGGAACTCGGTGTCTGCTCTCCAGCCTTCGCTGAGTGTCGCAAGTAGGGTCTCTGTATAACGTATCAAATCAAAACTGAAAAACCAGCCTCGGCCAACCTTGGGGGTTGTTTGAAAACTGGAGTTCAGCCTCAGCTTTGATGTGGTTGTGGACTGGGTGCATTCCCATGAAGTTTTAATTCTTATTAAAGCTGCAGAAAGGTAGTGCAAGGACACTAGGAGAGTTCAGGAGAAGAGTTCTGTCGTGGGGGGAATACGGAAAGGGTTTTCTATGTGGTGGCAACATACGGTGTAACCAAAAACATTCTAAGAGATTAAAAAATACCCACAGTTAAATATCTGTATTTTTTTCTTAGAAGAAACTTTAGATTAAAATTAAACCAAGCAAATAAAGCGAGCTACAGCTATTGAAATAGAAAGTGTACGGATAATGGGAAGGAGAAAAGAGCAAGAGAAACGCTTCACACCGAAAAGCGCACCCCGCAGGTGCAATTACACCGGAGTTTAAGTGAGTCTAAGCCAGTGCAAGTTGTGTCTCAGGAACCTGCCTCCACCACGTCAGCTTGACGGACGGAGAGGGAGATCTTATCCATTTAACCCTGGTAGAAGCAGCTTAAGCACAAAATTTCCTTTTATGTCTTCATCTATTTGTTGTGGGGGAACATTTGAAACTCTCTTTTCCATACTGCGAATGCCTGCTTTTATTTTCGTTTAACTTAATGCAACTTGAGCGTAGTGAAGGAAACCCAACAACAGCGAAGCATTTCTTACCCAGCGCTGGGACGAATCCATAGCCTGGGGTACCGGGACACCCTGCCTTCCTACACTGCTCCTCAGACTATCCCAACACCAACACAACATTGCTCCACAGGACGGCATCATCCAGTTTTAGAGTTGCTATTGAGTCAACCAGAAGAGAAAAGTGGCTTCCGATTACAAAGAAAAATCTCTGGCCAAAGGTAGTGCAGGAGGTAGTTCATGGCTAAACCCTAAGAAACCCCATGGTCACAGAGGGTTTCAACTCTTAATATGGTTTAGATTAAAATCCTATCTGCCTCTACAACTTCGATGAAATTTTTGTTTTCTGCGTCAAGGACGAAAGCAATGAACTAAAACAAAGAACTTGACACATACAGTCTCCAACATACAAACAACTGACTGTTTCCATAGAAAATCAGGGAACAGAGAAACTGAAGTAACTCTAAAAAAATGAATTCCTAATTTTGTAATAAAGGCCACATGGTCCGCTCAAGTAAGCGCAGAACCGGAGAGGCAGAACTGATTAGTTTTAACCCAAGACCACTACTGATTTCATCTGCGACTACGTGCATTTCTTCATCTCAGGACACGTCCCGGTGTCTTGGTCAATGGGAACCACAGGGCTCATCGTATTACTTAGCAGAGCATTAGGGGAATTAATTATTGAGCACATAATCAAATCAAACAGTGAATGAACTTACTCCAAAGTAGGAGTTCATGAAAAACACAGAGCAAAAATGGCACCGTTGCCCGAATTTTTGTGGTTCAATTTGAGTCTCTTATCTGTACTCACTGGAACAATTTTGGCCTGGGTTGCACACAAACTTATTTTGTACACCAAATCTGAATACAGTTCAACAAAGCAGAAAATTAGCAGAAATGCCATTGGGCAGTTAGTTATTACAAACACCTTTTGTGAGATTTTATCACCATTACATCAGACTCTGGATTCTGCCCTAATTTGGTAATAAACCGAAATTCTGAACCCCATCTTACAAATACCACAAACCCAAACTCGCCCTTGCCTCCGCTGGCCATCATTATTAACAAAAAGTCACTGAACAATAATGCTGGCATTGTAAATTCACGCGAGGAATAGTACTTGCAAAGGTTTCGGATGCGAGCTGAAAACCCATTGAGTTAAGAATATTTTATTGTGGAAAAGGATGTGGAAACAGAAAATAAGTTTAAATGATAAAGAGACCTGAATAGAAACCCCACGGTTATAAATGGAACAGTTGCTGTAAGCAGATAGTTCTGTACATCCACATCTGTTCCAGTTCAAAGCAGTTCATGTGAACCAGGGGAAGAAACTATTTTTTCCTTTAGCTTCGCCGCTGCAAACCTATCTTCTCTCAGGCCAGGGCAGGGAGTAGGAAGAGGGAGAAACCACCATCGGTCTACTGGCACAACCCAAATTTCAACGAGATGGGGCTGCCACTGACATCTCTTCCTGCCTTTCCCCATCTCCCCCTCTCCCCTCAACATTAAAACACATTTAGAAGAGAGCGGCAACATTTGCTAATACTTACGGCAATTACAGTTGTTTGTTTTCGCTAAACCCGAGGCATCTGTAGCTTAACAAAAACTCTGGTTTTGTTGCTTTACTCACAGATAGTTTCTGTTTCACAACTGTCCCTTCTGGGGCCACTTTGATGATAACGTGGGAAAAGCAGGCAGAACAGCCAAACAGGGAAATAAATATATAAAAATAACGAGGCTGCTCCAGGACTCATTCAGGTTCCAGAGGAGCTCAAATCTCCTGCCCGTGGACAGCTGAAACACTTTCCCTACCCAGTTCAGCCTCCGTTTCTGTAATACCTTCTTTTCTCCTCCTTTTGAATCTTAAAAATAAAATTGAAAAGGCAAGCAGCTGCAAAGAGGATGTGGTGCAAAGAAATAGAAAAAGCAACAGTATCAAACTTGGGAAAGGGTAAAAGCTGAAATTAGCTCCGGTTATGAGAAATCTTTATTTTCCTATTTATATTATTAAATGACAGCACATATACACCCTTTACCCAGTGCATGAGATTTAAACGCTTTTTTTTTTTCCACATCAGGTTGTTCATCCCGAGGTTGAAATACGTTTGCTAGGGTCCCTGATTTTATTTGCCACCTGCAAAACATGAAAGCTTCCCGCAACCGAGTCTCCGTAGGCAGCTCCTGCTGCTGACGGACAATGTGCTCGAGTCAGTCAATACAGAGTAATTGCTGGACTGAAATCAATCGCAGGCTCCCAGGAACTGCTTTGACTGGATTTTACTTTAAAGATTTAGTGCCACGACTGGTGAGACGCTGAACTCCTCAATTACCATTAGACATGTGCTTCGCTTCCAAAATTAAGATGGATGGCAAAATCTCCGCTGAATTCCAGAGCGGAGGTTCGCGAGAAGCCACCTGAAACGCAAAAATCCTCCACTTCAGCTCCGTAGTTCTTAAAACCCCTCAGACAGATGCATGAATAAAGGGTCAGGACTGTATTGTGAAATACTGTTCGTGTGTGGTGCAGAAAATGCTGTGCAGGGTGGGAAGCGTGCTGCAGGTTTCCCTTGAAAACAGAGGCACGGAACCCGTCGGGACACGCGGGAGGGTCTCGGGCTCAGCTGCCCACTTCCCACCCAAACCAGGGCTATTCCTGTGCTTAAGTGCTTTACTGGACGAGGGCCAGAGGGCGCAGCAAATCGCAGGATACAGCCCCAATGAGCTATTTTGAGAAAATATACTGAAGAGAAAGAGAAAAGGGAAAGCTTTCGTTAATTTATATTATCAAGACAACAAGAATCTTGTTTTGGAAACAAGAATCTGGCTCTTTTAACCGAAAGCTTGTTAGCAAAACGCTGCAAGGAGAAAGTTTAAAGATTACATTCATTCATCTGCCATTTAGAAACTATTGGTTTTAAAAAGCTTAGATTTGATTTACATGCCTCTGGTTTGTAACAGAATGTTTAAAATCTGAACCAAAACCTGTTTCTGCTCTTCCCCTGGTAATTAGTTTGTGGTCTTTATTATCCCACTACTCGGTTATATTGTCAGATGAACTTAAATGGTTAAGATAATTAAAAATACTCTATCGCAACACACACAAGTCCTTACAGCAGTGCAAGAAGGGTACCGGTGAGCACAATTTCTCTTGCAGTCAATGACCTGTCATTACTCAGAGCCTGTTTGAGAGACCAGATTCCTTCTCAAATGAAAATGATCAGCTGTAATTTTTAAAACGTAAGCTATTTCATTTAGGCCAGATTTTCCAGGGTGATGACACTCAGCAGTACCCTGCAAAGTAAAGAGCAGAGTGAATAAGCACAGCCTGACAGTCTCAACTCCATTTCTTAACTAAGGAGCACCTAGAACAATTTTACCCTTAACAATTTTTAATTTGGGACAGATAACACACCGCTCTGCTTCTTCCACTCTCTCCTACACACTGCATGTGGGCGTATCCTGGACAAATATGAACTTCTCTCAGCTGAATCCATTTCAGGTGAACTGAAATGACAATCCTTGTTTTCTGTGACCCGTCAAACTCATAAATTCAACACCTCTGTTCTTGCCATGTAACAAAAGTTCTGCAACAGCAAACGAATGCGATGCAAAAGCAGTTGATGGGCTCTGCCAACAGCTCACTAAAGTTTATGAAGTCCTTTAAGATCAGTGGGTAAAGAAATAGTTTGGACTTCTAACGCATGTACGAAAGGGCTAGAATGGGATTTCTGTGTTCAGCCTTTGCCTCTCAACCCGGCTAACCCTGAGCTAAAGGAGGATCTCCTGCACGTCCTTGTGCATAATTGTTCAGAAACAGGATCTCTTCCTACTCCAAGAGCCCAAACATCATCTTACATCTCAGGGAATGCGGAGTGAAATATTTCTACAAAGTGATTGAATTTGAAACACAAATCTGTAGCACAGCAATAATCGTCTCTGTTAGCTGAAGTATGTCCTCACAACGTACCTTAGGCTGTTCTCTCGTGCCTTTTAGCTGGTCTCAGCTATCTGCCAAATGGATTATTGACAGCAATTGTAAAGATGAAGTAGCATTTCAAATCTACGCCCCTGTCGATGTCAACACGAAACCCTGGGAGACCGTTCCCAGACAAACTGACGGAGCCTGCAAACACAACCCTGCTTGCAGTGCTGATACCCATATCCCCAGAAACGTGTGACAACAATGTATTCTGGAATATGAAACACTGTCCCTGTCTACTTATAGAAGACTTTCATTTAACTCACTGGAACTGCAAACATGGATCTGGGGGAAGGTTATTGTTTTTTGAAGCTTTGATTCTTTTTAATTTACTCGACATTTAGAAGTGAAGCACAGAAAACTTCTGCCAATACCCTACAGAGCAGTTCTCAGAGAAGCATTCGCTTTCACCGGGCAATCCAACAGCAAGAACAGCTGAGGATGAAGAAAAATGAGAAAAGAAAGAAGGGAAGGAAGCAAGGCTACCCATAAAAGCAAAACCAGACATGGTGCACATAAAAATGTGAAAAACGTATGTATTGGCAAGATCAGAAAAGACGTACGGATAGTGTGTGGACGGGGAAACCTTACATTGTCTTCCACTACATACGAGGTCAAATGACACATCCCAATATACTGTACAGACTTTTAGTAGAGCTGAACTGAGTGCATTTAATCATTTGAACACATTTAATCATTATTTGAAATGGAAGTTAAGGATTACTTGATTCACGCCCTCTATACAATCAGACATGCTGATAAAACAACTGGAATGTGTTGACACTCACTCTGCATTCTTGTGTTTGTCAGCAAGTCCGCTTCTCCCATGGGACACAAAGTCACCCTATCAGCCATACCTGAGGTATGTGGATACGGGTATACTCCAGACAGCACAGATTCGTATTGTCCAGTATACATTACGGTGTCTTTCCTATTTAACGTATAGATGTGCTGCTTAGCAACAAAAAGAGGTACCCCCCAGATACGTTCTGGGAAAGGAAATGACGCTCAGCATGTTTTAGGTCAAATACTTCCCATGGCTAATGAGCAAACAAACGTTATGTTGCAAAGAGCATCCTTACATTTTAGTAGGCAACCACCACAGAAAGGGGACCACTTCCTGAAAACCCCCATTACACTAATTTATTTTCAGATCTGTTTGATTCAAGTTTATGATTGGTTTGGGCGCACTATCAGCAGCATGGTTGGCTGGCTATACATCCTAGGAGACTAAAATTTGGTAAAGTATGTTGCTTGAGCTGTTAAATGAAAGTAACTGTTGCTCTGGATGTTGGCCCGACCAACCTTAGGAGTAGCATTAGAGGAATAATTAACTGGGATCTCACTTGGGTTTTATTACTTTAGTGATAAACTAACCTTAAAAACCCACTCATTTATTTATTTTTTAACTTTGCCCAGAGCTGGAAGGTCTCACCACCTTGGAAGAAGACGCAGAAAGCGGCAGCAGGTAGCCTTTCACCTCCGTGCCTCCCTCTTTCACCTGTGGGACCCCTGAGGCACAACCCCGGAGCCAGCCCTTTCCCTCCACGAGCCCCAGGCTGCAACTCCTACACCTGGCTAAAAAACTGGAAAAAGCCTGGCTCCACATCCTTACTTTGTGACTCAGGCTCATTTCTGTTTATACTCTTGTGAGCTGAAGAATGACAATGACTAGTAGCTATATAGATAAATAAAGTATATTAAGTCACAGGAAGTAAAAAGGGAAAACCATTAATTTATTTTTAGAAACCTGTTCTTGCCATTCATCAGAAAAACAACATTCAAAAGTATGCAGCAAGATGCAAGCATCTAGATGAGGTTTGCTGACCACATACCAACATTCAGACTACACACAGAGAACCGTTTTCCTTCTTTAGGCCAGGCTCAGACTCCGTGCCAGGAACGCAGGGTACAGACAATAGTGTAGTAGTTTCCACTAGCGAACCTCAGGAAAAGGGTGCTTTCACCGCACACACTACCCCTCCTTCGACATGGTCTGCTTAGATCTATCCTTTCAGTGGTCCTACAGCCGATACCTCTCTTCGGATACATCATGGCACCAGCTGGTACATCCCAAACTGTTCTACACAAACCTCCCATCAACAGTGTCCATACCAGGCTAAACACAAGAGAAAAGGTCTCAAGGTCTAGATCGGCTTCTCCATATAAATAGACCACGCCAATGCTAACCAAAAACAAATTGGTGATTTATTATGGAGCTGGATGCTTAACTCCACAAAACATAGCAAATGCAGTACACCCACGCATCCCTTTTCCCTCCTCTTGCTGGGTTGCCAAATACCATGCATCCATCAGTAGAAAACCTTTTCAGGACAATAGCACCGCAACATACTGAGATGAATTTAGTGGTATTTGCATAAAAGCTTCCATCTTTTGCAGTCTGCAGTAGATTCCTTCTGGGCAATCACACCACAAGCATAAAGTCATACCATATTTTGAATCTTTGCCTGCCAGAATCTGGGGAGAATCCCAAAGCACGTTCATTGACATATCTTGCAGTACATCGTCAGCCAAGACACTACGGTACAAATGATCAGACATAAATATAGAATAGGTTTTTCTTTGACTGTTAATGCTGCACTGGACACATTTCTGCCACTTTCCTTACTTCAACTCAGTAAAAACCTAAAACCTTTGATTGATGCTTAGCCCTGAAACTTCCACCTTAGCTCTTGTTCCTCTTGTTAAGAACAATGATAAAACTCCCCCAATATCATGTTAAAAAGAAGAGTTTTAAAATGCATTCAGAGGACTCTGCATTCCCTACTTTTATCTCTATGATGTCACTGCAGTCACTCAGTGTCTGCTCACTTGTGATATTTACTTTTTGAAAATGTGTCCCGAATCTGCACTGGAAATGGAATTTAGTTGCCAACCTTTTCCCTTTTTTACTAACCGAGTGCTGTGAAATGTATTTCTCTCTCTCTGGACAAAATTCTTCTTCTCAGTGAACCTTACTTATCAACACCCAGATCCCTATTGCATATTCCAAGTTTGTTCTGCAAGCAGGACATCAGCTGACGTCAATGAAGATGTACAAGAGGCAACAAATATTTGCTATGTGTTTAGAAAACAAAGTTTTTTCCCATTCTAGTATATACTCACCAAGTTTCTCCCTACACAGGATACAAACAGAGGGACAGGTAAGACAGTAGGACCAGGAGCCAGGAATACGTAACTTATTATCACTGATGTCATGATAAAAGTTAAATAATTTATAAGATATTAAAAAAGCAGTTAATGCCTGCAAACCACTCAGCCTTTTCATAACAGATTTCAGATTTTAAAACTCCCTTGGAGCACTTACAGTCGTGTGCAAAAAGTCATAGGTGTTTGTGTCAGTTTGGAAAAAAGAAAAGAGGTTCTATTTTTCAGAGCTGCAGTCTAAAAGGACATTTCAGTGACTACATATATTATTAATACACCACTCATAGGAACAAGAATGTACATCCAGGTCCTGGTACAGATACAGAGCTGCCAAGAATAAATCAGATATGCAGATAAGGTAAGCAGGCAAAGATACTAAAGAGGAATGGCACCAGATCTATCATTACTACTATACTTTTTATCGGTTCAAATCTGGAAATAGTTTCCATAATGGCTGGAAGGACAGACTGCCAGTAGAAAGTTCAAAGATGTGAACTGTGGGAGTCTGGAGAAGAGAGAAAACACTGGCATGTGGGGCGGCTGCAGAGGAGAGGCAGCGCTGCTCTGGGGACAAGGCACTGGAAGCAACAAAGGCAGCTGAAACGGGGGAGCCGGCGGCGCAGCACAAAGAAACAGAACAAACGAGAAGCGAGGATGTACGCAGGGACGCGGGTCAGCTGCCAGCAGATAAAGGCTGAAGGATAGAGGGAGGTTAGGGGGCAGGGAGAAGGGCTGGCTCTCCCACCGGGATGGAGTACTACTTTCAGAAATAGAGGGATGAGGGATACAAATCAAAGGCTAAACCAAATAAATAAAAATCTATTTCCCTTGAGGGCATGTGGGCTAGCCTGCGAAGCAGCGGTGGTGACTAATGCAGCCCAGCATGAGGAGCTTCGCTTCCTGCGCATCCAGAGCCTCCCAGGAGGGGCAGCCATTGCGGTTGTTTCTAAAAGGCCTGTGTTCCCCATAAATTACCTTGCAGCAACAACGGAGACACCACTATCTTTTTGCTCTTCAAAGTACCGGAAAAAAAGTTGTGCACTGCTTCTCATGTTGCTCCATTACATTACTCACATCTAGCAGCTGGCACAAGATGACTTAGCACCCCTGAAAATAACGCGGTGACAGGGTCCCAGCAAGGCGTGTAGGCTGCCAACCCCCGAAAATTTGTCATTCGTAAAACCCCTCTTGGAGTTTGCACCTACGGCAGAACCGCGAGTCCTGCCATAATCTCAAGTTTGGCAGCAAACATGGGGGAGGTTGGGAAGGTAAATATTCCCATACCGGCACACGTTGTCCCCAGCTACACCGCTCCTGTAGTCTCTGAAACTAAGCAGAACTATTTCACGCCACTATTGCTCACTTGGCTTGTATAATAAAATATGAGGATGTGTGCGGAAGTACTTTTTCAGAATCCCTGAAAATACTCACAAGGAAAGAAAGAAGAAGCGGTGGCTTCTGTTCATGGAATCTAATGGTTTACTTATAGACTGGCCCAACAACTCTATATGAAATGGCTGTTTGAGAGCTTCAGTACCTCCAACTTCCCATCATCTTGCCAAAGGACAACGGCAGGGACTTGGGACAGGCCCTCCTCTGGAGCCTGCTCAGTGCTTTCGGCTTGCACAGATCTCCTCCCCGTGCTGACCGCCCTCTGCAGCAAATGAAGACACAGCACAGGGTTCAGCCTTTCGACAGTACAGTGCAAAGATTTACAAGTACCTCAGTAATACAGAGCAGGATACTGCGCTCTGTGCAGAGGCTAACGTGAGCTCTTTCCCGAGAAGTCACAAGCCTTGCCGTGCAGCGCGACCCAGCCGTATATTTAGCGTGATGCTCTCAGCGAGAACACGTTCTCCCTGCTTTGGCTCCTGGAGAAGTCCCCGCTCAGGAGCGTATCGGAGGGTGGCTTGCTGAGGACCTGGCTGTATAAGATGCCAAGCATGGCCCAGTAAGTGCTAACTATCCCCACTAAAACTGGGGGGAAAATGAGCAAACTTAGCCTTCATGAGCCTTTCACACAGTAAAGTCCCAAAGTTTGTCATGCCTGTTACAGCCCCTTCCTTTCTTCCTTTTCCCCAAAGTGATCCTAATTTAAAGCGAGCCTTATTTTCCAACCACAGCACGTCCCCAAGCATTTCCTTTTCTCAAAATCGCCAGAATCCAAAGGGTGTAATTAAAGTCAAAAGGGACATTTTTCCCTTCCTGATGCCAATAAATACTGCTACTTCCCAGGGTTACTCTCCTGCCTTCTGTTTTGGCATGCTGCTTTTACCCCATATTTCATGTCACACCCGTACAACCGCAGCGTGTAGCCGTAGCGCTACACGTTACCTTACCAGTACATCCACATCTACTCCGCAACGCCCCATTTCCCACCATCCCAACGCCCTGCAAGAGCTCCCAGTGACCGACAAACTGCCCTGCTTGCTGTCAGTCTCGTACAGGACAAGACAGGCTTCCCGCAGCGATTCCTGCAGTCCAGCACGCGGTCAGAGCTGCCGCTTCGCCTCTGTAGCTGCTCATCCCCAGAAATTAATAAGTTATTACTACAAATTAAAATATTAAGTTAATGATGTGCATGACTGCAAGTTACAGAGCTGGAAAAGAAGTCCTAATTAAATCAATACAGTTATTAGTCCCTTGTCACCTCTGATTAATTATTAGCTTAATATGCTTCATCATTTTCACTGTTAATGGAAATAGCTGCAGTGCTACCACGGGAAGCAGGGTAATACATACGAGAAACCTACGGAGCCGTGCTGGAAGTCCCAGCTCCGGCTTGAACAATGTCTTCCAGAGAAAAAGGGGAGAACATTTCATTTTCGGGGTGATAGTCTGACAACACTTAAGTCGGTGACAAAAAACTCTCATGGTTTTCAAAGGGGTCAGATGTTCGCTCAGGAAGTTTTTGATTCCGAAACATAGGGGGTATAGACTTGATTCCTAGTCCTGTGCTCGATCCTGAGCACTTGTCCCAGTGCCTCTAAGGCTTTCTGTGAAGTGACAGGATATCACCGCGGTCCTTTCAGAAGCCAACACTCCAGTACCTTTCCTCAGAGCCCACCCCGATTCTGACCCTCGTCCCTTCTTCATTACATGCACTCATTACCCCAGAGCATAAGGAAGGAATAGGCATAAAATAAGCCGACAGCCATCAGCTGCGATGTCTGGGTCCTTAGGCACAGATGTAACTGAGGACACCTGTCCTTTCACACCACCGAAAGAGCCAAAAATAATGTACGGAGGTCACTTTTTTCAATGCTCACAAAAATTAAAATAGTACTTTGGTTGTAGGTAACTGATGGTATTTACCCAGAGCTCAGGGGAGTGTAGAGTCCCCTTCATTTTCCTGTCTTCTTCATCCTCTCACTGACCCCCGCTCTTCCCTAATTCCTTGTAACAAGCAAGTTTTCTTAGCTGTCTGCAGGAGGTTTTTCTGCGCATAAAGACCGCGTAAAAACATCAAGGATGGGACTCCACATGTCTCTCCGGCAATAATGCAAAAGTTACCACAGAACTGGACAGGATTTTTACTGCCGTACATGGATCCACTATGTAATTAGACAGGAGTTTCATCTTATGAACAGCTTTTACAAGCAAGCTCTTTTGGATAGGTTATCAATAGGAACACAAACATGCGCTTCTGAGAACAAAACTGCTCCTTGAACTCATTAATGAAGCTGGTACACAGTGTTCACACTGCTAATGGGTGATTCAGTAAATTAAATAGAGAATGTCACTGTAAAATACTATGTAAAGTTTCTCAAAGAGCCACTCAAACAATTTCTCAGGACTCTCACCCTATCGCTGCGATTACCTCATGATAAAGTGCCACCTGCCCCATGAGTAATGGCAGAGCTTTCTAGTGCCATTTTATCATTTAGTCCTCTTACCGATATCTCTCTTAATGTACTGCGATAACAGTTCAGCTTCCCCTGCTTTACTCGCTTTCCATTTCAGCTGGGAAAAGTTTGAGCTCCTTCTTATTTTAATAAATAAGTTAACATGAGACAATCAGTGGCATACAGAAACCCCATCCCCTGGTATTTAGATATAAAGCCCAGATGTCTTTTTGGAGTCGAACATTAAAGAAATAGTTTTCTTTTCATTCTGAGCGCTCTGGCTAGCCTACAGTTTGATGGGTGTGCAGCATTTCTTTGAGAAATGGGCTGAACTCCAGTGAAATATTTGGCCATTTAATGAGTAGACTCTAGGATAACGGTTTTCATGGGAATCCAAAAAGAGGGAGTAAAGAAAAGGGCTCCCCGTGCTATTCTTAGCTGCAAACAGTTAGATTTGGAATTTTGATTGTAAAGCATGGAATTTCTAAATGGTGCCATGCTAAATTTACTTCATTTGTATACAATTCAGCTGGATAATCAAGTGTGTTCCAGCATGTTCCTGGTTAGCATCTCGGTTCTAGTTTTATTGTCCCTAAACTGGTACAAAAATGCGTTCAGTAAATAGTGCTTATAAAATTTGTGCTCCAGTGTGTGTGCGTGAAGGTTTTATACACGGCGTGCGTGAAGATTTTATAGAAATGCATATGTGGGTGCACACGCATGCACACAGACAGGGAGCTGTGATTTATTTCTAGAGGGAAGCCAAGGAAATTCCCACCCCCTACCATTTAAACGATCTGCTCTTTGGCTCTAAACATTCTGTAACTTCTCAGCCAAGGAATGTATTTTCCCCTTCCAATATATATAATTTATTTTGCTGCACACATTAGTTAATGATACAAAGATACATGATTTAGCCGGTTCTGTAAAAACATAACTGACAATCTGAGACAAACCCATTTCATTTTATAAGACTATTTTTTTTTCTCTGCTTGTCTTCCGCGGCACTGTGTGAATTAACAGCAATCATCAACTCAAGGATTTATCCCATATACTTTGTACTCCAGCAATTTTTCATCATTAGATTAGCTTCCTAGGGTTAGAAGAGCTTTTAATTACTATATTAACGTAGGTAAAGAGAACTTTACATTGGTTTATATTTTCGGCGGCGGGAGGGGGAAGACGGGAGACGGCTACTTTATTTCCCTGCTACTTCGCGGAGATTATTGCTGGATTTTTAAAAATAGGCGATGAAACGCTAATAATAAATCGCTTATCGGGGCACTCGGGGCGGGGGGCCGAGGCGAGCGGCCGCCCGCGGAGCCGGTTTCCCCGCCGGGAAGGAGCGCACCCCCCCCTCCCCATCCCCGCACCTTCCCCGCCGCCCAAGACTTACGCGGTCCCCAGGGCGCTGCGGCGGGCAGCCTGCGCAGGTGGATCTCATCCTTATCCATCTCCTATCCGAGCCCCGCAGCCCAGCTCCCGCTTGGTACCAAACTGAACTTGCCAGGATCCCTCCTCCTCCTCTTCCTCCTCCTCCTCCCTTCCCCCCTCCCCCCCCCCCTCGTGGTTTTTGGGGGAGGGCGCGTTCATCCAGCGAGCGGCACCGCGCAGCTCCCCGCCGCCCCCCGGCCAGACTTTAAATAGGGGCGGCGGGCGGCGGCCCGGCCCGCTGGGAGCGCGGCCCTCCGCGGGGAGCCGGCCCTCGGAGTGACGCCGCCGGCTCCGCCGCTCGCTTTCCCCCTCCCGCCCGCCCCGCGGACCTTGCGCGGAGCTCCGCGCCTACCTGCGGCGGCGGGGCTGACCTGACCTTGGGCGCCGGAACGACGGCGGCAGCTGCCGGCGAAGGGAAGGCGGCGGGGGGGGGGGGGAAGCCCGTCCGCGAAAGGTCAGCGCGACCTGCGCGCCCGCGGGACGGTGGCGGACGCGGAGCGCCCCCGGGAAGGAGGGTGCCGCCGCCGAGCTTCGCTGGAGCTGAGTCCCCCGCAGTCCCTGAAATGAAACCCATTTAACTGCTTTCCTGCTTAGTTTCCTTGGTTTTTTTAGGGCTGTTAAAAGCTCCCACACCTTTCAGTTTAATAAAAATAAAAGAAAGGGGGAGAAAAAAAAAAAAAAAGAAAAAGCACATCTTAGTCTTCACCAAAGTGAAGCTGTCATTTGTGGCTGCAGGTGATAACTCTCCCCTTGCCCAAGGTACAGGCTGGAGCTTCCCGCCCCCCCCCCCCCCCCCCTCCAGCCCAGCTTCCCCCCTCTTTCACAGAATCACAGAATGGCAGGGGTTGGAAGGCACCTCTGGAGATCACCCAGTCCAACCCCCTGCCAGAGCAGGGTCACCCAGAGCAGGTTACACAGGAACGCGTCCAGGCGGGGTTGGAATGTCTCCAGAGATGGAGACTCCACCACCTCTCTGGGCAGCCTGTGCCAGGGCTCTGCCACCCTCACAGGAAAGAAGTTCCTCCTCATGTTTAGGTGGAACTTCCTATGGTCAAGTTTGTGCCCATTGCCTCTTGTCCTGTCCCCGGGCACTACTGAAAAGAGCCTGGCCCCATCCTCCTGACACCCACCCTTTCAGTATTTACAAGCGTTGATAAGATCCCCCCTCAGTCGTATTTTTTCCAGACTGAAAAGACCCAAATCCCTCAGCCTTTCTTCATCAGAGAGATGTTCCAGTCCCCTCATCATCTTCGTAGCCCTACTGCCCCACCTGTGACACATTTACCTCCATCCACACCTGAACAGCCAGGGCCCCATTTCTATTGCTGCCAGCCTTCCCCATCCCAGCTCTGGTCCAGGAGGGATGCTCTGAGTGTCGCAATACACACCAACAAACTTGGGCCTACACAGAATACCACCAGGTTACCTCTTTACTACCTTTTTTTTCTTTTTCTTTTAAAGTGTGAGGTGTAAAATAGCTGCCGCCCGCTTTTTACAGCTCCAGCTGGATGGCTGCAGTATTTGCACAGGATTCCAGGGTTATTCATCTCCACGGACTTTAACCCCTCTTCAGTGCCCCACAGGTCTTCTCCAAACCTGCTGCCTGATCCCGGGCTGTGCTGCAGAAACCCACTTTGGCAAAACTGACATAGATTTATCTGCGCCATTCTCCTGACTGCTTTCTCTTTTTTAAATCTGAGACAAGCACTTAACCCTCAAAAAATGCATTCAAATGAGCGCAAGGGCTCTGCCAGACGGAAACAGGCTCAGCAGGCTTCCTGACTCCTGGCAGGCAGCCCCCAAGTACCCCACAATCGCTCTTCGAGGGCTGCTCGTGCTGCTGCTGCATCCAGGCCCCTCCCGGTCCCCTCGTACCCTCAAAAGGGACATTGCCGAGTGGCTCTTCGCTGATCATACTCACCCCTGGGGCTACAATGGAGCTGTGTGGAGCCACAGCCAGTTGGCCTGTGGGGACAGGCAACCTCCTCTCCCCTTGCTCGGAAAACAGGGTGCCCAGCACCACTGGGGGGTAGCACAGGGCTCCCCACCGCAGGAACAGTGAGCGGATGCTGCTCCCGCTTAGATCACAGTCCTAATTCCACTCCCAGCTCTCCTTTGTTACCAAAAAAATAGCAGGTTACAGCTCAGATATCTCTCTGCGACTGTTATTTTTAAAATTGTAAACGCACGTTGCTTGGGTTGGTTGAAAGTTCGACACAAGGGATAGAAAACACATTGAGATAGATCTATAAACAAGGGAATTTATGCATATGGATTTTTCCTTTATGGAATATAATCTCTAGAGGATTTGAAACTGAGTCAGGATGCTTTTAGGCTACATTTTGTATCTTTTTACTCCTTTTTAATTTTTATGCTTTTTTGAAACAGTATGGATTTAAACTATTTTTAAAATACCCATTACTTAGTTTATTATTAGCAGAAGAGCGGGCAAGTAGATTGTGTTGAAAGGGCTTGCTTAACCGGAGATCAAAGGTACTTGGGAGCATGCTCTTTTTCCTTTGCCTAAAATTAATTTATTTTGGATGGCGATTTGCGACAGAACCAAATGTGGGCACAGGACCAACATATATATTTGTTTTACGAATGTGAAACACAAAGAAATCTGGAAATAATGCCAGATTCCAGTATCTTATCTCGTAATGACCACAAGCTCCGTGAGCAACTGCTGACTACAGCTGGGGCGGGAACCCAGCCGCATTTAAGCGTGTACAGGGCAGGCACAGCATCAAAGGGCTGCCTTTTCTGCAGGTAATTTTCTACTGAAAGGCCAGACAGAGGCAGGCCAGCCGATCGATGACATCATTTTATGACAAGCTTTTTGGAAGTTTTAGTCTGACAAGCAGGATTAAAAAAAATTGAGCTTGTATTCCAGCCCCGTGCATGGAAAAAATAAAAGTAAAGCTAACGTTGCTGCCTCTTTCCAGGTGTTTAAGTGTTAACGGGCAATCATTTATTTTTAAAATGTCCTGAAAATTAAAATACATTGATTGCCTAGTACTATTTTAGAAGGTCCTGGGCTGACATGGCCCAGATTTGAGTGGAAATGAGGAAATCCCGGTGTGCTGTGGAAACTGTGCTCCAGCTGGTAGTACTGAGAGGCAGCAGGAGAGGTTTCCTTCCCACTGCCCTGGATGAGCTCTAGTGGATCCCTCAGCTGCTTTGGAGAAGCCCATTGTTGGAAAGAGCTATAAAGATAACGGGAAATCATGCATCTGTATAGAGGCTGCCAGACCTCCATCACTCTGTACCGCTTCCACAGACTCTTTCGTTTACCTGTCAGTATTCCCTGGGCTCCTCCCTGTGCGCGCATACAGACTTTGCAATTAAACTCACATCAAAGGCTGGACCACGCTTGCACCTGAAGTGACAGAACTGAGCAGCGGGGCTGCTCAGACTCTGACCGCGCACGAGAGCAGAGGAAATATGATTTGTCTTTTCAAGAGCCCCATGAGCTAAAATAGGCTGTTGAGCTGATAGGAAGCAGAGACTCCAGCTACAGTTTTCTTCCTTAGCGTGTGATAAACCCAGTGTGCCATCTCAACACATACTTGTGAGAAGAATGGTAGAGGGACAGAGAATCTACTGTCTATGCAATAAAACAAAAATGCTTTCTTAACAATTTAGGAAGGAGACAGTGCTGCTTGGCATCCACACCTATAGTAAGTGCGCTTGCTGGAAATATTTATAGTCTGCTTCTGCAAAATGTATTGTGTACCTTTATAACAATAATAATGCAGTTCTCAGCTCCTGTGATTTGGAGCCAAGCAAAAGTTCCGGGTGTTAGGCGTGCTGATGCTCTGGGAAAATGCCTGGGCGTAACACCGGCCCCACCATCCCAAATGGCAAAAGAGACCAATGAGGCCACCAACCCCCTCTCTGAACTATTTTTATGAAGTCTTTTACACTTTTGAGGGGCACGCAGCAAAGGCAGGGATATACTCCAGCTCTCCTTTCGGCTGGGGCATCCGGAGATAAGAGCCCATATCCCTGGCAGCCACCCCAAACAGCATGAACACAGTCACATGATGGTGAAACAAACCCTGGCCGTGGCTGTGACAGTGGCGTACCCCCTGCCTCCTCACCTTCGGCACTACCCACAACGCTCTCCCTGGCTGTTGTCGATGCACATGCAAAAAAATAAGTTATTGTTATGTTGTATATGAGGTAGAGAATCAGGGCCCGGAGAGCCCTAAACCCACAGGCAACACGGGAAAGATAAACAGGGAATGATAAATCACAATATGAAAACTAAGGCATACCCAGAGAAATTAGCAGGTGGCAAGATTAAGATAAACAGGAAGAGGTTTTTTTCCACATAATATACTGAAACCATAAGATTATTATGTAAATTATTATATAATAGTAAATATAACAGAACTATGGATACAGAGCATCGTTACATTTTGTGCAATACAAGTGAAGTCAGAAGCGCAGCTTTTTTAAAAAGGAATGAGAAACATTTATGAAAAATAGGTCCAATTGTGTCTACTGTACAAAGTAGCCTGGCTATAATTTTCAGCTCAGTAAGCTCTTAAGCCTCTGGTTGTTGGAAAGGCATTTGTGGGGAAGGATGTTCTGTTTCTTATCTCCTTTCCTTGCTACTTAGCACTGACAGACACTGGGTCCTGGGCTAGACGCACCTCAGAGTGTGGCAAGTCTTTTGGCTGTGTAACACTTAGCATTTGTATAGAGCTCATACACCTAAAACAACGAATATTTTAGTTGTTACGAACTCATTTAGGTCAAGCGCAGCTCTGTGTTGGAATTATTAAGCAGATACTGCTTAAAACATTGTTTCATCAATGCCCCAGTCTTGCAAGTGCTTCTGTGCGTGCTTATATTAAATATTACTTCTGTGAATGTCTCTGCTTTTTTTTTGGTGTGCGTGTGATTTAACATTTTGCTAAAGCTGAGTGAGAAAAATGTTACTGTTTGTAAATAGTAATGTCTAGTATACCCAAATATATGCTCAAAGCTGAAGGCAGTTTAAGGACTGAATCAAACAATGTCTATAGTGAAAAACATCCACTACTTTGCAGGTCTTTGCCTGTGCCAATGGCAGAAGCAGGTTGGGGGGTCATCACACACTCCCTAAATTAAGAATAAATATTTAGGATGACTGATTTTCACAAGTTTAGACAATGTAAGAGAAGTGAAAAAATGAAGTTCTGCATAAGAGCAGAAAAAAAAAATCAGAAGACAATTCCCCTGCTTCTGCGTAAGTGAAGACTACTCCCTTTCTCATGTCCCCATGAAATGCTTTCACTAGTTACTTTTAGCCACTATGGATATACACAGGGTTTTCCCATTAATGCTGCTGAAGTTTCCAAGTGTCATTTTACAAAAGTCAGAGGAACCTCCCACTTCTTCCCTCTGCAATTTACAGTTGGAAATTAACACCACCCAAGAGCCCGGCCAGGACTTTGAAATTAAATTAGAAGATGCTGTAAACTGTGTTCACAGGAACGGCAAGAGAGGAGATTTGACTCAGACCATGTGAGTCACAGTTGGTCTCCGATTCTCCCCTTGCTACTGATGGAAGGAAATTATGACAGCCGTGGCTAGCCCAGCTGCGGCTGGCCGGAGGGGTGGGGGAGTGAAACTGAGCCCGCACCAGTTTGTTTTTTTTTTTTTTTTAACCGTCTGTCTTTGGATCCAATCCCCCTCTCTACCCCAAAGCAGATTTAACTGGACCCAAGCTACTGCTGATCTGAGTTTTCCCAACTCACAAGATTGTCACCATCAGTTTCAAGCTTCTGTAAGAATCTGGTTCCATGCTTAAAATTATACTTGTGTTTACAAAAGTCTTTCCTAATCTCAATCCCTTCTTGCTGTAGGGCAAGTCTATCAGTCCATAACCACTTCTATTAGACAAGAAAGCGTATGTTCCCTTCTCTTTGATCTGTGTGGCTAACAGCAGCAGCTATTGGTTATCTTCTTGAACTGAAGCTTCAGGTAACTAGGACAGGAGAAATAAGAAGAGTTTTCACATATCTGTGTTTTTCTTTTTCACAGCGTACAGTCCAAAGCAAAAATCAGCCCACAGTGCTTCCACGTGCAAACTGCAGCTGCGTGCTGTGACCTGCCTCTGGGTCTATGCTCTTAAGCAACGAAGTTTAAAAAAAGCAAATTGCTTACCAGGAGTGACTCCTATAGTTTTACTGCCAGATGAATCATACAGAGGAAAAGAGGGTGAAGTATTTACCTGTGACTTGACTTGCCACTCCACGTTTATAGGAGCCAGTATCTCCCTTGACACACATTTAGTCCAGGTGTTCACTGTAACTTCTTCTTTGAACCTGCAATTATTGCACCATTTATAAAGGAAGCAGCAAAATCTTTTTTTTATAAGAGACAAAGAGGCACTAGCAAGGATTCAATCTAATACCCTTCAAGTGGCTTGGATACTAGAAGAACATAGCCCATGTGCTACAGTCATCTATAGGGCAGAGAGACAGCAGAATTAGCATCATGCACAGACTGGCAGCCCACTAAGAGACAACTTTTTAACACTTCATTAACAGTAATGGGAGTTTTTCCATAAGCAGCAATGATTTTCACATGCCAGCACCTAAATACTTTCATATCCTCCTTAGTTATCAGGAGATACGCCACTAAACCAGCTCAAGATTTGACATCCACTGGAGGTTAGAGCTGAAAAGCTCAGAGATCTGATAGCACTTCCAGAAGGATCTGCTGGTGCTTCTAACCCCGCTGTGTTCACAGGAACAGCAAGAGAGGAGATTTCACTTAGACCTGTCCCCTCTCCAGATAACAGAGATCACACCTACAGCCCAAAACTACAGGATCTGACTCCCTAGACATCCCACCTCCTAGGAGCCCAGACCAACCTGCCTTCCCTGCACCCAGCCCAGGCACCACAAGTGAAGAAGCCAAAAGCCTTTTTATTCCCTGGTGACCACCCAGGGGGTCCCTCCCTTCCCACAGCTCCCATCTCCCTGCAGGGCAGGTGGCGGTGCTGCCTCTCTCCACTCAGGTGTTTCCAGTTGGCAGCGTGGCCACAGCTGGGAAGATGCTGAGGAAGATGCTGAGGAAGATGCTCCACTAACTCTGTCCAGGCTGGTGCCACCTCTGGTGTATGTGATCTTGTCCCAAGTGCATTTTGTGCAGCGGGAGCTGATAATTTAAGACCGTTATTTTACCACAGCGCTTCACAAAAACTAGCAAGTTAGGACTTGCGTAAATTAGCAAAGACCTGAAGTTATAACAGTACCAGATTGCAGTATAACATCAGAGAACTTGTTGCGCTAATTTTGGGTAATATTACACATGATCATATGTCTGCTTTTTTGGAATTTAATTACTATGGTGCAAGTCTCAATGGTCTACATACAGCAATTATCTCCCAGGTAACGTACAAATATTGTAAGGTCTTTCCATGGACATGAGACATTAGCAGTGAAATTACACATGACTATCGCTGAATTGTAGGTTTAAATTCTACTTTCGTGTATTCAGTTAGAACTGCTGGTAACAGGTGTTTGCTAGTTTTTTGGTGTTGTCGTGTTCTGTTGTTGGTTTTTTTTTTTAAACTGGTTACATTATCTATTTTAATATCCACAATTTATCTCCAAGGTGTTTGTGGTTTAAACATGTGAATGACAAATTCAGTCGGGACCTTTGTGAAGACTCCCTGGGAAGAGGGAACAATGAACTGAGAATCGAGCCCAGGGCTGTGAGTCAGTACCAAGTTCAGAGAGATTCACCAATATTTTCCAAAACACGAATATCCAAGGACCTGCTTGAGAAACTTTGAGGATGACAAGCTGGTTGAAGAAACAGTTGTGCTCACTTTTCCAGCCTCAGACTTCTGTGTTTCTGCAGGACAGGTATTGAAAATTTGAAATATTGAAATAGCGAAAATTCAGACAATTTCGAAGAAGAATGTTTTAATATGCAATCATCCATCTGGGAGAGGGTATGAAGATCTTAGCAAGACAGAGCATCACCTGCAATAGAGGAGTGCTGGTCGTGGTTATTAGGTATGTTTGTATCCTCATGTACATGTTTTTGAGTAGCAAATGGATCCAAGAAAGAATATAGACTTTTTTACATTGTGCTTTGAATCTATATAAATAAAATAATGCAGCGGTGATTGTTTCCTGGCCAGATTGAACACCACATACTTTCCACGAGTGTATCTCTCAATATAACTAGCTTCTCTATATCCAGCTGGGTAATTAAGAGTAACGAAGCCGTGTCAGTTGTAATTGTACACAAATGCACCAGCAAATTGCATTGCATACAGCACATAGTGCACATTGATGTTTTAGAAGCAAGTGTCTGACACTGGCTCCGGTGTGTTGCCACAACCCAGGCCTCTGCTTTCCTCAAAGCATCAGTGGTGTAAATCAGGATGGGAAGTCAGGCAAAGCAGGAAGCGATGACACAAACAAGGTGATGCAAAAGCCTATAACTGTGGGCTAGGCTGAGTGACGAGAGGGCCGGACAAGAAGGGATATAAATGTTTGGTAAAAAAAGGTTGTAAACGCGTGGCATCTTATTCACTATGACTAAGCCAAGGTAGAACTTACTCGATTAGCTGTTGCTGCGTGTCAGGGTAGATGTGACATCCAGGCCGTTTCTTCAGCTTCAATGTCACCTTCTCCACCTAATCTTAATAAATCTCTTTAATTGCAACACTTGGGAGTTAATCTGTCATTTGAGAATTTTTTGTAGCTCACCCTCGAGACCGTCAAAGAGATCTCTAGCTGCAAGAAAAGAAGAAAGGGTGTTTCACCACTACTTTTGTCAGGACTGCGATCCAAGAGGTACCAGATTAAGGAGTTTTCTTTCAGAGGTGAGCTGCCTTTCAGGAGAACTCGAATCGCAGCAGCCTCTTGCTGACCACAGGATGAAAACTGAATTTGAGAGGTTTTAGGAAGTTTTGTGTGTATTGTTTATGTAGCTCAAAGTGGGAAATAGATATATTGACGCAAATATCTAGTGATTCATGTTCTTCTCAAAATCAGGTCTTGAATATTCCCTTTCGAAACGTAGGACCTTCAACAGCTCTTAAAATTTGCTGGATTCTTGTATTATGGTGGGATGCTTGCCACCCACCCAACCCATGTCTGGTCCCTGCCCTTCTCATAACTTGATGCCATAGTCTAGCAGTTCTTTTTCAGCTGCTGGGTTGCTGACATCCTTCATCCTATTCTCCTAAGTCACAACAGACAAGACGGATGCAATTTTCTGCCATTAATCAGGATCACAGCAAAATATGTGCTTGGCAACATGCCCGCTGACCCAAATCCATTTGTGTTCATTCTGGGACTGAAAACCATGGGGTTTTTCCCCTTCTCTGTTGCTGTGCAAGAATAAGGGGGAGATCTGGTCATTACTTACCACATACCTAACTTTTTTTTTCTTTGACCTATTTTATCAGCTATTCCAATGGTAAATTAAAACCAAGAGACTTATACCCAGTTCTTTCATCTTAACAGCAGGTTGAATTCCTGTGTGAAGATGCCAACACATAAACTGAAGATGAGGATATCAACAGCTATGAAGTGATGTACTTGGCACAATGTCTGAAGGGGGATCAGTGACACACTAAGAGACTTTCCAGTGGCTGGTTCTGCTCCAACTCCTTTTCACATGTATAACCTGCACACCCAACAAGCCGCACACTTTAAAATAATGGTACCTGAAAGCAAGTGCTCAGATACCTTTCACCATCAGATAACAAAGAGAATTATTTAATTCTTGATTATATGCATGGGATCAATAAGCCTGAACAGAATAAAGAGAAGACATCTCAATGTTCTTTTTGAATATTTGTTTAAATATTTGTCGCGGTTTAACCCCAGCTGGCGAATAGGACCGTGCAGCCACTAGCTCACTTCCCCTAGTTGCAATGGGGGACATAATCGGAAGAGTAAAAGTAAGAAAAAACTGATGGGTTGAGATAAAGACAGTTTAATAGGTAGGTCAAAAGATGTGCACGCAAGCAAAGCAAAAGAAGGAATTCATTCCCTGCTTCCCATCAGCAGGCATGTGTTCAGCCATCCCCAGGAAAGCAGGGCTCAAGCACGTGTAACAGTTACTTGGGAAGACAAACGCCATCAGTCCAAACATCCCCTCCTTCCTTCTTCTTCCCCCAGCTTTATATACCGAGTATGATGTCATACGGCATGGAATATCCCTTCAGTTAGTTGGGGTCGGCTGTCCCAGCTGTGTCCCCCCCCAACTTCTCGTGCCCCCCCAGCCTGCTCGCTGGTGGGGTGGTGTGAGGAGCAGAAAAGGCCTTGAGTGCCTAGCAACAACCAAAAACACCAGGGCACTATCAACAGTATTTCTCATCCCAAATCCAAAACAGCACTATACCAGTTGCTAGGAAAAAAGTTAACTCTATCCCAACTGAAACCATGACAATACTTTTAAAAATACACTTACTATAAACTTATAAATAACTTTAATTTATCAGTTGTTTTGGTAACATCTGGAAATATGTAAAAACAATGCAGAAAAATTACAAGCTAGAAATCTGTTTTCAATTCTTAAAAAATCTTTTACAAGTATTTTGTTTCTCTGCCCTAATTTCCATGCCTTTATCAGGTATAGTTATTTAAGTTCTTCATGAATCTCTTAAAAGACTGACACAATTGATCTTTATCGTGTTCTTTTAAACACAAGGGGGCACCAACAAGCTAGTGGAGCAAGACAGAAACTGTTCACGTACAGTAAATCAGAAAAAACTGTTACAAGTCTTGATCGTCTTCTCAAGTGAGATGGATTTTGAAAATAAAGGAAAGCAATGCGACGCTTTATCATTCTTTCATCTGACATGACTGTAAATGTAATCCCTGGCATGTGCGTATTTTGCTGCCTCGTTTCTTTTACTGGAAATTGGATTATATATTAGAATTTGAATTATTTCCAACTGCAGATGGTTGTCCAGGAAGGTGGAACCCTGTTTCCTTGGTTTTATAAAAAGAGAATCCAAGCTCTAAGTAAAAATATACCAAATAGCCCCAAAATGCAAAGTTGAGCCAAAGGACCATTAGCTTTTTTTTTTTTTTTAACATAGAAATATCAGTGATGTTTGTGTTACCCAAATTTCCAGTCCCTTTTCGAGTTCTTTGTATTTCCATAGTAAAGCTGACTAAAAAGGAAGTCCTGAAATATAAATTGAGATATGAAAGTTCTTAACGTAGTGGGATCCTGTCTTGAAGTATGGGCATCTTCACACACAACCAAGTGGAATTTGCCCCAGTGCAGAGGGTGAGCACGAGACCCAACACCACGTAAATCCTGAGAGCAGAGCTGTGGGGTGATGGAAGGGCAATCTGAGCTCTGCTTGCTCACCTTTCCCACTGCCGAATTTCTGCTTTGCTTTTCTAGTCCCATTGCAAGATGCCGTGTCAGTTTGTAAGGTTACGTATGTGAAAGATCTGTTGCTATTCATTTTCCCACTGTTGCTCATAAAAGATAGCTAAACTCAAAGGAACATGCATCTTCTTGTACAATGAATGAAAGCAAGTCACTTTTGTGACTTCAGTGAATGGTTTTGACAGAGTACTGTTCTTTCTAACTTTCCCATTTGTCTTCTCTTTGACTTCAGACACTGAAGGTTTCCTCCCTAGGTGTTTCCTGCTTTCTTAGGTGCACTGTCATTCTCCCTGGATTTTTTATGTTCTTCTGATTCTCAAGGTAATTATCTATCTAGCCCTTCCCTCTTCCCAGCCTAAACAAATATTAGTAGAACTAGTTTTCAAAGGAATTAACACTTTCCAGGTGAACTTGAGGTCTCAAAGCAGACTCCCTAACTGAGAGCTCATTGAGGTGGGACCCTTAAGTCAGCAGGTAACAATCACACGGAGGAAATAAGTTTTTTGCAAGTGCTGAACTATTTTCACTCATTTAAAATCACATCTGAGGCCTGCACAACCCTGTATAGAGTTAAAATGGCTTAGCAATGCAGTCATACCATACACAGGACGATTATACCATTCATATGATGATGATCCAAGTATGAAAGTTTCAAGCTTCTATTATTCTGCTTGGGAAAATGATTCTACAATGACACAGATCTCACTGTTAAGATTTTCCTGATAATTTACCATGTTTGGACCTGCACAGTATTGCTTTTCCCATTCTCTGTGTTCATATGGGTTGTGAACTGCCTGTTCGCTGTTGTGTTTAGCTGGCTACCACATTTAGGAAGGATTCATTAGTGGATTTCAAATCATGAGAGCTGCAGATGGGGTAACCTCTTCTACCAATGCATCCGTCCCAGAACAGAGGTAGAGGTGGCTGTGCAGAACAAAAGGCAGAAGGTCTCTGGGGAGACCAGGAGCCGGGCACTTCTTGTTTAGAAGTCCCTCTGCATTAATTGCATGCAAGTATAACCTTGACTGCCACGTAATCACAGCTGTTAAGGTTCTTTGCTAAGATCCCCTCCAATTTGTAGGCATGAAAATATAATCTCTTGTAGCTATGAAAATATTGTTGCTTATTTCTTGCCTATTTCATGTAGGTAGAACTGCTAATTAATGGTTTCCACATTGAGAAAACTCCTTTGGCTTTGTAAATATATGTGTGTTGAAGCTGTAATGTATTCTTCAAATCGATCATAAACTCAGAAGTATCATGTGACTTAAAAGTGGTTTTGTGGATAAAACACAGAAGAGGGAGTCAAGAGATGTGGATCCTATTCACACCATTAACAACCTTACTTGTGAATAGGAGTCAGCGAACTTGCCTGTGCTTTGGTTCTCATGTGCAAATGTTTACCTTGTACATTACTGACAACAGGCCCAGTTACTAGGAAAAAAAAAAAAGACCATCGCTCCTGCAAACTTGAGACCGAAGCCTGGCTTTTCCAACCTTAGCAACAGTGGCTTCCAACTGCACGTACCAGCCCTGGAAATTGGGGCAGTCTGGCTTCATAAAGTTTGTAGGTGCGTGAGAGGGGCTTTTTCTTCAGTCACTTAATCTTAAATAGTTGATGGGATGGAGATGAGGAGAGGAGCAGGTCAGTTTAGGAATGTCTTAACTGTTCCCTACGCCAAATTTTTCTCCCTTTCTTCTTACTTAATTCCCAAAATACTAGTGGTTTTGCTTGCATTATGCCACGTCTCCAACTGTGTTTATGATAGAGGCATTTTTTTGGTGTGTGTGCTAGTCCTGTACTTGCAAAAGCTCGAGCTTTGCTTGTGCTGAGCTGCACATCACTTCAAGCAGAACTGTTCCTGTCTTATGCTGCTGGGACATTCGTCAGTCAGCTCGTTCACTACAATTGCCAACTGAACGTCATCACCTGATGCTTTTGTTCAGGTCTTCAGTAATCAATATTCAGTGACGTCCTCGTGTTTTGCTTCCTTTTTGTGAGTCATTATTCCTACAGTTCTTTTCATGTTTACCTCCCCTTTCTCCCTAAGATAAATACATTTTATTCTTTTCGCCTTCCGTTCCTTTATGTTCTTTCCCTCTTTTATCTACAGATAAAAGATATTATAGATCGATAATAGATATACAGATATTTTACATGTGTGCCTTAGACTTCTGGGATGCCTTTGATAGGTGCCTTACATTAACCATGACTGCAGCATCCATCTCTGCAGTGTATCCAAACAATATACAAAACAAGTGACACCACCAGGGAAGCTAGCCAAGGACACCAGAGCAATCTCTATCATTGCAAAAACTGTCCTGGAATTTTTAACGTTCACATAAAACATCTGTTTCTCATCCATGCATGGTACTTAATATATCTTCCTCAGACATATGAATCAACTCTTTGGGGATTTGGATACATTGTTTTAGGGAAGCAAGGTAGTCTATACATGATAATGAAATTGCACAGTGATTATGGTTCCACATCATGAATAAATTTTGGTGGCAACACTGGCTTAATCCATCCCTCTCCCTGTACGTGCTGGGCCATTCATTACTGCACTCACTCCTCTCCCTGCGCTGTGGCTCTGCAAGTAGATGAGAAACTACTCGTGTAACTTAGGTGAATGGGGGGTGAAGAAAAAATGCAGCTGAATCAGTTCCTCAAACTATTTCACAACATGATAGCACACATGCTGGTGATGGTCCAGAGCAGGAGGCGGCTCTGAAAAGGGGAAAGAGCTAAGGGCTACTTGTAACACCCTAAATAAACATGCTGCTGAACGTGGCACTAGACCCTGAATTGGAATCAGTCATAGAAAAGTTAGAAAACGCCTCATTGTGCATACTGAAACTCCTAACATCATGGATGTCAAGTCTGATAAAATTTCATTTCAGGCAGCAATACAAACTTCCTGAGCTTTATTTCATTCCCTGTGTCAACTATGGGATATAATGTTTCCATCAACCTGAAATAAAGTGTTCTTTCCAAAGAATGGAACTTTCCTGCAGACAGGAAATTCTCTTAGCTAACGAACCAAGTAGAAACGAAGTGAAATGATGAATACAGCCTGGTTTTCTTGCTGTTATATTTAAATCTCCAACCCAAGACAATTGAAAAAATAGAAAGAGGCTCTTGACATGATAAAGAAAATGCTGCGAAAGCAAAGTACCTTAACCTTTCCAAATCCAAAAAACTCAAACTCAAAAGTAAAGCTTTCCAGTCACAGGGCTCCTTCTTATTCGTGCTGTGCAGATTTGCTGCTGATTTCCCCTTTGTTTTGCATACTGAATTTGTATTGATGGCAAAAGGAACTTTGATCTGCAAAGCTGAATTTTATTCATGGGCTTTAGAGCTGTAATTTAAAAGGAATCAGTGTTTCCTGAATGCATTTGATATGTGCAAAACTCAGTTAGAAATCTCTGACATACTAGATAATAAAATACACCAGGGGATCAGAAAAAGATAACTAACCTGAATACAGAAATGCATGGAGCTCACGTAACCCATACACATCCATACATTCATCCCTCCTCCCCACTTTCTACCCTCTGTATTTGGCACCGGTGCGCAGAAATCCCTTTCCAGTGACAGAGGCAATAGTTGCCTCCTCTTCAAGCATCTCTGTTTCAGTGGCACACCATGCTAGAAACAAAACAATGTAGTAATAAACATGTACTCCTTGCCTTAAAAGAAGCTGGCTGTGAAAAAAAGGAGGTGCCGGTGGCAGTTTCAGCATTCTGAGGGTGAGTAGCTTTGGTGTTATTGAACATCAAACATTCAGCTGGTGAGAAAAACCTGATCTGGTGGAACTATAGCAGCATCACCTTCCCCATTGCAAAGCTTTAAAAAATATAATACCTCTTGTGATTTTTGTCAGGATTGAGGAAGACACTCTTTCATCCACAATGTGCTTCGTTGTCCTTGTTTCTGGGGAGTGAAACCCCATTGACTTAAATTTTCTGTTCGGAACGTAATGCAAACTAGTAGCAGGGAATAAAACCCTGAGGCTGTGTTCCATCTGTTTTGGCCCGGGGTCTGATGCCAAGCAAATCTCCAGCAAGATGACGGGGTAAGCGGCACCAGATAGGATTGGCATCACAACCGGAGAGCCCAAGACAGCTCTGTTACAAAGCTACTGCACTTGCTGGGTAAGAAAAACGTAGGAAAGAAAAAATGTTTAATGAGGACTACGTGGTCTGAATCTGTCTCCCTTCACTGCTGTAATTAAAAGCAACTCTGGTTAAGTCAATAAAGTTACAATGGCAAGGGGGAATTGTAACAAATGTTTGGTCATTAAAGAACTTTAGGATTATATCAGACAATATAATGTTTAAGTTTTGATAAGAAGCTAAAGCAGTAGTTTAAGAGTTGTCTAGTGTAGGGCTTAAGTATTTATACATATTTTATTAGCGTTCATTTTTTAATTACCAAAATGTTATTGTGCCAGATGTATATTTATAAATACCACCAGATTCACTACAGCACCAGCTTTATTTATGTGATAAATATTGGCATGTTTGTCTTAGAAAATTGTATCTTTTGCTTGGGTGTCTTTAATTAGTTCCGCTTTCTGTCATACTCTGGAATTGATTTTTGCACGTTTACTCTTTCTGAACTGTGTGTACAGTCCTCGCATAAACGCCAGAACTTGGGTGATATGTTGTTCATCTCTGAAGCTTTGTTAAAGTGTTTTGAAAAGTGAAAAACGGAGGTTTCTATAAATCTGCCAGAGAATCAGAGCCAGTTGGTTGGGTTTTTTTTTTTTTTAGGAGTCGAAGAAACTTGGAAATGGGCAGGAAAAGTTTAAATGTGTTTTCTTTAACAGTTTGAAACATCGTATTTCATGTTGCTATTATAAACAGTGAAATGCCCTATTACCTTATTTGGTTAAAAAAGCAGACAAGCTATATGCAATGGGTATTCTGCCTTAAAGACCTTTTTTTTACAACAATTATTAATTACAGTGCCTGATAGTTGGCATACCGTATTGGTGCTACTGAGCTGAGAAGCCAAATATTGAAAGTTTCTGTTTGAAGGTTCAGTTCATAACCCCTCTGTTTGGATTAAGAGCAGAATGTTTGTGTGAATTTTTTTGCAAAAAGTTGAGCTTCCAATGTTTAATGGACGTGGTATTATAACACAGGCCACGTCTCCAAAGTCATCTGAAAATGAACAGCAAAACAGTTGTAAATGCAAACATACGTTTCATAAACTTTGGTTTATTTGACTTTTTTTTTTTTATGAGATGAATTTTACAGCTGACAAAGTAGAAATTAGCCAGTATCATGTTCAACAAGCATTCCATCCTGAGGTTTTTTAAGCTTCGTAACCAAGATTTCTATTTATCTTCGATTACGCAATATTCAGTGACTGGAAGTCTACGCTGTGTAAGAATTCTCACATTGCTCTGCATCCCATTTTCCAGGTTAGTTATCTGTTGCAATCTATGCCTAAACATAGATGTACCGTTTAAAAGCTCTGTTCTGGTCTACAGCGTTCAGACATGAATCACCCCATAACTTCCCAACCCGTTAATGGCATTTATTCAAGAGGAAGAAGTTGATCTCACAAGACACATGTCAGTGCTTGCCCATGTGTTGGGTGGCAGCTCTGGTTTCCATGGGTACTAAATTAAAAAAAAAGTATAACTATCTTATATGAACATATGAATGTTTTAAATGTAGAAGTGGAATAAAAGAAGCAGTTGTGGAAGATGGGGGAAAGAGAATTTACCCAGTAAGACTTTGCTCATCCAAGATTTATATAAAGCACAGTGTTTGAGGTGCTGTAAAACCCCCCCAGCGTGTTTTACATGAGGAGTTTTACAGCACAAAATGGGGGAGGTGGGGGGGAGGTTGCATGTACAAAGGAGAATCACAGAATCACAGAATGGCAGGGGTTGGAAGGGACCTCTGGAGATCATCCAGTCCAATCCCCTGCCAGAGCAGGGTCACCCAGAGCAGGTGGCACAGGAACGCATCCAGGCGGGGTTGGAATGTCTCCAGAGATGGAGACCCCACCACCTCTCTGGGCAGCCTGTGCCAGTGCTCTGCCACCCTCACAGCAAAGAAGTTCCTCCTCATGTTTAGGTGGAACTTCCTATGCTCAAGTTTGTGCCTGTTACCTCTTGTCCTGTCCCCAGGCACCACTGAAGAGAGCCTGGCCCCATCCTCCTGACACCCACCCATTCAGTATTTATAAGTGTTGATAAGGTCCCCCCTCAGTCGTCTTTTTTCCAGACTGAAAAGACCCAAATCCCTCAACTTTCCTCATAAGGGAGGTGTTTCAGTCCCCTCATCATCTCGGTAGCACTTTGCTGTCCCCTCTCCAGCAGTTCCCTGTCCTTCTTGAACCGGGGAGCCCAGAACTGGACCCAGTACTGCAGATGCAGCCTCACTGAGAAGGTTGACAATCTTCAGACCCCTGCACTAAGGCACTGCCATCTGAGCTTTATGCCCTTTTTCCTCCCTCACAGATGATCTGGGGTTACGCCATAGACCGTATGGAGAATAGCCATTCTGGCATGCTCTGACCGAGCAAAAGACTCTCTTCCCTTCAGACTTGTAGGTATTTTGCTCTTTTGGGTATAGGATCAAGTTTGCCAAGACATTGTTAATACTTGACGTTACCTGTAACTTGATGGGCTCTGTAAGTGCTTGTGTTACTACTGGGCAAGTAATTCAAGATTGTTCTGAAGAACAGCAACAGTCTTAAAAGTGAAATAGAAATACTCTTTACCTTTTTGAAAATTTTTGATTCAGCATTGTTTTTTTCCAAGTTCAATTCCAATAACAAAGGGAGTTCAATGATTTTAACTTGCCTTAATTGTTCTTGCCTACTTACAGGCCTGAGAAAACACGTCTGTAACATGAACCTCCAGATTACCTATTAGTATAAATTTATACTAATTGAACTCTAACCTCTGAACTTAATGAAAGCAGTAAAAAGTGGTTTCACTTTATTTCAGAAAGATTTTTCAGTTTTGTTTCTGAAAATAATGGTCACCAAAATGTAATTATTTGATGTGATGTTGTGTAATACAGGAGCTAATCCCAGCCTTGCTAAATTCTAACACAAAGGACAGTAGGAAGATTTGAATTCAGGTGCAAAACCTGAAGCGTGGGAATATTTTCCTTTAGGATTTGTGCCCATTTCATGACAAGATTCAATCCAAATTGCTTATCCAAGGCCCTTGCAATCTCTGGCTTGCTCACTGGGGCAGGCATCAGAGCACATCATTTATGGAGCATCTCACTGGTGCGTTTCCCCCTGCTTGACAGAGGGCTGGCAAAGCAGCGCTCTCGTGGTCCTCAAAGTAGGCATCAAAGTAGGTCCTCAAAGAAGGCATAAAGCAGTGTCTAACCTGGTTTGTCCCTCATGTGGGAGAGGATTTTCACTTAAAAGACCCCTGAATTGCTGTCTGTTTGCCAACTTTTCCAATAGCTGATAGTGTATGCGGTGAAAGATTCCAGTGGGAAACGTAACATGAGGAGTCACCAAATTCTCACTCTTGTGTGAAAACTGGAAGACTTATAGGGCAAGTGCAAAACAAAATATTGGATTGTGCTTCTGCTTTGAATGTCTGGAAAAGTGTCAGCTTCTTGCTGTGAGTGTGTGGAATCGCTCTTCATCTATTAGCAGCAGATTTTACCATTCATTGTTACTGCCAAATCTGAACAACCAGTAAAACTGAAATATTGATGTAGAAACTGTCCCTACATTGCACATAATCAGCAGAATGGTCTATTATATGAGTACACTTCACATTAATAGAGTTCCAGGTGTTAATGAGATTAAGAAATATCACTGAAGGCATTGGGTAAACTGACAAATCTGTTGTTTCTCCTGAGAGTGCGCAATTAGAAATGAATCCAGTCTCACTCTTAGATCTCAGACTGAGATTGCAAGGAAAAATCCCTATTAACAATCAGCCCAATGCAATATGAGCTGTTACAGTCATGTAAAAAAAATGAGGAAAATTACAATTGAAATTTAGTGGAGTGAATAAAACCTTCTAGACACAAAACTAAGGTAACACAAAACTCATGACGTACACTCAGAATTAAATCCACAAATTTGGGCTGTTTTACAAGATAGTATTTACTCAGCACCTGTCTTTAAGTCTCATTATGCAAAATTCAAAGCTTGTGAAATAGAAGTATAATCAGGTTAAGCAGATAGCTCTTTTTCTTCGCTTCTCTTGATTTGGAATATATACCTCCAGCAAGATGTTCTCAAATTTTTAATATACACAACAGCTGTTCCAGAATTAGGAGAGAAGGGAATAGCTGAATGGAAAGAAAACGTTATCAAGTGTTAACAAAGTTGACAAAGACAATTCTGAATAAGTTTTTTCAGCAGTGTTTCTGGCTTTTGAGAATCTGAAGGGTCTTGTTTCTGGGATGTCAAGTCACAGCGGGGGAGTTGCCGAAAATAAAACATAATTTAAGAATAAATATAAATCCTATCTAGTTTAGAAGAACTCGTCATAGGGTAACAGTTTCCCACAGGCTTGAATACAGTTAGGGAAATGGTCCTTCTAAGGACATTTCCGTTCTGGAGGAATCCCCCTTCAAAACTTCAACATGTTATTACAGAGTCACTATCTCCAGCTGCCAAAAAGAGTCTTATGAGAAAATGACTACCCTGACATTTCCTTCTGAGGTCTCTTCTTTCTCAGTTTCCTTCTGGAGAGCTTCTGCCTGGGAGTGTGAGTCAGTGGCAATAGTGGGATTCAGCACATCACAGACTCTGATCGAGTGTGTAGAAATACATCTTCCCAGCAGGACAGGAGCATACAGTGGAGTATGTTTTATACTCCAGGGGAGACCTTATCGCTCTCTACAACTGCCTGAAAGGAGGGTGTAGCGGGGTGGGGGTCGGTCTCTTCTCCCAAGGAACAGGCCATAGGACAAGAGGAAACAGCCTCAAGTTGTGCCAGGGGAGGTTTAGGTTGGATATTAGGAAAAATTTCTTCACAGAAAGGGTTATCAGGCGTTGGAACAGGCTGCCCAGGGAAGTGATTGAGTCGCCATCCCTGGAGGTATTTAAAAGACGTGTAGATGTAGTGCTGAGGGACATGTTTTAGTGGTAATTTGGCAGTGCTAGGTTAACAGTTGGACTCGATGATCTTAAAGGTCTCTTCCAACCAAAATGATTCTATGATTCTATAATATACACATGCTCACTGACATGCATATACAGGCACACAGAGCTATGTATGCAAAGTAGAGAAAGTTCAACATCCAAGACGTGTTTCCTGCACTTTGTTTGGAGGATTGTGACATTTAGGGCGGGCACCAGCTCCTTTGGAAATCATCAGGAGCTGGGGTGATATGCAAAGAAGCTTTACTGTCTGTGTAGGTGAATTTTACCCTCGTAAAGAGCTCCACCACAGCTCCACCTTCTGCATCACTCTACGCAAAGATGTTTTTGTCTGTTGTCCACAGCGATTGATATGTAGGAGTTGCTCTTGAGAGTCCAGAGGCACTTCTAAAGTCAACACAAGCTGTAGGCTTGACTGACCAATTGCAAGGCCATTAATATATTGCTTATTTGTTTTCAGGGGTTCAATCAACATAAGATGTGCTGTGCTTTGAAAACACCCAGGTTGCAGGAAACAGTGCATATAAAGGATGTGCATTAGAGTATAATTAGGTCTGAATTAAAGTTATTGGATTTAGATTAAGTAGTTCTAAAACATAATCACTATTTAGAATGAAACTGTAAGAAACCTGGCCTTTTTTGCACACAGACTACTCAAGATTCTTACGCTTTTCTCAAAGTGCTAGTCCATGGGAGTTTCCATGTCTTGAGTCTCAAAGGAATCCTAAAAGTACAGCAAAAGTTGCAGAAAAAAGGAGACCAGGGTAGTACTCAGAGGACCCAATTCCTGTTATTCACGTAATGTATGACCTTTGGTATCTCTCTGTGCCTATATCTTTCTATTCTCAGTCTGCTTAGATTGTACCTACTTAGAAACAATAATCGTATCTGAGCGTTATCATTACCATATTTCAATAAGACTATTATTAATTAAAAAAAAAATAAGGAGTTGGGGGACTAATAGGCGCTTTGGACCAGGACTCAGTAAAAAGCAGTTTACTTCTCAGGTCCAGCACAGAGTTCCTACGTGAATTTAAAAAGGCCTTTCCTTGTGCTTCCATTCCCTATCTGTAAAATAAGTAGTTTTGCTTCCTTTCTGTGACTTGACTACTTGTATTTTAAACTCTGTAGTGCATGGGCATCTAACAGAACATGTGTATCCACATACAGCATCTAGCCCAGTGGGACCTCAGGCAATGTCTCTAGCCTAAGACAGTCTTACATCTACTGATTCAGACCAAGTTTTGCCCAGTGTTGAAGAGCTGCCATATATGGCATAATGATTCACGTTTTTTTCCAAGCCTGTAAAACAAATTAGCTTCAAAACCAAATTCAGATTATGTCTGAGGTTCACCAAGTCTTTTAAACTTTTTGGTAGGTGTCCTTTAGATAGTGAGAAAATACAGATCTAGATAAGCTTAATCTGTTTTTGTATTTTGCTATTAGAACTTACACAGCTCAGATTTTCACTTTACATCAACTACAGACAAAATTACAAATTTGAATTCCTTACTGAAGTTAAAATATATTAGCATTTTCAGAGCTGTTGCCCAAGTATGGATTCCTGTATTTAGTCCTTGTTGTTTGATCTTAAAGTTGGCATCACCATTGTTATAGACGTACCAATGTAGGCAGAAGGAGATGCTGGCATTGTGTCTTTTTTAAAATCACCTCATAATACAGACGTGTTTACCCCACAGTCGATCCTATTGCTCATAAGCAGAACTTGGGATTCAACAAATCTAATAGCAAACTGCTCTACAGACAAATTAAGTTTGAAGCTTAGGCGGTAGTTATTGTTCTGTCTTGTCCATATTTACTGGGCCTTAGAAATTACCCTTCTCTTCCCACTGCAGAGACCTCCTTTTAAGTGTGTTTCCCTGAGGAAATGAGAATGTGTATCTACTTAATTTAAAAAGACTGAATATAACTGTGTTTTGGAAATTTTTTAATCTGATGATAAGCTGCAGTCCTTCTCACTATGCTGCAGACACCATACCAAAACAAACAAAGTATTTGGTAACACTCTTTGCTCTCCAAGTGGATTTGCACTCCTCAGAGGACTAATGCACTAAAGTAGAAGGCATAAACAGAGGCTACAGACATCTTCGGTGAGAGTTTATGGATTTCAGCTGAGTCACATCAGGGATAAATATACTGGGGCAAATTCAACTCCTTTCCTTTCTGTGGGCATTTCAGTTACTAACTAGAGGTGCCAAGTAACTTCCCCTCTGAGGGTCTGCAAGACATGACACTTGGAGCTGGCAGAAGGGGACATTTGTTTTACTTATTTCACATACAAACAGCTCTACATTATCATTTTCACTCTTTACGGTAAATAACTGTTCCAAAATGCAGACAGTTAAAAAAGAAATCTGTATTTTCAGACAGCTGTCCTTAAACCCAGCTTATCATCCTTTCTGCTCACTAGATCCTTACCTTATCTTCTGCCTTGCTACTGTGAACTGCAAACAACTTCACAGTCAACAGAAAACTAAGGAATTCTTGGTTTTTTCTTAAAAAAATAAGGTCTACTCTTACAATGGAAGAAAGGATCAACACATCTTCCACTACAAAAAGGTTCAGTCAGGTCCTTCTACCCCTCAGCATGTGTCTGAGCTTCATTTTTCATTTGAATGGGAATTGGTATCACCAGAAACTGGGACATGTATGGTTTAGCCCGTTAGAGAAATGAGGGATTTTACTCTCTGCTTCATCAGGATCAAAATTTCATACATTTTAAACCAAAATAAAAGTGCTGAGCCATATTGGTAGAAGGAGAATATTGGGTAAACAGGGCTAGAGGCTGGCATATGGTAATTGTTGAGAGCAGATAAATGGTAAACAGCTGAAATGCACCTATATTTTTGTTAATCTTAGTTCATTGAAGGTGGTGGGGAGTTTTTCCTTAAACTAAAAGACAGGTCATGACCAGTTGGGAGTAGGACTAGCTTAGTAGCTGCGTTGTAACTGATCTAGAAAAGGAGTGGATATCTTTCATATCACAAAGTGAAATACACAGACCTTAGTTCAATCATTGCCAAGTATGAAATCTTAAAAATCACTTCATATTACCTTCCTCTAAACTTCATGTGATGATTTGATGAGAAGCTGGAGAAAAAGTAAGGAGGAGTATATTTAAAAAATTGAACTGGGGAACAAGCATACCTATGGCTAAGTTTATTGGAAAAGATTCAATTAACGTATTAAATACTCCAAAGGTTTCCTTTTGCTGAGTTGCATCAGGAGTTTTGCTGGGGACTGTTTTAAGCCAATAGTCCTTGGAAAGACTTTCTGAAAACTGAGTGTTAAAGCTGGTATGGCACTAATAACCAGGGAGCTGGCTGAGAAGAATAAAACAGCAGAAAGAGCAGCCAGAAGGATCTGGATTCACTTCATGACATGGCTACTTGTAAAGCAAGGTATATACCATGGCTCAGCTCTCTCTATCTATACATCTATCTATGTATCTCTCTCTCTCTCTCTATATATATATATATATCGATCTATATATCTTTCTACCTATATATCTATATATCAGTAAAAATATGCGTCAATATCACCCCACTGTCTGCTGGGCAAGTAAATTGCATTAGGCAACATTGAGTAGGAGCTATTTTTCATTGTATATATTTATATGGAGAGAGAAGAGGAAAGAAAAAAAAAGCTGTATCTGAAGTACAGATCAGGCGAGCTGAAAAAAACCCCAAGTTATTTCTCTATTTTCTATTTCTTACATAATGAAAAATAAACCATTTATTTAAAAGAAATGGGAGATATTAGGTAGGATTTAACAGTGCTGAAATATTTAGACCCGCTGAAAATAATACGCAGTGTGATATTATTGCTTCACTTTAATCCTTCAAAATATATTTTATTCTCAAACTCCTCAAATTAAATGATTTTAATACAAACCTTTAGGCTTAGAAAATCATATTTCTTCATATATTCTCAGCTAAAATAAGTTATATGCTGTGTGAACTATACTACAATAAGAGTATACACTGTTTTCATGTGTATTATTCAAACTCCTTTACAAACGTGAACTGCTTCTGCATCTGAATTATAATAGAAAATCTCTTTTTATACTTGATTTCCTTGTCTGTGATACAATGCTTTTGCTTAAAGTATGCATATTTTATCCAACCTGCTACCACCCCACTACTATTTTAGACAATGTGAACAGAAAAAAAAATGTTTGTAGACCTTTGGGTACGTCACAGGTCCACCTTTATTTCTGTGCGTGTTTTAAAATAAATACTTCATTTTAAACTTTTTTTTATAAATAAATCTACTGATATATGTACTAAACACATGCATGTAATACGTTACTTATTCTTGAAATAAGTAAAACAAATTCAGTTCCGATAAGGAATACTTCCAGCTTATCTTTCTGTTACAGGTAGTGTTCTTTTAAGCATAAAATACTTGCCCTAAGTTGCCAGCCTAATTTTTTAATTGGGGCTGCCTCTAAGGACTATCAGAGTTCAAATTGTATTTAATCGTGATTATTTGTAACTATTCTTAAATATCTTTCCGAATGCCTCCTGTAGCACGGGCAATAATAGAATAATGCAAATTTAAGGGAAATGCTTATCTTTTAAAAAGTGAAAAGCCAGTAAACTGTGCCGTTTCAAAGCTCTCCATAGGCTGAACTAGTTTATTGAATCAGATTATCTTGTTGAACGTGTGCTGCGCTCAGCTACCCACACACGCATGTCTGAGTGCTCCTGCCTTTCTCAGACCAAATCCTGGTGGTTCCAGGTGCTCACAAGTTCCCAGCCTAAATATTCTTTTAAAGTGGTTTTCCTTTGATAAAATAATAATTAACCTCTTTTTCATCCTTAACTTTATTTTAACAACACCTCCCAGGTCACTTCGACAAATGGAGCTACTGGAAGGTCTCTTACGGCACAGAAGGCTGGTGGCTGCGTTCTGGAGCGGCACCCCATGATCGGAATACGCCGGGTGCAGCCAGCCTCGGCCTCAGCCCCTCGGGAACACACACACGCTGGTGGCATCAGTCCTGACAGCAGGAACTGATATTGAGATGAAACAAGCAAGCAGCAGATGAACAGATAAAAGTTTCAAAAGATGAGGAGCAGGTGTTATGGGGAGAAGGTGCTCTTGTACCTACTTGATGCACCGTCCACAGCCCAGCTTGGCACAAACTGCATCCCTATTTGATCAAGTTTCAAAACCCCTTCAGGCCTAGCGCTGTTTTCTTCAAGACCTGACGTAGATTTTACTAAAGCCAAGGAGAAGTTGGTTTTTCAAGAACAGGCGGAACATCCCAACTCTTTTGCAATGTTCTCCTTTCCTTTTGGAAGCATGTCCTGTGCAGTGGGTTTAAAAACCAAGTAATTCTGATTCACTAATCAGTATTAATCACATAATACCAACACATGGGAATAATTTTCTACACTTGACACTAAACTGAAAAGCATTTACGACGTATATTTGGATATAGGGTCATGAATTTTTTCCTAGCTTAGTGCTGCATAATTAAAAAAAAAAAAAAGTATGCCACTAAAACCCTATGAAGATGTCTAATTCCTCTTCATAATTCCCTTTGTATAAAGAACAAATATAATGAGTCCAGTGTGCTATTGCTCAAATTCAACTCCAGTGCTGGATAAAATGGGATTTACCACAGGCTTCATTTTGATTATCTCAGAAAAATACTTTCTTTCATCCTTTCCATTTTTCTGATTTTACACAAAAATTGTCATCAGAAACACATTAGTAATGAGTCAAACTCAAATAGATTTAGCATCATTCACTTCATGCTTGTTTGAATAACTTTTCCCTGGAATTTGCAATGCAGATCTCATGAGACCTTCCCCCCATATTGACATTTCCTCACCCAGCTGGGTCAGAGACGCTGCACTAAATGTTCTTGTGCTCAGAGCCTTCGCCAACACCCAGCGATGCACAGGCATGCAAACAATGAACACAAACAAACTTGAAGGCTTGCTGAGCTCCACAAAAATTAAGTACATTCGGTTAAAGTTTGGACCCCAGTTTATGTCATATACATTTAATCAAAGACTAACAGCTGTCTTCAGTAACAGGGGACAATAGCTATAATTTGGAGGCCTTTACTAAACTTTCATTCAGTCCTTATTCAAACAGTTGTAAACAAAGAATAAATTAATGAACAGAAATGAGTGAGGAATTAAAGGGATTGCTTAGAATAACACCTAAATAAATAGCAAAGTCCCCAATTAATTTTTATCTTATATATATGAGAACATGCCAACAGACATTATATAGGCCCTTCAATATTGCTCGTAGTTCCAGGTGAACATTTCACCACTAATGTTGGGGGTTTTTTAACTTTCTATAATGACCTACTTGGATTCTGAGGCAAAAGTTCAGGGAACTTCATTTTCTGTTTATAGAAAATTCGCTTTCTTCTTGTCACTCTTCAGAGCTCAAATGCAGCACAGCAAAGTTGTGGCTTGCCTAGAGTTAAGCTAGACTGAAGTGATTTCCTGCAGATCCAGTAAAAAAAATACCTTAGGAACTTCAAAGACAAGTCAAGAGGAAATTATGTGTCTTAAAGGGAATACAACTTCCTCTTTTTATTATAAGTACTCTAATTATGTTAAATTTTATCACAGGTTCTTTTAAGATGTCATTGTACATAGGGATCAGCAAAAGTTTTGCAACCATGTTTCTCTTTTGCAACTATTAACTTCAGCACTTGCTGTATATGCCCCTCTCTCTCAAATGTGTCATGCTTGATAACCATCAGTTAAACAGATGGCAGTTTAACAGTGTCTTTTCTAAATATTATTTCGGTGACAAATATGATTTACTTACAACATTTGAAATGTTTTTCCTGTTTCTGAATTGGAAAATGCTTTCTACAGGTATGTTTGCAATGTGATCTCTAGCACTAAATTCAATTAAGGATAGGTTTATTTACTACCGTAATCATTGCAGAACAAATGAAAGCGTTACTTGCACGGATACCAACAGCAGAATCCAGCGATCTAGATGAACACGGCTCAGAAGCTGGGAGTTTTTCTTGATCGCTCCAAAGGAATCTGTTGAGAAAACAGGATATTATTTGCATAATGTATCAAAATGACTGTTGGTTTTCCTTTATGAAGGCACAACAAACTTCCTGACACAGATAATCTCCTAGCAACTCTTTGCGGTAACTGAGACACCATTACAGCAACAGAAATATTTACAGTATGTTTTTATGGCACATTAATTCTCAGCTATTTAAAAAGCTGGAGGAATTGTTCTGTATTTCTAAAAATGGATGCTAAGAGTAAGCCCTTAAAACTATGCATAGTTTAGAATCTAATTGTTTCTTTTTATGTTAGATGCAGGGTAAATTTGGTGGAAAATTTATAAAAGACAGGATATTTCCTGTCATTATATATTCATCAGTGTTTTCAATACATTTTCAGTAGTATTGTAATTTTTTGTTAGAAAAAGATTAGAGAGATTAGGGGAAGACTAGCAATGTGGCAAAGTTCAACTTCTACTAAGTAAATTATGTCGTGAATATATATAAAAAAATATCAACAGAAAGCTGTCATAATCATTGATCTAACAGGGAAAAAATCCTTATTTAATATCCAAATATTCAAATTTCAATTTATCCAAAACCTGATTTATTTAAGGATTTATTTAAGACTAACATAGCATATTATTCATAGCGCAAATATACAATTTATTGCATAGTCTTTATATGCAGATTTAATTTTGAAATTTTGCTATTCTGTAGAAAATTTGTATGAATGTGAAATTTTTAAATGAACGGCTAAAGAAGTATGACAGTAAAAGGCTGGTTTCTGGACTGCCTTTACGCTCTGGGGTCGGTTACTCATATGACCCATTCCATTACAGGCAATGGGACTTCATGGGTGAGGAACTTCCTGAGCCCCCTTCCTGAAGAAACTATTTGCTGTAAAAGGATGATGAGGTAAATGCATAAATATCTCCTGAATAACATTTGTTCATACGTATGCTGAAATCTTTTCCATGGTGCCCTGTCGCTGAAAGTGAATATGTAACCAGTTTAAAGCTGCGTTAAATGGGTATGCAAAAACCAGTCTGAAATTCAAGGTTCCACTCGTATTTTGTGAAAACGCTTTTCTTTAGGTGCAGATATGGGTACTTCGTTGTTTTTCTTGTGTTTCAAAACTGAGCAGAAAAATAAAACATAAAAGAAGAAGTGCAGCCCCATTTTCTGTGAATGAGCTCTGCTGTACACATTTCACCGACTATGAACAGGGTATTTCTAAGACCTGATGATATCTCTTTGGAGAACATCACACTAAGAATCCAGCATGGCAAGCATTTGTGTATTTGTGCTTTTACAGCATTCTCATTGAATGAATTTAATTATTCGTTTAATGACCCAAGTCAGGAAAACTTGTGTTCAAAGTACCCTGCCATCAATCATTTTCTTAACCTTAAACACATGTCAGGTCCCCGTGATGCTGACCAGTCCATTAGGTCACTTGGAAAACTGTAACTTTTGAACAATTCAAAGAAGTGGGATGTAGCTGTGAAGAGTGTTATAACCTAACCCTCTATTCCTTGAGATATAAAAATCGAGAATAGGCAAGTCAGCTTATGAATTTTAGCAAATGGAAAATAAAGCTCAGCATGCTTAGCTGCCACTGCAACCAGGATTTGTAAGAATTGCACAGTTCTCTGTGAATACAGGAATCCGTGTGGAGTTTTAATTTGTTTCGTTAACTTAGTCGGGAAATATGATATAGTACTTAGGAACGTAAACACTCTGACTTCAGAGTTTGTTGCTATACAAGTAAAGGGCTCTTTTCTCAAAGTCATGGCAGACATGAGCATACACAAAGATATTCCGCATAGCAGAGAAGGCCACCCACAAAGTTATGTGAATTTAATTTTTGATTCACATTCCTGTTCTCCCATAAAAGCCAAGGTGGGCCACGGCTGTTTTCCCATAAAGTGCTGAGAACGCTCAATCCGAGTCATTAGGGCCTTGAACACAGATCACACACCCCCTGCCCCCCGATAAGATGCTCTTTTTGTACATACAAGAGAGGAGCAAATTCCCCAGAGGAAACACTCAGACTGAGGGGAACATTGCAGGGATGATATCCTTCTGCATTTTAAGAGATTTCCTGGCTGCCATCAGACCTGGTTCCTAATGCCAACCAAGGGACCAGCCACAAGAGATGCCACTGCTGGAGAAAAAGCATTTTGGTTCTTGGCACCTATGTTTCCCAGCTGCTAAGCGTGCACTGTGGGTGGTCGGAGCCATTGGTTTCCCTTCTCCAGCTGACAAGAGACAGCGAGGGAGATAACGGCAAGGGAAAAAGGAGAGAGAGAGTCACAGAATGGAAGCTCTAATCTGAGACATGTGGAGCCAGATTCTCTGGAGATATAAATTAGATTGTCTCTGGTTATGTCAATTTATGATTTTGATGTCTTGTAAAAGTGCATTTCGTGTCGCAAGGAATGAAGGAGCAAAATTAACCCCTAAAAGCAAATTTCTACTGAGTGCATTCTTCATCTTGCACTCCCACTTTAGGACAAGCGAAAAACAATTCAAGAATAGCATTGACATATTTTCATTACATGGGCTAAAAAACTGTCGCTGCTCCTTTATTGTCATTTTTTGTTGTATTTATCTGAAATTCAAACAGACACTTCTGCTTTGTATGATCAGTAAGTCGCAGTTCTGGGGTACACAAAGTCAGTAACCTTTTTGTCTGAGTGTTTTTAAATATATGCAAGCAGTTTCTGGCATTCCAAATATGTGTATACATATTCATTGTTGGGTCATTTCTTTTTCAGGTTACTACTGGCTTCTAACAAAAATCCCAGAAAAGGACTTGCTATACTTCTCTGCAAATATTACTGTTTTAGGAAGATGAAATTGGAAACTAGGATATTCCTCTCTTGGAAGCAGTTTGAAACAATTTAAGCTCATCAGATCTGCCTTAATTCTGTCTACATGTTTTCCCAAAAGTGAAGAAAAAATATGCTTTCCCTTATAATTTTGAAAATGTTAGTGCTTGATTTGCAGCAGACAGAAAATACACAGATAAATTTTCCAATTTATTGGAGGCAAAAAGGAATTTTCTGTTCCCCAGTTTCTTTATTGGAGAGAGCTTTCAGGACAAGTCTGTGCTTCCAAAGGAAGGTGTGAGTTCAGCATAGACAGATGTATCCACACTGGCTTTAATCTGTCTAACATGGGTGATAATAGGTGGAAGTGAAGATGAACACGTTGCCCAGTGAGGTTTTCAAGACCCAACCGGATAAAGCCCTGAGCAACCAGGTCCGGCCTCATAGCTTGGCCCTGTTTTGAGCAGGAGCTTGGACGGGAGACCTCCTGGGGTCCCCTCCAGCCTGAATTGTCCTGTGGCCCCATGATCACATGTGGGAGCGCCGATGGCAGCTCACCTGCCTACCCGGACCACAGTAGACCGCAGACTGCAGCTCACCTGCCTACCCAGAGCTGCTGATACAGTCACTGCTCCCTTTTTGCCTTCTGCAATGTGAGTGACACCACCAGGATTGCTTGCTCACTGACTAATGACATTGAGGGTTACCTCTCCGCTGTCCTCTTATGCTTTTCCTGGTGGCAGCTATGGAGATGAAAGCCTTTGACTCTGTTCTGTCCTGCCCATGGGACATCCTGAGAGTCCCCAGGGGAGTAAGCCAGGGTCTGTCCTGACCGTGGCCTTTCTGAGGGCACCCCCACACTCAGTCTGGGCAACTCACACCCTGTAGTGCTCTAAAGGTTTCCAAAACACTCTATAAAGCAATGTCACATGAGAAGTACTGCTATTCCTACCATGTCTCTTCAGAAACTCCAGCCCTGACAAGCCCTGTGGTCCTCCTGTTCTTCATGTGATGTTCAGGAGGGCGAGCCAGCTGTGTGAAACCTGCACTTGGAGGTGGCAGTGGGGCAACAATGCAGAGCAAGCAGGAATCTTTTACACTATATTTGTGGGAAAACATTTTTGGAAAGGCCATGCTTAATAGCCACATCTCTGCGGAGTTCACTGACCAGAGGGGACAAGTAACAGATGGAAACCAAATGCAGCAGCTGTCCCCTCCCCTGAGGGACACAGATGACCCCAACTTTGGAGGGCTTCTGCCTCGAAGGGAGCAGAGCTGCCCGGGACAATGCAGATGGTGGGCCTGGGAGTCAAGCACATGGTGTGTAAGTTCAAAGAACCTTATCCAGCAGCAGCCTCATGGGTCTGCAAGTGCTTGACTGCTGTGTGCGGTGGTGTAGAGCCCGGGAACTGGCCTCAAGCGGCTTCGAAGGGCAAAGCCGCATCACTCCTGGGTCAGGAGGGAATGGGCGGGGAGCCCAGAAATAGATGTCCTACTGTTTACAGGCCATGAAGTCCTTTCCTATCCGAAAGTTTGCTGCTCAAGCACTGGCTATCTCATTCTGGGAGACAGCTTGGTTACTCCAGTGATCACAAGTGATGGACATCCAGAGGAGAGTGGTTTGAGCTCTCTGGCAGCAATGTGAAACCAGTGAATCTGATACTGTCCCGAGCAGCAAACCCTATCCATGTCTTGGAAGAAAAAGAGGATACTACAAATCACTCGTCTCTGTCAGTTCATCCCTCACAGGAGGAATACAGAAACAAATCACTAAAATAAAAATCAGCAGCTATTTGCTACCTTGATTTTGACGGAAACTGTGACCAAAACTCCAGACCTTGGGCAGACATTTATCATTCTGAGTTTCTGAGTATAAGGGCTTGATTCAGTTACTCACAGACCTGTGTCTCATCCCATTTGACCCATCCCAGCCTAGCTAAGATATTCACATGCTAGAAAACTTATAGGATGCTCCTGGAGCTCCAGGTGGCAACCAGGCAGGATACTTTAGAGCACCTCAGATGGCACTAGATGACTGTAAGCACTGAGATCTATGTCTTTGCATTGACCTTCACTCTCACAACTGAAAAAACCCACCCTGTCAGACAGCACACAGTGATGGGCACCATATGGGAGCACAGACAGAGGTGGATCCCTCTCTGTGTGTATATAATTTTTCTCAGGCATGCTTATGATCAAGTCCAAACTTCTCCTTATCATCACCTTCTTAGAGCAACTGTTCATTTACTATAGCGAGATATGAAGTTTCCCCGTGTAACATGAAGTTGGCTTCCTATGGGAACTTGTGTGATCTCCTGGAGTTAACATCCTGAGGCTGAATTAGTTTTAGCACCTCCTTATTGGGTGGGTAAATATTTACATCAAATTGTCCAGAGTTTAGCATAACAACTTCAATTCTTCCTGGCAAGAAAGCCAGCACAGGTCACTTTGTCAATGACAAGGCTTCTAGATAATTAAACAACACTCACTGGTCACTAATTTATATGCATTATAACTCAGACTTAAGAACCTAAATAGACCAATAGAATAAACTTCATAGACACTAAACACTTATTTGCTGTGACACTATTTACATTCAGGACCAGAGAAAGCAATAAATCAAAGGAGGACTTTAGAAGAGGAAGAAGAGAGAACAGTCTGCCTTTTCCCAATATTAATATTTAATAACCTTTCAGACATATGCAATATTTGATGCAATTGCTAGAAATACATTTAGCATGGAAATTTTAGGTAAGGGAATGAGTCAAACAGTGAACGTTTCTGAACTTCACACCTTCAAATTTCTTTTAAAGTATCCAGAAGTGTACACAGAAGTACACTAATGTTTTTTCCACATATGACACACAAATAGCCCTTTAAAGGTCCCTCCCATGGGCATGTGTTGAGCTTCTGGGTATAGACCCTGGGCTTTTAAAATCTTCTTGGTCTGGAGATGTCACAGTCTAGGCTCAGTTCCCTGGCAAGTGTCTGTCACACTCAGAGCACACTACGACCCGATAGCCCAGCTGCTTTCGATCAGCACTAAACCTAGTCCTGGGCACTCTTATTAGACACCAGAAATACACCTGATAGACTCCTGTCATCTTCTCGCAGCCCTGACTCTGGGCTTTGCTCAGAGGCTGCAAAAAACAATTTGAACCCATTTGGCAGCAAAGGATAATTTGATTTAACCAATACCCATGCTTCTATATTCTTTTCTTACGGAAAGAAGACCTGGAAAATATCTTCGGGAGTGTTGTCAAGCAAGCCTGATGACAGCTGGTCTACCATCCTGATAGCTTGACATTATATTTTATTCCAGTAACAGACGTAGACATCAGGCAACTGTAGCAGTCAAGCCAAGGTGACCAACAAATGGAAGTCCAGATTTCTGCTCGTGTTTGTGAAAAGGACAGCTGTGCATGTACATACATACAATAACAGTTACATACAAAATCATATTCCCACAGTGCATAAAACAGAGTGAAAATAAAGGAAAAAATCACACTGGCAACAGACTAGAAAATGGGCTAAAAATGTTATAACTACTTTTCCTGGCATAGTAACAGGGTCTAATGTGAGCTTCTAGTGCCTGGTGTAAGAAGAAGCAAAAGAAGATGCATAAAACCATATTATACATGATTGTTCATGTGGCAGAAAATGTCACAAAATTATTTCCAGGAGTGCTATGATTTCTTCTCTGTGTGTGGGAAATAAGTTAAAGAGCATACAGAATATGAAGAATATTCTATCTAAAGGGCACTCCCCACAAAACTAGGATAGAAAAATCCCATCTGGATGAGCAAAAAGTTTGGGCTTTGGGTTTTTTTTAATAAACCTAGTTGTGAACATTGAAAACAGTGAAGCTGAACAGGCAAGAAGTATGGCTAGAATTCCAGGGGTCATTCATCTCTGCCATGGGGTAATAAATAAGTCAATTTCTGTTAATGTTCTTGGGGTTTTGTCCCTGGTGCTCAAATTTTGTAACCATTTTTACTTTTCCTTGTATGATTTTAGTCAAACTATTTTAAATTATGTAATTTATAACCATAACATGTATGGAAAAATCATTTCCCATTATTTCTCCATGCAGTAATATTCAAGTCAATGTACAAGTTTCTTTTTGCTTTGAACCTGGTACTTCTGTATTTCACAAGATGTTTTATTTCAGGAAAATGATCATGAAGAAGATAAATTACATTCTTCATTGCTTTTGTATTTCCTTAGTTGTTGTATCTTTTACTCCTTTTGGCAACAAATCAAAACCATGAGAGGTGTCTTCCAGTTGCAAGCAGAGAGTTTTATATATGCCTTATCACGTCATTAAATCAATTGTGGTAGTGATTTCTCAGCTTTTCTTGGCTGCTCTTTCAGTCATTTTTGAGTTTTCCCAAACATAGCAAGGTACAATTAGTGCTAGTATTCACCCATTATCTACATCATTTTTCAAATGGGAAACCTTTGATACATTTTACAGTACAGGAGATCTGTCAGTTAATAAAGTCGGCTAAAAATGTATAAATTAATCTTATTTCTAAGTGTTAGGTTTTTACATCCTGTTTGGTACTGCATAAATGTATTGCTTAAGGCTGAGGTAGATTTTCTTTTGGGGCACATCATAAGAACTGAAGGTACAAGCCTGGTTGGATTTCTCATGGCAGCAGACATGTCAGCAGATGTTTATATTTAATTCCTCTCAAGGCATTGAGAGATACCCCGATGCCTTTCAGGGCAGACGCGGTGGTGCTTCTTCTTAATGCCAGAGGAGTTTTCACTATCAAATAAGAGACAATATCTCCCACACCGAAAATTAAATATATTTGCAAACAAGCTCTATCAGATCGGATGCGTGGAGAGGCAGTCTCTTAGTTAACCCCATGGGTGTCAGCATATGTGGTGCTCTATCACACAAACCAAGGCTCCAGCAAGTCGTGTTGCCTCCTACCAAGTGCCGCTGTTGCTCATTGCTTCCCATATTAGGCAGAGCAGCCATGATAAACTGTCCTGCTCTTGAACTATTCTTGCAAAGACAATGTCCTGACGGTTTTTAAGATCCGTATTGCTGCTGGATTTGTGTACTTCTGTTTATATACATTTTAGATTCAAAAAGGTCTCCCCTGTGCTGGAATACATCCAGTCTCACAAGTGAGGTCACATCAGGGATAGTTTTCTTTCACAGCTTCTCGGGGAAAGGCACTTTCTGCATTTTCTGTACTCAAAGCCCCGGGCTACAATTCATCATTAGAGGAATCTTTGATGAACATGCAAATAAAAGTAAATAATTTGGAACCCTTGGCATATTATGGTGTAAGACCATGTACTCATCTAATACTTTCCCATATTGGGAGATGCAGTGGTAAGAAGTCACTCTTCTAACCCAGTCCCTTGTTCCATACAGTCCAGAAAGCTTGTCTCTGACAGGCTGCTTGTATTCTAAATATAAAACAAAAGACAGTGGCAAAATATTGCCCATTCAGTGTGATAACAGAGAAATAGAGGGCCAGTATCAGTCATCAGGTTCTGATCCCAACTCTCAGGCACCTTGACATTTTTGGGCTTTGTAAGTGATATGAAAAATAAGGACAACAAATTGATGTTGAGGATGTCTACAGTACCCAGAACAAAGCCAGTGGCAGCCCCACTAAGCTGGAGGGTGGGAAGTCAAATCTTCTCAGGGACACACTTAAAGATTGGGTGGAGGTACAGTAGGAAGAACAGAATAAAAAAGAATTTTTCACTGGTAAAAGCTAAAGGACAACAAGATTTCAAGAACAATACTAATCATATCAGTGAAGGCTGAAAGATTAAGGAAAATAAATAAATGCTGGAAATAGTTATTAGCTACAGTAAAATCATTCCAAACATTGCATGTTGCTGGAACTGTCTTCTGATCTTTGATAATCCGGGTGATGATTCCCCAAGAAAGTGGGTTTTATAGCTACCAGTCTATTCAAATGATTGAAGCATTGGATTACGCTTTCCCTGTACTCTGACAGATACCATTCCGCTCAGGTCAGATATTGATATTCTGTCCGAAACTGGGTTTAAAAAAAAAAAAAGAAAAGAAAACACAGTGCCACAGTTATATGATTTCAGAATTTAGACGTCAAACCTGCATGTCCTGCAGCCCTGAAGCCAGCTGAGGAAGGAGAGCACTGGGAATGTCCTGGCATTGTGCTGGAAACTGTTAGAGAACGTTAGGGGAAAAAGAAATTGTAAACTCACTAGAAAATGCTGTCCTCTGTAGTTTTATCATCTGATGTTTAGCCTTGGGTATTTTATTCTCTCTAATAAAATTATGGATTTGAAGGGACAGCTTTGCTAAGTTACTGTCATAAACAGTCCACACAAACTGAGCCTATGAATTTTTCCAGGGAATTGAATTCCCACTAAAGGAATCTTTCTTGAAGCTGCTCATTTTCGACATGAACTGGGCGTAAGTGTGGTAATCATTTTCTTTCTTCTGCTGAGGAAACTGAAGTCACTGAAACAACTAAAGAGCCTATGCTGCTAATAGACAGGTTAGCATTTATATAGGGTCTCCTTGCAGTTTACTTCTCAAAACAGGCTCACTAGTAGATGAACAGGTTGATAACACTCTTCAGATATGAATCATATATTTGTCTTTTCCTCACTAGTGTTGCCTTTAGTGAAATAATATATGCAGAAAATAAATGCATCTTCTTCTCAAGCTGGAAGGTATATGAAGGTGCAGGAGCTGGTTTCATCCGCATGGGGCTGGAGATAATGTAGGGGCTGTTGCCTCCCCACTGACATTGCTGGGAAGGGCACTCCTGCATGTATCTTACAAGCAGTAGCCGTGGCCGCGGCCGCACAACCCCTGCTCAGATCAAACGTTCAGCTATCCCAATACCCAGCACCGTGCCCAACATCAGAACAATACCATTGGCAAAAAGGTTGCATTCCTTTTTCTTTGAATAAGGTCATGTATTGGTTGGCTTTTGAAATTTTGGAGTGCAGTCTCGAGTGAAAGGAAGTAAAAGAAAAGAAAGATATGACACCCGGTGCTGCCAGGTACAGCAATACAAGAGGCTTAAATATGGCTTTCCTTATTACTTCTCCTCTATTCTTTGCCTTTGGAAATGAGGCCAATCACTCTAGAATTTGAGAGGCAGCTTCCAAGTGCACTTTAAAATGCTGCAGAATCTAAACATAGTTACATTGAATACCTGTATGTATCCAGACTAGATATCTTGCATTAAAATAATATGATCTCTACAGTGCAAAAAAAAAGTGCTTGGATTGTACTATTTTAATTCAGAGTGCTGGTTTTCAGCCCTCTTGTTTAATGACTTTGTAATAGCCTGGGGTAGGTCACATTAGTGCTAGATTTTTTCTGCTGCTAACTCATATTTTACTTTGCTCAATTTTTCCTGGCCAAACCAGATTGGGCTTTAACATATTTAGTGTTTGAAAGGTTGCTTAATAAACACCCACCCAGAATAACTTAAACTATTATTTTCTAAGACCTTCATATTTGTCACTGAAAGGCAAAGCAGTGGAGTGACCATGTCCCAAACATCTTTAAAGCTAAAACAAAAGTAATAATACAAATATGTATGTCAAGGACTTGTGTTTTTTTTATCCATCCCACACACATTTCTTTCTAGGCATGCTCCTCTGCAACATTCTCCCAACATTTACGCAAATCAAGTAATTACAGTTTCTGCTTTTGATGGGATTGCTCCTGTGCCTCAGGTTACTACATGCTTATCTCTCAGTGGTTTGAATTAATTGTAGGTGAACACATCAATCCAGAAAGCTGCTCTAAAAATGTGTGTTGTTTAATGATGGTATTACAGATTCAGACCAAGAGCAGAACTGTACGAAGACCGGAATAATTTGCTAGATGAAGGAAAAGGTCACATGGAAATGCTTGGCAAATGCATTCTTCTTAAAGGGCTTTTTGGCAAAGGAAATTGAAGACTCCTGAAGCCCACCTGGGACTTGGCCCAAGGAACACCAAAGAGCATTGTCAGGCACACAGCTTCAGTGACAGGAAATACCAGGCTGGGGTGCAAGGAAGCAAGCGTCCCTCATGTATCTCAAGAGTAGGAATTAATAAAAAATATTTAATTAAAAATAACTGTCTCAAAGACACATGCCTCTCAACCTAAAGAATAGCTGTCAATGAAAAACCAGAGCGACAGGTATCAGATACTTCACCTTCTGTCAATGCAATTGCCACAAAAGGAAGAAGTCTGTGATCTTGCAAAAATTTCTCTTCTATGACTCTGCAACTTTCTTTTATGACAATGAAGAAATTAATTTGATGACAGGTGGACTAATTAGACTGCAATAAATGCTCTGACAATGAACATTTCTCAAATGTCAAGTGCCATAAAAGGAGAGAGCCTTATTTTAACAATTTATTTGCAAAGGAAATGGGTGAAGACCCAAAAGGCCTGGCATGATATTTATTGCCCTATCAGGTGATCTGCAAGTACATGAGTACAAGCAGAATCTCAGATTCTATTGTTATTTCCAGTATGACATATAAACCGCAATCCGAATTTTCCAAAACAAAGAGGGCAATAACCCTCTTCTTGAATTTCCTATCACTGAAATAAGCAGATTTCAGCTGTTCTCAGCTTCACCAAGCTGAACTGAAATAGAACAGCCCCATCTGTAATTATAAATTCATAAATCACTCGTCCAAATTGTGTATTTTTTGTAATTCAAGGTAGGCAGGATGTGTTATACTAACTTACAAATCCAATCCATGACCTCCTGTGTTTTGAGAACAATGCCAAAGATGGAGCTGGAAAGTGAGTGTCTTGATGTTACAAGACAGACTGAGAATTTGTGAAATACAGTTTGGAAAGCATTGCAGAGTGGCAGCCATGCACAGGAAATTTGATATGTAACAGATTTAGAACAGTTATAAGGAACAACTTCCTTTATGATGACGTCTAGGAAGTCATTTATCATCTCACAGAGGAGTCTGGCACCTTAAAGTGTTTATCTAAGGAAAGGAAATGAACCCCTGTCATCTAATAGAAACAGTATTTGATCCATTTCACAAAGAAGTACACTGGTCAAAGGAATTTTAAATAATCCTCGACTCCAGCATTTGGCTATACCTGCTTCTTGTCTCCAGGAAGCTCTCAATCCATTACTTTCCTGGTGTTTTCCTTTCTTTTCAATCCTTCCCTTATTTAGACAATCTCTGGGTTTGAAGATTATCCAAGATTTATTCCTTTTCAGATTAAATTTACAAATACATCCAGTTACATTGAATAAAATAGCTCGTGTACTTTAAACATATCAAAAATTTAGTTTCCAGGAAGCAAACTAAGTTGGATTCACTAAATCTTCTTGAAGTCTATCCTGCAGACTACAATGCAGGGGACTACCATGTGTAGTACCTGATGCAAAGTCCAGTAAAGTCTTCCCACAGTCTTCAATGGGCTTTGATTAAGGCATTTGGGTGCGATTATCATTCAAAGTTGTACTGGAAGAAGGAATTTATATTTTTTTAATGAGCAGAGAATAAAGAGGGAAACCTGGGAAAAAGGCATGTTGACAAAAAGGAGAACAGAATGGGAACAGGTTTGATGGGAAGTATAAAATGGAGTGAAAATAGCAAGAAAGCTCATGAGGAGAAATGAGAGCCAGAATGCATGAAATAGTAGATTTATTGGTCCGTTGAGGGAGAGACAGAGATTTAAAATTGATTTGTGAGGGCTGAGAAATCCAAGCAGGAATATGAAGAAGACGCTGAGAACTGCAAGAAATTTTGATAACTCTTCCCATAGCATTAGGGATGGGTGAGAAAGGAGATAGGAAGGTGATCTGGGAAAAGGCAGCTCCATGTGGCAGATCTCACCAATAAGCTGGAGGGGAGAGAGCCTCAAGTCTTATTTGCTAAATCTTGGTAGTGCAGCTTTAGCATGGAAAAGGAGCAGCCTAATGCAACCCCCAGCCCACTGTCCTGAGCTTCCATTCCATCAGGGTAAAACTAAAAGACAAGTTTGAAATTTGGTATCTTGCAGAATATTTGCACTTTTTCCAGCTTCATCTGCACAAAGCAATTAGATGGCTGTAGAATGGATAACAGGACAAGTGCAAAAGAGGTCACAGGGAAACACTCAGGCGTGGCTCAAGGTGACCAGTACTGCGAGTTGTAGCTACTTCCCAAAAAGAATGAAATAGAAAAAATAGAAACAGAAAAATTGGCACTGATCTGGAGTACAGGCAAGAAAGAAGAAGAAATAAGACCTATAGGGACAGCAGAAGATATGATTGTTTTCTCTGTGGGAGGAAAAAAAAAGAAAAAAAAAGAGAAATTCTGTGAAGTGAAAAACAATTTGAGCAAAAGTTATTGTCAAACATCAGCTCTCGCCACAAGCTGTATGGAAATGGCTGACTCTTCACGGCTTGCTTATTGTTCTCTAGTGCAGCAGTCACTGTAAAGTGACTGATAATAACTGAAATGGGTTGAATTTGTAGTTTTCGGACGATATTGATTGCCTTCTCAGGTAGTGTGGGTGAAGTCTAGACCCTCCAAGTTTCCCTTTCACTAGGAAACCACTGCATACAAGTGTTTTCCTTAAAAAATAGAAATAAATAAATAAAAAGAAACGTCCTCAGTTATCTTTTTCTCTTTACCCCTTTATTTAAGTCTCTGTTTCCACAGTGTGTCGTAGTTCATCGTTATCACCACCGCATGATCCCTTTGAGTTCGCCACCTTTAGGAATCTGCAAAGTTCAAAGCTTGTGATACTTTTGAGATCCCGGCAAGTCTCGACTGACTGGTTCAGCAGCTCCCCTTCCACTTTTCGTGCCGCTCTTGGCTGCCCCACAGGATTTACACCTCTTGGACTCTTTGCCTTCCCTTGCGGCATAGACAGGTGCTGGGACAGTCTTCGACGCTTTGTTCTCGGTGCTAAATAACTACTCAGCGTGTTCCTGTACAACAGGCTTACAGGGTTTATTCTGACAAATTCCACCACATATTCACTGCCCTTTTCCTCTCCTACCTGTTATGGGCCATGGCCATTGCTGTTATCTGCCTCCATCCCCCCACTAGCTTTAAAATAACGAGTTTATGAATAATGTAATTATCTGCCTGAGTATCTCACTCTGTCCGCAACCCATTTGAATCACTCAATGAAAGCTGTGTAAACATTTTTAGGAGCTGCCAAAGGAAGGGGGAAAAAGGCCTCCTTCCCTGTCCCCCAGTCTTGGAAAGAAACTCACCAGACTGTGACAGGTTTTAACGGTTGGCATTTTTTGTATGCTTATCCCTTAATCTAGAGAGAGGGCTATCCAAGTCCAGCAAAATGAGAAATCAGTTCAAATTCCTCTCTCATGCAACTTGTTAGTTTCTCTAAATTGCAGTGGGTTTGCACTGAGGGCTCATTTGGCTGTTATTCTCCTACCTGACTGAACTGTCCTCCCCTGGCCTTTACTTGTCTATGTTTAGAACAACAAATCAGCGACAGGACTTAAACAGGCGCACGCATTGCTGAACAGGAAAAGCGTGATGAATCCAACAAGCCTTTTACGTTTATCTCCTCTCCATGTTCCTGCTGTGCCACTAAATCCTTAAATCCACTCTCTCAATTAAAAAACCTCTGTCTTCCCCACAGGTCATCAAACTCTTTTTTCTTTAATGACCTTACTTGGCAAATTACTCCTGTGTTTACTACCTCGGTGAAATCTCAGAGTCTGAATTCCTAGTCTGGCCTAAATTTTCCATCTTCATTCTGCTTGTGCTCTTCTCACTTCAGTTTCCTGTTCAGTTTTATAACAGTCCTTAACACATTTTCAGTACTTCTAGAACTAAACCTCTTTCTTTCAATTAATTAGTTTATCTTCTTAAAATAAATAATCTGATCCCTTTCCCCTTCTCTCTTCACTTTTCTCCTTTTCCCTCAGTAGACCCTGGCTTATGTTGCAGAAGGTTTTTGATGCTTTGTAGCAGGCAAGGATTCCGGAGAAAGGCTGACTCCTATTTAGCTGTGTGAAATTGATGCTACGGCCAGGCTGCATATTGTTGTCACGTAAGTCTACATAAACCCTGAATAATACCACCGAAATCAAAGGAAATACGTTTTAAATTACCTATCTCACATTATACCTTTCAAAAAGTGGGTTTTACATGATTTCAGAGGAAAAGAAGACAACTTCTCAAGTAGTCTCGCTGAAGCTCTTATTGTAATGCTTTCAACATCTAGGAAAACCCATTCAGCCTCTTAAATTGTCTTAGTTAACATGCAAAACTCCCTCCTTAGCAAAATCCTAGAAAAACAGCATTGTAGAAAGGAGCTGTATGTTTTCCAGCAGCAAGGAGGGCAGTCACCGTCTGCAGCCGTCAGCTTGGAAATGACTGCTCAGCTGCAGGTGATAGCCTCATTTTTCTCTTATCCGCGGACCTTAGCCTGGCTGAAGTGAAGACTTGCCCAAATCAATGCAGGACCGCACAGTGCTGAAGTCCTGGAGTCTCCAAAGACCTTTGTTTAAGCTGGACAATTTATCGTTGGTCAGAGAGTAAGACAACGGGGAATAGTTGAATTCGGTCTCCCGTTTTCAATGATCAACACTGAGGGTGTGAAGCAGCATGTAGCCTGCAGAGCTAGAGCAGAGCCAGCCAGTTTTACCTTCATGATTAAAGATCTTGTAGTTATATGCAGCATTTACAGCCTGTGGGATGTCCTGGCAGCCTCTACCATGGATGTGACAATATGTAATAGTGCAGATATGCTTTACTTCATGGAAAACAGAAGTATATGTCATGTGACCTTAAACATGTCTGTATTCAAATGTCAGATTTTCTTGATGTTTAATCCCTCTTTAATGTTCCCAGAAAACTGGCTCAGAGTTGTGTGGTACCATGACCTCTCCGGATAAAGCATTTGATGGCAATTTACTACAAATCCTAGTCAGTCTGAGGCTTAAATGTAAATTTTTTTGTGCAAAATATTCTCTGTTTAAATTGATCTTTGATATAAATCCATCAATTTTTGTATCATTTTTATTCTGCAAGTCTGTGACCAGAGTAGAAGCGGGCCTCTTGTCTGCTTCAAGGATAATATTTTATGCAACTGTGTCATTTGAATGGAGCCAGTAAATAAAATCATTTGCTGTCGCTTCGATGTGTCAGACTTCTGATACATTCATCCAAAAATTTCAAATCTTTTAAAATCTTGCACCACCCATCAACATTTCAGAGTTTCCCATAGTCCATTACCAGTTGATTAGAGGAGCAGAAATAAACCTTGAGCATGAAGCTGTAGTTCCCTGCTCAAATGACACTAAACCTATTTATAGCTACAGAGTAGGCAGAAAGTAGATGAGGAACCAAAACATTAAGGAAACAATTTTCTCAGTCACTACCAGGCAATGACAGAATTATCTTACTACTATTTAGCTTTTGATATTAGAGAGCAGAAAGTGTGTGAAGGGCCCTGGGACAGCCGCAACAGCCTCCTTGCACTCCTGAGTAGGAGCGTCACATTGCTCGGGGGCAAGGGGACTGTGGAAAAGCTGAATGGTCTGAGGTGGACAAACGGCTGAACAGAATGTGCAGTGTCTGCGTTTCCAGGGAAGTGACTGAAATTAATGACATCCTTCGTGATATTTTTAGACATTCTCTAACCCCTTACTCTTGAGGACCGAATTATGAGTAGAAATGATCGTGATGGGAGAGTGCCAACAGTCAAAGCTGGCAGACGCTAAAATGGGAATAACTCTGAAGAGTCTGGAAAGCGGCAAAGGAGATAGCTTAGTCCAAAATGAATTTTCCAAATGAGAAGGACAAGGCAGGAGGAAGAGTGGAATCACTTACAAATGAAGCAGAGAACTGTATCAAGGACAACCACTGGTGCCACTTGCTGAGTACCCTATGCAAGATCATTAGAATGAGCTTTAACAGTAGCTGAGATTTCTTCATACTGTTTTCTGCTTATTCACAGAAGTTTACTTGACATAGTTTTTTTAAATCTTTTCAGTTCAACAAACTATGTCCTCCTGCAGTCAGATTGTTTGAGGTCAGGATTGTTCCTGTGTAGCACTGTGCTATCTCTGTAGATGATTGACACCGGGCAAGACTGCATAGCCTTGGCAGAAGGGCCAGGGCAGCACTGCTGCTTTATCTGTAGGAACATGACTCCTTCATTTCCTCATGCTGAGAAAAGGTTGGGAATAACGATCCAGCCCCTACTCAGCAAGGCCTCAGTCCTCTCACAACCTCTCTAATCTGCAGCATATTTAAAGATCAGACCACCTTCAAAGAATCACTTGACTTTATCTCTCCTAGTGTCTGTTCACACTGTCCTGGCCAAACTATTTTACTGCATTTTATCTGCAAACTCACTGTGACTCATCCTGAATGCGGACACCCCCTCCTACTGCCGATCATCTGTCATTTTTCTGGTTCAGCTCTGTTTCTGTTGCTATTACTGTAATTGCAATGGCATTTGCTGGAGTTAAAGATGAAATACAGCTTCCCACAGTAACCTTCAGTTCTCATAATTTTTTATGCATGTTTTCTTGAGGATTTCTAGCTCTGGCAGTAGTCCCCTGCCTATGTTACTCAAGATGAATATCTGTGGTTTGATAACTGAAAAATGGATAACCTATGGCATTGTTGTTTTCATCCGAGAATGTTCAAAAACATGTCCTGAAAGGAGGCTACTTAATAATTTGCAATTTCTAAACGTTTAGTGTTTTGAGTTTTTCTCAGGTGTTTGATCATTTTTCCCTAGCTGCTTTTCTCCAGCAGCATAACTTACAGGCCAAAGATTTGCCAAAGATTTATTTGGCACGAGCTGCTTATCTCCATATGAAAGAACTTACAGGTTATTTAGCCATGGCCTGTGCGGGCAGAACTGTTGCTTCCAGCGAGGCTGCTTGGAAACTCCTCAGTGGGCAAAGGCCCTGCATGGGAAGGTTGTAGTGGAGCCACAGGAGCAAGAGACATCCCAAGTGCTGTCACTGCCTTAGCCACACCAGTTGGAATTGGTCTCGTGCTGTCCAGATGAGCAAACACTTTAGTTACTCCTTTCTGAACAACAGTATTATGTACCTAAAGAACAGCAAAAACTATCCATTCAATAGGGAAAAAATACCTGTAATACTGAAAATAAAGAGTTTGCCAGACTTGTAACACCAAGGTGGGAGACCCTACATAATACCTTACTAATTCTGGAAGGGGAGTGAGTGTATTTTCAGTTTGCACATACAATTTTGTAAAGTTTCCCTGAGGACAGGAAAATGAGACAGGCAGCCCTCAGACAGACAACCCTTCTGATTAGGATTTATTTAAAATCTTGGGACTAAGAAGTGTATTTCCTGTGTTCACAAGACAGAAACACTCATATGGCATTTACTGTTTGTCAGTAAGAAATTAAGCGAACCAAGGCCAAGATTCACTAAAGCATGTAAAACCTTGCTTAACTCTATCCTTAAGCACCACAGCTTTTCAGAGCATGCCTCCTTTAGCCCCACACTAAGTCCTACTGCCCTCAGATTCACACAGGCATAAGGCTTTTGTTGACTCTCTCTGAAAAGTTATGCCAAAGTATACATAGTCCAGAACAATTCAGAGGCAAGATACTTTTAAAGTAGCATTAATAAGCTTCCCCACTGTCCTTCTGCACATAGTATCTGAATCTGCCTTCCAACAGGTAGATAACGTTTTGACATTATTTTTTCACTGCAAATCTTACCCACAACAACAAATTAAGCCAAAGAGAAAAGAAGTAAAGGTTATTTTGCTGTTTCAAGTAGGAATTTGCATGTTGTCCTGGAGTGAATGAATATTGCCAAGAGGTGTCAAGCTCCATCTACTGGCTATTAAAATGAACTTGTACCTCAGCATGCTGAATTTTGGGTCTAGCTACATAAAACAAACAGTAGATTCATTGTCTTTGTAGAATTGCAGTCCAGTTCCATTATGCTGTATGTTAATCCATATTATTTAAATATTGGCTGTATTTTCAAACTACTGTATGTCATTTGCTGAGCTATGTGAGCATAGGAGAAAAGACTTTCATAACTAATGTATGAAATGTCAGGCTATGCATAAATAACATATGCATTTCCATACAGCTAAACCAGAAAAGATTCTAGTGCTCTGCTTCTTATGGTACTCACATCACAAAGACTGATTTCCACAAGGCTTCGACCTGCCTGGTTCATACTTAATTCAGTCAATGAAAACACTCTTTAGTGGTATCAAGGGAGGACCAAAACATACTAAAACCTGCAAATACTTTCCTAAATTATTAGACAGCAAGGGGAGATCTCCCTTCAACTGTCGGAATGGGAGGGAGGAGGGCACAACAGCAGCAGCTGAGGAAATGTTGCCTGCATAGATAGAGAGAGTCTCATGCTTTGGCCAAGCAGACAAAGGGAATTTGTTTCCCACTGGCATTTGTTGTCTCAAACGCATGGGTTCTGTATGCCTTTTCATATACACTCTGCCTGTTTTCAAATATAAAACCTCAGGGACTGGAAATAAATGCAATTATCATTTTGAAGAAAGGCAAGGGCTACTTGTTCCTGTGTGTTTTAAGTCAGGTGGGACTTTCAATAAATTAAATATAACAGTATATCAAGCTAAAGTCATACTGACTAAATGGGCATCATTTCAATCATGTGTATTTATAATAAAATAAAATAAAATCAGTTAACTGAAAAAGAAGAGCAAGGCTCCCGTAATAGATGTCATGCAAATTCAAATTACCTTAAAGATACTGAAGATGTACTTGAAGGTTTCAAGAAGCATATTTCTCCCTGAATGATGTACAATAAGTATCACAGACTTTCAGTCTCATTGAGCCAAAAAAGAAAAAGAGGGAGAGAACGGGAACAGCCCTGCCAGGAACCTGGTGTTCAGAAAATTCAACAATCAGAAAAGGCTATGATTAGTGTTAATAGAACATAACATCCCATCCGTTTCATGTTTATTTACTTTTGAGGGAACATTCTTGCCTTAAATTGCATCCTGTTTCAAAAAAAGCCGCTATGCTGAAGTCTTACATTTACCAAGATTAAGAAAGTAGGTCGACAAAGTCTCATTAATCTGCATCGTGTCAGCTGAGTGGATGCGCAAGCTCCAGTTGCTACTGGGACTTCCTCCCTGATCATCTGTCCTCGATGTTGCCATATTCCCTTTCTGTTAGAGCACTTTGTGAATCTCATCCTGCACGAAGTTGGAAATGCAAATCCTTTCCCCATTTTCCTGTGGTTTGCACTGTTGACCATCATCTTCACCCTCCAATCTTCTCCCCCTTAGCTTTTATGATTCTGCCCTCTCCTGGCTAGTCTCCCACCTTGTTAAATGTTTCCTCCTTCCCAATGCAAGAGTCAAGGGGAATCTCAGAAAGATCAGTTCTTGACCCATCTTTCCCCACTCTATATTTATGTATCTAAATATGTGTAGTTATTAGAAAAGCGTCCAAGTCATCACGCCTGAAAAATGCTGGTGACTACATAAGTAATGTATCCACTGTTTTTCAACGAGCTTTATTCTCTGGGGAATCCTATTCCAAAGCACAGGGTCATCCACAATATCTTCCCTATTTTCTTTTCTCAATCTTAGGAACAACAGCAATGTCATTTCTGTCACTGAGGACAACACTCTGAGAATTATTTTTGACTTTGACTTTTTCATGGTGTCTAAAAGCCCCATAATGATGCAGCTCAGAAATCAAAAGCCTTTAACTGAGAAAGTTATATCTGGAACCTATTCACCTTAAATTCCCAGCCTAACCAGCACAAAGAGTAATGTACAGAGGGCAAGCTAGTTCCTTGGTAGCTGAACTTCCCAGGGCAGATTTCTCGCTTTGACACCTTTCTGAACTGGTATGAATCATCCATGTGTATTTTGAAATCTCAGTCATTTCAAATGTTGATCTTTTGCTGTAATTTTCAGATTTAAAATGGACTTTATTCTGTGGGGTTTTTTAAGTAATAATATATTAGCAGTCAAAACAATGGTCAAAATAATTGTCATCTCTTTTCAGTGCTGAAGGACAGGCTTCCCATAAAGGTAAACTTTGTTTGTAGTTTTATAACACTGTCAATGGGAAAATTAATAAAAGTATCAACTGAAAATACTGTGAACATATAATCAGATTAAATTATTTTTACGATATTTCTGTTTATCTTTTGTTTTAGACAGTCATTTCAACAAAAACTCAGTAATGATTAAACCTACTTTGGCCAGCTCTGCTCTTGGTAGTTGCTATCCTGTCACCTTTTCTCTGTTCCAAAAGCCTTGGCAATCTCATAAGCCTGGACTTGTTCATGTCACTCCCTTGATATCCTTACTCTTCCTCCTCATTCAGTCTAGCTCGAAATGTCTGTCTTTGAAGTGACAGTGGAGCTTCTTACTGAGCATACCAACTTTCCAACTTTTCTCAGACTAGCTGTGGAGCTGTGTTTTCCAGACATGTCCTTGACTGTCATAAGTCAAATTGTCCCAATCTTATTTTTCCTTTCCATCTTTACACAACTGTCCTTAGTCTTCAGAGGAGATTTCCTCAGATACCCCCCTCCAGGACCATCCTAGGCCATAAAACATTTAAGACAAAACTTGAACTGTGATTAGGCTTTTTACATAACTTTGTCATCGGTATTTGACAGATACATTCCCCAGTTTGCTCATTGACATTTTCTCTTTTGTTTCATCTTGTCTTTTCTTTTTTTTTTCATTTATGTAGCACACATAGACAATACCACCCCGACACTAATGGTGTTCTAGACAGGGTTACAATAACATGGTAAAACCAACTGTTCACCAAAATTTAATATTGGTAGGCTTGTTTCTATGAAGAACTCCATCCTAAATGACGCCCCTACCTACAAAAAGCAGCCCTGAAGTCAGTGCTCTGAGACTACTGCAAGAAGGGACTCTACCCTGGAATAAGACTTTTTTTTTTTGCCAGCAGATTGATGACTAACTGAGAATAAAACCTAACTTTTAACTGAGTTGCCTTGTCTCTTGACTCTAGCTCTTGAAAGGGCACAATGAAAGGATGGAGCAAATAAGTGAAATGGATTTCTACAGAAATCAAATGCTGGATATCTACATTTAGCTAACGGAATAAGCGGTTATTATTAAAGGTCATGAAAGAGGGCAACCTTTCCTGCAAGTCAAGGCTTAAAATTAAATGTCTGTCTCAAGCTGCACAGGATTCCTGGCCCAGGTCTTCACACTTCAGGTTTCATTTTAGATATATGAAGGCAAAATCCTCTTCTGCAAAAAATGGCACAGAACAGTTTAACAAACAGAAATTGTAAAATTTCAGGTGATATCTAGAGCATAAATGGCAGGTATAAAAACTTCAAAAAGTTGGTGTTAGATGCAAATGCAGAAGAGTAAGTAATTTTATCACAGCTTTAAGTCTTATAAAACTGCTAACTCTTGATGAAAAAAAGACTCAATATGGTATAGTTTTATATACCAACTTTACACTCCAGCCCTTTAATTTTTCTCTTGTTCCACTGTTGGATATTACCTTATCCACCTTCATTTATGTCATGGAAATATCTGATGTAAGATGGCTTTACCTATTGCAACCTCTGCCTGCCTTAAGCATCCTGGAAGATATGTAAGCATTTATTCAGCTGTAGATACGAAGGTAATCTCATTCAAGAAAATGGGATTAACCAACTGGGACACTTCAGTTTAATACTGATATCCTTAAATAGCCAGAATGTGAAATAAGCTAAATGAAAGGAGCATATTTTGCTACTTTCATAAGATTGAAACAGTATTCCAGTCATTTTTCTCAGAGTGCTCACTGGGAAATGTTGGTAATTCCAATCACATAATTTGTCTTTGCTAAAACCAAAATTCTCCTTTAGTATTTCCTGGAGCAGCCTAAGGCACTGGTAACTTCAGAAGAAGAGAGCTCATAAGTCAAATATGGGGAGCAAGAGTGTGTTAGTATCCAAACAAGTTTATGCTCTTTATTTTGTCTTGCCAACTTGTCACGAGCAGACATTTTTCTTCAGAGTGTTCTGGATGAGATAGAGGCAAAAATATTTGGAGAATCTGGGCCTGAAGTCATCTGATAAGGAAGTAGACCCTCTGCCTCCAGAAGACTGGGGGCAACTTCTCATTATTTCTGAAGTGGAAGATGACACTTGGCTGGGGAAAACTCACTTCTCTCCTGCCACTCAAAACACAGCAGAATCGTACAGAATCGCAGTACTTTGTTGTCACAACTCCTGTCTGCACAAGTGGGCATCTAGCCGGAACATGGGCTTCAAGAATATTTTGATGAACCCTGACAGCTCATCAAAATAGTGATGAGAGAAAAATGCAAGAATAGTCAAAATACTTTATTCTTCATAATCTTTATTCTTCTTAATCTGTTATCGCGTTATTCCTGTTGTCCTTCTTTTGCTTGAAAAACAAGGGTTTAACAGCTGTATTTGCAATAGTAGTATATAACAGTTTACTACAGAGAGAATTTCATGTATATTTTACCATCCGTGTTGCTGTACTAGTTGGTGATGCATATTTAAAATCTACAGAGTGTTCTGCTAGGTATATTTTAATGTGCATAACTTTTATTCTGCAATCGCCTCCACAGTTTTCTCTTTTGCCCTGACATCTTTCCCTTCCCATCACCATCCTGAGCATTGCTACAAAGCTCTCTCCATCCTACCGTTCTGACCATGGCCCACCTCTCTGAGCAATTCCATGTCTCTTCTATATCAAACAAAAAAGACTTGTCTTCACCTTGGAACCCTTTTAGAATCCCACCCTGCTTGATCCCTGTTCACTTTTGAAACACAAGGAGGCAATGGTAACATCAAGGACATTTGGAGCCTAAAATCTTCTTTTCTTCTGAACCAGAATGAAGTAGAATATGTCCATGCATTCTCTCTCTTCGTCTTTTTCACACTCTCTGACCAAACTTTCCCTGGGAAATTTCACTAGATTTTTTTTTTATTCCGATATGAAATGTTTGACTCCAGTTAAGAAAACATACTTTGATGGAAATGCATTTGGCTGAAACTGTTCCAAAGCATCAGCTCTAATCACGTCTGACTTCTAATGAACCCACGATATCAGCCTCCCACTGCAAACTTATTACATTTTCAAAATTTAGTCTGTCCTGCTTCCTCCCATGCTGGCCTTTAAACACAAAATTACTTCATTCTCCTTCTCTTAACCTCTCCCTTGAAATGAGGGAGACTTACAAAAAAATGGATTCTGGTTGGACCGCGCATTCTTTAACCCCACTGTCTCCTACACCCAACAGCTTTATTGCTTTGCTTTCCCCCTTCTTGGACTGTCTTCCCCCTGCTTGCCATGGACAGGCATAGGCTGAATACTATGATGAATGGCCACCTTTTTAGTCGGTGCTTTTATTGCCCTTATTATGACAGATTTCTCATTCTAGTCTCTACAGTATCATGACCACAGTCACAATCATAGTCACAAGTCAGGTGTTGAATGATGCTGTGCAAAGAAATTAATAACTCTGAAGAAAGTAATGCAGCAAAGCAAAATAAACTTGTAAGTTAACTTTTTGGAAAACACCTCTGAGAGAAGCAGAAACTTTAATTTCAGTAGAAACTTTCTCTAGGAGAAATTTCTCAGGACTAGGATGAAATTTCTGATTAAAAAGACAGGAGCCTATCCGGTCAGAATACTGATGGTAGGTTTGTATTCGTAGCGTTCAATTTCAGTTCCCCACTTGGCCTAATCTGGAGAATCAAGTGCACTGGCTGCTGGGCTTGTGTTATTCTGGGTGTCTTTCTTTGTTGATCCCTTAAAAATATTTCTTTGGGATCTGGTTTCATTTTAGGGCAAACCCAAATCTTACCATGAAACTGCACAGTCTTTCAGAATGAGAAACAGGATTGTTTTTATGCACATTGAAGTGCAAGTATTGGAACATGGTTTTGTGGGGCATATTATTCTCGATTGATTCTAAGCCCCAAACACAAATATTCTGTAGTGGGTCAAACATTGTCCAGCTGTTTCCTGGAGCCCTACTGTGTAGCACTGTCATAGTCGTGATTACTAGTAAGGCACATATTGGCAACCTGTGATTATATCCCATTGATTTTCTGTTCTCAGCACACAATTGACATTTTACACCCCTCTACAATTAGAATGTGAAGTGACACATGTGTATACTGTAGTAGATAGTATAATGAACTGCAGAAACATTTCATTATTTCTAACATGAATGCAAAATGGTGTCACACTTATCTGCAAAATGTTCTTTGTGTACTCATAGAAAATTAGCTTGCTAATTTATAACAGTAATTGGGTGCATATATTGTGTGTTTGTACGCAGATGCATACAGGATTTAAAATCTAGACCAAAGACAACACAAACATAAAGTCGTTAATATTGCAGTTCATCTTTAAATTCTCTGATCCCTTCCTGCTTCAGTCCTCTGAAAATTCCAGTGTATTTTTTGCACCTGTCCAGCCCCAATTTCTTATTAATCATTGGCTGATGAAAAAAAAGGGCTGAGCTGCAACTATTACCAAAAAAAAAAAAAAAAAAAAAGGACATTTGGGAGACGTGAACATCCAACAGTCAATTTCCTTTGACTGTAACAAGCTCTACTAATTGTAATAAATACAAGTTTCTTGGTCAGAAATTTTTCTTCAAAAAATCATTGCCTTTTTTTCCCAAATGAAATATGACTAGATGGCAAATGCTAATTTTCTAACAAGAAACAAGTATTTTGATTCCAAATTAATATTTCAAAGTGAAAGACCATTTTTGTGTCATTTTTTTTACTTTTTTTTTTGGTCAATTTAGGAAATGAAAGTTTATGTAAGTGTTGGTTTGAAACAACAGATGAAAATGTTCAAATAAATTGTTTCTACATTTCAGATAAGAAAACTTTCTCATTCCAGTTCTAGCTAAAGACTGTCAGTTTGAAATGATGACAATTTTATGAGAAAAAAATTATCTTTCTCTGAGAGATATTCATAAAAATATAGGACAAAGAGATGATAAAGCAGTAGACTCACTTTCTAATGATCTGAAAACTTGAAACATGTTAAAAATCAGTTATTGTGGTAACAATCTTTCCAGCTTCTGCAATACCTGTTTTTGTTTAATCTTGAGCAAGACTCTGTCAAAATGCTTTTCCATAAACTGCTTTGTTTTCTGTGCGCAGATACAATCATTACCGTTGACACAAAAATTACTGTCTGCAGAAAACCTTGTCACTATGAAGTCAGTCATAAGCAACAGCATTATTCTTGGTACCCAGATTCTTCCTGTTGTCACCAGATGGCAGCCTCGACATATTTCAGTGAAATGTAGGTTTCTTATGTTGAAGTTAATGTTGGCCTTTGTGAACATTTTCCTTTCGAGGCGATTTCTTTGCTCTTTCTGACTGTATCTCCATCTCAGTGGTGTGCAGTCATTTCTGGCTGAAGCCAATCTGCATATGGCCAGCCTCAAATCAATTCGTTCCATTGTCTGCAACGCTTTAAATTGACATCTCTACTTCTTCATCACTAAAAGCACTGATGGCTAAGTCATAAACTGGGATGATTCAGTGTATTTCTTTGGTCCACGAGAAGGCCAAGAATGGAGAATTCATTAGATAGATAAATCCTGGAGAACTTATTCGATGCCCTCTTTTCTGTGCTGATATGCAGAGAAGTTTGTGTGCTGTGGTTGCAGCTGCGTGTGCCTGTGTGTGCGAAGGAACCATGTTACAGGAGCGTTACTGTGCTGCACGCTGAGTTGCATCTTCTCCCCCTTCTCTGTGCCTTGCCTGGCAGGATGAATTTGGTGAGGAAAGAAAGGCTTCTCTCTTCTCATCCTCCTCACACATGTCAACATGTGCCTGAGTTACCAATCCTTCTTACTGTTTTCTTGTACGTGGCTGAAATGCTATCGAAGCCCCTCTTCAGCTTCAGCAGAAGAAGCTGACAGGAGCCATCTCCATGGGAGATGAGGTAGAAGGCACCTATGGGCTCAGGAGGAGGCCTTCACCCTTGTAGGTGACTTTGTTTTCAGATGCCAGCCAGATGAAGCTTCCTCCACCTAACCCATGTAGGAAACAGCAGCTTCCCAAGGCAGTGGGACTTTGGGCTACAGAAAGCTTGAATAAGCAAACATACAGAGACTTGGCACAAAGAAGTTAAGCCCAAAAGCAGGATCTCAAATTCCCTTTACCTGATGGTACTGTCCTCTGTTGCCTGGCATTTGATGAGGGAAGGGCAGCTACAGGGGATTGGCCTTCCCATTAAGACGTACATCAGCTACAAAACGACATGGGGAAATCAGAGAGTTCGTTGGTAATTCAGAGCTAAGGAGCAACAGTTCAGTGAAAGGAAAAGCACGATGTGCTTAGAAAAAAAGAAGGATTTCACTCTGCAGGTGTTGTTATAACCTATCTAGTAAATAAATGATAAAGAAAAAAACCCAGACAAATGGTGCTGTGGAGAAAAGGGAATGGTTGGAAATAAAAAAAAAATCATACATGAGTCAGGATTTTCTTCTAAGCAGCATGGACAAGGATGATTAGTGAGCACTGCGGCAGAGCTGAGGTCGCCCTGGGGCTGGAACAGCTCAACTTTTCATTTTGGGAATGTGAGCAGCCGGGCTCGGGGGGAGCAGAGGAAGCGTAAAGGGGGCAACAGCCTGCGAGGCACCGTGGGGGGCAACCGAGGGCTGCTGCAAGGATGGCCATTCAGTGCCATGTAGTCATGGAGTTCAATATACGTACACTGCAAGATGACTAAAGCATCATAAGTAAATAATACTCAGCTATACAAAGATTGCGAGACTGCATTCTTAGCTGTCTTCTGCCCCAGTTTTCCCCAGTTTTATATGAAAATGCCAATATAATCAAGCCAAAATACAGTTAAGCATTTACTTAATGCCTTGTTTTACAAAAGAGCTGGGTATCCATTAGCTTTCTTCTGGTCAGTGAAAAAATTTTAAAAATTATTTGCTCAAAAATTCAGTAGTTTAATCCATGGGTCAAACTTTTGGACATCTTATCCTTACTTTTTAAACAAAGCAAAGGAAACATTAGGTATAGCAGCAATGTCAGCATTCTCTGCTACCATGCCACCATGACCATGTTACTTCCGAAAAAAGAATGAGGTAGATCTGAAATGAAATTAGAGACTCAAATACCTATGAACTTTCTAGGAGAAGAAAGAATCTAAATCCAAATTTTGGGGCTGGTTTCATAACACTGGACCAAATCTATCCCCTTGTAAGAAGTATACTTAAGCTTTGGTGTTTTCTGGCAGCATGAACCATGGTCTGAATTTGGTGCTTGGGACATCTTTCATTTACTGCTATCAGATATTGACAGGAGATTTCCCCCACCTCAAGCCCCCTAGCTTTTGGATTAGAAGACAGAAGCTCACAAAAGTGTCAGGTGAGAAATACTAGTAAATCCCTCACTAAGGGCATTAAAACACCATTTTATGAACATCCAGGATGTGTCTGCAGGATCTCTGTTTTAAAACTTCTCATCCTGAAGACCTTTATGTAGCCAAACACTTTTTTTCTAGTCCTGAAATTTATGCACAAATCAATTTCAAATGCAACTCAGTTTTCCTTTAAAGATGCCAAATCAACCCTTCCAGTATCTGTATCCTAGTTCTGGCAAATAGATCTGAATTAGCATCTTCTGAGCTAAACATTATTTCTAGATACTTAGGGGCAATACATTTATGATAGCTAATTGTAAGATCTGAAACCTGTAATGAGCTCCAGATACTCACACAGATGGTACTCCAGGAATATTGTCTTAATTTTCTTTCTCATTTCCTTCCCTTTTAATAAGATGTTCCTATAATTAAACTAGCCTAAGGCTTGATTCAGCGGGTAATAACTCATGCTAAGGTTCAGTGAGAGCCTGAAGCTAAATATGCTTAGATATGAATAATAAACAGTTATTTTCCCCCTGCTGTTTTTACTGCCATATCCCTTGGCTTGTCTGAAACGAGTAAGTGAACACAGAACTTGCGAAGCCAACAACATTGTCTTCTGCCAAGGAAAGTGCTTTCCCTGCCTCCGCACTGCCCATCTCTGGAAGCCTGAGGTCAGATCACAGTGTGCCCTGGCCAGAATGGCCTTCATGGCAGAGATGGTCCTCATCGGAGCCTGCGCAGTACCTGAAGGTGTTGCTGTGTCCAGAAGGGAGACTAATCCTTCGAGCATGGACTCTCACAGCTAACTGTAAGTGTGTGAATAGCACATTCATGTGCTTAAAGTCATACACATGCACACAGTTGCAAGGATGGGGCCCTAATTGGAGTTCGCAGCCAGCTGTCCACAATTAATGAAGAGGGTTCATTAGTCGGCATGGAAACCAGCTCTGCACATGCCAACTGAAGAGAAGGCAGAACTCTTGCTGCTGAAATCATAGGGAGGTAAAAAAGTTTTCAAGATTTTTTTCCTTGTTTTGTAATATCCAAAACTAGGAGCGTACAGAGCCCAAATTGTTCACCAGGTGAATTGCTTATCAATTAAGAAAACCTCTGAAGGCAGAAACTTTATGGATGTCATAATTCCACTTCCTCTGCAAAAAAATTCTTAAAATCTTTTGGTTCCATATTTCTGTTCTAGCTAACACCCTAGTCATATTCTGAAATCTGTTTATGAAATCCTCAGGTAACCCTGAAACCTGGCTTATCACCCAGACACCCCAGCAAAGAAACCAACAGCAAGTCAGACATTGACCAAAACTGCCAAACTGCAACCCTTGTGTGATGAAAAAATCTAGCAACAAAAATCTGGATGATATATTAGAAGCCTATGGCTGGAGATAAAGATATGGATGCCGTTTAGTGGTTTTTATTGCTCAGGACTTTATATTCTTAAATCATTATGAAGTTGTTGATACTGGAACGTTTATTCTCAGTTGATCCATAACTGAGGTCAACCCATGGCATTTATAAATGTACCTTGTTTAGTCTTGGGTTTTATCCCACCATAAAAGTGAGCAATTAATAAATAAAAAAAGAAAACTGGCCACACAAAGGAGAGGCTTCCAAAACCAAGATGCAGGATGTTTTAGTCTGGTTTGAATACCAGGGTTTCAGAGACTTACAAGTACTTTTAAAGCTTAAACTAGAAGAAGAACATGTGTGCTTGTACACTGGGAATCAACAGAGCCTGCCCACTTGAGCCTAGGATTAAGCGTGTAGATTGATACCGACCCTCTGTCATCGGTACCCAGAGCTCAGTTCCAACTGGGCCTGCCACACACAGCAGTTGTGGGTTCACGCTACCACTTCTAAAGATAGCAAAGTACAGCCAAGGAGTCTTTGCTCTTGTTTCAAGCTCATTAGATGAGTGATGACAGGTTATAGTAGTGGTCCCTCGTGGCCAGACAACAAGCAAGGCCCCCAACTGCTGCTGTCCACTGCAATTGCAGTTGAATTTAGCCAGCTGTTGTAACAACCAGTGCCACATATGAAACAGGCCTCCCTGCGCTCTGCTTTATCGAGCTTTCTGCATTTTATGCAAGTTCCCCTGCAAGATGCCACTCAACCATGAGGCTTTGTGCTACTGATGAAGCATATGGCTGTATCCTCTTCTTGTTTTGGCCTTCATATTGGCAGAATCACCTTCTCTGTCTTTCAGTCTGATGAGTCTGAACCAAACCCAATATTTGCAGGGAAAGAGAAAGCAGGTAGCTCTCCTCACCCCCCTGTTTCTCTCCAGACTGACTGATCGAGGTTCTGCTCTTTATTTTAAGAAGCGGGTAGAGGGAAATATCAGCAAGGGGATTGGGGATTTTGTTTTCACAGCCTTCTTCATATATAACAAAGAGTCAATATCAATGTGCATCCTGAGTTTTTGCAAAGCAAGCAGTGATTTTTTTCTTTGTTGGGCATAATTGAAAATATTTTTCTCTGTAAATAAACAGAGTCTAAATATTTGTAAGAAATGTGCCCCCAATCCCATAATTCTGATTAAAACTGTTTTCCCTGTTTCTCTTCTTTGCAACCAATTTTACTAGAGATGACCCAAAGAAGATGTAAAAACCCTCATTCTCTCTCCCTCATTTTAAAACATTCCAATGTTGAGTATTCACACCTGTGAGATGAGTACTCATCCACGAAAGAGTGTTTTCTAATTTGAAGTTTAATGTTGGTGTCTTTTAAGTACCAAAAATGTTATATGGTTACTTCAGCCAAGTCTCTAATATGATCTTCATGTGTTCATCTGGTGTCATTGGCTGTAATCTCATCTAGGCTCAAGACTAAGTTAAATTCACAGCAAATACGGTTTTACAGTCCTTCCCTGCACTCACACTATTTTCTGAATTACTGGAAGGTAACTAACAACTAACTTTGTGAGTCAAAACTCACGGATCTTGGGAAGCATAGCCCCAATGTTCTGATATTCTGAATGACCATCTTCACAGCAGGCTGAAGGATATTGGTTGGGTTGCATTATAAAGTGTTCAAGAGGAGGAAAACCTTGTAGACTTTGTTGTTTGACAACGTGCCAATAAAGTTATGACCTTTGTTTCTGTTCAACTTGCCAACGGTAGGTATAAATACATATCTACCACCCAGCACACAGCCCTATTTTCCAAATTTGTGTTAGCAGTTAAAAGCAGAAAAAGACTTCTTAACCAATTTCCAGTGATGAAAAACTTCTCAGAATATGTGTGAAAGATTTTGTTTCTGTTCTGTGGATGCGTTGATTCATTTTTCTAAATATTTTCTGGTAAAATATCACACATTATGTGATGCAGAAGAAGGTGAGGTAGACAGCCAGGCATGGGACACAGTTTCAGAACATGATGAGGCCCTCAAAACCGTAAGTCATGTTTTAAAATAAATTGCCATAATAACAATTCTGTATTGAGATATTACAACTGTTTTCTTATTTCAGTCACTTGCTTCCAGCTCTCAGAGAGACAAGGATCTTCCTTCTTCTTTTCAGAGATATTATGATGCATGAAATATCAAGAATCACTGAACAAAGTACTGATCTAAATCCAAACAGAAGAGTCTTTTTTATGAAAAACTCCATCACAATTGTGTGCAGCAGTGAGAGATTTGTTCTCTTAAAGGCTCTGAGTTAATACATTCCAAGCAATGTGACACTTTGTCACATTACTAGTTATTACTAATTTTGTCCTAATTATGAAAGTACTTTTATCGTTCAATGGAAAGATATTCAGTGATAATTTTAAGCCTTGATTTAATTTTCATGGCTTTCTCAACCACTCTGCCTTCTTATGAAGACCTGATGTCTTGGTTGTCCTTATTTAGCATGAACATTAAAACATGCAACCTTGGCACACAATGCATATTCTGTATTTGTAGTACACACTAGGGAATGAATTCTAACTCAAGGGAAGTTGACAGCAGCTTCTCCAACGGAGTCAGGATTTGCTTCTAGTTGCTTTGTCCTTTTATGCATTCCTCATACCTTGATGCAGACTCAACAAGGTGCTTCATATTGAGTCTACAATTCATATTGCATTAAAAAAAAAGGAATTTAACTTTAATCCTAGTTCTAATCCTAATGGAAAGCAATAACTTTTTATGAACAATTCACTACTGGGCTATTAAGTAGGTTAAAACACACTGCCTCTAGCATTTGCAGTAAACATTTGCTTTTGGAGTATATGGGAACTCCACAAGTTTCTGACTCTTACTTGAGATCTGAAAGATTTAAACAAAAGTATTCTTCCTCCTATTTTATTTTGTTGCATGACCAAATTTCCCATACATTTAATTCATCCGATATGCAAAAAGATTATCCACTTCAAAACTAACTCAGTAGTAGTATAAAGTTTTCCCAGCAGTGTTCACTGAGGCCTTACTTAACGGCATCACTATTCAAAGCCTAATGCAAATTCTTCATGCATTTTTATGATGCTTATCAGTACAATAGCTAAGTGCAACACAAACATGAATACGCATATATTCACAACACCTTTTTGAGGTGATGAAGTAGTATCGTACTGCCAGTTTACAGCTTACAACTGAGACAGAGAGGTCGATAAAAATAATAGTCACTGACAAGAAGTACTCAGTTTGAGACCCTTAATATCTGATTATTTAGAGTATATTTTAAAGTGAAATGCTCCTTATCTTTAGTTAGGTCTGTGAGTGCTCTGTTTTTCCACAGAACTCAGTATCTCAAGGCAGGCAGCAGATAATGAGAAATCCAAGTTTTAGCACTGCATTAGAAAGATCAGATCAAAATTGCCAGCCTGCCCTCAAAAACACATGCAATGTGTCACTTTCCACTTAGCACTTAAGAAATCTGTGTGAAATAGAGGTACAAAGACAAAGACCTAAATGGCCTGAGTATAGGGTGTAAGCACATGCTTCCTTTGAAAAACAGCTGGAGTGGAGATGCTGTCACTTTGTAGGTACATACAAACGCTGAGCTATTTCTGCTGCTATATCCCCTAAAAACTGTGTAAGAAGAAGAAACATGCAAGGGCTCTTGGCAAAAATGCTGTTTGTTTTATTTTGAAAAAAATTTGAAAACTTACATTGTGCTGCAGGGCCTGTGACCTACAGTTTATGTAGCTGACAGTATGAGCATTTTTGGGTCCTCCTGCCAGATCTGGAAGGGAGAATCTAGACCCAGATTCCACTACTGAAGTCACAAGGTCATTCTCTCGAAGCATAAAAGCTGGTATTAATACCGGTCTCCTATCTAGGGTAATTAGTAAAGAGATAAGCTACGGCAGGAGCACAGCAGAGTTATTCAGAAACACCAAGGAGATGATCCATAGTGTAATTCCAAACCGTTCACCACCTTCATTCACTAAAAACATGTTGCTTTAGCAGAAGAAAAGGAAGGAGAGGAGCAAATGCTGTGTCTGACTTTGTTACTCATTTCCCTGGATTGCCCTTGTGCCCCGAATTAAACCCCCAAAGCTAACAAGAAACTGTTTCCCAGAAAACAGTCTCAGACTAGCATGTTTTTTCAGAGTTATTTGCATTGGTGTTTATTTCGTGTGAGCTGATGAAAGTCCCAAGGGTTTACCTCTGACAAAAAGAGTGGGACAAATACACATGAGTGCCCAGCAGCTCAGCTCAGCTGTGGTGAGGCTGCCAAAGGAGATAATTCTGCCAAGCGAAATGGCTTCCAGGCTGTGCACTTGTGTGTCAAAATGACATTAGTGTATTTTGACATAAGTGCTGTTTTTTATCAGGGATAAGCTTCAAAGCCACAGAGACGGAGAGATGGGAAACTGGAGGCTGACAGAAAAAATAGAAGCTGACAGAAAAATGTAAAGAGAATTTGTTAAAACAAACCCAACACTCCAAGAGCCAGTGATACCTTCAAGGATGGAATTTAGAGCAGAGGATGTTTTACTGCTGTATGACCATGGTAGTTTAGGCATAGTAAATAAATTTTCTCTGCAAAATGCAATGGAATTTAAAAAGCCTTGTGTTTGCTCTAATGTCTGGAGCTGCCTGCCTGCTGCTAGCTGGTGAAAGAAGCTTAAACCACACAGAGAGTGTGGAGCTAGCTAAAAAAAGACTGATATGCCTGTTCATATCTATTTTGATATAAATTCTGGACAACTTAGATGCTTACATAAATAAAGTTCAACAAGGAACTCTACAAAGCAGGGAAGAATTTCAATTTCATAGCTTGAGGAATGGATATTTTCAGAGGTAAAATTATTTACCAAACTTTACAGGCCACTAATAGTACCAAGACCTGAACCAGACATCCCCAGTCCTAACCTGGAGCTGAATCCCATGGTTCAACTCATTCTTAGCCAGCAGAACTATTGTGGATTTCTAACAGTGTGCTAGAAATCTCACAGGCCTCTGGGTCAGAGACTTACCCTGAACAGTCTCTCACTGGTTGATTACAGGGTACCTGGGCAGCTGGATTTGTCTCTTGGAAATACAGAAAGAGGAACATACAACTTAATTTGCAGTAGTTATCACTGAGGTTTCCTACCTCTTTGGTTAGCGACACAGAATTTCCATTAAATTCCACGGGCCAAAACCTTGCTGAATGGGGTTAAAGGTTTCTAACTTCACATCAACAAAACTTCCTGCCAGAGTGATTGTTATGTCCAACAAGGTAGGTCATTTCCCTCCTGTGCATTTTCCTCCTCTTATCTCTGGTGACTCCAAAAGCACATAGGATTCACAGAAGCTAAAACTAAAAAAACAACCTACATCCGGTCAATCAGGTCATCTCTGATCTTTCGGTCAGTCCCCTTTGACAACCACACAGTCAATAAAAATACTCAGAGATGACAGTAAGTTTAATTCCTCTATCCCTTTCACAGGCTTGAAGCCTGCAGAAGACAGAATGATAATTTTCAGTTCCTTAGCCAAACTTCAGCAATCAAAGAAGAAGGGTGCTGCCAATTATAGGTGACATGACTTCTTCTGACAGCTGTATATTAGCGTGACTGACATCTGCTTGTCTCTGCTAGAGTCCAGAAGCTTCTGCAGGGCACACATGAAGATCAAAGACTTCTATCTAAGTCACCTACCTCAAAATATTTACTTGCTGTCATCTGGAGAGATAGAGAAAAGCCGTGGCCTCAACATCTGACAACTCACTTGTGATGCTCACTACTGTGTCCCATTTGCCAGTAATGTCACCAGCAATATAAATAGGATATTGCAATGCCTACATAAGAGTAGTTTCCAGACAGAGATAGCTAGATCAAATTCAACCTGGATAAGGCAAAAGAAATACAGTCAGGAAGGAGGGATCACTAGGAAAATGGCCTTCCATGGAGGTACATTTACAGAGCACGAGCCCTGAAGATCAATAGACTCAAAGACTTTTTTGATTCAGATAGGGCCTCCAATGCTTAAGCCCAGATATATGTGCTTAGATTTGATTCTAACATTGTTGTTATTGCTTAATGCCATACAGTCCATCATGATTATGTCTTTTCAGCCACATATGTCCGAAGAAAATATTTCATCATCTTGTTTAGCAATATAATTATACAACTGCAATATCATTGCTAAACTAAGCCAGGCATCACTGAGGCAACAGATCAGCTCCACAGTACTTTAGGACAACATTTTCAGATAAAAAAAGAATACATTGCAAATAAGACAGAATAATAAAAGAATATTTTAAAAATATATTACAAATATTTCCCATATGGCCCATGAGTGAAAGCTATCTTTTAGAGACCTGCTTGTCTTCTCTCTTTTAAAGCTCTCTCTACACTTCTCATAAATGGGACTTTTACTCTATAGCACAAGGACAAGTACAGCAGTGACAGCAAAGCTAAGGGACAATTCTGAAACAGTGTTTGTTTACAGTTGTGTATGCCACTGCAAAGATTTCCAGACAAATTCTGGTATTTAAAAAGTTTGCGCCAGGTCCACAAAAGCATTTAGATATTTCACTCCCATTAAAATCCTGGAGGAAATCCACAGGAGGTCAGCGCTTTTTCCCAATCAGTGCATCAGAGCAGCAGTCCTCGCAGTGAGATTGGTAATGAACAGTGAAGCCAACTGCCACAACATCCAGATGTTTTTGGGAGAGGATGACAAATTTTAAGTCCAGTTGATTTGGTAATCCCTATTTTTATGTCTGAAACAGTAGTCCCAGCTTCTTAAAAATGCCATTTTATTAATCTCTTTTCTAGATTGCTCAGTACATGATCTGACAGCCATTGAACATGAAGAGAAAAACGGAAGTCAAGACTCTTCAACTGTGCTGCTGCCTGCAGTATTTTAATTTTATATATAAAATCAGGCATCATAAACTGGAATAATCTTTCATACACCTCTACTGACCTTAATGAATCAGTCAAGGGTTAAACTTGACATTTTGGGTTCAGTCAGGAATTTTTAGTGGTTCCTAATAAAGATTTTACTCTGCTCTTTCCCAGTCCCAGGAAAAGCAGTGATATTTCAGGATGTTTATTTGAAGGCATGTTGAATTCATATTCCTGTAGCTAATTCACAGATTGTATAGCTAATTTTTTTAACTGCTCATGGAATGGAAATCAACCTGTCTGTTGCTCCCAGTACATTTTGCAGTGCTTTGATTTCTGGACTTTTGCCAAAGTGGAGTATTGTTTGGGTCCTTTGTCTTGCCATTAATGTTCTTACTGTTACGGTTTTGTCTGTTGGGTCAATGAGATTAGATTTCATTAGCACAGCAAACTGAAAAAAAAAAATACAAGTTATTAGATAATCATTAAAGCACATCTGTTGCCTTTTTCAGAGTGCCAAAGTCTGAATTCCATTGAACTAGTGACATGGCACTTGACCAGCGCTTAGTTCAACTATGGTCAATGAGCTGCAAAAGGATTAAAATATTAGCAGCTAGTTGATTCAACCTAATCCCTGGCAGTTTTGTTTAGATTGCAAAGAAAGGTGCCTAGAGCAAAAGAGAATGAAACAATTGCAGTAAGAAAATGCTAACACTTTTGGGCCATTCCCCAAATTGTGCTATACTACTGCTCCACTTTGGTGTTACGCCAAGACATCAGTTCCTCATGTACTCTAAATACACTTTCATGTGCTTCCACCCTGACTCTGTTCAAAAGTCCCTGAGAACTCCTCAGCCTGAAAGTCTGGTTGTTAGAGACTGGAAACAGGTATTCACTCCATCATCCATGCACCCAAAGTGAACAGCAATGCACTACGAATGAATGTCATGTCTCAAATGTCAGCTGCTTTTCTCTTTTCAGAAAGTCTTCTGAAACATCCTGTGGCCAATATTTTGAATCACAGACCTTTTTTTATGTCTCTTTTTTGTTTATTTTTTAAAGAAAACGTGTGTATGTTATGCATGTATCTCTGCAAAGTACTAGAAATAATGTTTTTACAGAAAAAATCTAGGATTTCCAAAGAAGCCTTCACTGAAGGAAGCACCCAGTTCCCATCAGATGTCACTTGTGATTTAAACTTAAAGTCTTATCATAGAAGCACTGGACATGTGTAATCAGGCAGCTGTCTATGACTAATTCTACAGAATTATTTAAAAATTTACAGAGGAAGAAAAGGAAAAACCTTTGATCATAACAAATTATTACATATTAGGCCACACACATTTAGGGCCATTTACTCTTCTTAAGTAACAGTCTGGATTACTGAAATCACTGTTGCTTTGGTGTGACTGTCGTCAGCTAATTTAAGACTTGAGATATTTTGTGATTTAGTATAGGATTTCTAATCCGCTTATTAAAGATTCAAGCTAATCAAGTTGTACACTAGGGTGAAAAGGAAATTCTCAGATGGTTTTCTGCCATCCCTGACCACAGCAAAAATCCCCAGTCATACCATCTAACCAATGCAAACATTCATAGGTGCTAAGGACCCAATCCATAATCTGCTAAAGACACTCAGCATTTTCTTGAGCCGCTGAATGTATATGTGTAAAAGGAAGCTGAGAGTACTGCTGGAACTGCATTTCACTGGGTGGCTGGGTTTGTCAGGTAAATGTCGCCTTTCTCGAGAAGGCTTTTTCCATGTTGAAACTTAAAACTTCCTCTTCTAGCAATGTAGGTGCGTGAGAAGCAAGATGGATTTCTGCTTCCTTCATATTAGCTGGTATTCTTCAAAGTGCATTTTTTAATCATCTAAGACACAGCCGCAAAACCAAAGCAGACTGATGTTCTTTGTAAGCTTCAGTACCTGTATTGGTTAAACTACAACTCTATGGCATTTGGAATTTTTTTGCTAGCTATTAATTGCTACATTTCAAGCAAATTTGGAGAAATGGAAATTCTATTGCACTGGGTTTGATACTGATTTTACAAAATGTAAAGCACATATACCAAGGGGAGAGAGGGGCTAGGAGACATGTCAAGTGCAGCTAAACATGTGGATGTACATTTACAGGTGATCATTTTCTTATTTTTAATCAAATCATTGTCCCAGGTGTCCTTCTCTTCATGACTATTTCCAGGACTATTGTTGCACTCCCATACAACTATTACTGTTCTTGCACTCATTAATCCCAATAAATGGTTGCTCACACAATTTCTCCGTATTGTACTCCTGGAATATGCCCTCTCATGTATTACTCACCTGCGATATCAGTAATAAACAAGATAATTATGATAAGCCATCAAATCTGTGACAGGTGGTGAAAGGCAAAAGGGAGATAAACCCTACAATTAGAAGTTTATAATTGATGAATAGTTATTTCATCAATGATTTTGTTTTTAATAAATGTCTTTTCTTTCTATTACTGACTTATCTGTTGGAATTCCTCTTTTAATGAGCAGGAAATTAGCAATATGACTTTGCTACTTCTTAACAGGGAAAAAAATGGCATGCCTAAGAAAGCACAGTCACTGGGTAACTCATGTTCCTGATAAAGCAATTAAGGAACAACCACCATGTAACTCTGAACTCCTTACCTACATAAAAGGTCATCTTTTTGTTTACTTCTCTTAGAGTAGGTTCTACCTTGTTTCCAGTCTTGCAACATTCAGGGACAAGAAATGTGTCTATTTATATACTCTGCTGCATGTCTATAACAATACGTGCGGCAACAGTACTTAAAAGCTCACATACTTCTGCTGCACATCTTTAAGTGGTTTGTGCTCTTTGGCTACAGTCTTATGCTCAAAAAATAGTCATTGTTTAAATTTGATTGGTATAGTATTTCCAGTTTAACTAATCGGTGGACTTGAAGGTCCACGCATGAGGCTCATGCACGAGGCTTGCATTCCTCTTGTGTTGTGACCTGGGTTTAGAAGTCAGTGTATGTATCTGAAGAATCTGTACTGCTGAATTCAGCTTGTCAGCAGCAGCTACAAATTCATCTGGGGAAAACCTGACTTTTCTGCATTCCAGAACAGAATGAAAGTCAAGAAATTCTGGGTAACTGGCTGCATGGGTTCTTTGGAAAGAAACAGAGCATTTCTCAGCCTTTTGAAAAGAAGAAAGAGATATGCATCATCATACACATGGGATTGGGACAAACATCCTAGGCGCAAGAAGCCTAGTTTTAGCTTTTGTGTGCTCCTAGGAGGGATCAACCCCATGTCTCTGACTTTCATGTAAGGCGCCCTAGCTACCCAGACCAAAAGGAGAAGCTGTGGCATCATTCAGGAAAGAATCCACAGGGTGAGAACTGGTGTCTCCTGCTGTCAAATAATGATTCAGGAACTCATCTAGAATGTGAGAAATTTGGATTCTGGTGCACGCTCCACCAATGACCGGTGTATTTTACATGGTGTGTGGTTAATGCAAAATAGGCAAAAGAAGAGACAGGTTTCAGGACTCTCTTCTTCTGTCTACTTACTAGAGAAAGCAACCATACAAATGCAGTTTCCCTGGCTTCGAAATTCTTGTGGTCTTTTCTGAGGAATAAAACAATGTTATTGGAAAAGAGAAAACATATAGAACAAACTACAGGGGTTAGGGTATCCCTCAAACAGAAAAAACTCTAATCCAGGTCTTCCATTCACTTAGCTATTGCTCTAACACTTCATTTCTGTATGAAAATGTCCCCGCTGCCACAATGAGAATGGTCCTCCCACAGCCTTCGTCACTGATCCTCAGCCTCTTTGCACATGTTTAATATACCAGTGAAATGCAAATCTTCTGTGAGGCTGTTGACCACCTGACCAATCCTTGTTACAGCTATAAAATGGGATTGGGGCCAACGTGTGATGTGATCTGGCACCTGTAGCCAGCAGGACGGTACCCTGTGGAGCATTAGCTTCCCAAAGCAGGTTAGAGAAGTCATAAGTCTGTTTTCACTTGCAATGACAGCCCATTTGTTCTCTTTCTTCCCATGCATCTCTCACCTTTTCCTAGGTCCTGATATATTAAGGTGGCACAACCCCAATTGTTCCTAGTGATTTTGTATTTGCAGATCCTGACATTTATTACAAGAGTCTTTATCGGAACATATTTCTAGATTTGAACAATCCTAACTTTAAACATTTCGCTCAGGTTTGTTTTCCGTTTTTAGAAATAAAAATAAGACTAAGTGGTCTAGAGGTGACAAAGGTATCGTTCATGCCTTGCGTATGGATTTGTGGAAGAAACTCAGTCTTAAAAGCACACAAACAAAAAAATAGTAGACTATGTTTTGTTGATATGTGGCTCATTCCACCTGCATTATTAACTGGGCACATTTTGTCATATAAGTAAATTATAATTGTTAATCAAACAGTTCTACATTTTAAAATTCAGCCACACAGTCCTCCTTGTTCCCCAAAGCCTAGAACTACTTGTAACATTCAGGTCACCTAAGTTTTCCTAAGAAACTTCCAGTTCCTGTGACTCATAACACCACCTTCTGGACAATTATGACCTAAATGTGACTAAAATACTCTTAATCTGTGCATTAGCCTGTGTACACTGATAGTATACTCATACACGTACCTGCTGTGGTCACAATCTAACATCAGTCCCTTCAGTGACGTTACGATCAAGTATTTCTTAATGTCAGTGAAATAATACATATTAAGGTCTAGAACAAATTCCTCTGTTGTGTTTTAGGCCTGGGGAATATTTTCATCACAAAGACTGGAAATAATAAAATAATGACTCATTTCTGATATTTTAGAAGAACAGTGGCCTGATGTTCTTTCAGCTAAACTCTGCGTCCTAGTGTGTGATTTTATTCCCATCAGCAAAGAGCATAGCATCTACTTATTTCACTCATTAGGGAAATACTTAGGAGAAAAATATGGCTTATTTTAGCCATTTGGGAAATACCATCATGTTTCTAATCAAATAATAAATAAAAAAGTAAAGACAACTGTGTTACAATGGTGTAATTGAATTTAGTTACTCTAGCAGACGTTATAGTATTTTGATGTGGCTGAATGGTGTAAGGCACATTCAGCAGACATCAGAGAGCCGAGAGGAAGAACAGCTTAAGGTGTGAATAATTTTTAACAAAAATGTTATATACCAACATTGCACCACCTAAGAAGTTGGGCCTACTTTTAAAGGTACACAAGTACATTTTTATGCATTTTTATTGCATCAGTTACTGCATCCTTCAGATGGTACAATAACACCTTTCCCAGAAATCCAGATTGAACCAGCCAATTTGCTCTTTACCCTTCTGCAACAGTTCCATGTACTTGGGAAACCCTTTTTGGAATAAAGATCAGTAGCTAGTGAGCGCTACCACAGCTCTACATATTCTTCACTTCTTCTGCATTACATGTTTTATACACCCTGAGATCACATGCTGACTCATGGGGATTGGTATGAAGCTGATTAGGAGTACAGCCTGTGCACTTCCTCCAGCAAATAGCTAGATTTTAATCAATCAGGTAAGATATTATGTAGAAAGGGACATTATGGAGACTTGCAGTCTTCTTTCCTTCACTTGAACAGTTGTTATTGTGATAATCTGGGTAGTCTTACCAAGAGTGATGAAGTACCAGTTCAGGTGCTAGTAGACTTCAACACACTTTGTCGAATGCAGAAAGCTTTATTCTTAGTGTACGAAGTATTAGTGCTTGTGAGGCTCAAGAGTTTTTTCACAGAGTAGGTGTCAAAGCACTAGTGTTCAATGACTTACAGAGGCCTGTAATTGCAACCTGTTGCTTTTTACTTGCTACATGAAGTATCAAAGAATTATGCTCTGAAAAAAGCCTGCTGTGGGGAAATATATGCGTCATATTTCCTAAGTTATATTGAACTGCTTTTTTTCCCAATCCTGTACAATAAAAAAAAATCAGAAGCGTACTTTTGGTTTTTTATGTAGAATAGCAATGAAGAAAATAAATATTTTGACCTTAGTTTTCAGAAAGAAATCATAATTTTAGAAACTTCTGTTTTCAGGTGCCTAAATTTAGGAAAACATGGACATGACTTTGACAGATGTTGAATGTATGTGCTGCCAGGCTCTTCAGTAGTAAAGAATTAGTCAAATAAAAATGATAGACTGCTATTTTAAAGCACGTGCAGTTATAAACAAAGAAAAGATATTTGTTTCAATCTTATTATAAAACCAATGTTTATATATTGAAGACCTGAAACTGAATGGGAGTAAGGTTACTTAAGGTCTGGCCAGAAGTTACCCATATTTTTTCCTGATGTAAAAGACTTTCTTCTTTCCTCTTGGTAACATTCAGTATATTGTAGGCTTAACATTTACGGCAAAGAGTTAAGTTTACTGCTTAGGATGAATAACATACTTCAGATAAAGGCATGCAATTCTTTTAATTCTAGTACCTTTGGATGAAGACCAGGAATTAATTATGTTAACCCTAAGGCTAATTTTGACAATTTCCAAGAAATCTTAATCATAACTTTGGAAAATTCCATAAAATACATCCTTCTCATAATTCTTTTATTGTCAGTAAATACAGCTGGTAAATCTCAAGATATCTGAAAGGTTTTATTTACAGGTATTTGAAAGTCATTTTTAATAAAAAACCTGTGGAATTCTTTTCTTATCTCAAAGGCAATCAAGAGGGACAAATTAATGGAGTAACTTCAGAGTTTTTATTACTCACTGTGAGATACTGTACCAGACAGTCCATGGCTCCTAAAATAATCATCAAGCTTTTATTATATTATTACTACTACCTGCACTGGTAAACAGATCACATGATTTAAGAAAAAACTCATGGAGTAAGACAGAAAATGCTGGATAATGTTAGAAGTATGTGTACCCCAGGTTGAAGTCTTGTTCCATTTAGGTCAAAGACAAAAGATCCTGCTGATTTCAGTAGTCTTAGTCAGGCCTGAGAAACATTTTGCCAAAGTTAAATATTGCATGATAAAGCTTCAGGTTTGTTTTTAGTCATACTGTGGTATCAGTAATTAGAGCAAGGCACTGATAAGTTCTTGTTGTGATACTCTCAACTCCATTCCAAACAGCGCATGCTTGCCTGGGCAGACTGCATAACTTCAGAAAGTCTGCTCTCAGAAAACACACCTTGTTTCTTCAACATGATCTTCGACAGAGGTGACACCGTCTTACTGCTGCACAGCTGTCCTGAGCTGCAGTGTCAGCTTTACAGCATTTCAGCAGCCAGATACTGGGATAAGTACCAATCACCTTCTGTCTCAGTAATTCAAATATGGAGACTAGTGCTTTATGTTAAATAAGGCAACACAATGAGGAGTTAGACATGAATATATTAATTTAAACTTAATGTAGCTATTGTTGGTTACTTGGTGGAAACAAATGTTTTTTAGAACTTTCTGTTAGAATTTCTAACAGCAGCAGTTATGATCTTGTCAAAGAAACCAACCCAGAGGAGGGTAAAAGCACCACCTCAAGTTCCAAATAGGTTTACTCTAACATCTAGACTTTTGAGTATGTATGAAAAATTGATTTTCTCTTATCAAAGCATTTTACCTACCACAAGATGGCACTGTTTTTTATTTCTTTATTTTGTTAGCACTGTCCACAGTCCTCTTGTGTTTCATCAAGTTCTCTAAAGAGAAAATGATCAGATCTCAACAACATTTAGCACACGTTTATTTCATATACCTATTTATTTTGACCATCTGCTCGCTTTATACTGAATTTGGAAAATGCTGTGTTGTGGCTTGTGGTGTTTATTGATTGTAGACATTATTTTCCTCTCAGGATGTAAAATGTTTCACTGCCCACCACCTCACTTTTGAATTTTCAGACTCAGACCAGCTCAGGCTTACCTTGGATCCACTAAATAAACAAAAATGGTTCAGATGTGAGACTAACCCAGATATTCTCCTAAATTCAGGAGCCTTGGCAAAGATTTGGGTGGACAGGGTTTGAGTTTTGAGTTCACAGAGCAATCAGGTGGCACAAAAATTTCTGACAGCATTTCATACACTTCTACTATAATAATACCTCTTTTATTGTATATTGGGCTATAGCTTACATTACACAAATCTATAAATATATCATTGTTGAGTAGATACTACTAACGCTTCCCATAATAAACTTGTACTGCTTGCAAGGACAGGGGGATTTACAGATATCCATATTTATGTAAACAAAGACATTTCCATTATCTGAAATGGGAGATGGTGAAAACTGATTTTTATCTTAAGATGTATTGAAAATGTTGCCAGTTTCTCTATTTATCTGTGTTCATCAAGGTGCTGTTATGCACAGGATACTCACAGATAAGGGTGTTATACAAGAACACAATTTCTGCAGAATTCAGACCCTAAGGAAGTTTATCAAAGTAATTGTTTTTGGAGTGAAAAAGTTGGTTTTGTGTTTCAGTTGAAAATCTGAACTAGTGAGTTGCTGTAAGCAATGAAGACCCCTCCTTCTATAGTATCCCCAGAAAGTATCCAGTGTTTGCTTTCTCTCTTGTGAAAGAACATCTGTTGTGAGTGGTATGAACTATCTTCTGGGTCTGACCCACCTCTAGTTACTCTTTTAATAACCCAAGTCAGTATGCACAGTAAGTAGGACATGCATGGGTCTCCTTTCCACATAATGGATAGGCAGCAGTAACCTTGCATCTGCTCTTGTGTTAGTCTGTCACTCACAATCAGGGGTTACTTGATGCCTAAAATAATTCCTCCCCTGACAACTAATTCATCTGGGAAGAAAAAAGACTCCATCCAGATGGTGGGAATCTCACAGGCTTCTATTTTTTTAAATAGCAGTGTCTCTCTTTTTTAATAGACACTCTATAAGTTATATAACATTCTTGGAGCTATCCTGTGCTATTATCAGCCTTTAAATATGTATTAGGCATTCAAAAAATAAGTCCTTCCTTGACCTGGGAGACTACATCTCTAAAAATGTGGGCTGCTAAAGCCCTTTACAGAAGTGAGTTCTAATACCAAATACCATATTTTTCTCTAGGTGTAAAATTAAGGACAGAGAAGGATGGTATGGTGGGGAAGGGAATGGGACAAACATTTTTAACTCTGTGCAGTGTTGATTGCTGAGGTTATTGGCAAGTGTCACCATCTGCGGGCAGCTTGGTAGCCCATACACTAAGAATTAGTGATTTTAGTCCAGCATTTAGCAGGTGTCTCAGTGATAAAGCCTACCCCTCGTGGAAATGCAAAATGATTTGTGATTTGTAACTGAGGAAGTGAAGACATAATATTTGTCAAAGGAGGCCTAATTTCCCTAAAGAACGAGGCTTCAAAAATCAGTCTTTAAGAAACATCTGCTATGTCTGTCGAGAAAGCTTACACAGTCTCACCCTGCAAGGCAGGGGGGGTGCCAGTGTAATTGATTTTCTATTGTTCTGTTGTAAAAGTAGAGGACATCAGCCAGCATGACAGTTGTAATACTATTTTTCGTAAACTGAGGTTTCTGTTCTGGTGTGGGTCAGACTGTCATAAGAAACTCAGCTCTTCTGACCTTTGAAAAGTGAATTTCTTCATCATGTGTTTGGAGAGAAGAGCTTCGAAAAAGGTTCAGGAAGGCTCAGCAAATGCAAACGTAAAGGTATCTACATTTGCCACTGAAAAGCAGTATTCAGGGACAAATTTGTATCAGCTGAATATCTGACACTGAAGATACTGGCATTATCTATCAGCACACTGCCTTTCATGAGAACAAGCAGTGTACCAGCAGTGATGACACAACACTTATCTGCGTTAGTAGGAATATGAAATACCTTGCTTTTGCCAATATAATCTATGGAAGTTAGCACTGTGCGAGACTTGGATTTTTATTTTCCGCACAGTGCAACATTTTGCTGAAACACACTCTGGAAAGATCGAAATGGGTTCTCAAAAATGGAGTTTCAGTGGCATACTCACACACCTCTGGCAGGTTCCTTGTCCAGGCCTCCCTGTTGGGCTCTGGGACTAACTCTGCCCAGGCCCATGGCATGTCCCAGGCCTCCAGGGCATGTCCCAGACTCCAGGACCGATGGCCACCCTGACACACATGTCCAGGAGCACAGGTGGCTTTTGGCCTTGCTGTGATCTCCAGCGTGAACACCAGGCGCTTCTGAGCTGTTGCTGTACTGGAAAAACTCCAGACCTGACGCCATCTTGCCACCAGGTATCCCTTAAAGCTGCCTTAGGAGCAACTGAGCGCAGTGACAGACTAACAAAAATAAAAAAATGTCACACGGTAAAATTACATACTAGGCTAATGATGCCATCTTTATCTCTTCACTGAGTTGCACAGCTCCTGTTCAGTGGGTGACAACCTGAGGGGCTGTGGGCCGTGCTTTGAGAGCACAGCTCCGTTTGCTGCCCGCCCCTCAGTGATAATGGCTGCCGCCGGAGTTACCTTTGCCATTTAGAATCATGGAATCATAGAACCGTTTAGGTTGGGAAAGACGCTTAGTGTAAAAACACGTTGCATTGGGTGTCTCTGGCGAGGTGCTGGCAGCGGGGATTGCAGGGCACCTCTGTGAGGAGAGGGCAGGGCTGCCCCATGCAGGGCATGGACGGTTCCAGCCGGTTCCAAGGGCCCTGCTGCCAGACGCAGTCAAGCCCCTCAAGCCAGGCTGGTGGTACCTCAGGGAAAGAATATTTATAAAGGGCAAAAGACGCTGGACAAGCAAAGGAGGAGGGGAAAAAAGCAAGAACCAGCCCTGTGAGCAGCCGGCTCAGAGAAGGAGGAGGAGGAGGAGGAAGAGGTGCTCCAGGCGCCGGAGCAGGGATTCCCCTGCAGCCCACAGAGAGACCACGGTGGAGCCAGGGAAAGGTGTGAGGAGAAAGGAGCTGTTACAGACCGACCGCAGCCCCCTGTGCCCCAGCAGAGGCATCAGAGGTGAAGGAATGGAGCTGAGGCTGGGAAAAGGTAAGCTATTTCCCTGTCTTTATCTCAGTCTGTGAGCTTTTTCACCCCATTTTCTCCCCCAGCATCTGTCCCTGAGGAGGTGGAGTGTGAGAGTGGCTGGGTGGGCGGGTGCCTGCTGGCCAGGGTCAGCCCACCACATGTGTACTCATAATAGAGCCTCTTGCTCTGGAGAACTTCCCTGAAAACAAAGATGAGGTGGACAAAAGGGAAAGGCGTTTAATTTTAGAAATTATTTAGAAGCTGAGGCCCAGAATCACTGCGGGTTTTGTGGAGTTACACAAGGCATCTGCCAAGGGAGACCCAGCTCAGTGCTCTGGTGTTCGAGGATGGCACTTCAGGCCCCTGACCACTTTTCTTCCCGTATCAGGACTGAAGAATTTAATGAAAAGTGCTGTTTTCCTGTATTTTGGCCAGCTAGCTGGCACTTTATACTCCAAGCTGTCTCAAGCAACATGCATTGAGTTTAGCCTGAAAACACGCTGTGGTATTTCCATCTGTCAGTAACAGATTAAAAAAAGATTTTGTGGATTCTTTATAAACAGCCCTAAACCTTCACCTACGCTATTAATATCTAAACTGAAGAAACTCTAGTGATTGATGGCTGGACTCCTATGCCAAATTCTTGCCAATAGACTGACAAAACAAATTCAGTGAGACTTGCGCACCACGGAAGGGATCAAGAGCAACACTGAATTCCCAGTCTTCATTGTCTGTTCTTAAACCCCACTTAAATCCCACTCCAAAATAATAGTTTGAAAACTGTTTTCTACTGACTCATGACCTTTGGGAATTTTGCAAGAAGGCTACTAAGTCTGTATTAAACATTAATTTACTCATTTTTACAGCTTGCTTTTTTGCTTCATACATTGTTCTTAGGTTTTTTTGGCCAACAGGCATAGGAATAGCAAGTAACATTTATTTACGATTACCAGGCATCTGTTTATTGATGATCAAGGGGACTAAGGAAGGAAGCAAGAGAATGGTAAGAGGGTGGTTTCCTAATAAGAAAGAAGAAATTCTTATTCCAGGGGTTTTTTTTGTGGGTTTGTTTTGTTTTGCTTTGTTTTTTTTTTCTCAAAATATCACGATGAATGACAAAAAGATGCTGCACAGAAGTCATGAGCAAATGCATTTATCTCTGATGAACAGGCCTTATAAATAAAGTAGGGTTACTTGGGCAGACACAAAATAGAAAGCAAAATTCCATACCAGCATAGGAAAGGTGAATATCTTAAATAGCGTGACATTCCCTGTAGACAGAAATGATGCTGTCACATGCTTGGCAATACTGAACTGAACAATTGTATGGTGTACCTTCTATGATAATGAACATTTTGAAACTGGAAATTAAAGATTATTTTAATTAATTGACCTTCTGTGTTGATACCATTACCCATCTAGGATCTCTGAAAGTTAATTTAAATGAAGCACCTGAACACAAGAACCTTTGAAATATGGGCAAAGCTAGGAGTAAAGTCAGTTCACACATTTCTAAAACAGCACAGCTGTTCTTATTTTATTAGTTAGGAAGTGTAATTTACCAACTTAAATAAAAATATTTATGACTAAGTGGGCTGAACAAATAAAATTACAAAACTCATATCCTTCACTTTGAAACTGTTCAGTCCAAGTAGATTTCCCACAAATCAAATGAGGAAACTGAAATCAGGATCAGAGGAGAGTAAGTTTCCTTCTATGTTTTCCAATTTTCTTTCAGCATTTTTAGGGATTTGTTTAGAAGGCAATGCTGAGAACTCTGTAAAGGTGCATTCTGTTTTTCACAAATTTTTCCACTTTAAAGTAAGAACTTTCCCCCTCTTTCTCATATTGCACCATTTTCCAGCAAGGAAAAATAGAGGGAAAGAAAAGGAGAAATAAGAGAAATAGGATCTTAAAAATAATTTTTAAAGAAATAATAAAAAATATTATCAATGATAATACATAACTTTGAAAATAAAAACTAAGTTTAAAATTGTTTAGCTTGGAACCTTGTTTCAAAATGTATTTTATCTTATTTTAAGATTTGTAGGTGGATTTTCCAGGAGAAATCTCATTTTTCCTCTGCTTCTAATGTGAGAAAACTTTGACTTTGCAAATCTGGTGTGTTTTGGGTTGTGAAATTTTGTAAGAAATGCATGTTTGTTCCTCAACAAATCCCATTTCATGTGGATGTTCCTTCCTGCCCTAATCACTGTGGCAAAAAGTTTCATCTTTTTCCCAATAATATACTTGAATGAATGACGATTGTCCTTGGTAACTTATCATTATATTTTTACCATCCCCTCTGCTCTGAGTTCTAGGCATGAGTAATCACATTGATGTGAATGTGAATATAGATGGGAGAACTCAAGCCTAATCTCTCTGGGCCTGGTTTCAGAGCCTCAGTGGTCCTAGAAAAAAAGTGCCTGACTGACATTTTGAAATCACTAACAGTGAATCAATAACTTAATGCTTGAAGGTTTTTTAAGCGCTTACAATTGATGAAATTCCTATACCAGATGCTTGATCCTAGGGATGCCCTACACCACATCACAAAACAATCTCGAACTGTTCCAGCATGGGAGGGGAAGGAAAGGGAAGGATACAGAATTCTTGGGATTGTCCTGGACTTTGATAAAAATAAGATAAATGTGCCCTGATCTTTTTGAATCTCCATAGTCAGGCCCTCTAATCAGTGACCAGCAGCGTGATATTTTGTCAGCTTCTCTGGCAACAGTGAATTAATTCTGGTGACCTTTTAAACAAAAGCTAAAACATTGAACTGGTTGCTGGGTGAACTTCTTTAAACAGAGCTTGTTGCACTATTAAACTTTTTCATTTATGTCTATTTGGTTAGTCTGGTACAACAACTAGTTGATTCTAACTTCAGAAACTCCTCGAAGTCTGGGAATGCAAGGAAGTTTGTCTTCCCCTCCCAATCCATGAATAAAGTCAGACTATGAGAGATAGTACATAGTAAATCTCAAATTCTGATCTGTGGTGATCAAAAGCCAATCAACTTAGTTTAATACATACGGATAGTATATTTCATTATCTAAGAAATCTGTCAACGCTCTGTCTTGGTAAAACCATGTTTTGTTCTTATATCTATTTAGGGTAGAATTATTTTGGTAAAATATTGGTTTGCGTGTTTAGTTTAGTTTCGTTTCAAATTCTCATCTAAATGCAGCTTGATAGATCTGAGTAATGCATGCGTAATACACACTACGCAATGCAAACTCTGAAATAAATATGAAGAGACATAGGGAAACTTTCTGGTAAACAAGGAGAAGGAGGCTTTGTCACTTATTGAAGAAATAGCCTTCTTTTACTGGGAAAACAAAGAAGAACACTCACCAACCAAGATCAGAGCCGATCACATAAATCAACATATCTTGCTTGTTAATTTAAACCTGATTAAAATAAACTATTTTTATCAGTCCCCCCTCTTCACCCTATTTGAGTGTACTATCAATTAGGACACCCTGGCTGCTTCTAAAGGGTATTTGTAAACATGTTGTGTTATTTTAACTGTATTCTTGTTTCTGCAAGACTTTTGAAGATTTCTAATATTTCTTTGAAATTCAAAAATGATATTTCATTACAATATCTGTTTCCAGAAGTGCTTTACTTTCCTACTGATACAAATGATGGGTTGATTTATCTTTGCACTTTTTGTAAATATCTTCTAAACTGTAACTAGAGATGAGGAACTGATAAGGGACAGGTAAGGTCAGTGCGTCAGATTCTTTCATGTAAGAGTTTTCCAGGCAGGATCAAAATAGCTGTTATGGCTTGATTTATTTTTTATTTTGGTAGTAGCCCTGTAAGTGAGCCTTTGTGTTAGGACGCCTGTATGGAACTGCCCCTGCATACCATTTGTCGCATCAAAGACCTTCTGTTTACAGCTATCTCATGGCACCTTGTGGCTGCAAGGTTTGCAGTTCTCACATTTGCTGAATGTCAATGAACTATAAAATAATTAGCTAAGAATCAGGCCATTTAACCTGAATCAATTTATGACACTGTCTTTTCTCAGCGCTTGCTCCATCACCTATGTCAGCACTATGCAGGCAGTCCCATTTGTACCACCTTAAGATGGAATTGATCATACATTAGTTAGCAGTTATTCACACATTGCCCTGTGGAATAATTTCACAAAGAGCTGTATAACTGAGAAGATGAAAAGGAGTTGGATTTCACTGCTGGTTTAATATATGCAGCTGTTTCACCCTGACATCCCTTTGCTAAATGTTCAGGAAACTCCATGGCCTAACACATCATTAAAAAACAAAAAAGAAATCCCTATTCTCCTGAGCATCTCAGCTCCAGATAAGAGTGATAGCCTAAAATATATCATCTGTTTTAAGTCACATATAGCTGCCACTTACTTAAAAAGAAAACTTCCATAAAGCACTTCCAAAGGATATGAACTCTAAGGAAATTAAACTGGATATTTAGAATAATAATAACAACATGGTGACTTTGGCTAGACTAACAGAGTCTGAATCTATAAGTTCAGCTGGTCAGCAGTAAAGACATGCTTGCAAAGTCTGTACTGGATCATCAAAGCATGGACTTTGGTGTCCTCTGGGTAAGGATGGATTCTGCTCACCCTTCAAAACTGCTGCTGCATACTGCAAAGGCTAGGTCCAGCACTACATTGCTGTCTCTTGGGTTAAGAATTATTAAAAACTATGCTTACTTAGAGCTTAGAGATTTTGAAGAATGGACTGTGCTAAAAGAGAAAAAAAAGAAAAAAAAATGAGCAGACAGGAGGAGAAACAATATAAACTTAGAGAAGCCCTGTAATAAATGGGCATGCCTCTCTGCAAGTATTAACTAGGGGTGCTAACTGAGTCTTTGGACAGTTTTTCCAAGGAGGAAGAGGACTTTGTTGGCTGAGTGTCTTTGTTCAAGAATATGCAGGATGTTTAGCAAGTCCCTGCAAAACTGGGGAGATGAAACACTGCTTAATGATGTTAAAAGTATCATCAGCTTGAACTGACGTTGCTGTGCAAATGCAAAGTAGTTGTTTTTCCTCTGCCTTCTTCATTTTGTCCAGGAAATTCTCACCACTCAAAAAAATAAGCCACCTCATGGCCTCTGCCTTAGAATTAGTAGTGCTGACATTGCATTATTACTGGTAAAGTGTTAGACTCATAATCCTGAAAGCACTGATCATAGCATAACATTCCCTTGTTATTCAGAGTATAAAAATGGCTTGGCAGTTTTTATTCAGGTAAAGCTTTTAACTTATATGTCAGAGAGGGAACAGGGGAGCTTGCCTTTTTAGTAAGTATAAGTCCACCAGACGTGAATAAGTTCATTCCAGATGTGGGCCTGAAGGCCAAACCATCCTTTATGTGCACAGATATATGTTTAAGTGGGAAGTTTGACTCTGTGCTTTAATCATGACTGCAATGCTGACCCAATCATGACCCAGTTGCATACATGAATGAGCTGGTGCTGCTACTCAGCCATTAATTCTGGCTAAGACAGAATAAGAATAAGAATAAGGAGACTTAGCCATCCTTTTTGATTGGTTAAGACTCCACTGTAAGTACTAAGTTGTTTCTAATTTTCCTAAAAGATGTTATCTTCTTTCTTCTAGTGGCTAACTAGCATTTAAGCACTTCAGAGAATTAAAGCATATTATAACCTAATGAAGGAGGATACTCTGATAGAAGATATTTGCAGTGGTCATAAAAATTGCCCACATGATGGAAATAAATAAAAACAGCTTGTGACCTCTTTGTAATTTTATAAAGGGCATCTTAAGGTGTAAAGTCTCCATGGTTAGTGCAACGGTATTTTATATTTGCCAGTGTTACTTTATGTCTAATCAAATGTAGTTGACAATAACACTCTATTGAATTTCTTCATATTAGGAGTCAGTGCTTCACAGCAATGCAGAAAAAATTGTTAGAGAGCGTATGGAAATCAAGTTCTGCTCCCTCTGCCTTGCAAATGTCTTTTAATCTCATGCTGCTCTAAAATGTTCAGTGTTGTGTCTTTCAGTGTGTATTACTCTAAGTGGGAAGAGATTCTTATGGGTGGGCTCTGAACTAGTCAGCTCTCAAGCAGTGACACAATTGTCTTCACTTATGGGTGAGAACACTGCCTCATTGCCGAACGTCTCATAAGAGAAACTGATAGAACAGTACCCGTATCATTAATTCCTCCCATCCATCCATCCATCCATGCAGTTTATGGTGACACTAATAATAATAAATGTAAGGATCAAAGAAATTCTGGAGTGAGAATAAGGAAGACTTGGATACAGATTCGCAAAGCAATCTAGGGAGTCTGGCTACTCAATGCCTACTTGTTTTGGTAAGAACTGCATTTCAATTCCTTTATGTTTAGACTGCAAAATATCATTTGGAAGTTTCATTCTGTGAAAAATGAGGGATAAGGTTTCTCAAGTGACTGTTGAAGAGGCAATAACCGAATGCCTCAAACCTTCAGACCTCTAGTCAATCAAGATGCGTTTTCAAGACAGCAGAAGGCTCTAGCCTGTCCTGATGGTTTTATTATAGGATTTTCACACTAGTGGTTCACACTTGAATTCTTGCCCTATTCTGCTTAAAAGAGATGTTTCTCTAGATCTGATGCTGCATCTTCAGGCCTTTTTAAATACGTGCCTGTTAAACATAACCCTGCTAAGTTATACTTATTTCAGTACCTGCTGGAAGGGTGGATGAGAGAATCTGCACTCTCGAGTTTCTGAAGCCAGGCCCTCGTCCTATTTCTTGTAGACCTTGTGGCTGGTGGAGGTCGTAGAAAGAATTTGAAAGAGGAGAAGAAAGCAATCAGGATAAATCTGAGTTATAAAGTAGCGTAAAGCAATATTTAAATTAGCCAGTTAATCAAAGAAAGTCAAGAAGTAAAAAGTGATGCTTCTAGTAATAGCAACAAAGAAATCATCTGCCTTTGGCTTCCTCCTGGAATCAAATTGGCCTGGACAGAGCCCAATTCTTGTCCTGGTGTAGATCAGGAGGAATTCTGCTAGAACTGGGCCAAAGGAGAACTAGAGCAAGCAAGGTCAGAATCATCACTGGTTTCCCAGTGCCAACCCTTGTGTTATAGATCAGGTTGACAAGCTGTCATGTGTAAGTCTTTCCTGTAAGCAGAAGTTGGCCAGTTTCTGAGCTGGCTCTGAAGGGTATAAGGTTATAATAGTTAACATACCCTTGAATGGCAGAGCGCCATGGGTCATTGGTAAAATGGAAGGCTTAGCAATGGATCAAATTGTATCTGCCAAGTATATTTATCTTTCTGCTTGCTAAGTGTTAAAGAGTCCTGGTGACACTGATAAGGGAACTGTTACTTATATTTGCAAAGCCTAAATACATCAGGTCATGACCCCGATTGGATAAGTGGTAGCTAAACCCTTATGGCTTTCTAACAATAGAAAAAATTACAGCACTGGTAATTGGGCACCAGCTATGGAGGAAAATGTGAATGGCCATAAGTACAAAGGCGGATTATGACTTTCTGACTCCTTGGCATGCTTTAGTGAGTATATGGACCATGCCACTTTAGTCTGATCTTCACAAAGGAATTGTCTTTGAACAAGCCGAGACTGACAGCTTTTTTCTGACTCTGTGTGAGGTTAAAGTCTGGGACCCGGCACTCATGTCACTGGTGCATGACAAAAAGTAGAGAAGTAACACTTTAGAAACACAGTAGGCCTTCTGCTGCTTCTTTTGTTGCCTGGACAGTCCAGTGTTCTTTCGTATCACAAAAATACAATAAAGGTGCTAGCCATCGATTTGGTCAAGGATGAAGCTGGCATAACAGACCTGCAATGGTGCAGAACTAATCTGCAGCCAGGCCTTTCCTGTGTGATAAGCCCACACCCAAGTAACCTAATCTGCAATGGGAAATCACACACACAAAAAAAGTGCCTAGCATTTAGTGATGGCCTGAATTTTTTCACAGTCATTTGAAGGTTTCCATTGGGGTCCTCTAGTCATTTGATGTGGCAATTAGCAAGAGGACTTTTGTACTCTACGGAGATGAAACAGCCTTCTTCAATAATTATTTTATGCCTTGAACAGAAACAAAAAAAGCCCAGAGAGCAGATAACATTGTTACATCAAACAGCAAATGGGTTGCTTGTAACTATTTATTTTCTTTTATTAAGGCAAAGTGTTACTTTTCCCATGAGAAAAATCCTGAAAATTATAAGACAAAATTTCCCCATATTGTTTCTAGACTCCTCACATTTTTATTTAGGTTCATAACCCAGTCTATTTGCTTTGATCCGATAGCATTTTTTAATTTTCCTTTTCTTTTAAATCTCCGTATGAAATATTAGCAGTCTGAAGGGGAAAAGTGTCAACACCATCTACAAGCCCTTGTTTTTTGCTGTCAGAGCCAAATAAACTGAAAGATCAAGTCCCATACTTCCTTAGTATGCTCAAGAGCTCACTTCCTTTCCATCAATAATTTTATGTAAGGTACTTCTGAGTAGGAATAGTTTGATTCCTCTGTAATCAGCATTATCTGTGCTGGAAAAGCTACGTATGGAATAGAGTAACAGACTTATTCACACTGGTGGGAAACACCATGACTTCTCATGATTCCTCCAAAGTAAGTGTATTTATCACACAAAGTGACAGTAACACTTAACATACACCATCTCCAAAGTAGTGTGAAAAAGGGATAAAATAGTCATTTAATTTCCAGTGCAAGATCAGTCATATTTTATTATCAGTAAAATCTCCTGGAACTTCCCTCAGTTACAAGTAGGCAGTTGGCAGTTAAACACACGAGGGAACTGAGGCTTGGAAGTAGCTCTCTAAGAATTGCAGTAAATTGATGTCAGAACCTGTCAGTTCCTAATTTCCTGCATTATTTTGTTTTGTTAAGTGAGACCAATCAGTCTTTTAACACTATTAGAGGATTTTACATTTTTTTTTGGTTCATATCCTGCCTTCCTTTGTAGAAGAGCAAAGATTAAAGAGTAGTATATACAAGGAAATATATTTGACAAAAAAATTAATAAAACCAGATATCTAAGTCTGTGTTTTAAAATTTAAACAGGTAACCTTTTATTTTATTATTTAGCTTATTGAGGGATTTGTACATGGAACTGGAGATTCCTTCACTGGCAATCCAGTTTCCTTTGCAGGAAATTGGGCTAGGTACACGTTGACTTGCCTGGGATATAACTAGAGATATTCTACTTCCTTTTGCATTTATTTATCATTCAGTCAGATTAACTGATGAATTTACATGATGCTTTTACATTGTAACATTCTTCTGCGAAGATGTATTGTCTTCTACTTCTCTAATTAATCTGCACTCTAAAGAAAGCGGTTAGGTATAGTTATCCAGACACATATGGTCACTACACATTTTCAACTTTTCACCCACACTATAAAAATCCCGGTCACCTAGAATTCTGTTACCAGCATTAAGTCCTAATGAAAGGAATCATTTTGTAAAGGCAGAATGGGCAGACTGAATTATGTTCTCACTTGTATAATCTGGGTGCAAGGGAGACCAGAATCAGGTTCAAGATGCTCTTTTTTCCAGAAAGACATAGTGAATAACTTTACCAATTTCACTGGCTCTTCTGGTTGGCATTTTGATTAAAAAAAAATTAATGTATCTGTCCACTCCCAAGGAGTTACCTGAACATATGTGCTGCAGATTGTGTTTCATAGCTGCACTCCTTTGACTGAATCATGCAATGTTTTACTTCACTAATTATGAGCTTTTCTATGGATGTTTTACATGAGTACAAATATACCCAACTCAAAGAAAGGTAATGGGTTATTTGTGTTATCTGGAGCTGGATGAATAATTTGCACATCATTATTTTTTCACCAAGTTCTATCTTGCATTTGCGTATTGATTTAATTGCCTGTATAATTTGATGGATAGTCGGTAAGTTGTTTATAAGCTATATCTTTCTAATAGTTGAGATCCATAATTGAAGTTGAATTGCTAGGACCTTTCTGTACCCCAGATAGATGGCCACAAGGCTTAGAAGCATCTTTTTGGTGCAAGAACTCGCATTTAGCAGTTCAGAAATTACAGCCTGAGGCTATTTTCAGTATTTGCTTAAAATTCATATCTATTTCTGCCAATGAACACTCAGAATGATCCAAAGGAACTGAAGGACAGCTGATTTAGATTTCTATCAACAGTCAAATAAATATTTATGGAAATGTGCTACATGATGTCCTCATATTTTGTGCAGTAAAAGGCGATCCAGCTGATATGCACCTGAGTCCCAGCAAGCAGCAACAGACCCAGCAAGACCTATGAAGACCACACAGTGACTAAACATGCAGGAATAGCTTGTTTTTTTCTTACATGACTGACAGACATTAGGAGATGTGCACTAACCATCAAGTATTGACCCAGGGAAACAGTGAAGAACTTCAAATGCTTTTGTACAGAAAAAGCAGAGGAGAGAAGATACTTAAGAACAGCAGAACAAAAATGGTGGGCTATGTCCTTGGACTTGAAAGGAAATCTTGGATAAATCTGGGTAAAGGGATGAGAGTTTGGAGATGGCTGATAAATAACAAGCGAAGGAGGAAAGGACGTTCTGCATACAACTGCCCACCTCTCAGTCATGCACCAGGAAGGTTGGTTTGAGTCCACTTCTCTGTACAGAGCCTTGCTCAGTGCCCCTCTCTTCTTCATCCCACTCCATGAATCTTCTCTTGCCAGGTGGTAGCACCCCAGACCTGTGCTGACTTGTGTCTGTATATTGTAGATGTATCCTATTAGCTCCGGTCACAGGATATTTTGCTTATTTGCTTTTCCTTTCTTTTCTGTTTCAGCTCTGGGAGTGACTGTTCATGCAACTATTTTTATAGGCCTATGGTAGTGAGAAAGCATTGAGGTAGCACTCACTCCAGCTAGAGCACCAGAGAAGCTGTAAGAGGTGCTGGCAGAAATCAGAGCTGGACACAACCTTCATCTCAGTTTGGAGGCATAGGCAGGGCTGAGCAGGGTTTGCAAGAGTGCACAAGAGGCTGAAGGATAGCAGGGTTAAATCTTTGCAGGCTTTCCCTCACCAGTAAATCTCCCACCCTAAGAGCAGCTATTACACGAACCAAGAGCTAATTGTCTAAACAGGGTTTAGCAGCACCTTTCCATACACACAGACACAACACATCCACTTGGGAGTCAGGCAGAGCAATCTGCCAGGAGTTTGCCCATATCAGAGGGACCAGTATCCAATTAGTGAGGGAATATATTTCTCCTCTTCATGCAGTGGCCTCACTCCACAAGTTGGTGTAAAGAGCATCAGGTGTGAAGGCACTACAAACTCATCTGCATTTTGACAATCCCTGATGCTGTTTGGGGTGCCATTCCCTATAAGAAGCAGAAAAAAAAGGAAGTTACTCTGATCATCAGAGCTTTTTCACCTCTGTACTACCAAGGTCTAACTACAACAACACACAACACACAAGCTGTGTGGTTTGTATGAAAGATGCCCCATATTCAAAGCATCCATCATTTTCCTGCTATTTTGAATACAAATGGTACTGAGTGAGAGGCATGCAGTAGGTGAAAACACTTTGTTGGTGCTTTGTGTGACCTACTGTCATGGGGAAGAGGTGCAAATCCCAAATGGGATTGCAGGAAGCAGCTGCAGTACTGCACATTTTTAAAATACAGTTCATATGAGCATGGAGAAAGATAAGGACACAGCGTAAGCGTAGGACTGAAGGCGGAAGAGAACAGCTATTACCTAAAAGAGCTTCAGAGTCATACAGAGGGAGCAAGGACCGCAAGCAAGAAGATGCTGAGCTTGAAATGGTGTGTGCTTCTCCTGAGTTTAAGGAGGAAAAACAGAGATAGAAACAACATATAAAAGGCATTAGAACACAACTTTGGGGCTTGGGAGGATCCGTAGCAAGTCACTATGTCAGCTACGTGCAACATCCATCTATCCTGCTGGAAAATTTTGTGTACTAGTTTACACTAACTGGTACAATCACACATGTTTTTTGTGATTGTCCTAGTTAGCATAAGTGGGGATAGCAGGGCAGCCATGACCACTCACCACATGGTAGTTATCTGAGTATTTATGCAGATATCTCTGGTTTCATAGTTTGTTCTGAGCCCTGCAGTAATTAGGCTATTGCTACACTGGTACAAATGACTTAGACCAGTTAATGTGAAAGCAACAATGATTAGTCTCCATCTGCCAACATGGAAGAAGTAAAAATATTAACTTGCCATGACCCTAAATGACTCCCACTGAAGTAGAAGTTTGTTCCTGAGAGCAGAATGAAGCCACTCATTCAGAAACACAGTGCAGTGTGTGCCTTGCTGGCAGCGTGCTCTGCTGTCTCACTGACTTCAATAGGATTCAGTCTGAGGTATCTATCTTTAAAAATCTTTTTTTAAGGCCCTAGTTACATGGGAAAGTTGCACTGGTTTGGCCTAGGATATGAATTTAATTGATTTAGGTAAATCAGTGCAAACTCTTGTGGGAATATATTAATTTTAGCCTAAAAGAGCAGCTATTAGTTTGTCTTAAATTAGCTTAGCTTTAAATTAAATCAGAAGCAGAATTAATCTACTTACCTAATTATTTAACCAAGCTTTCATAACGTTGATTTAAAAACTGACTGAAGTTAAACCAGTGCACTTTTTCTGTAGAAACGGAACTTTTGACCTTGTTGCTTGAATTGTGCAGTCTTCATTCTTGATTAAATTGATTCTGTAGTCATCTTGTAGAGTGGGTGTGGAGAGAAGCTGATGGTGGTACATGTGTTCCCTTGAGTCCCTTAACAATAAAAGCCAGTTACTTTTGATTGACCTATGAAATAGATGTCTTCTTGTGTACTTCTAAAAACATGTTTGCAGTCTGCTACAGGGATATACATGTACATATGTTCTTTTAACTGCCAGAGATGTAAAAAACATCAGAGTTTAGGAAATGACAGAGTGAGTGGGTGGCAAGAAAGGATCACATAATCCTCCAAGACAGTCTTGGGGCAGAGACTAATTTCAGGATGTGAATAGCAGCTGTGGGTTTTCACTGCTTATGATGCATCAAAATTCTTACAAATTTTCAGACCAGGACAACATGACTGAGAATCTGAAGGGGCTTTAATGCAGGCTCAGGGTAGCAACCTCCTTAATGCCTCCCTGTCCTCCTTCTCCACACTCTGAGCCTTTAAGGAAAGGAATGGCTGAAGAAGTCTCATGCTTCAGCTAATTGCCAAGTACATCACAATTTTTATAGTGATGAAACCGGATAGTTTCCTTTGACCATACTGCAAGCATATCTTTCAAAGGATACTTGATAATATCTCTCTCATCACTCAAGCCAAAAGGATCTGGATTTTAGTACTAAGGGACCCAGTCTTTTCCTGGATGCTGATGTTGGTCAGTACAGAAGCCATAGCACATATGTTATACACATTTAGCCAAGTAAAGGCCCAATACTGAAAGTATTTATGAATTTTGCGAAAAGAAGGGGAGAAACAGACAACCCTCCTGAGTCTAAATGATCCACAAGGTTGTATGTTTAAGACTGACCGCAGTCCAAGCTAGCTGCACACAGAGGAGCACGTGAGGAGGACAGCCAATTTGGCTAGGGATGGCAGTAATGTCACTGATCTTCTCATTGCCTGCCTTGCTGCTTTGTTTGGGCATGTGTGAAATGAAAAAAATCCTAAATCCCATGTCAGACCTGTCTCAACAGCACTTACCACAGTGGATTTCTTTAAGTTTTAGTAAATACATGGAGAGCTACTCCATATGCCAAGGTACATGCCACTGACATCCTTGTAATGCTTACTCAGGCTCTGGTGGTCTGGTGGCCTTCAAAAAATACACCTGCTCCCTCATCTGGGGTGCCACATTGTTGATGTCTTAAAAGTCCAGGTAAGAAACTAAAGGAATAGGAACAGAACCCCAAATACAATGGAAATTCAAACCAAAATAAATTTCCAATTAAGATGCATTCTGGATTGCTCTAGTTCAAGTCTCTAATGCCAATTGTATTAATTGGGAGATTAAGATCCAAGATACTAAATACTGATATGACTCAATTACGCATGGTATAATAGGATGCCATTCAGTTCCTGGGCTATTTTGTTCCCTCCCCATGGGGTTGTCTTGTCTGTTTAGATCATAAATTCTTTGGGACTTGAGCTTGCTACTGCTCCGCTGAGCGTCTAGCACAATAGTGGTCCTTTCACAGCTAGCCCCTTGGCAATCCAGCAAGACTACACTTACTATTACTATTGTTCAGTGGGAATTTTTCCATTAACTTTAACTGGAATTAGATAAGGCTCATAAACCCTTTGAAATACATTACTCATAATGTTGAAGTAGAGCTGTGCTTCAGTATATTGTTTCATGGAATGTCAAAGGTCGGAAGCAGAAACAATCCCAGACATTGTTCCAGATTCTAACTTCTGACATTCTGCAAAACAATCTTTTGGACTGCTTTTCTCAGACTCTCACAAACCATCTTCTGACAGAAGATGCATGTGAAATTAGGCTGATGCCTCATTTTATTTTAGGTAAAACTTGCCAACAAGCGAGCATAAGTGGTACACAGAGAATATATTGGGCTTGAGTCTTCTTTGCCTTCGCACGGTTATTGCTTGCAATTACATTTCTTATTGTTCCATGTGCTTTGCACATGTTTTATTTGATATGACAAAAGCTAAATGTAAAATCAAATATGTTTCAGTGGTTTTGAATGCATAAATATTCTCAAAGGTGGGACAACCCCAAGCATGTGTAACCCCAGACAGCTGCACATGTAAAATCTTTGTGCTTTTATACCAGGGGTTTGTGTATAATTACAATGTAAAGGTATACCAGATAATACCATTTAGTTACCATGTGCGCTGTAAGTTATCAACTATACACTTACAATTTTATACAGAACTGAGGCCGTGTCCTCAGTACATTTGACCTCAGCCACACAAGCCCAAATGGATATTAGAAAACTTATTCCACGTATGATTCTGCATTACTAATCTCAAGACTAGAAACAGTTGTATTAGGCACCATATAATCCCCAAATCAAATTGAAATGTTTGCATTAAAATATTTATTATTGAACCATGGCCTTTTCTCAGCATAAAATCTTTTTGTGCAATATTATTAATGGGATGGATATTTTCTTTTTGTAACTGATTGTAAATGAAGATTTTTATCAAAGTGTTTTTCAAGAAAAAACTAAACAAATTCCATCTGTTCCCATTAAATTTTCTTACCAAAATTGAGCAGTGTTAAACTTACAGACTATTCAAATTACCTCCGAAGGAGTTTGGACACATTTTTTCATGTAAATATTGAGGGAAATCTTGTGAAATTTGGCTCACAATTGAGCCAAGAGCAGTCAAAGCAGTGTGTAAAATTTTCACTATTACACTTTTTGCAATATTATTTGCCTCAGAACTGAAAAGGACAGTCCATACTGTTTGCACTCTGACAAAAATGGGAGAAATTAAACATTGCCATGACTGCTTGAAAACTGGACAAACAAGGCGTGCAGAAACTCAGGCCTGGTAAACACCAGCCTGTCTGCCACCAAAACTCTCTAGAACACAACCTGGAGTGATGGCAATTCACTACTGCATGATCTCGAGCTGCAGGAGCGTACTGGGCTCTAATTCAGATGCTAAGAGACTTAGGAAATGGAGAACAAAAGGACCATTTTATCTTCAAAAGTCACTGTACTGGTAACCCAGGTTTGCAGATTAATAGCAGGTTACTCCATAAACAGGACTACTTCCTTCACTAACACGACAGAATATAAGATACCGGTCAACCTAAGAAAATAACTCAGAATATAATCTAAAGTTAATTCTGAGTTATTATTACTGGGTCACATTCATTATTGGTCATTAAATATTTTCAGGCATTTTGCTTGCTTATAACTTGTAAAATTTTGCTTTTGATCTTCTTTAGGAGATGAAAGACTAAGCTAATATTAAAAGGAGATTTTTTACTATATCTAAAGGTGAAAGAAAACTCCCAAAGTGTTTACCAGATAGGTACTCACCATGAGTTAGGAAATTGGTGGTTCAAATGTCATGGGGAAATAGCATGTCAGTGCAAGTTCTTTAGTGATCAATAAAGTATTCTGTATTCAGGCTTCACAAAGAGGTTTCTGAGAACTTCTCAGACTCCCCTAGGGACAATCCTTTGACATATTCATTGACACCTACTGGGGTAGTTGTCTTTCTAGTTTTGCTATAAGACAGCAATTTGCCACCTCATTATCAGCGTGATTGATGAGAACACCATCTGAAAATCTGTCACATGATGATTGTTGGTTTGACTCCTTCTCTAGATTGATCTCCTTAAAGACATACACTGATGTGCATGACAAAATGTTTTCTGGGGAAAGACGCCAATGACAGGTTTTTTGAAAGAAACTGCAGTTTCTGCAAAAGCAATTGACTCTTCCCTCCCTCCTCCCCATCCCTCCAACTTTCTTTTTTTTCCTTTCTTTGATATTTGTTTTTTAAAAAGTAAAACATTAGACAGCATTTGCTTTTAACGACATTCCAGAGCTGTCTCACTCTACTGGCAAATGCAGTGACTTTGGCACTAGTGTGTGTGAAACACTTGTAGATCTCTGAATGAAAAGTGCCTTGTAAATCAGAAATATAATCGGTGCACAAATACTAACCCTTACTAAAAGCCCAGTAAATATTACATCACTGCAGTGCTTTTGAAAGTTTGCATAATTTCTCCCTCTCTAGCTACTTGTTGCACTTCCATCCTCTTTCCGTCACATTTTTATAGCTCCCATTTGTATAATAGCTGAACATCACACATTTTTGCTTGTTCCTTTTCTCCTTCCCCTAGTTCGCCCTGCTTTGTAGGTGGTGTCTGTCCTGTTACAGGGAGGTGAGGCTGCATCATGGTGGGAAGCCAAGCAAGCTTTCCTCTCGTTAGCCTAACGGAAACACACAAGATAAAATCCTGTATTGCTGTGTCTCACCAGCTGCTGTGACTGACAGCAGCTTGGTGGAACTGTGGCTGGACACATATTAGGAAGAAATTCTTTACTAGGAAGAAATTCTTTACTGTGAGTGTGGTGAGGCATTGGAACAGGTTTCCCAGAGAAATTGTGGATGCCCCATCTCTGGAAGTGTTCAAGACCAGGCTGGATGGGGCTTTGAGCAGCCCGGTCTAGTGGAAGGTGTCCCTGCCCATGGCAGGGGGTTGGAACTAGATGATCTAGCATTCTCCTGGAGAAGCTGGTGAATCATGGCATAGACAAGTGTACTCTTCACTGGGTAAAAAACTGGCTGGATGGATGTGCCCAGAGAGTTGTGATTAATGGGGTGAAATCTTCTTGGCAGCCGGTCACCAGTGGTGTCCCTCAGGGCTCAGTTTTGGGGCCAGTTTTGTTTAATATCTTTATCAATGATCTGAATGAGGGGATTAAGTACACCCTCAGTAAGTTTGTAGACGACACCAAACTAGGTGGGAGTGTTGATCTGCTTGAGGGTAGGAAGGCTCTACAGAGGGACCTGGACAGGCTGGATCGACGGGCCAAGGCCAATGGTATGAGGTTGAATAAGGCCAAGTGCCGGGTCCTGCATTTCGGTCACAACAACCCCAAGCAACGCTACAGGCTTGGGGAAGAGTGGCTAGAAAGCTGCCCAGAAGAAAAGGACCTGGGGGTGCTGGTGGACAACCAGCTTAACATGAGCCAGCAGTGTGCCCAGGTAGCCAAGAAGGCCAACAGCATTCTGGCTTGTATCAGGAATAGCGTGGCAAGCAGGAGTAGGGAAGTGATGGTGCCTCTGTACTCAGCACTGGTGAGGCCTCACCTCGAGACTGGGGCCCTCTGTACAAGAGGGACATTGAAGTGCTGGAGCGTGTCCAGAGGAGAGCTACCAAGGTGGTGAGAGGTCTGGAGACCAAGTCATATGAGGAGAGGCTGAGGGAGCTGGGCATGTTTAGTTTGGAGAAGAGGAGGCTGAGGGGAGACCTCATTGTTCTCTACAGCTACCTGAAAGGAGGGTGTAGAGAGGTGGGTGTTGGCCTCTTCTCCCAGGTGAATAATGACAGGACCAGAGGAAATGGTCTGAAGCTGCGGCAGGGGAGGTTTAGATTAGATATCAGGAAGAATTACTTTACTGAAAGAGTGGTCAGGTACTGGAACAGCCTGCCCAGGGAGGTGGTTGAGTCATCATCCCTAGAGGTATTTAAGAAACATATAGATTTGGCACCTCAGGGCATGCTCTAGTGGCAGAGATCGTAGGGTTTTTTGTGTGTGTGTGTGGTTGGACTCGATGATCTCAAAGGTCCTTTCCAACCTTGAAGATTCTATGATTCTATGATCTTTAAGGTCCCCTCTAACTCCAACCATTCTATGATTCCATGATATTACTACCCAGCGCATTGCTGTCCCCATCTGCCATCATGCCATGGCAGATCATAGATCTCTATCTAGGCTTCATTTAAGAAAGTGCTTCTAATGATAACATTAAGATATGAATCAACAGGCCATCTTTGTACTTTAGGAACAAACTGGAGTTCACACTGAAAGCCAAACACAGATTGTAATCACAGTCTTCCGATGTCATGGGCTCACTGCTGGGCAGACACTGTCACTGGGCTCCAGTTGCACGCACGGTGGCAGCCCTTGGTTTGGGGGTGTCTGAGTAGCCCTCCCCTGTACACCCTTGCTGCTGATGTGAAGGCAAAGAGCATGGGACAGGGACTGGGCTGTACTCTGCTCCCCACCCAGATTCTGCCAGGTAATACGGGTATAGCAAGTGATTTAGCACCTGGCTAGAATCAATGGTGTTCTCATGCACTGGTGTTCATGCAAGTTCCTCAGTCTCATTGAAGACTGGACTGAGACTTTAGATACAGCGAGAACCTGAGTAATAATCTAAGAAAACAAAATATTTTGGCTAACCTGGATTTGCAGTTTTTTCTTGAAGTTTTGTAGAGTATAAACTCCATTAGCAATACTTCTTTTTTGTTTTTCTGTATTTTTACTTCCTGACAAAATAAGTCTTCCTTTCCCCTACATTAAGTGGCAGATTGCCCTTCTTTTCTCTTATAGAATCATAGAATGGTTTGGGTTGGAAGGGACCTTAAAGATCATCTAGTTCCAACCCCCCTGCAATGGGCAGGGACACCTCCCACTAGACCAGGCTGCTCAAAGCCCCGTCCAGCCTGATCTTGAACCCCTCCAGGGATGGGGCAGCCACAGCTTCTCTGGGCAACCTGGGCCAGGGGCTCACCACCCTCACAGTGAAGAATTTCTTCCTAATATCTAATCTAAATCTCCCCTCCTTCAGTTTAAAACCGTTAGCCCTTGTCCTATCATTACACTTGCTGATAAAAGAGTCCCTCCTCCTCTTTCATTCTGCTACAAGCTTTCCAATGGAGAATATTGCCATATCATTCACTGACATAAAATTGGCAACCAAGAACTAGGATAAATAAAGATTGAATGTAGATGTTAGACTTGAAACCACAGTTACTCCAGGACCCAGAACATCACCTTAAAATGCAGCCTCTGGTATATTAATTTCTTCCTAGATTCTACAGAATATCACAGAAAACAGAAATTGTTATATAATCAAAATAAAACCATACCTGCTTTCATCCTAAAAAATAGGTTCTCAGTCCATTTTTCCACAAATAGGCTTTTGCCTATTTGAGTAGCGTACCATTTTTTATTGACTACTGTTTGGGAAAACAATCCTAATCTGTAAAATATTCAAGGACCTATGAACAGTGGATGCATTCTAATACACTGTCCTGAAATGACTGTTATACAAACCTATCCAACTGTTTATGTAAAGATTTGGAGGTAAAGATTGTCTTAAAGCTCTTTAAAATGCATTTTCATTAAATTATTATAGAAAAACAGCCTTTTAAAAGATATTAGATGGAGTCTTTGAGAACTTTGCTCTTCAGTATAATTAAAAAAATAACAAATATGCTGGTTAATGTTCTTTGACTACAGAAAAAAGTACTCCTTCTCATACTTTCTGCCTCTGTCTTTTTCAAATATTAAATAAGCTTCAGTGGGGATAGAGGCAGTACAAGACCCACTGCATTCACTAAAATGCAAACTGCTCCGAAGTTAAATGAAACAGCTCCGTGTAACACATCCCAATAGCACTACACAGCAGTGAGGTGCTGGGAAAGGGGTCTGTTTCAGCTAATTGACATAGTAGTGGGAATTTAAGCAAGCAGACTGTAATGGAAACGTGGAATTTAGTTGAAGCCTTAAGGAAGACACTTTGGATAATGAATATAAGTATAGAGAGCCAGGGAAAGACCCTCAGTTAATGCATGTTGTTGCAGTCTCATTGATGTCCAATGAACTATGACAGTTTGCCCAAGTTAACAATGGGATCCTATGCCACATACTAAAGCTGAAGATCTTGGTAAGGCAAGCACTTGCTACCCCATTGGGGAATTTTTGCTTGTTCTGCGTCAGACCAGAGAGCAGCATCCCAGTAACGCAGGTGCCCAAGTGCTCCTCTCCTTGGAGACTGCACAGGATATTAGGAAAAATTTTTACAGTAAAAGGGTTATCAAGCATTGGAACAGGCTGCCCAGGGAAGTGATTGAGGCACCATCCCTGGAGGTATTTAAAAGACGGGCAGACATAGTGCTTAGAGATATGGTTTAGTGGTGGTTTGTCAGAGTTAGGTTGATGGTTGGACTAGATGATCTGGAAGGTCCCTTCCAACCTGGGCGATTCTACGATTCTGTGATTCTACCAGTGCCATTGGGGCTGAGAGTGGCTGCAAGGAGGAGGGAGGGCAAGGATGCGGGAGAAAAGAGAGGTCGGGGAGGGGGGACCCTAGGACAATGTGGAATGACTTCAGGCAATTAAAAGGAAAACGAATGAAATATCTGGCTGAATGCCAAAGTGCGCTTTTTCTTTTTTTTTTTCCTTCTTCGCTGCCAATAGTCCATGAAAATGGGAAGGTATGTGAGGAATTCCCCACTTTATATTCCAGCTCCCATCTATTGTATTTTAGCTATGCCAGAGCAACACTGTTATTCTCCCATGCAGCCTGGGAAGAGTCAGGCATCTTGTCCGACAAGACTGATGACAGGGCTGAGGCTGACTGAGCAGCAGCCGGGTTTATCAATGCAAGCTGAAGGAATCTGCTGATCAGATAGGGAAACAAGAGCACTGACTTCTGCAGTGAACCACCTTTTGGGGAGATCTCTTTTGTTGCTTCTCTTTGATCTATAGGAAAATAAACAGCCTTTGCTTAGTGATTCTGCTTGCAGCAGTAGGAGGTCAGTGATAGCAGATCGGTATTGTTACATGTTAGAAAGCACTCAGAGTTGTCCTACTTTTACTCTTTGAGTCTCATAAAAACCTGTTCTTTGGTTTTCATTGTACAACAAAATCCTCTCCCTGTTGAAGCTACTGGCAAAAATCCTAGTGATGGCAGGATGATGGCAGAGACTGGAATTCAGTTACAGAGCACTTCCTAATTATCTCCAAATATGACATATATTAATTGAGTCTAGCAAACACCCTTATATATACCTAGTAGTACACACCTGCCAAAAATCATGACTCTGCCAATCTGGAAAAGAAAATGAGAGTCTCTGTTAAGAGAGCTCTACAGAGGCACCAAACGTGCTCTTTGCAGGTGGCTCTCCTTCCTGCACGGTGGAGCCCTGCGTTGAGGGAGACGCACGCTCCTGCTGCTGGGGTTGCCTTGCAGCAGCCCCCAGAATTAACTGCCTTCTTCCTTGCAGCAGAGGATCCCACACAGCACAGAGCCTTGCCCCAGCCCCATGCTCGGTGGGAGCTGCAGTCCAAGTGCCCAGCATCATAGCCTAGCCAGCACCCCTGCTCCGGGCTCCAGGACTGGCATACAGAGTCCAGCATGTCTTCAAGAAAAAGATAATATGTTAAATATATATATACACATCTATCCAATGGTCTTAGCAGCTACAGTTTGTGTTTTTACTGATACAGTACTTAATCTCCTCTCTTAAGGGTTTCATACTTTCAGCATTTCAAGTAATACCGATGAACATAATACTCATTGCAAGGCAAGATGTCCTTTTTATTTTGAGAACATTTCCATAAAATACTGTGGGATTTATTCTTTCTTTCTTTCTTTTAAAGTTCAAGGGTATTTTCACACACTGAGTTTTGTAATAACATATACACTTTATTAGAAACATTCCTTTTAAAAGATACTGAATATTTATGATTTTTATGTATTAAGAAAAAACATAAACCATTCTTGATTTCAAAAATACTTCAGTAAAAGTGAAGTATGTTTGAATAAGCACTCAAACCTTGAAAATTGGAATTCTGTACTCAGGAAATGAGGTCTGGTGAAAATATCTTTGAATCTTAGCAAATATTTTTGAATCTTACAAATGGTTATTAGCATAGAGGCTGATCTCATTGCAGATTTGCTTGTATTTTTTCTTTTAAATCAAAAGTTTTTTAATATCTCAGGAAAAACTTGCTGACTCAAGTGCAAACTACAACCATATAAATAGTATGCCTAAAATTACACTGTCTGAAATTAAAAACATGATATCCACAATTGTCTTTTCCCCATTTGTTCTAAAAATACAACACAAAATCAATTTTTGAGAAAAATAGCCTGCTTCCTCTGCAGAAACCTTATTTGGAAAATAAAAAAAAATTATGACATTTTAATTTTTTCTCCTCCCCTCAATTTTTTTAGAATTCTCATTTCTACTAAATGTTTCTGACCAGCTCTACTACAATAATAGCAGCTGCCTCCCTCTGCCTCTTTCTGTGTACATTCAAATATACATGCATCTGTATACTTCATAATTTTGTAGTGATTCTATTAAAACCAAAAGACTTTTGTATCCAAAAGTACGAAGAGGATGCACAGATACTATATTCCAGGGGATTTCTTAGTTGTCATATGAATACCTTCCTGTAGGTTCTCATGCAGTTTGACATAAGGATATAGGGCTTCTTGAACAGGTCCATGATTTAATGATTAGCAGCTGCAGCAGAAGGGATTTCTGGCCTAGTTTTGGTTTCACGCACTCAGGGAGACACTCCAAACTTGTTTTATATCACATTACATAGCAACAGAATACAGAAAACGCAATCACTTCTCTTTCTGAGCGTGGACAGTTGAGAGGCAATAAGAATTAGAATTAATAACAAGGAAATAACAACTAACAAGGAATGACAACACTGTGTACAGTGATGATGCCCTTAAATCATGCAGCAAATTCGATTCAAGGCACATAAATGATTTATCTTGTTAATGTAATTGAGCGCAGACTTTCCACTTCTCCAATTCCCTTTCATGAAGGGCTCCTTGCTCAGAGAATGTTGTCTCATCTCATTTGTCTATGTCTGCAGACAAGGAAATTCACAACTTGTGCTGTTACTTCAAATAGCAATCCCTCTGACAGGCCTAGAGCGGAACAGCCCAGGGCCAAATTCCCCTCAGCTTACTTCGGTGCAACATCTGTGTCAGTAGAGGTATTGATTGTGCTGATATACCAGAAAGGACCACCTGAAGTTATCAGATTTATCTGGCTTTTGAGGAGCATAAAGAAGGGGTCATCTAGATGGAGATTCTGGTGCCCAGAGGACAAGAGTATGTGTTTACAGCCCAATAGTTGCCTCAAACAAATGTTCTCTCTAGACTGAAGTTGCACCTAATGGTGCTTGCACCGAGTGTCTTGGCTTTCTTCTTTTTCAGAGCATACCACATATTTCGTGTGCCCTGCTTCTTTAGTCTTCCTTTCGATGAAAGTAGTGTAGGATTTGGAAGGATGATCCAGTACATGTTCGGGTCTCACCCTGCCTTGGAGCAAAGACACAGCCATGATTTGCAGCCAGGTACAGGGACTCAGGTACAGAAATACACACATGGCCAGAGTGCCCCAGAGGCATGAAGGACCTTCCTCTATTTCCAGAACTGCTCCATGGAAAAGTGTTGATTCATGGGCAGAAGGTGAGGTTCAGTTCACCTTGCTTCAGATGTCTACAGCATACAGTTGTACACCTGAATCCTTTTTTACAAGGACTTAGTGAAAACAGGCAATTCTGTATTGGCATTCCTCTTACTTACAACTTAAATGACTAACTTCAGAATTAGATTTAATCAGAAACTCTGCTTATTTCTCTCCAATACCTCTAAGGAGAATAAAGATGATAACTCTGAAGTAGAAGCCTTCACTGCAGCATATAAAGTTGGGGACAAGAGTCCACATATAGCACAAGAGTGTATTAGCTTTGTGTTAAGTTTATCACAGATGCAACCTATGACTGAAGTCAGAACGTTTGCCTCCAAATGTTTTTTTGGGGGGCAATTTTTTTTTTTCTACTGAAGACATCTTTAGCTGATAAGTTAGCTGCCATTTATCAGTCTTCTAAATAGTGATTGCACTGGAATATCTTTTTCTTTGCTAACAACACTTAACTTACCTAATATCTCTTTATAATCTAATCTATATGTCTACATGTGCTATCATCTTCTTGGACTCTTGGACTTCAGCATGTTAATTAGCAGACATAGAAATGTCATCAGAGTGGTTGGGAGTTGTCTGACACATCTGCTTATCAGCTGGACCTGTTCTTGAGAAGTTCTCCTTATTGTTTCCTTATTTTATGATAAAAGGTTTTAAAAAAAAAAAAGATGCAAAGCAGCGACTAAATTATTCAATTCACGATGCAAATAAATTCATATAAAAGATAACTTCTGAACTTGAATTACTGATTAGTCAGTAAAAATGTGGAAAGGGAATACGGTAAAGAGCAAGAAGAAGCAGCACTTGGAGGCATCATCTAAGATCTGAGCCAATAGGCAGGTATCCATACAGCCACAAACCAAACCAAGAGATTTTCAACCTCATTTCAAAATTTAAATGGCCAATTCCTTCAGCTTTACGAAAAATGCATTTGGCACTGCTGTCTTCGTTGGGACTTCCAAAGGTTTATAGAGAAGAAGACATCAAGTTTTTTCTGTGTTCCACAGACATATAACAAAGAAGTACTATGTTGTTTTATTCATCTTCTTATACATCAGCAGCACAGAATCATAGAATAATTTGCATTGGAAGGTCCCTTCAAAGGTCATCCAGTCCAATCTCCTGCTTGAAGGAAGTCCAGTTAGAGCAGGTTCCTCACATCTGCCAAAGTTTAGAGTATGTCCAAGGGCAGAGATTTCAAAACATTTCTAGACAACCTGGACCAATATTTGACCATCCTCAGAGTAAAAAAAGTTTCTTCCTAGGGATGGGAGACTCTGGGTTAAATGGTCTGATGACCTGAGGTGTTGAATATGGATACTACAAGACAATCTCCACAGTCATCCATCACAGGAGGGAAGACTGAAAAAAATTTCAAATTCCTTTAGCTGCCTTTTATAACAATGCAAATTTTCTCTTTTCTCTTCTTCTCTTTTTTCTTCTCTTCTCTGCTCTTTTCTTTGTTGAGTCCAAGCAGACATCACAGTGTCTTTAGGCCTAGCCTTTCACACTCATATTTATGCTCACAATTTTTGGAAAAGTTTGCAACTTTTCTCTATGTATGAATAGAGAGATAGGAGCAGAACACAAGTAAGGGCAGAGATAGTGTGATCTTAAAAAGAAATATCATTACAAAGTGTGAGAAGAATGAGAAAATCTCCTGTCTCTTGCTGTACATTTAAGAAAAATGTTGTGGTCTTGGATTTAAATGGGATGAATAGAGTCATTATACTAAATGATGACATTGGGCACAGGCCCAGCAGACTCTTGACATTCTTTCTGACATTCCCAAAATAGACTTTGCCTAATTATAATGTTGTTTATGTCCATTTTTAGTGTCAAATATTTTTGGAATGTTGTTCATTCTGTAAAGAAAACCCGAAGCACTTAAATCATAATTTTAAGCCATTACACTAAAATTAAGAACAAATTCAAATATTGGATAATTGCTAAGTGGCTTTTTGGCATATTACTTTGTGTGTGTAAGCTGGTAACAACAGCAAGTTTCTGTTTTCAACTGATACTCACTTTCAGTTTCTAGTGTGCCTAAGGATTTAATTGTACCAGATGCTAAAAGCCCTGATTCTTATGTCCTTTTCAGACTTAAAAGGTACGGCCTGAAATCTTCAATGTCATGTTTGAGCTGCACAGATCTAGGATGCAGGGCTAATAAAAGCAGAGATGATTTGGCAGGGTGCACTTACTGTGTGCATATGTACACTATCTTTTCATAGTGACAATTTACCATGGCAGTGCTGATATAATTCAAACAAATAACAGCCTGTTAGGGTGCTGGAGATTAGACAACTTCTGATTCAGGCAAGTACATCTGGTTCCACACGTTAAAATTTGCCTCTGTGCCATATGTCATATGAATTAGATTTCCTTTTCGCAGAGCTAAATACCAAATTAATCTGAAATGTGTCAGTTCACAGAGTGTAAATAGCTGTACAACAGGTCATCTTGAAATACTGCAGCAAGACATGTAGCAACAGTCCTACTGGACACTAGTGGAATATGCACACAGACACATAACACACACTTTTATTTATTTCTTTAAATGCCTATTTTTTTTGTAATTATGCATATTGATATATTTTTTAAAGTCTCCCAGAACCCACTGTTTCTGAAAGCTGTCATAGTGGATCACACATGCTCAGATACAGAACTGCAGGAAACAGTACAGTCTAAGTATATGGAAGTTATTATGGAAGAAATGGTTTGCTTCTCAAGCACACACAAAATCTTCCTTACCTGGATATATGAAACCATTTAAATGAGGATGCCTTCTGTGTATTTTCTCCTGAACCTCTAACCCACTGAGTAGCGGTAGTGAATAGCAGTTCCTTCAATAGTAGGCATCAAAGTATGAATTACACATTGCTACTCTATAGATGAGATTAATTTATCAAAGGTTTTTAGAAGCTGCAGTAAATAAAGGACAAACCTACATCAAAGACATGTCTAGGTTACTTTCTTAAAGGCAATTTACCAAACAAGAAAAGATTATAGACCAGTTGAGGATTAGGGGTTATCAAGTCCACCTTAAAGTGTCAGGTTAAAAAAACGGTTTCGTTGCTAAAAAACATAGTGGATGTCTGACTTGATAAGTATGCTCGAAAGAATATTTATTTTAAAAGATGTAACAGATTATTGATGAAAAAGAAAAGATTTGCCTTCAATTTCAAATTGAGACCAGTCAAATTACAGAATGGATAAGTAAAGCAAAAGGCATTTACAAAGGCTTATACCTGCATCTTTGGAAATAAACCCAGCAGGTGCAGACGGCTGTTTACAGCAACCAGGCACTTTAAGGTTAGCTTCTAAAAGCTAGGCCTGAGATGCTTGGATTTAGATTACCAGATCTTCACTTCCGTGTTTTCATTTGATGGGATTATATAGATTGAATCTCAGCTCGGTTTTGAGAAGAATTCCCAGGGTTAAGTAGCTGAATACAGACATCAGTGGATTGCAGAAGTCTCTCACGTTCACCAACAAAATTCACTGGTCAGAATGTATCAGTGGGAATAGGACACTTGCTAATTTTTTTCTAAAAATATAATTGTAAGGAAATACATTTCTACAGTTCCACCAAATGTGTATTCAAGGTGGAAATATGTTCATTTTGTATTTGATACTCTCTTAAAAAGTCAGACTTGGGTTGGATACTGAAAACCTCATCATAAAGTCTGATTCAATGTATGACATCCACCTACGGGAAGTCAGGATTAGATCTGAATTCAGAACATGTTGTAAACCTTGACTCAGAACTTTTTGGACCGGGACTGTGAAAGCTAATTGACTGGCTGGATCACAAACCTATGCATAGCCGGGAATAAATACGTGCTGGATGTTACCACAGCATTAGAAAGTGCTCTTCCAAACATTCTTCCTGGGTTTGTTTTAATAGCTGCCTCTGCGCTATGAGGTTCTGGCAGCTTTATCAATTGCGTCTCATACTTAGTCACACTGATGATCACAACAGTTCTAAAGGAAAAGACTTGATGGAAAGCTAATTCCTCCAGCTCATATTCTAGGGATTTATTTCTGCCCAGTGGTAGTTAACGAATCATCTAGGTGTACTTTCAGAGCTACAGCTACACTTCTTTTTTTACAATTTCCTTCTTTAGCTTTGTTAGACCAATAGTTGTGCATACTAAAAAACCCCCAAATGTTAACATTTAATCAGAAACATCAAGAACTAGCACTTTTTCTCATTCCTTGTCTCTAGGAAAAATATGTTGCTTTTTCCCTGATACTACCAGAGAAATATTTTTTCTCCCCCTCCCTCTTCTTCAAATTAGAATGACCAAGAATTAATCTGTGAGTGCTAAATAATGCTGAATTAGGACAGTTTATATCTAGGTTACAGGATTCAAAATACTTTTTTCTGTTCTGTCCTTTGTTCAGCCTCTTTGATTTATTAACGGAGGCTTCTTTTTGATCTGGCTTTACCTTGTCAGTCCTTCATGTCCCACCCATGGACTTTTTATTTCTTTTTCATCTAGTGATGCTGGCAAAGAACTCCTAAAAAAAAGACAGAGGGCGGGATTTGGGATTGTCATATAAAACCTGTGTTACTCAGTTTTCAATATCTCATTGAACTTCTCACAGCTTTGATATTTTAAGTAGGTATCACAACAAAGGGAAAAGAAGTGACTGGAAAGGTAATGCAGTGTATCAGGCCTGTTAATGGCCCTGAAAGTCCCAAGAAAACTTGCTGAAAGAAGGATCCTTTCCCATGAGTACTATTTAATTTCTCTGAGAGGGTTTTCCTGGTGAATTAAAACTCTAAAGAGCACATTTAAGCAATGCAATTGCTATCTTAGCCTATGCTATGTGCACAGTGACATTCACTTTTATTTTTAAAATCCTTTTGTTAAAAAGTCTATAGTAGAGAGATTTCTGGAGAATCTGTTTCTTCTTTTGCTCTGCTGCTAACACACTTGAGAAATGTAGAAAACTGGAATACAAACCCAAGTTTTTCCCATAAGGGCAGAGCAAGATAAAAAATAAATCAATATTTTATTAAATAATTCCCCTTACAAGTTGTAAGTAATGACCCTGCTCCAACACTTCGAATTATTAAGTGTGACAGTACAAAGCAGATTAAACATCCATTTAGAAGAGTTTAACAGTGCGACATATGGGAGTCTAACAAGCAGAAGGGGTGAGCTAGCTTTTATGTTGTCACCTGGGGTCTTGGGAAACCTCAAGTCTGATCTATCTTCTGCCATATGCTATTCTGTATAATATAGACAAGTTAATCAGCATCTTAGTTCCCCATCCATAACCCGGTTGATATCATCCTGGATTCCCTTGAAAACAGCCAGGAGGTCCTAAGCGTTACAGACGCAAAAAGCCTCCCCCTGCCCATGCTATGGCTAGAGATGAGGCTAGCAGTAGCAAGGATGCACGCCCTGCACCTTTGCCCTGGTCTGCACCAGGAGGGCTTCTTGTCTCACAAAGTTGTCCTGCATGAGACTCCTTCCTGGCTGAGCCAGGGAGGGATCAGCTCAGCCAGAGAGCTGTGCTGTGCCCCAACACCTTGGCAGAGTTTGTCTTGTCTGGGTCAGCAGCAAATTTCATGCCAGAGAGCAAATCTCTTTGGTTTTGGGAGGGGAAGCCAAGGCTCATTATTACCATCATCTCCAGGTGCTGCGTTGTATTAAGAGGCTTGCATCTCTGCCATGTCTTCGTCACTCTTTCCCCCAAAAGTGGTGAGGTTCCTCCTTCCCCATCAGCAAATTGGGCAAGCACCTCCATTATTTGCAGAGTGGATTGAGCCACTGCTATAAAAGTTACCACTACTTTAGCGGATGTTTCCATCTTTGCTTTTAATGTGCTCTTTAATGTAATGTAACCTTTAATCATAATCTACAATCTTAAAGTTGTTTTCCCTGTTGGCCTATCTGATCAACTGGGAACATTAGTAAGCGGTAGCCTTTCAAAATCAATCTTTCATAGTAAGGGGGCAACATGGGACTTTTTCCAGCTCTGTGATACAATCAGGGCTGCTCCCACATCTGGCTCACTGTGGAGACATGGCACTATAAAGAAAAGGTGGTATACCCTACCAGTACAAGGGAGTTTGGGGAGTCCCTGAGAATGGCAAGACAGAGGCATGATGTGGGCTCTATGGCTCTGTGCTGGTAGATGCAAAGGACTGCAGGCAGAATGCTCCAAAAAAATATGCGATCATTCAGCTCACATGTGGGAAATGGGACAGGTGTTGCCATGTTTCCACCCCCTTCCTCCAGCAAGGATGGCTGGAGTGAGCCTTGGGGAAAGCTCACAGTGAGTACTGATGCTTTTCAAGAAGCCTTGTCACAGTGTCACTAGGAAACTGTGGCCAAATGTGCCGTTGATTTATGCTGCAGAAATATGCAGTTAGTTTTAATATGACTTTATTTTGTACAGCAACTTTCATTTGCACCCCAAATACTTTGTGGCTCTGGCACTTAGCTAAATGAACTGGTCACATAAGTTCCCTTTAAAAACTAACCCCTTTGGTACCAGGGCACTAATCCAAAACATTGGAGACTTGATGCACACAATGTTCATATCACACCCACCAATCTCCAAAGTAAATGACAGAAAGGAAAACATCTCACAATATATCTAGGGAAGCATCAGCTGCTGATTTAATCCTGTAAGCAGCTTCTTATGGCCATAGCAGATTGATGTCTTGTACAGAGATAGAAAAAATTATTGAAACTCCTCTTAAGACTTTGCTGACCATTCGATCTGTCAGGTAATGGAGTCAGAGCTTTTCTTCAATGAGCCTTCTAAAATCAGTATCAGAATTTTCAGACAAACACTCCAAAGCTTATGATGTTAATGAAAAGCTCTTGCTGAGCTTATGCAGTCAGATTCCAGGTATACAGTTTATTTTTTCTGATAGATTTATGATTCAAAATACTGTCTACTTTATATTGGAGTGTGGACCCCTCTTTCATTTTTCAGAAAATCATCTTGCCTCCCATTTCTCTTTTTCTGCATTTCAAATGAGAGGTTCAGTTAAAAAGTATTTTACGGTCTAGATGTTCACATGGACTGTACATAGCCTAGAAACAGCCAGCGACTTACTAAGGTAGTTTCAAGTTCACGCTGCTCTTGGCTTTCCTGTGACAAGGGGACGATGCCAGCCAGGCCCAAAGGTCAGAATTAGTTAAGTGTAATTAGTTACGTGTAAGAAATGGAATTAGCGCTACCAGCATGGAGCAGCCACTGAAATATCTGTAAAGAGCATGGTTGGAAGTAGTACTTTATGAATCTTTTCCATGCTGGATTTCTTCAGGAAAAAGAAATAGGAATAATCAATTTCAGATTGACCCACAACCAGTTCATTATCTAGGGAATGCAGTGAAAGTGTGAAACCCTGTGGAATATTTTTCCCTTGTGCCATCTTTGGATTCTGTCAGCAATAACCACAATACACAGAGACACTGAGCACCTTCAAATATTTTGATCCCACTGGAATCAGTGGGAATGGAAAATTTAGGAAAGGGCCACTTTCTTACAGGATCAAGCCTTAAACCTTACAATCCAAACTGTTCTGATGTTTGCACATCTAAAATAATAAAGACTTTATATGACACCATCCCTACTTTCTTGAGCAGGTGATGAAAATCGTTCAATTGTTCTCAATTTCTTATGAATTATTTTCAATTTCTGGTCTCCTGTTCAAAAATACAATAATACTGGTTGGATTGTACCGCTGAAGAGTTTCTACATTACATTTCCAAAAGCAGTGGTTATTGATTCAAGAATGTAAATTAAACATTTTTACGTAGATTAGATTTGCAGAATCTAGTTCATAGAAATGAAAGACAGGTGGCATTGCCCCTTCCAACACAGAAAAAACAACAAACTTATTTTCATGACGGAATTCTATTATATTCTGTCTGGACAAGTTTAGTTTTGAACACCCGTAGAAGAATATAGAAGGAAAGAGCCTGATCCAGAACACAGTTTTACTCCTGAATTATTTGATTTATTTAGCTAACACAGAATGGGAGAGATTTATAGAACTGAGCTTTTAATTGTAGTGACCAAAACCAGAAAAATACGAGATTAATTTTGACAAAGAATAAAAGCAACACAGATCAGCTATTGATCATCCTCGAACTGCAGCTTGGCTTTCCCCATTGTGGCCAACTCACATCTCCCTTTGTGTAATTGGCTTTTGAAATTACATGTTTCAACAATTGCTTAAATCTCTTTATTTCATGATCTCTCACATTAAAGATCCTTCAAATCTGACCTACACATTGAGTTGTTTCAATTAGAGATGACCCCTGCTTTAACTTTTCAGAAATTGCTTGTTTCTTGTCGCCAGGCTGCAGAATGGGGCATAATAGAGGGTTTCCAGCAGTAACTGGAGAGCCGAGCCCTGGAAAAACCTGAGCCCCAGCTCAGTGCTGTGTGAGCCACGTCCCCGAAGCACCTGTCCACGCTCGGGCTGACAAACAGCCCTGCCATTATTCATCCATGAAAATGGTGTGCTAAAACACAATGCCCTGAAAAACTAACTGCAACAAAGCCCCCAAAGTAAGGAAGTAAGGCAACTTCATTTCCGTGTGCCAATCAGCCAATGCTTGAGATAGAAGCTAATGACTGATTTCTCAGGTAATGCCACAAGGAGGAACAGGCTTTTTTTTTCTGTTTGAAAAGAGGTTTTCTGACAGTGGCAATGACTAGAATAATTTTTAGGTTTTTCTAATATTTTTCTAAATGATCCTATTGAAAATTACAAGGCTGGATCATATCACCAAATCTGAGAAATTCAGATTTTATTATTAAACTTTACATTAACCTTAGGGTTGATATTTCTCTAGGATTCATTTTCTGTTGCACATTGTGATTCTGCTGGCTCTCATTTACTACCTATAGGAGGGACTGGTAGCACCTTTGAAGCCATTTTCCTCAATAAAAAAAAAAAAAACGAAACCAAAACCACTGCTGGAAACATCCGAAGTTAGTGTTCTAGTGGCTGCAGTAAATTCAAAAATTTAAAAAGTTTAAAAAATAAAAAATCCAAAGAAAGTGTTAAGCCTTTGTAAATTTAGAAACGTTTTGCCTTCCATGCAACTTTTCTTTTAAAAAATTAAAAAAAATCTGTATTCTGGTGGATAAAGAGGATTTTACTATCCTTTATAACAGTTACAGTTCCACTTTCATTTTTCTGATGTTTTTTTTTTAAACGGTGATATGTGTTTTGTATTGCACTTTAAGAAGGTGCAATACAGTTTATGCAAGGGACAGCTGCCAGAAAGGAAATTTAATTTGTGCAATATGGCAGGCTCTGGATAAAGGTCCAAGTCAAAGTTTTGCCCTTCTGCTTTGGAATCTCTATTGACTTCCTGTTACATATCCTCATCCTACTTTACAGTAATGAGTAAATATTTTTTAAAAAGCGAATAAGTGATTATGAAGTATTACTTTTACAAATGGCACCCCTATGCCAATTTTCAGTATTTCTATGGCAGATCCCTGTTCTTGCGTATATTCATTATTCCCACATTTCATGAAAACTGCATTTGATTTACATGTTATTTATAAAACCTCCATCAAGAATCCTCAGTATTTGTAATGGCACTCTTAAAAATTGACTGGATATGTACGTCAAATGGTATGTTTTCTTGTCCTTATTAGGATTTTTTTTTTAATACCTTTTACACCTAGAACATATTTATTGTTGTTGATTTGAAACTCAAGGATCTGGCAATATTTAGTTATAATTTGCTGCTTTGTTAGATACTCGTGTTTTGATCAAATGCAGTTGTGGGGAGTTAACTCTAACTACTGAATTCTTTTAAGAATATTTTAAGGATTTTTCCAAGTTGCATCTGAAACGGTCAGCAAGGATACCTTTTTTACTGCCTAGTCTCCTAAATACTAAGGGGCATACTCATGTTCCTGATTCAAGACAGACAGGGCTGCATGAAAAACTGAATTTAGCGGGCAAGCACACTTGCACGTATAGGCAAGAGCCCTGTGGCCATCTTAACCTGGGAATAATGGAAGAGGGCAATTGTGAATGGTTTAGCGGGTCCTTGAGGACCTCTCTCTGGTTACAGGTTGTAACAGAAGATTTATGTTGCTGCCCCTGTTAGAGAGTTGATCTAGTCTGCCTTACACAATTGTTTATTCCCAAATAAGATATTTCAATCCTGTGGTCTTCAGAGTGCCCATTGAAAGCACTAATTAGTGATCGTTTAAAGTACTTAGGTAATGTTAACTCCAGCACACAAGGGATGCTCTTGAGTCTGACCCCTGCTCATTCCATTTCTTTTTGGAGCTTTGAAGACAATTGATTTTTGAAGACTGCAGCCTTCCCTTAAATTCAGGGACTAAAAGAGTGGGGACCTAATCTTGATTCAACCATTCATGCCATCTTTAAAGACATGTTTACTTTTTTCCCTCTGGATGTCAATTAATAGATTTTAAAGTCAGTGAATTAACCCAATGTGAAAGAGTTTAGAGCACAATTGCATGTGGGCAGAAAATGCTAATTATAAATAATCAGGCTCAAAAAAAAAAAAAAAAAAGAAGTGAGTGCACCTTAAATAGCTGATGGGAACAGGTTAAAAAAAAGAAAAAAAGGCAGCATGGGGGGAAATTTTTAAAGCTAGCTTGAAAGTAGTGTGTAGAGTTACATGGAGAAGAATGACAGTCAAAACAATTGGTATGAAAGGTAACATGGAGCTGACTTTTGCACACGCTGGGTCAAATACAAGCTGTAGTTTCCCATCATCAGAGAAAAACACCCTAAGAAAGACTCTGGTGTATACTGGCTAGAAAAAGAAGTCTGAGATAGCCATAAAGATGTCTGGACACCAGTGCGGTAAAGGAACTTCTCACTGGCATCGTTTGGCAACATCTCCTTGCAGTGGGTGCAGTTGTATTCACAGTTGTTGTATATACATCTTTACAGAATATTAGTTATTATCTCTCCTAACTGTATCTGCACCGTTGCAGTTGTGTTTGGGTTAGCAGCAGTGGCATCACCACATATACCATCATCAGCGGTTTTGTTAGGTCTAATCCTTCTCAGAGCTAGTTTAGATGATCTGGTCCAGCCATACAAGGACAAGGAATCCCAGGAAATTCCCTGAAAAATAACCCTACTCCAAACTTACTGATTTTCATTACAGACACTTTCCTGTTAAAAACTGTGCAATTTAGGATTAATTGCTGGACAGCTGTTGTGACAAAATCATGCTTTACACAAATAGGAAAGGAGCCTTAAAGATTTTCTTGAAGGCTGAGCTCAGGTCAGGAGATACTGAGCATCTCCAAAAAAAGGGTGGTCATGAAATGCCCTTGAAGTAGACCTGCAAAACCAGATGGGAGAGATCCTTTTGAAGAAGAGCACCTGATCCTGTTTGGGAATGATGGAGCCTCCCATCACTTGTCTAGCCCTCAGTTTTTGACAGTGGCTTTAGCGCTGCAACCACGAGTAGAGTACACTTTCTGACAGCTCCTCCTAAAGGTCTCAGTGTCAGAAGCTGCACTGTATTCCAGTGCTTTTTGAAAGACACTTGAAATTTCAAGTTAAGAAACAAAAAGAGGTGAATGTAAAAAAAGTCTGTCCAGTTTCAAGTCAAAGAAGCTATGCAGTATGACACAGGAGGTCGCTCAACTCCTCCACCGTGACCAGCCCATTTTCACATATTGAATTGAGGGAAAGTCTGATGGGAATGTGTCATACATGGAAAACACAGACCAACAGCTTCTTCGAACCCAGGAAGACTAGCTGGTACTGAGATTCTGCCCTCATGCTTTGGGAACTGGGATTTCTTAACATGAAGTTATGCTTAGCTTAGTTTAAAATAAAAATCTAATGCTTCATTGTCAAGAAGTAAAAGAATTTGTTACCAGCATTTTTACCTCAATAATTAGTATACTTGACCATTAGTAGGACATCAGCACAATGAACCAAAGCTGAGATTTGGTAATAGTTTCCTTTTAATGTTTTTAACAAGCTCTTAAACAGCTTCTTTCCTTTTAATTTCAGAAAACAGATACTGTTAAATAAAGGACTCTTTCCTTGTGAAGGAATTAGTGGAGTAACACTTGAAAGAAAAACTTACACACTCTAAATCAAATAAATATGCAGGGGTATCTTGAAACTAATAAAAGAATTACTACTGTTTGCGTTGGGTAAATGTGGCAGGAAAACAGAAGCTTTCAACTTTTATCTATGAAATGTAATTTAAATATTTCTTTGGTGCATTTGATTCATTAATATGTATGTTTGACAGCAGGCTTGAACGCACTTTCTTCTTTTCATCACTGGTGTATCTTTGTTTTCTCCAAAAGTCTATACTTATTCTTTCAGTCCTTTTAAATAGAAGAGAGGGATGTATTTAATTTCCTTTCTCTGAGTACTAAATGTTTTGCCAGTGCATTTTAGGCTCAAATAAAGGTGATGAGGTGTTTTGGTAGAAAGCAGACTATTGGGTAAACAGGGCTGCTACTGTGGACAGGGGGCAGGAGGCTGGCACGTGATAATAGTTTGGAGCAGATAAATGGTAAACAGCTGAAAAGCACCTATGTTCCTGCAAATCTGAGTTCATTGAAGATGATAGGGAGTTCTGCCTTTAAAATAATAGACAAAACAGGACTCAATATAAGCAGGACCAGCGTAGTAGCTGCATTGTAACTGACCTGGTAAAGGACTTGATACCTCTAATATCACGGAGTGAAATACACAGATCTTGGTAAGTCATTGCCAGGCATGATGTCACTTTAAAATTGTTACATAATGCCTTTTCTAAACTTTATGTGATGAGGAACCGTAAAATGTAAAAAAAAAAAAAAACAAAAAAAACCCACTGAGATTAAACTGGTAATGACTCACCTATGGCTAAGTTTGTATATTGGAAAGGATTCAGATAGCCCATTAAATACTCCAACGGTTATTTACAATAGGATTAATTTCATTCACATTGGAAAATACCTATTATGTTTCTTCAGTTTATGCTTAAGCAGCTGTCCAATTAAAAGGAATCGATCTTCTACAAAGCTTGTATCTGAACACAGCACTGCCCACTGTGCAATAACTCCTTTGTATTTGAGAGCTAATATGCCATGCAATTATCATCTACAGAGGGTTGTTGTTTTGGGGGGTTTTTTTAATCCTCCAATTCCTTAAGAAATTATCTTATCACTCCACCATGATTGAGCATACCCTCTCGGTTCTACAGGTCAATGAAAGGGTTAAAAATTCTCTATCTCTATCTTGATCTTTGCTGAAATGGTGTATGGGAATGAAATGGTTGCCAATTTGTTTGCAATGCATTCTGACTGTACGGGAGTTCTTTTTTGCCTGACAGGCAGGTGAGATCAAAGTGGCGCAGGACAAAAGGGGCTCAGCAGTGATTTGTCAGGGGACGAAAGGCAGTCCTGTCTGGGAAAGTGGCTGTAGCCCAGAACGAGCCTTCAGATCACTAACACACTAAAGAAATCATGGCATGAGAAAAAGTACAGCAAAAAAGGTTCAAAGGTCAGTTTTATTTGGTTTGGATTATTGGTGCCTCCTTTTAAACCAAAGAGCAAGAAGGGGAAAAAAGAACAGGCTAATAACCTTTGTTATTGTCCAGGAAAAAAACTCTTTTGTACACATTGCTTGGGGATTGTCTGTAATTAAAATGCTGTTGTTAGATCCAGGACCTGATCCTGCAAAGTTTTACTCATGTGAGTAATTCTCCATTGCATGAATAGTCCTGTAGGGTTGCTCACGTGAATAAAGATTACTTTCATGACAAAGAGTTTGCAAGTTCAGGCATTATTTTTGGTTAGGGGTTGCAGGTGTGTCTGTGTATGTCTGCTCAGAGGTGGGTGTCCTTCTTTCTAAGTAAAGATTAGATTTAATGAGTGACTTGAAAAAAAATGTATATTTGAAAACTCAAAACTTAAGACAAAAGTAAATAAACAGTTCTCTGTAACTGTTTGCATTCTGCTTCCATAAAATTCAGGTGATTATGAAACCTGCTGTTCTCTTTTAATCCAGATGTTTGTCTGACAATTACTTCACTGATTTATTTCAGGGGAGCTCTGTGAATCGCCATCTGCTGGAGATCACTCCCAGCAATTATTATCTTCCAAATATTGTTGAGCAAAGAATGTCTTGTTTTAGGTTATGAACAGATGGTCTTATTCCTTAACTGCTGGAGGATGCTAGTGACATAGGTGCTTCCAGCTTGTTTGGGAAATGGCAATCTTCTCTAGCCAAGGAGTAGGCCCCCAGACAGCTGGCTGGAGGGGAGGACACTTGCTGTGACACACACCCTACCAACAGACAGCAGAGAAGTGAGAGGGGAAAGGTGTGGGCTGACCAACCCTCCTGTTCCCAGAACAGCCCAATAATTGAGTCTGAGGTGGTAATGCAGAACGAGACTAGGTGCAAGCCTTGCTGGGCATCACTTTCATCCTCCTGAGTGGCAGAAGGCAAGGGCACACAGGGAGCAGAGGAGGCTGTCCATTACTTTGTGTGCTTCCCTTGTTTTTTCTCTTATACAAGAATGAGTGTATTTTGGATATTTAATGGTTAGGCTAGATTGGATAATGGACTGAAAATAACATGTATATTTTCACTTCCATGAGGGGAAGGGGTACAACTGGTAAATAAGTCTCTAAACTTTTCCTGCTCCACACTGAGATTTTTTTCTAGTGCAGAGTGGGGAAAGAGACAAAGGGTCAGTGTCAAAAAAAAAGGGAATTTTTGTGAGAAGGGAAGATTTTGCAAGCATAGGATAGGATTTGTTATCCTAGATCAGCTGTGCATAAAAGCCATAGTGAGAAAGTAGGTGAACTGTGCTTCTTTCAGCAATAACCAAATTATCTGAAGAAGTGACTGTGAAAAATATTCCAAAATTCCCCTATTGGGGTCTGTTAGAGAGACCTGTTTTTAGGGAACAACATTGCACTTTGATGTAGCTGGAGCACAACTCCAGGTAACATCCTTCATATACGAATAAACAAGATACTTCTGAGGCAAACAGGTAACGGTGCTCTTGACCTCACATAAAGGATCTGAATCCTTCATATTAGAATTCACCTATGTTCATAACCTTGAGACCAGAGTGTTGCAGCTACCTGGTCTGCCAAACTGTTTTGGGGATCATTCTTTGCAACGTGTGTCTGACTTTCTTTGGAGTTCTGCAGCTGCAGGAACTGAAGAGAATCTATCGGAAAACAGCTAGTGGTAGTCTGGAAGAATATGTCTGCTAAAGACCCGATGATGGGAAAAAGAGAGGTTGTGAGTAGCATTGCACTCTCTTGTGAACCTGTCCAGTCAAGAAATTCTGCAAAGGCTGTTGCTTCTTGAAGGATCTGTTTATGGTGGGTAATTTCCAAATATTTCAGTAAGATTCTCTGCTTTCCTGAAAAAGTTTCATATCCTTCTGTTGCAGAAATTCCTGATGTGTTTTTGCTTTCTGTGGTTAAGTGTTAAAATCAGAGGACAAGTGTATTTCACAGAAGAAAATAAACCCAGGAGTTTCCAGAAACCTGCTGGGGTTCCGGTAGTCTTATTTAGATAGTCCTGCAGTTTTGGATTGTGAAATGATCCTAGTTAGATCCTCATTGTGGTCTTAGAGTAGGAGTCACCAACCCAGAAAAGGAGGAATCGGACTAAAACAGGTGTATCCAAAAAAGAAGCTGATTTTCTTCACTTTGCAGATTGCTGCTGTGATCAAATTAGAGTCTTGGAGGCCTCTGAGCTAAAACCAAAATCAGAAGTGGCTGAAGGAGTTGATTTGGATTCAATTTTCTGTGCATGGTTTGTGAGAGAAGATACAGGAACAGCTCTGGAAATTTTTACTTTTGAGATAGATTATTAAGGCAAATAACTGTATTATCTAGATCTTCATGACAGCAAAGAATACGCTTTGGAGAAAGCGGTTCTCAGACATCAAGATATAAATAAGTGCTTACCCAGCCTCCTGTAATTTACTAAAGAACCAGTTCTTCAAGACACATCAGTACTTTTAAAATGAGCCAAAGGAAAAATTCTGGTCCATATATATCTGCCTAAAACAAGGCCCCAGTAAAGATATCTAAGATGCCACATTTATGGGATGCAACTTACCTATGCTGGGAGTATTCAGATGTGATGAAAAAAAGAATCACCTGTGCTTACTAGTCAGTCATCCCGACTAGAGGAGAGAGAAGGCCGCATTTCATTTCCCAGTGAGAAAAATCTCTGAAAGAAAACAGTGAAGTGGGATGAGATGTGGCAATAAGGGCTGGAGATGGATAAAATAATATTGGCTGTTAGCTCCTAGTTCCTCTATGCTGAGTTTATGAGATTATATTGCTTAAGTTCTAAGGAAAGGGAGACAGCTGCCAAAGTAGTTAGAAAGATATCCATTACAAATTTGCCTGTGGCTTCCAGCACATGCAGAATTTGACTGTGGATGTTGGTGATACCAAGATTCCCAATGTCTGGTGCTTACACAGCCACTTCTGTACAAGCCATTAGCTCAGGCATCACCTGAAATCTGCTATCTAAGCACTGGTATCTAAGACTGAGTTGCAGCATTCAGCAATGCTGCAGTTGTGCAATGTAAAAACCAGGAAAGAAAATGGCCCTGACCTCTTTCATTGATCACGACATATTGCTTTGCCACCAAAAAGCCCTCTTCAGTGGGAAAATATTCTATTGGGGCTAATAATCACTAATTTAAACCAGAAGCTGCAAGTAGTGAGGAGGGGGTTAGAGTTCTTCCCCTCTTTGCAAGACCAGCTGTGTCACAGGCAGTCCATTTCTGTGTTGTCGACAATCACAAATTACATCTACATCTTCCTTTTAAGATTCTTCAGGAACATGTTTTATTTCTTTCGGTTAACACATTGCTAATTTGGGTCATCACTGCTATGAAATTTTTCCAAGGACAGAAGAAGCAGTAGAAGACTGTCTTAGATTAGAAAGTGCACTAAGATAACACACTATTAAATTATTAAACCTCCCTCTTTATGTTACAGGTGAAAAATATACCTTCAGATCTAGCACCTCTGACAGCCTTACCCACTTGTCAAATTGGGTTGAAACAGGAGAGCCAAATTGTCTTGATCTACCTAATACTTTCTTAGATATGCTGTCTTAGATATAGAATGTCTAGAACATGGTATCAATCAGTTGATTAATAACCTAATTAATGAGATTACTATGAAAAAGAATTTGCTAAAGGCTGCAGAAATTAAGAGTTCCAAACTGAGGCCACATGTGCTACAGGGGGTGACCAGTGTCAGGACAGGACCCTGGTGCCGCAGCCCTCCGCCCTGCAGGAGAGCAGGTGCCGAAGGGGAGAGCGTAGGCAGGAGTGGGGCAGCAGGGACTGCCGGGGCTGTGGGGCTGCAGGAGAACCCAGCAAAGAGGGTTTGATACCCCCAGGGAGGGATGCTGAAAAGTCACGCAAAAGGAAACTCCATGTGGTGGCATCTCAAATGACAGCTGTATTGCTAGGCCCAGCTACTGCTCAGGAAAAATACTGCAAGCTCTATCTTGAAATGTCAATGTTAAAGTGTCCGGATAAAATTATGGATTTCACGAAGGAAGGCAGAGGGATGTAGTGGTGAAAAGAGATTAATTCCTCCTTGTTTGCACTGCTGATCAAAAGGATTTAAGTTGTAGGACAAAATAGGAAAAAATTATGAAGAAAGGTTATACGTGGTTTTTCTCAGCACATAATTTCTTCTAGGGAGTTCCAGATCTAGCAAGAGAGACCTTCAGTCCCTCCGTAGAGAGGGAGTCTGTGGGAAGGATCTTTACCTGCACAGTATCAAGTGAAGGCCACTTTTGTCCTAGCTTGAGTAAGCCCCAGAACCAAGTCTGGTTCTCCTTGGCCACAGACCTCCTAGGTGACCACGGCAGAAACATGGAGGGGAGCAAAATAACACTGATTTCAGCCCAAGCCTCTCGGGACTCCTCAGGACCACTCTGGGTGACCCCTGTGTCCTGAGTGCCTCCTACCTGCCTGACACAGATGGGATAACGATGTCATGGTCAGTGTCTGAAACTGTAACCAAAGAGGCTGTAGTGACATTGCGTCTAGAGGTAAACTGATATATTTGCAACTGTACCTAGGACACTTGGGAGTTATTTATTGCTCCATTTTATTTTCCATCCAGGCCCTGGTAGGTAGATGTGGGGAGTACCAGAAGGAAAGATACTTTTAATTTGTTCCTCCTTCACACTGCACATTTTCTTCTCACCTTTACTGTGTGGGATGTCAGTGTGTGTTTGTGCACATGTGTGTGTGAAGAATACAAACAGGATCATTCCTTTATGCACTGGTGACAAATGCCAGGTACTTTCGTCTCTTCCCTTGAGGCAAAAGAAGGAATTCCATTGAAATTTACCTAAGGTGCTAATTTTAATTTGTGTTTCTGTTTGTTCTCTACGTTGTCTTTTTAGATTTGAAAGTTGCATAACCTTTCCTTGCCTGTACTTCTCCTGCCTACTTGGCCCTCTGTCTTATCCCTTGGTCTACACGGAACTTCAGGAGAATTTGCATCGTGACCACCTTAGGACAACATATAACCATGAATGGGATTTTCTGGGAAAACCCCAGCCATATGATGTAAATCTTGATCTGAAGTAGTCTTCCCTAAAACCAGAAAAGTTACTAATCTTCAGTTTGGAGCGGATAATTCCTGGCACCAAGTTTTTTTCTTCCAGGGAGATATGTTCATGCATGTGGTGTTTCCCCAAGGCAGCTACTTTCAGTTGTTATCCCTGGTGCTTGGGTAGCCCCATGCATAGACCTAGGCCTGACCCCTGTGCCTGTCATCTGATTTTGCAAAGTGTTGATCCAACCACAGCTTGGAGAAAGAGAGATCTTTTATCTTCAGGTAACCCAATTCCCAAAGATTTGCAGGGCTGAGTGAGATCGCAACAAGCCTCTGATTGTGAAAGTAACCAGGGGATAAATTCTAAAAGTAGTAAGAGATTTATCTGAATAGCAGGTCCTTCAGGCACAAAGCGCAATTACATCATGGATATGGGCCAGATACTTCTCTCAGGTACACCACACTTCCCTGGAAATCTAAAGAAGTGCTTTGAAGCCGATTTCAAAAACACGTGCTGAGTTACCAAAAAAAGGAGCAAAGTTTTTGCAAGAGCTCAGGCTATTAAGTGATGATTGAGGTATCAAAGGTGTGAAGCAGGTATGCAAATCTGGTCCCCAAGTTATCAACAAATTACATTTCTATTGTTTTTACATGTCCTCTCTCCTCTTCTAGACATCCCCATATCCCTTGTGTTTAGTTATTTTCATTGCTGCAGTTTACAGTTCTGTAAAGGTCTGAATATCGCTATTGTAGCATGGTTTGAGCCTACCGCAAATCTTTACAAGCCACGTGACAGTCATCTAAACTGCACCGTCGCACATATTTTGGTAGTGTTACATTTCTTCTACTGTTTCCTTTGTTTCTTGCATTGAAAAGGAGTAAGCAACAGAGGGAAGAAAGAGACTTGAAATTTTTGTTTAATGTTGCTGCGTTCATTGTTTTGAATATTTTCATTCAGTAAACCATTAAGAGATTACCTGAGAACAAGGGAAAATAATTTTTCTGCTAATAAGATTGGGCCTGATCCAAATTCACTGGCGTTAAAGAAAAGGCTCTTAGTGAATTCCATGGACTTTGAATGAAGGATTAATCCCTCAGTCCTCAGCCAAAGAAACTCTTGCCAACTTTAGGAGAAATTTCCTGGAATAAGGAACTTGGGCATTTGCATATTGATGACAATAAAATAATAATAATAATAATAATAATAATAATAATAATAATAATAATAATATGACAACAACAACAGATAAGTTAGGAGATCTCAATGATATTGGTAAACCACACATGCTTTTAACATAAATACAGAAGTTTAAAAATTCTGGATTAATTTATTTTCTGAAGTGCAATATAGCAGTAGCTCGCATAATATGTATAGAATCAACTTTATCATCCTAAATCTGAAGACTTGTTTATCCATAAACCATAAAAAGTAACTGTAAACATGAAAAACAGTTCATATGAGTGGATAAAGGGAGAACTGATGATATGCCTGTTATGTGTTTAACATCTCCTGTAGAGAAGTCTATCTATTTTCATTTGAAATGATCTAAATCTTATTTTCTCCACCTGAGAAAGCAACCTGAACCTTGGAAGCTATGAATTTACTCCCCGGAGCTTTCCTCCTCCACTTTCCCTTCATCCTGCTTTCTGGGAGTTAATAGCGTACAATACAATAAACAGTATTGCCTACACGTATAGAACAGGGTAATGTGATGCTGTGTGGTCTGGAAAGTCATTTAAACAAGATTATATTGTTCACAGGGTGCAGAATAGCCCCGCTAGGAAACCACAAAGAAAACAAAATATAGCTGAATAAAAATCAATTGAATTTTATAACCTCTTCCCAATATCAGCAGGTGTGAGCGAACTGCATCAGGCAGGAAAGTTATGTTCAGAAGGCGACATTAACACATTGCAAACAAACACCTAATAATCACCGGGGCTGTGTTTTCTTTGAGACCTTCCCACGGTCCACATTTGAGCTAAGATGGATTTTTAATTGGTGAAGGAGGGCGATTTTTTTTTTTTTTTTTTTTTTTTTTTTTTCCTGCTGGGGGCTCCACCCACCGCCTCGGTATTTATTGCTCTACAAATTGTAACTTCCTTCTCGTTAGAGTAACGGGCCGGTCGTAAATCAGCACCGGGGGCCGGGGGAGCGAGGGGCAGGCGCGGAGCTGCAGCAGAGGCGTTGGAGCCGCGCAGTAAAATCAGATCCTGATTCACAGCAGCATTACAGCTGAATCGTTGCGAAAAACGTGTATTTGTAAAAGGTTATTATAGGTTAAAGTTAGTATTTTTTAAGTTGGGGAGGGCTGTCAAAATTTTGCCGGTTTTTTTCCCATGTTTACATTTATGCAGGACTTAAATAGAAATACGCGTTGCTTCCTCACAAAGATCTTAGACGTACGTATCCGAATACATGGTCCTTCTCCGGGGGTAATCAGTTAAGAATACAAGTGCTTTGTGTGCTTACAGCGTGCACGCTGTAGGGATAAACACATCTGTCTCAAATACTCACTTTTACCCAATGACTTGCCAGGAGAAATGCTGGTTTTATGGCTTAGAAGGCTTAGAAAGAAGGCTGAAAGAAGGCTTAGAAATATTCCGTTAGTAAGATCAAGCATAAAGAATAATAGATACCTAACATGTTCCATTTAAAAATCTCACATTTCGAGCGAATTAATAGATCATTATCAGTTGTAATTCTAATTTAGTTACATATGGTCTAGAGCCTATTCTCCCCTCCACATTAAGCAACAGACTCAAACTGCTCTCTGGTTATTACTTTGGGGCTACAAGGAGCTTTGGGGCATAATTAAAAATATTTCCAGAAAGAATCGGTAGACCACATCTGACGTCCCACCCCCTGTTAGAATTAGACCACATCAAAGGGACCCTTTTTGTTTTCAAAAATGGTCACCAGACAACTTAAAATATACAAGAGTGGGCTTATGTTTTATTGTATAGATGTCTGACTAGAGCAAAACGACTTAAGGTTGCTTGCTATTCAGTATTGTGCCAAGTGAGACAAGGTAGCTACAGCCCTTTGATATTTCCGTGGAGGTCGTGTTCATTTCATTTGAAAGGGAACCATTAATGATAGACCTATAAGTGTTCCCCTCCCTAATAAGTAGAATACACATCGCTTGGGAAGCCTGTCTGTGTCAGATGCCCAGGGCGGAAAGATTTGTAGATGATGGTGCTAATTATGAAAATGTGATCAAGATGGAAGCAATTTGAGCAAAAGTCATTAACGTGTTACTCTTCCACCCACTAGTCTTTTTGGTTTATTATTGCGGTGGGAGGCGGGGAGGGGGGGGCAGGAGGAGGATCTTGCGGGATTGTTTTTTTTTTTTTTTTTTTTTAAGAGCACTAATGAAAAATACGGGGCAAATCCCAAATTATAAAATGTCAGCAGCGCACGTACAGGGCGATGCACTAGGCTCGGGACGACCTGAGATTTACTCGGGAAGAGATCGCTATAATTACTGAAAGTAATTATGTTTTATCTCGCCCTCGCGCTGTGCTGGTGAGGGCATCATTCAGGAGACTCGTGGCATGTTCATTTTTCTGCTACCACTTTTGTCTTGTAGCTCGTCAGAGGTTACCAGACCGTAGGACACGGTTTGCGGTGCATCCCCGAAAGGAAGGTTTTTCAGAGAGGATCTTGTTTTAGGAGGGACTGAAGGATTTGGCCCGAGAGCGACGGTCCCCCCCTTGCCCTGCATACACTCCAAGATTGTGGCCCTGCGTATTTGTGTTTTCATATTTTTACGTGGATACAGTGCTTTAGTTATTTTAATTTCCAGTCGTTTACTTTTACTAAACATACTGGAACTACATGACTGCCTGGAAGTGGCATTGCAGAAGAACAGCAATAAAGAATTAATTGTACAAACATTTATCATCCCCAGATCAAACTCTCCTTGTGAGGCTAGGGCTTAACTTGTGGAGAAGAAAAGGGGGAGGGAGGGGTGGTAATGGCGGAGAGGGGTGCTTGTGGGTTTTTTATGTGTTTCCTTTTATTCCAGACGACTATATAATGAAAAGCCTTTTAGCCTTGGAGAACTACTAAATATTAAGCACAGCTTAAAATAGGGAGTAGTTTTCGAGATCGTTTCGTCCTCCTGCCATTCCTTTTAGGAAAAGGTCGTATCCCTTCCCTTATTTTCCCACTAGTAAAAGCTTCCTTCCTCTTCCCCCCCACAAGATCTTTTTAGCGTGTAAGAAAATCCTCTTGCTCTACATAGGAATGGCTTTAAAAATATTTTATAGACCTCTTCTTGCTCACCGATTCTGGAAAAAATTTATATTGATCAAGGTCAAACGCTTGAATTCTGACGTGACTCACTTCAAAGGTGTATTTGTGTGCCCTTCGAGCACATTAATACTAATTATCTCTCAAACACTTCCCCAAAACTCCTACTGCTTGTTTCAGATGCAAATCTAATTAACGAGCTGCATTTGAGTAGCACACAGGGACAGCGTAATTCACTGAGTTGTTGAACCTTTTGCCTTCTTTTATATTTATTTATAGGTAGCTCCATCATATTTTGAAAGCGTAGGCAGTGGTGTGAAGCTACATGGTAGCTAGTGCAGATCTGCTGGAGCTAATGAGACTTACCAGGCACCAGAGAGGAGGAGAAAAAGGATTAGCTCCAACTTCTTGCAAATGCATTCAGGGACGTATGGAATAACACTCGCTGGGCCCGACTTTGTCTAAGTTAATTTAGAAATGACTAAATCTCGAAAGACTTATCTAAATAATGCGTATTATTTGTAACCGTGAACTGATTGATTTAGCAATAACTGTTTGCTTTCGGCAAGAGGGACATTCGGGGGGGGGGGGGGGGGGGCGACACGCTGAAGAAACCCTGACCCCTGAGTGAAAGCCATTAAAACGTCCTCGTCCCCCTCCGAGAAGCCAGGACCAGCACCCCCTTTTCTTAGGCTTCTGCGTTTAATATGCGCATTTTCAAAAGCCACCTCTCGAAGATGTTCGCTTAGAGCATCAACTCACCCCCCCTCTCCCTCCCTCCCTCCCTCCCCTCCCCGGCTGCGGCGGGCGGGCCCCGAGCTGAGCAGGGGGTGGCGGTGCCCGGCGGAGGGTCCGCGGCTGCACCGCGCCTCTCCGCGGGGCCGGTGGGCGGCAGCGGGGAGGGCGGCGGCCGGAGCTCCCCCCCGCCCCCCCGTGCGGGGGTGTGCGGGTGTGTGGTGTGTCGGGGAGAGATGCTGTGTAATTTTATCCACGCTGCACTCTGGGAGTTCACACGAGACTGATACCTTTTGCCTCCTCTGCTTTGTATCAATTGGTCGCAGATCAGGCTATTGTTGCAGGAAGCTGCTTTTATTTCTATGCTCCGTCGATCAACTGTTTTCCCCACAGTCTCTTGCCGAAATTCAGTGGGTGTCTCTCTCTCTCCCTCTCTCTCTTTCTCCTCCTGCCTCTCATGCATGCCGTCTGTCTAGCTGGAAACCCAAGGAGAAGGCTGATCACGGCAGCTCCATCTAATCCAAACAGCTGGGACTCTTCGGTGGCCTTTGCCGATGTCTATTGATTTAAGTAAATCTGAGACAGATAAAAGGGACAGATCGAGGCTGATAAAAACTTGCCGATGCTTCACGGCTCGAAGCAGCGTGTGCTCTGCAACTTTGGAGTGCTGCTAGCAAGACGGCTTTAATGGGACCCCTGGTGTCATTCGCTCCAAGCCTCCATCTCCCCCGCAAACTAAGCGCTGCGGCCATCATGCCACAATGGTTATAATTTGGATCTTGTTCCTGAGTTTGTTGCAGGAGCCGTGGTCCCCGGGGCGGGCCGCGGGGGTGGCCGAGGCCGCTGGAGCCTCCCCGAGCGACCCCCGGCCGCGGCGGGATGCGGGGGGCCGTGGCGGCGTCTACGAGCACCTCGGGGGAGCACCCAGGCGCAGGAAACTCTACTGTGCCACCAAGTACCATCTCCAGATCCACCCCAACGGCAAGATCAACGGCACCCTGGAGAAAAACAGCGTCTTCAGTGAGTACCGGGCACACCTTTCCCATCCCGCTTCCCCTGGGCCGGGGTGTGGGGAGGGGGGTCTCTCCCCCGGACCAATGGCGTCCTGCTCCAGCATCACCAGGCAGGCGACTTGGGGGTGCTGGGACGGTGCCGGACGGGACGGTGGCGAAGCCGCTCCCGCCTCTCCTCCTGCCCGCCGCTGCCCGGGGGCTCGGGCTTCTTGGCGGGGACAGGGGGCACCCCCAGCTGCCGGGGCTTTCGCCCCTTCCCCTCGTCGGGCTCGACGGGACCTCGCCTCGGTGTTTCGGGAGCCGCCGCGCTGGCTCCGCCGGACCCTGCAGCTCCCTTTCCGCGCCCTCGCACCTTCTGGCTCCCGCTCCGTCCCCGGGGTCCCCCGGCGGGGGACCCTCGAGCGGACCCGGCTGGCGGCGGAGGGGCTCGGTCCCCGCGGGGCAGAGCGGGACCCACAGGCCCCAGCTCCTTCCAAGCTCCCCCCGACGGAGAGCGGGAAGGTGCTCCTTCCCTGCGCACCCCGCCCGACCTGTCCCTTGCCCTCGCTCCGCCGGGGGCTGCCCACGCCAGTCCTGCCCCTGCCCGGACCGCTGGGCAACGGGTGGCCTCACATCTCCCCGGGGCCGAGTCCCGGTGCCCTCCTCGACGGGCTGCAGGCTGCCCTCGCCTCCCTCGTCCCGCCCCAGCTTGTCTCCCGCAGGGGACTTGAGCTTCCACGGGCTAAATCACATCTGTCCCCTTTGACATGTGCCGGGGATCGGCAGTAATTAAGATGAAACGGGATATGTCGGGAGCGAGGGGGTTTGTGCGCGGGCGGCAGAAGGGGGGAGAGCGGGGCTCAGCGCCGCCGCTGCCCCGGGGGGAGCCCCGGGCGCCCCCGCACCCAGACCGGCCCCGGCCGCGGGCACAGCCCGGCCTCCGCCCCGGCCCCGCCACCCCAGGAAGCATAAATCCCGGCTGGTGATGGCACACAGAGATAGGGAGACCTCAGGGATCTGTCTGAAGTCCATAAAGGAAAACCACTGTTTCCTAAAGGAAAACCCCCTCGCTATCAAAGCCTGGAGGAGGCATCCTTTAGCAGCGAACCGGTGCCTGATTCAAAACAGCTGTACCAAAACCACCCCCACTCCCCCAGGCCGGCAATCCAGCTCTGCAAAGGGGACAGGCCCCTGGCTCAGCTTTATCGTTGCCGAAAGGCAGCAATGGGTTTGGGTGGAAGGGTCACCTCTCACCTCCAAACACTTATAGAAAGTACCAAGCCATCAGGACACAGCTGGACAGCTGAGAGCAGAGTTTGAGCGAGCCAGCTAGAGAGCCCTGCACATACAACACAACATCTCCCGAGCCAGTTGTGCCTCCATCAGCACCATGGCACTTTCAGCTGGACATAAACTTTTTAGCAGGTATTGCACCAGCCTCACCTGTGACATTCTTCTTGTGTTTGAGACCCCATCTTTGATGGCCTGTAAATCTCCTCCCTTTTAATTTGGCTCAGACAGTCATATTGTCCTTGTCTGGAGGGCTACATTGACCTCCTAAATGACAAGTTCCTTTCATGATTATATACATGGCTCTAAAATGCAGCCGACTCACTCTGTTTTACCCTCTGGAGACCTCAGCAAGGGCTTTGTCCTGAAATGGACAGCTTTGTGACTGGTTTCAATAAGTCAAGAGCTCTTGTGTTCCTAAGCATTAAAGAGGATTTAAACTTTTTTATATACATATAGGATTAAGTGAACCTCTAGTTCACTGTCAGATCTTTTTCATTTTTGAAAGAGTTCAATCTCAATCAGACATCTAGGGACTTATTGTCAAGCTTGTCTCAAACAATTCCCACATCGTTGTTGTTCGTTGTTGTTTTATGCTGTTTCAAATAATAGTCTTGTTTCATTCAAATGGTTGTACTGTGATTTTGGTGTGAGCTAGTGATAGCTGTGAAATCGTACTCTGCAGGTAAGCAGTCATTCAAATGTATCTCAAAAAGTTGCACACGATGGGGAGTAACAACATAACTCATAATTGTTTCTGTTTCTAGGTATTCTTGAAATAACTGCTGTTGATGTTGGAATCGTTGCCATCAAGGGCTTGTTCTCTGGCAGATACCTGGCCATGAACAAAAGGGGCAGACTTTATGCATCAGTAAGTTTCACTTAAGACTGTCATATGCCTGTCATTTCCTAACGTAAGAACAGGTCCAGTGAGAAGCACTGATTTCTTATAAATAAACATTTATAGAGAAAAGAGTGATGTTATAACAGATTTCTGTCTGGAATTGTTACAGGCAACCCATCAGTATATTTTTAAAAGTGGAAAAAAGCTGTGTTCCTGCTTTCTTATTACCTGTACAGACAAAGGCACAAGAATGTATTTGGCAAAGGTATTTCACACGGCCAAAGTCCTGGGCAAGTTGGTGCACTGATACAGACCTCAGAAGCCAGCCTTTGCAGTGCAGAACATCCATCTCTAGTAAAAATTATCCATATTTATATTTGATGGGGATCTTGGACACTGGCAGAGGATATACCTGTCAGATAAAGAATATTCAGAAGTAACTGAGCATCTCTGTTACAGGAAAGCAGGCTACTGATGGGAGTTTCTTTGCACAGAGCATTTGGTTGGTCAGTGAAAGAATTTACAGGTACTAAAAGGCAGGGCTATTGCAAGGAAAGGAAGTATGAGAACGTGCAAAAGGATAAAGGTGAAAATAAACACCTTATTCTATTCCTTGAATCATTTTTTGTCCTGATCTTTGAGGTTAGATCTGTGCTCCACTGATGTTAGTGGGAGCCCTGCCTTTTCAGCCCAGCCAATCTTTTCCCCAGTGAATAAAATACTTCAGCTTAGACTCCTTCACATTCAGGGACATACACACTGATAAATAAGCCTTAGTATATGATACAATTTATCCACGTAATTGAATTTCTTCCATTGTCTTTGATTACATCCCTAGCAATCTTGTGATCTCTTACAGTGTAATAGCCAAACTGTGCAGTTTCTTCAGGAATCCTGTGGTACGGAAACAGATTCAAAGAGAGTAAAATATGGCTATGTGAAATGTGCTTCCTCCAACTAGTCATTATATGTAATTCGGTTGATTTGAACAGCATGATATATCCTCCAGCAATGTGAGCTTTCTCCATGTGAATGCAACCGAGGTAACACAATCAACTCAGTTGCCTCCCTGGTTTAATGTATTTTACTCCACCTTTTCAAGAACGTTCTGATAGTGTTTACGACCCAGCTTCTGTCTTGTGTGATGCACACTGATTAAAGGGCCTGTGTGTAAGGATGATGGTTCTTTGCTGGTGCAGAGAAGCAGATCACAAACAATTTTGGCAAAGGAAAATGCAGCTGAAATGGAATGAGGACATACTAGCTCTGCTATGCCAGAGTTAAGACTGGCCACTTCTGTGCTTCCAGTTCATATCAGCTCAGAGACAGCGTTTGCCCCAAAGAAATTAATGGGAAGGATGAATTTTCAAGTTCTTTCTTATCTTTCTCTCTTTCTTGTCCAAAATAGGTATGTCTTTCCTCCAGATTAATTAAACTGAATTAAAATAAGACTAAACAAATTCTGAGCAAAATCCTCCTCTCCTAGAGTGGAGAAAAGCCTAGAGCAGGATAGCCCACGGAGTCTTTTTCTCCTGGACTTCCCTTTCTATTGTGAGGAGCATCACGCCATCCTGAAGCACGTTCAACTGTCATGTGCCAAGGAACATCAGCCATGAAAGATTTCTGTATAACTAGAAAATATAAATTTTGCTGTTCCAGCTCAAGTTTGAAAGAGACTGTTTCAGACTTGTGTTTCAGAGCTGCAGGGACAATCCAGGAAAAGCTATTCCACACCAGCTTTTTTCACAGAAGCAGCAAAGGCTGAGGGCTCAGCTCAGGAGAAACTTCCTGGCTTTACTTGCCTGGAAAAAAAATGACCAACAACTTTATTGAAGTTACTGTGCCAGGAATCTGTGCAAGGCCCCTATTTCAAATAAGACTGACTTCTTTGGGGATAATTATGCAGGGAGCATTTTACGAAACAGTATTGGAATAACTCCATTATCCCTTGGATTACTAATTTTCCCATGTCAATAAAATGAGTTTGTTGAGTCTGCAGAGTTCCTTTGTGTCCTTGACAGATTGTGATAATCCTCTAGGTTTATCCTCTGTGACAAACTCTCTACAACCAGAACCGAGGCAGGCAGCGGGACAAATCTACCTACATATGGTAGTTGCGTGGGCTCCAGCACCACAGCATATGAAAACCTTGTCCTTGCAAGGAAGGGCACTTCCGTTTTACAGCTGTGAAGCTGAGACATGTGGAGTCTTTTAAAATCTTGTTAAATGCCTATCAGCATTTCTGGTAAGCGAACAGCATTAAGGACATGTTGTTAACGGAGCCCATGGCTTTTCTGGCCCCAGCCTGGCTACCCGTGCCCTTTCCATGTCTTCCACAGAGGCAACACTAAATAAAAAACCTCTGTAAAGACCATGGTAGCAGTTCCCCTCTTCCTCTGTGCTTTACGCATGTTAGATACTGGAGGTTTAATCACACAGGTATTGTAATCAAGAGAAGATGTACAGTGTGGGAGGTCCTTTGTTTGCACCCTTCTCCTGCTCCCAGGGGGGAGGAAGGAGTTCCTCTTGCCAAGCTTTTGCACACTGTTTTCTCTCAGTTGAGGATCAGATGAAAAGGAGCAAATTCAGGCAGATCATGTGAAATGTGAGCACGCAGGACGGGTGTGTATTCTCCCTTACAGCTTGTGATAAAGGACCAGCCTAGCATTGTGGAGGAACACACTGGTGGGCAGGGTGGACTTTGATTTTGTTGTGCTGAAGCAAATAAAGACACTTCATCAAAGACACTTGTGCTCAAATAGCTGTAACAAACTGGATGCAGGTGTATCTAACTAATAATACACCAATTAAAGAGCCACATTTAACATTAAACCATAGTATTTTAACTTTTTAATAGATATCAAAGGTTGATAGGCAGCAATTAAATCATCTGTCCAGCTCACAGGCATATTTAGATCTGTAAGCACAAAAAAAAAAATCTAGAGCTGAAGAATCCGCTGAGCTATTCATTCCTATTCACATATCACTTTATGTTTTCAAATTGTTTTTTGGCCTCTTTCTGTCTCTGACCCATGGAGTATGCTCACACTGCTGACAGCACCTTGTTGCACAGCAGTTAAAGCTCAGCACTTCTCTTCTTCTCATGTTTTATAGCATCTTGCCACACGTTGCTGCCCTTATGATAAAACTGAGTAGAGTCCTGCTTAAGACTTTAGTCCAGTCTTATTGAGGTAGGAGGGAGCTATTGCCCATATGGTCTCTCTTAAACTTTGTTATGTTTGCTTTACAGGAAAATTATAATGCAGAGTGTGAGTTTGTGGAGAGGATCCATGAACTGGGTTACAACACCTACGCATCCCGTCTGTACCGGACTGTACCTAACAGAGCTGGGACCAAGCGCAAAGCCAGTGCAGAGAGACTCTGGTATGTCTCAATCAATGGGAAAGGACGACCCAGAAGGGGCTTTAAAACTCGCAGGACACAGAAATCGTCTCTTTTTCTACCCAGAGTATTGGATAACAAAGACCATGAAATGGTCCGACTGTTCCACACAAACGTGAAATATCGAGAGAGTCTCCTTAAGCCCCTGAGCAAGAACCAGCGAAGAAGGAGAGGACGCTGATGGGGATGGGGGGAGCTTGTATGGGCGCTGGAAGTGACTGAGAGTCTTCAAAATACTACTAAAAAAACTAACAGCTGTGGTTGTGTGACAGGCATTAACATGGACATTTTTTATACACTGTATAATATAACTGAAAGTCACATCACTTACTTTTAGCTATTGTAGAATTATTATCGACGGTAAGAGATGTGAGATAAACTAAGACACATTCAAATGTAAATTAGTTGGATGTAATAATTTTGTCAAGGACTTTCACATTTTCTTTTCTGGAAAAAAAAAAAAAAAATTTCATTACTAGTATTTTCATTCTAACTTGCCATAGGGTATTATCTCAGTGACCCTGTCCTCCCAGAGCATATGAATATTCTACACTTACCAATTTTGTGTCCACAGAGAAGGTATCGCACTTTCATGGCTCTTTTGGCAGTTCCTCATAAAAAGCTACATTCCTATTTTTATGGAATACAGGAGTTAGAAAACTGGTTTATTTTTTAACTTACATATATTTATATTTATTTTATGATCAGCCAGTATCAACTATGCTTTTTCCAAGACTGTCCAAGAAAAGTAAAATTGTAAGCTACTTCAAACATTTCAACAGACCTGCACATTACTAGATTATTCTTGAATTTGTTTAATTAAAAACCCAAGATACCTGACCTTGTCATTCAAATAAATGAATGTTGGTAAAGTGGCATTTGCATTGACCAAGCTTTAGCAATATATACCTGTTTACCAACTGATGAACCCTCTCCTAAAACAGGACCCAAATATGATATGAAATCTCAGTGGACTGAACTTGCAATATAGGAAATTCAGCATTGGGGATGAGAATCTTTATCCGGTACTTTTGTATACCTAAGTTTTCTACAGGAAGCCCTTGTTCTAGGTTAAATATTTTTACTGTTTAGGGGGGAAAATAACAGTCACATTGGGCATACAAAAACTGTAGTGACTCGCTAACTTAAGGTGTCTACCGTGTCCTGATTTTCCTTTCTTTTCAAATGCTTGTTATTTTCACAAGGTAGTCCTAAACTGAAAGCCCCAAATCCAGACAGCGATTAACGATCTTGAGTTTTGGTTCAATCCATATAAAAATATATTTCTATAAATTTTCCTACTCTGATTCTGGAAGTTAACTTTTACAAGGTTGAGGGAAGTCCACATCACAAGTTTAATTTTGAGCAAGAGGTTAAGTTTTAAAAATCGCCCTTGACATCCAGGAGTTGTAGAGTAGCACAAAGATTTAGATGTGCTTGACAAGCACAAATAATGGTCATTTCAATGAGATTTGGCCTTGTGCTCTTTACTTCCTAGAATTAAGCCCTGATAAAGCACAGCTGGAGAAGAGAGACCGCACTGAAATAAACATTCAATCTGAATTTAACAAAAGATCTGTAAGTTAAATGTGACATTATATAGGAATAGACAGGTGCAAATCCCATTCCTGGTCGTATTAACAGAAAGGTCTTCTTGTGGGCTACCTACTAATTAACAGCATGATCATTTAAAACTAGCTAGTGAAAACCTTCCATCACTAAGGGGTGAATTCTGTAAGAGAGAGAAGTAAAATGAGGCCATAGGATGAGTTTATTAAGCCTAGTAGTTATAGGTTTAGCACTGCTTACATCCCTATAAAGGTAAAAAAAGGAAGGTGTCTTTATACTAAAAAGTGTGCTCCATTCCTTCCACCTTTGTATCTTTTCTGTTATATTCTAACAAAGAAGGAAACTGTGTTTGAATAAGAAAGTCAAAATTCTTTGATCTCTGCTTTTCTTTATACTGAAATATTGTAAAAAGACACTTACATGATGTACATTAAATAATGCAATGTGGTGAAAACAGAATAGACCTAGGTTTAAAAAAGGCTACAGAGAACCATGAACCACGAACCACGTTCCCAAATTTTCTTGCTTTTACAAAGTAACTGAAAATAGTGATGGTTTCTTCACAGAAGTAATCAGGCAGTATTGTGTCAGGAGCCACTGAAAAAACCGTGCAAAGAAGAAACATAGAGACTGAAAAAGAAACAGAAGAATTCAGATTTTCTGTTTTGTTTACTCTCCTGCAAAACACACAAGGTCCAAACAACTGCTGAATTCCAGGTGTCTTTTGAAAGTTGGTTGTAACAGTGAAGAAAATGAAGTTTTGCATCCTGGGCATGAGGGGTGTTTTGGAGACACATTGTTGGCTACGCCAGCTACCCTAGCTCAGCTCTGTATTTCCCTTCAGGCTACTGGTGGGGGCCGAACAATTTGACTGGGCAGGAAAGAGGAGTGTAAGGAGTCCTCACAGCTCTCAAGCTTCAAGAACAAAATGCAAGGGGAGGAAAGTGTCAGTAAGCCCAGCTGGCAGGGAAAGATTACCCACAGCTGAAGATTAAGAGCTGGTTTTCCCCATGTCTAATTTCTGGGCCATAGTTATTTTGGCCGCGTTCAGATCTACTTCACCTCAACTTGTAAGAAAAACAAGATCCATTCTCAGCTTTCTCTCCCCTAAATATTGTTGTTGTAAAGCTAATGATTAATGACATCAGGTATTTTTGTTACAATCCTGATTGTCTAAAGAAAGTGGACAAACTCCAGGTTCCCGTGACACAAAGATGGCATCTTCACGCCAGTTCCAAGTCCATTTCCTATCAAACATTTAGTCTTTACTCTCAGCTTTTCTCCAGGGCAAGTGCTTGTGTTCTCTCTCTGTTTTTATCAAATTTTCCTCTCATTTTTTTCTCCTTCTACATTTTTACAGATGGCCAAACTACCTGCCATAATGCAATAGAAGGTAATTGCTATAGGTGATATAGGAATATCGTTAATTACAAAACACCGTCTTACTCCTGTCTGTTTTGAGCTGTATTGCATGCTTGTTGTAGGAGTGTTGTTTTAACCACCTTCCCATAGGAAACTGCAATGAAGTTTAGCTTAACACGTGAACTCTATCCTTATTTTAGTTTCAGTTTTCATCCCAACAAAGTCTAAAATACTGACACTGAAAAAAAAAGGAGGGGGGAAACAACAGAAAAAAAAAATTCACTGATTGGACGCAATGGCATTTTAACTACTGTAGGTAAGTGATGATTTTCACATCAACCTGAAACAATTTTACTGGCATTCTTAGAATTTTTCTTTGCTCAGTCTCATTGCAGCATTCAAAGGAGATGGCTTTGGGATTTGTCTTTTTTTTTTATCTTTTAAGAAATATTAATGTTCCTGTTGAAATACTTTTCATTACAGACATTCATTACTTAATATTCTTTTAGCAACCTTGAATTCCACAGTTCCCAGATACTGACAGGCTGAAATCCTATTCATGATAATTATCCCAGTTGTATCCTCTATCCCATTTTATTTATTTGGACCAAAATTTACAGGATACCTTACAAGAGTCAGTAGATTTGAGTTACTGTTACTTTCTCCTTAGGATTATAAAGACAAGACGTGTCTCCTCTTTTGAAAGTTTCTTGAGTGACTTTATTCCCTTCCATCGTACAGGCTATTATCAAACTTTTTTCTCTTTCTTTTTTTTTTTTTTTTGAGGAAGATGTAAACTGTACCCATTTTTGTATTGTAGAGTTTCTGCAAACTTCACATACTCCAGAAGTTCACTGGCATCCTTAAATTCAACACAAAATAGAGATCACAGAAAGGGTCATTCAGGGAAGCCAGACCTGGTAAAGCGCTCGTTTGGTGCAGCCTTTCGGTTCTATACCAGGTCAATTTTCAATTGTTTTGGTTCAGAGTCCATTTCAGGGCCACCATCAGCATTTGCTGGTTACATTGGTGTTAGCATGTAGTGCAGACCCATGGCAACAGATCTGCAGAGCAAAAGCTGTGGTGCCAAGTACCCAGTGTCCACACCATGCACATTTTGGGAGTGGGTGGGAGGGTTACTCTGGATGACTTCCAGTCTGGCCTTATGGACTGGAAGCCCTTTGGCAGGTGGAGCGCTCTGAGAGGGTCTTTGGGTTAAGCGTCAGCAAGAAGTAATCCACTTCATGCATTCAGCAAATGTTGCCATAATGCCAACTAGCAGGAGACCGTTCTCAAAAGCACGCTACTGAGTTATGCCAAATGCCAGTGTAGATGCACCCTGTGTGAGATCCATCCATTCATACCCTGAAACTATTTCCTTTTGGGGCAGAAACTGGTTCTTGAGACAATGACTTCAACCCTCTCCATCCTGGGTGGCAAGTCAGTTGCCAGAGAACAAAACTATTTCTCTTCTCATCCTGGAGCCGGGAGACTACGGTCACCACATATTAATTGCCTATTCCCAGCCAACCTGCTCTAGGTGGCCCTGCTTGAGGAGAGGGGTTGGACCAGATGCCCTCCAGAGGTCCCGTCCAACCTCAGCCTTTCTGTGGTTCAGTAATTCAGTTAGTAGTTGTACTGAATTCAAACCGATTATGAGTTTGCCCTCACCTTTGGAAATTCCGACTCTGCGCATTTCGGAGTCCAGTTCCCTATCCCAGCCCCTCAGATTTCTCTCCATTCACAAACTTCATCTGAAACCAAGCACGCTGTTCAGTTTTGGATCAGTTATTCTCTAGCCCATTTTAACAGTCTGGTGTGCTGACCATCTCTTCTTTCCCTTAAAATCACCTATCGTACGTTCAGTATAGTCCTCCAATTGCCAGCTACAAACAGAGATTGAGCAGCTGGTGCGTGTACTTCTAAAAGCCACCTTTTCAGCTTGCCGTCCTGCACCAGCTCTTTCCTGAACTCCACAGGGTACATTCTCTTCATCTCCTTCACCTCCTCCCCATCATAAAAGTCCTTCTGTTGGTGCCATTGCCAGCACTCTATAGAACCGTTTCCTCTGCTTTTGTACTTTTTAAAAAATAAATATTGTTCTGTAGAAATCGTACAAATTGTGCAAATATTATGTTACTTTCCCAGTCACTCATACGTTACTGGAACTGGAGTTGGATGTCCTTTTCTTTCATGGGCATAAGGCAGAGAAAAGTCTATCAAGGGGTTTTGGCAGTTTTCATTCACTTGCTTCCATTCAGAAGACGTGCAGCCTGATCCATGACTTGTTGATTTAGGTCTGAAGCAGATTTTTCTAGTTCCTTTAATCCTTGCTTTAGCCCGTCATAGCTCTTATTTCCAAGCTGTTCAAAACTTCATGTAAAATGTTCTGATCTTTGGTGACTGTGTTAATAATTTTGTGGTTATCTGTTCATAACAAGCAAGAGTTGTGCATGAAAAATAGATAGCTAACCCATGTTGAATAACTAAGGTGCAAAACATGATTTTTTTCCCCCAATTTACTCACATATTTTTCTCCACTTTCTGAGCATGGATTTTCCCTCTCTTTGAGGGCCATTACTCTGCCATCCTGAGATTATATTTTAGTAATTTTGTGATATTTCTGACTTTGTTTCACCACTTCCTATAGGTCTGATACCCGTTTCTACAAGCCCTGCTACCACTACCCCTTTGCTTCAGCAAGAACAGCAGTGCACCCCGTTTGGACTTGGAAATTGCTTCATGCTTGTACCCTCAGCATTTAGAAGAGAGACTGGTGACATTTCTCAAGGTAATCTTATTTAATCACAAATAATGTACAAAATCTGTTTTCCTTAATCACCACAAGCATGAAATAATGCTAGAGGGCATTTTTTTGTCCATACCTTTTAATAGCAGTACCTAGACCCAAACCTTCTCTGTTTCAAGTCCTTTTGTGAGCTCCTGGATTTCCTACTTTACTTCCTGATGTTTCCTTTTTCTTCTCTGCTTTTCTTTGCAGATGTACAACCCTCTGCAAAACAATAGGCAAAGAAATCCTTTTGACCACACGTGCCTTTGCTTTGGGTGGTTGCATGGACCTGGTTTTGGAATGGGGTTGGTATTAGTTTAACTGTTCAGTCAACAAGGCTTAACTCTTTCTGATATTTGTCAGAATCGAGGATGTGGTTCTTCCCCAGCTTTCAGAAGGTTTCGTCCCATCTAGAACTGTTCTAGAACAGTTCATCTTGAGCAGTTCTAGACTGACTCTTTTCTTCAGGCTGAAGAAAATCTAGACAGCAAAGCTGTTACAATACACTGATATTCATCATCAACTATTTGATTCACAGCCTCATCAGTAAAGATGAGCTCAGAGAAGCAGACAAGGAAATATGTTTAAATTTTTAGCCAGGCAGGGCAGTATGAGACACCACAAAAACACCTCTTTGAGTTAAAGCGAAAACCTTTCCCCTGAGCACCCTGCCATCACTGCACACTGACATCCAAAACGTCCCTCTCAGACCTAAACAATAGCCTCGGTAAATAAAGGTGTTAATGATGACAATGAAAACTTTGAATCTTAGTGTCTATTTGTATTTGTTATAAAGCATAAGATTCTTCATATGTATATGTACGTCCATTGCATAGTTATATGGATTTTTCCTCAGAAAAATGTATAATCAGTTGCATTAAAAATGAGGAATACTTTTTGTGGCCTCAAAAACTCAGGGAGAGTACTAAAAGAGAGTTATTTGCAATGTACCTCTCTGAAAACGTATTAAAACAAATTAAGCCTAACCTTTCTAAGTTTAGTCATCATGAAATTACTGAACGTCATATACGTATAGCAAATACTATTACATCTTTGAGCCCAAAGCAAACAAGATTCTACATATTTTGATACTCCTGGAATGCAAATGTTTCAGTTTTAATTACCAGTAAGGTGCTGAAGGCCTTGTAAAAAGGGGGATTCAGTTAGAACAACTATTTATGCATTGTTTATGTGCAGAATTGTTTTCTAAGAACCAAGCCTTTGCAAGGAGATCAGCATGACACTCTGCCAAAAATACCTCGATAGGAACTGCTGTGATCTGTCTTATCAAAACAATAATCTGTGCGCAGAAGGACCTTACTGACAGCTCTTCTTTTTCTCCTTTTGGAATGCAAACTATTTTTATTGGTAATAAATATAGCATTTAGAATTAACAGAAAAGAATTATCTTTTACCAGGAAAATACTCCAACAAAGAAAGAAACAAGTGAAACAACGTATGGTTGGATGAAACTCATTAACTCCCATTAATTCAAATCTACCTTGTTAGAATATTCTTTGATATTGCCAATATCAGTCATTTAGCATTTAGATAATGTAAGCTATATCTGATATGATTTACAAAAGCTAACAATGAGCCCTACAGACTTCACGGCCAAGAGACTGACGTTGGAGTTGGGACTTCAAGCTTTGCCACCGTGGCCCAAGCACGGGACATGGATGAGCAGCCGGGGCTTTGCCCCAGCCCTGCATGCTGATGTGAGGGTCTGGGGAGAAATGGGGTCCACCTCCATATTTTGCTTTGTTTTCCTGACTCTAGGGTGCAAGCACTCATGACCCACCTGTGTCACAACGTGGAATATGGCTGTGGTCGCCATAGTCTCGCCAGTCTGCATTTTCTCTGTGGGGAGGCAAGGTGGAGGGGAGGGATGGTAACACAACAAAAACAGGAGACTGTGAAGAGCATCTGCTGATGAACCAGATCCTGACAGATATTACCGCATCTTCGAGAACTTAAGAAGTGGATGTAAGATGTCTTCAGTCACCCCTTGGTTGCTTCTGGTCTCCTCGGCATGTCACCACAGCCGTACAAGTCTTCGGGGACTGAAGAATTTCTATTTTCTCTTTGTTCTGGTAATGGCATTTTGAAAAACTGATTGTGGATTCCTATCTGTTGCTATAGCCATTTTTCCAAATAGTGAGTTTCTTGGTTTGTCCACAGAAAAGCTTAGCTGCAAGTGTAGAAATGAGCAATGTGAGGGAGGTTTCCTCCTTTGGGGTGGTTTTTCACATTCTTCACTTGCTGGTGTATAGGCTAAGAACGAGCCTGTAGTGGGAAGTGATTTCATCAACACAACCCTGAGAGACAAACTGACCCCGCGAAGGAAACATTTCCAGCTGCAAACGTTGCTTTATACATTTTGTGGCCATTAAAGTAACAGCAAAAAGAAGTGACCAGCTTCTAAAATACAAAAGAGACATGAAAATATTACACGAATAAAACCAGACACGTAAGTAACTAGGTGTAAAAATTTTTACTTGAATTTGACATGTTTTTCTCTGATCTGAAACCAAATTTCATTCTTGTTACTATTTTCAGGGAAGCTGTTGGGCCGAATGTACACCAAAAAATTCACTCTGTTGGAGTGATTTGAACCAATTGATACCATGAAGTTCAGCTTTTCAGCTATAATTGCTTGGTTTGACTCCAACACGGTCTGGTTCCCACCACAAGTGGTGGGACTTATTCTATTATTCTCAGTGGACTTGAATAATTTTTCCACCTGATGTTACAACATTGTGAAAGCTAAAACAGATTTTGGAGTACTTTGAGCCTTTCGTAAATGTGTGCAGAAAACAGGTCAGGGACACATTCAAATAAAATATTTATTTGTAAGCGAGAGGTGACTTGGTTTTTGGATGTACTGTTCCTCAGATGAGAGCACCACCCGTAACCATGATGTTGGGAAGCTTTATTTCAGCGGCATGAATTAACAAGCCAGAGAAAGAGAGCAAGAATGTGCATAAATCCCCAGGGAAATTTGGGAAACTTGTACCCCTGTGAGAACTAAAGAATACAACAAAATTGAAAGGTAGCATTTCTTTAGTTCACGTATCTTCTTCCTTTTCTATTGAAGGAGATTTGTGTTCTTCCTTCTTGGATTTTAAGTGGTAAAATGCTTTGCATAGGGAGAAAATGTATTGAATTGATTGGTTATTTTTTTTAAGCTATCTTAAATAGTGCCTTTGAAGTTTGCAGCGGCGCTCAAGTTCAAATGTCTCCCGTTTCCTTTCGGAAGGTTTGAAGGATTTGGGAAGGTGAACAAGCAGATCTATAATTAAAGAACAGTTGATGGTAACTGTCCTCCTTTGTTAGCATTCTCGGGCCACCTCCAAATTTAGAAGGTTAAAGAGAACTCTGTCCCGTTTTAGTTCTGCAATAGTTTAGATGCCACCACTGCATAGCAGAAGAAAAGCCTTTCTGAAATCCAGGCTACATCCCCTTTCTAACCACCAAAACAAGCTCACGGTCTTCACTTTACATATTAAAGAAAATGCTATGCTTTCCTATAGTAGCAATCCTATCTTTATTGCGGTCTGAAATGTCTGGATTTGAAGAACAGTGATTTGTCTGTGAGGAGAATTTAGAGACATCCTGATGCTAACGCAAAAGTAAGAAGAACGGGGCGGCGGGGCTGGCTGTAGATCTCGAAGGATCCAGCCCCAGTGGGATGTGTGGTTCTACTGACTTGGAAATATCTCTGGCACCGGCTGCTTGATTTTGCGAATTTTTGTCCCTGTTGCAAAGAAAACTAGGTCTGATAGCATCAAGATATCACAAGATCTTCACACTAAGATGTTTCTGAATGGAATGGCTTTTTCATTTGGAAAAAACCTTTTCTGCAAGTACTTCATGTAAGTTTGATTATACTGTCTGATGAAACATCATATGTGATGACCTATGATGACCAGCCACAAAGGACAATAATTTGTCTTAAATCAATTTTTATCTATTGAAATAATTGCTTGCAAGGATTTTGGAGGGAGAAATGGGCTCGTTCATAAAGTACGACTAGAATTCAGGGTCTTTAGATACTTCATCAAACATGGCTCCCAAAAAAAATTGACAGCAGATCAAGGCTCCACCTTCCTTTTATGTTCCTACTAGGAAAAGTCACACAAATGTTACTTTATGCGGCCAGAAATGAACTGGTCTGAAAGAATTCTGCTGGGAATCCCTGAGACAGTGGCACTAGAAGATAGGTGACTTGGCATAGTTCTAGTATGATCGTACACGCTTGGTTTACACTGCAGACATTGGAGTCTCACAGGCATGTGTTGTTCAGACCATGAAACCAACTGAAAATTATTCTTAAATCCTTAGACATTTTTTCATGGCAACATGGGTCTAAAACTACAGCAGGAGAAACTGAGTTTATTTGTGTCCCGTAGTCTGTCTGCTCCAAGGATCTGTTAGCCATATTCAGTAATGCAGATGGAAAGAAAACCCTCTGAATCAGATTAACCCTTTCTTTCCCCAGTTCTGAATGAAGAGCATGTTGCATTTCCAGTGCTTTACTGCAAATGCATTCAAAAATAGCTACAGGAAATAGAGATGCTCTAAGACCTTCCCAGAGGGGGACCAAGATGGTAAAACAAAGTTCTTCAGAATGGAGTTTTTCCGTGTTTTCTTTTTTTTTTTTTTAAACACCCTGAATTTACTAATCTAAATGGAGCAAGGTAAACATACATATCATTTGCTTTTTCTTAGAGAACTTAACGCAATGTTAAGTTGCCTCTTATATCTGTATTGCACAGACCAAATTCACTCTCCTTTGTACATCATCCCTTTCTGCATCTACTTCTCTAAGCATTTTCCCAGCTTTAGTAGAAACTTGTGCCAAAGCCTTCCCCCCTGCAACTTCCCTCCCTGTAGGCCCATGTTTTTACTTCTGGTTCAATACTTCCGTATAAGTTTTCAGAGAAAACAATCCATTCTTAACTTTTTCTCTCCTCTGCTTTACATAGATAGAATACCTACACAGATAAAGTAAGAACAGCCTCCTCCCAGAAAGCCTGAAAGCACACAAGCGGCCCGGTGATCCAACCCCAGAATGGTCTCAAAGAAACCCCACCACCCTGCGGAAAGAGCCTCCTGAGCCAACAGAAAGCCCCAGGCACTCCAGCACACCTCTCTTGGAGCCTGGCGGGGACACAGGTTCATTAATTCCCTACATGTGTGCCCAAAGAAGCCAGCTGTTGACCATCCTCTGGCCAGAATCAACTCCTTCCTTGTTAATCCACCTAAAAGACATGGCTACCTCTGCTTGTGGTGTCTCCCCAAGAGGCTACAACAAACCCCACAACTTAATTGCTTCTGAAACCTGATCTGCAGGCAAATATAAGGCTTTAGTTGCTGCAAAGAGGGCTAACAGTGCTTGAACTCAGGGCTTAGGTTTCATTTTGTAGCTATGTGGGTTTGTGACTGTGCAGAGATATTTTGGGGCAGGACAATAAGGAACTGGAATTTGATCAGGTTTAATAGCAGGTTGAGTACCTCCTAAGGGGAAGGAACCCCATCTGTCTACCTTTTAATACCTCTTCCTAAAGGATGAGGATGGACTCCTGCCCCATAGCTCAATGCAAGGTAAGATTATGTTGATGTAAGCTTAATATTGTTTCTTGTTTTAAGTTCTAACAGATATTAGCTTCTCTACCAAAAACAAAAAAATAAGACAGCTTATCTGATTTTTAAAATTAATATAAAAAAGTGTGGGGTTTTTTGCCATAGCACTGTCTCATGGCACAAGCCAAACACTCTATCCAACTCCACAGAAAACTTAAATTTAAAAAAAAAAAAAAATCTTATCTGCACCGCTGTGCTTTCTTATTAATTTCCCATGGCGAATGAATGAGATGAAAAACTCTAAATTTATGGAACAGTAAGATTCTTATAAAACAAATAAGCCTTTATAAAATAATACATTTTATAAGGTCCGTGTGTGGAATACTCTGGTGTTTGAATATTGGAACAAGATTCCAATTTTGGAGGAGAATTAGAAAGGTAGGCAAGAGTTTGCTTTCTTGGTTAGTTTTGGAGTAAATCTAGTTTATGGCCCATGCAAAGAACACATATGGCTAAACAAAGGAAGGTTGTTGTTTTTTATTAAGAAAATAATGAAGCATTTGGTCAAAAAGCTGCGGAAAGACTGAAGGACACTTTGTGCCTCTTCTCCGTGCAACCTTGATAAAGCAGGATCAGAAAGGAAATGTGAACTGATTAAAATGCAATCAAAGAGAGATAAGAAAAACACTTTTACACCTTGAGCTGCTATTGTGGTGCCACTCTCTTCATGAGACTGATAGAGGAAAAAGAAGAAAAGAAGCAGGGGGGAAGAAGAAACAGAATCAGTTTAGAAAACTGTGCTGGAGAACCCTGCCAGGTGAAGGCCTGGGGGTTTTTATTCTGCACACACTTCCAGGAATAAAGCACTTTATCCGAGACAAACGAAATGTATCTTTTTACACCAATGACATCACTTACTTGCAGATGTGATACTTCAAGTTCACTTGTTTCTGAAAAACTCATACTTTCTCTCTGGCTGGACTGTTTGTGATGGCAAACCAGTAATACATTTAACGGTTGTAAAAACCGTGTATTCAACTTTGGTGGCACCTGTATATTTGGACTTGGAGACCCCATGAGAAGAGAGGCTCATGTTATGCAAGAGACTTATGTGCACGAAGGCAGTTGAGAGTCTAATAGTGACCACTCGCCCATCATGGCGGCCGTGGGCGTGAGCCCTGCGCGCAGTCCTGCGGGTGGTAGAAGGAGCATGAGGCGGTGCAGCTCTGCACAGGCTTCACGTGCGACGGTGGGGAAGCAAAATGCCAAGCCAGGAAACAGGCTGCTATCATCCTCAGTGGGTATCATGACTTTGCAAGTGCCAGTGCTGTAGAAATTAGTATTACATTTCAGGAACTTGGCTCAACTCTCCAACCCTGTTGTATTTGGGCTACTGTTCAACCTTGGTACTAGTGAAAAGCAGCATTTTCAGTTCATTCGACATTTAAGAGAGGAAGGATGGCCAGCTTTTTCACTCCTGCAAAGGGATAAAGCTGCCCAAAGTTCCAGGAATATTAGGGCTCTGTCAGATATCATCCTCCTTTTTGCTTTCAACAAAAGTATTGCAAGTAAAGCTAGGTTTTTTCCCTTTTTGAATAATTTTGTGCACACTTTTGCATAACTTCAGTAGAGTTATGAGAGGGGAAATGTTTCTGGGCCAGCTGAATTAATTGCAAATTGATTTAATGGGTCCAATTACTGAATTTGAGTAACCAAGGTTTTGAATAACTGAGATACTTTTCAATGTAAGCAATAAATACCAGGGATGGAAATGTATTATAGGAAGCAGAGACTATGACTGAGCTTTGGATAATCAAGATTCTAGTTTGTATCATGTGTGCTTTGGCAGCAGCTGATTCCTATAGGAATAAAAAAGTAAGAACATGTGCAAACTGCAGTATGACACTACCACTCTGACCTCGTCAACAACTTCAAGGTCATCATTAGGAGAGTCTTCAACTTTTTTTTTTGCCTGGTTGCATGTGGGTTGTAAAGATTTATTACAATCACTGCAAGAGAACACCTGCTAAGTGTCAGAAGATTCCTGGGAAACTTCAAGTGTTTTGCTAAGGCAAAACTACACCTTTTACCCAGCTTTGAGGAATCCAGTTCAATGGAATACAGTCTAGTCTTCATTGATTTGTTCACGCTCTAAGGCAGAAGCATAACCACAAGTGATATTCAGAAACATATTTGTCCTCCAGATAAACTTACCTGTGTCTAAAATGATCCATGTCTTGCTTCCTGGGATTCCTGATATATATCATGCTTGGAGTAAGGACCAGATCCTTGGCTGAAGTTGGTTGGCATTGCTGTACTGGCGTCGGTGAAGCTGTGAGGAGTCACAGGAGCTGAGCACTTTATTAGATGGCTAAGCACTGTCTAAACACATTAGCAAAAACCAACTTTGACTTGTGAAACTTATACTAAACAAACTTGGAGAAATATCTTAACTTTCACATTTCTAGAGGTTTTGGCTGAAATTTGCCACCCGTCTCCTTTGGCTGTCTTGCAGTGTTCCTCCCCTACATCATCATTTTATTTTCAGCTCAGTGATTTTTTTTTTTTCTTCTTTTTTTTTTTTTTTTCTCTCTCTTTGAGCGATGAAACTCTGTCTGCTTTTCAAGACTAATATATGGCCCCTGAGTGAAGGCAAGGCTGTGATTCAAATCAAGAGTTCTGTTGACATTATAATCCTTCGGAGCACAGCTGGAGCATTTCATGAACGGTAGCAAAGACCCTCCATTGATTTACTGCCTTGGTATTCAATCAGGAGCCCATGTTCTGTGTCGTTAGCTGCAACATACAAAAAATAACTCGGTGAACTTCTAATTAAGGCATTTAGCTTCTTGCCTATCTTGTAAGAAAAGATTTGTGCTATATATGAGATGCTGCTGCTTTTATGGATTCTCCCCTATTTTTACATCAGGAGGGCTTCGGGCCCTAAGATGGTCCTGTGGGCTATAGATGGGATATACACCAAGGTTGCTCTCTGACCCTTCCAAGCAGAAGACTAAGCAGTGTGGGATGGCAGGAATTTTCATGCGTGTCTCCCGAGCTCTACAACTTTTCTTTTTTCTTCCCCCCCCCCCCCCCCCCCCCAGTTTTACATAAACCTTTCCTGGACATAATCATCCCTTGAGCACAGGAAAAAATAATAATAATAATAATAAAAAAAATCATTCTAGTTCTCACGAGAACTGCAAAGGGGATCCACAGCTCTGCTTCTGGGCAGCAAATAAACCCATCCCTTTCTGCAGTGCCAGTCCCCAGCCACAGCATGCACGAGAGCAATTTGGAAGCCGTGCTCTTTCTCGTCTCGCCCCTCGTTCCCAGGGCGAGAGCGACCGTGCTGCCGGCCCCCGCTGACCTGAAGATGAGAGTTCCCTAGATTGTTTCCAGCTTGCACTGCTAGCCCCGCTGAACGAATAGCACTTACAGTATTTTTGGGGTGGTGACTCACAAGAAAGTCATGAATGCCCCCTTAAGAGGCTGTCAAAAGCCCCCTGGTAAGAAGTGTTTTGTTTTTCCCGTTTTCGTTGTCCGGGCTGCCTGCGGATATTTCCACAAGTCTCCAATGCAGTTTTCTCAATTCATTGTCCAAGCAGCAAGTTGTACCCTAAAAGGCAACAGAGCAGAGATGCAGACCCTAACCCGACACCGTTCCTGTTTATCACCCCACTATAGCAATAGCCAGAACATACAGCCCTTCTAGTCATTGCAGAAGGTACCAAAGTGCCAGCCGGGACCAAAGCCACTGAAGCTCCTGAATACCTTCTACTTGCTTATCTGCCTGCAAACTTCAGTGGTACTTCAGGCAGCTAAACACCATGGACATTCAAGAGTTTAGGGATAAAGGTGTCTTGGCAGATCTGGTATCAAGTTCATCAGTCATAGTTATTTTTTTTTACCTTCAGAAAGTGCTCCAGAAACTTTATTGACCTTCTGAAAAATAACGGAAAGTAGGATTGCTGTCACAGTATTTACATCTCCAAGAGCTATGAGGTTTAGTGACTTGATCAAGACCAAAGAGAAGTTGGTGTTGAAGCAGGGTCTGGATTCAGAAAAGGGCTCAGAACAGCCATAAGATCTGGAGTTGTGTTATATTTGGACTGAAAGACAGCTGTGAAAATGAAAAATGGCATGTGTCTCTTTTTTTGTCTGAACGCGCGGCAGGAGATACAGTGAGTTGCCTGCTTACCTTCTTTCATCTCTTACATTTATATTCCTCAGGTGCCTTCATTGCCGTGCAAGCCCAAGTAGTGTCTGGGTTTTCAATTTTCCTTCTCTTACTGAGCCAGAGCTTCAGCTGCTCAGAGCTCTGCTAAAGCCACCCAGGTAGTGCCAGGTAGTCAATACCCACCCTGATGTCTGTTGGTACATCTAGACCTTAGTGACACAAAGCTCACTGAATAATTCTTCACAGGGCCCATCACCATTTTATTTGACCTACCTTCATAGGACTGGGTTCTCCAAGAGGTGTATGACAGCAAAATGACAACCCTACGAAGTCGCAAGGCTGGCTCTCAGCTCAGCAGCAATCCCCCCATCAAGGGGATCCCCCAACCATACAGATCCCACCGTCTTCTCAAAAGTGGGCCATTAGAAACACTTAATAAGTCAAAAGAAAGCTCAAGCAAAAATCTTTTGAGCCTGGAAATCTCACAGGGCAAACCAGATCAGACCTCTCCTGACCCACTCTCAGCTTCACAGGTTGGTGAAACAGGTCTGAACCCCGTGAAACGTGCACCCGCGGGGGCCAGCCTCTCCTGCCAGAGTTACCCCACAAGGGGATTAACTGCTGATTCCAAGGGAAAAGCTGGAAAAGTGGCTGGAGATGCTGGGCAGGACTGTAAGAACAAAATTCCGTGTGTTCGTGCACTTTTTGGAATACTTATCCCCCATCAATTTGCTATGAACAACTGGGTAGGGAGAGCGGCTGAGAGCAGGAAGGCTGGATGACCTCCTTCGATATTTAAGGGCGCAGTATTTGCTGCAACGGGGTCCTGGTATTTTAGCGAGCCCTTTGAGTATAATCGAAACAAGCAGAATAACAGATAATTTATGGCTGTTGGTTTATTCCTTTTGAAAATATTTAGCTGTGATTTCTCTCACTGGCATGAAGAGGAACCATTACAACATCTCCCTTTCCGAACAACAAAAAGCTTTCTAGTCCATGTACGGTTAAAGACTAAGTGCGTGTCCTGCAGGAGCTGAATGACACCGTGTACATCAACCAGCCATGAAATATTTCTCCTATTGCTACTTTAAAAGTATTTCTCAATGCTATTCTTGTCAAACAAATAAAATATTCCATAATACTCTTTTTTTTTTCTTGAAGCCCGGATTCTAACTTAGTGAAAATCAGCGGGGGCAAAAACACCCCACTGGTTTAAACAGTGCAGGATCTGACATTAGTAAAATAATGTCATGTAAAATAATGAGAGTGCAAGGTTTATGACTGCTTATTTGGTGGGGCCGGGGTTATCCAATGGGAGAAATACTACCAAAGTCCAGTGAGATATGGTTACCAGGCAGGAATCCCGGGAGATTCTGTTACCATGCAGGAATCCCATGAGACAGTATTATCAAGAAGGAATCTGTAGTATTCAGTTCACCACAAGGCAGTAATATTAGATTTTTAGAATTAAATCCCGTGGTATCTTGTTTTATAAGAGTTGGCACAGAAGGAACAGAGAAAAATGCAATGGAAGAAAGATGTCTCCCTGGAACCTGAGCTGGAAGCCCTAATTGTTACACCGATTTCTAGCAGAAACAAAACGTCACAGATTTTCCTCATGATCCTGAGATATTTTTACTAACCATGATATCAATCCCTTATTAGTGAAAGATTTTTTCATTTGTTTGGGGTTTTTTTGTTTGGGGTTTTTTTGTTTGTTTGTTTTTTGGGGTTTTTTTTTTGTTTGTTTGGTTTTGTTTTTGTTTTTTTTTTTTAACAAAATATGGAACTGATCACTAAAATGCCAAGGTATGAACACTATTGTGACTGGGTTTTGATTGGCGTAAACAACTTCAGGATTTTTTTTTATTTATAATGGATTTTGCTTTTATCACAAGCAGTACTAGTTTATGTTATAAACGTGCAATACGGCTATTTTACATCAGCACTAACCGAGCTAATGAGCTGTTCAGACCAGCGCCCTACACTGCACGTTTGTGTCGTGCCTCACACAATGATGTTTGCAGCATTTGAATAACACAGAAATGTAAGAGAATTAATAAAACAATATTTCTTTTCCTCGTTGTCTTTTTCTTGTAGTACCGATAACCCTGACATATTTGGCAAGAAGCGACTGGACATTTGTTTCGAGAAGACCTAACTTAATTTCAGACTCTGTCTGGAGATTGGCCGCAATACCTGTAAGTTTTGAGAGCCTTTTGCCAGCGATGGAGAATGTTCTCAGAAAGCTGTCACCAAGATGCCCAAAGGAAGAAATTCAGGTTTGTTATATCAATTTGATCACAACAGGTAAGTCTGAATGCTCATCTTCTTTTTAAAAGCGATATTTTCCCTGTCTGTATCATGGTACAGCTTTATCAGTAGTTAATCAGATAAACTCTGATCAGCGACACAAGTCCCCTAAACGTTAAAAGAGTTTGGTGTGAAAAGGCAGATCGGTTTTGTGATTAGCCTGAATGAAGGCTGAGTATGTGTTAAATCAGGACCTAAAATCAAGTTCCAGATGCACTTTCCATTTGTCAATATTTCTAAATAGATCCTGTCAGAGCCATGTCTGAAGCTGTGCTTTGGAAGGTGAGTGACAGATGCAGTAGGTCACAAACTCACGTGGTCCCACACCTCCACATGGACAGTCAGGAACGTGTCGGAATGGCTCATCTCTCAAAAGTTTATAGTATTGAAGAAGGAGACAGGAAAAACTAAAGACTTCAGGTGAGAAGCTAGAAGGGAGAGTGGAGAACTGTTGAAAAGAGCATTGGTAATCTATGCTGGGACATTTAAAAGGTCGATCAACATGGGTGCCAAGCACAGCCACAAGGATCAAGACTGAAAGCCATTGAGGAGGGCGCAGTGGCCCCCCAGGTGTCATTGCTCCTTGGATCCTCAGTGTGACACACGGACAGCCGTTCCGAAGCATCGCATCCTCCTGACTGCGCTGACAACAAAGGTGTCACCCATGGGACAGCGCCAGGTATTCCCAGCGCTTTACAAAGCCGCGGAAGGACTTGTCCCCGGTATTCAGATGTGATTACAGCAAACTGAAGAAAAAGAAAAGGAGGTGGCAGGAAGGAATATAAAACTCAAGAGGCATTAGCCTGTTTGCTGTGTTTGAGAATACATTTGCTTGAGTGCCTGTGAACAAGGAAGCAGGCACAGTTGAATAGTAGGCTTAAGGAAAGTCAGTTTAGCTTCAGAATAGGGTGTACATACACTGATCAGATCTTAACCCGAAAAGACATAATCAAACAATAGCGTGAGCATGGAAGACGTCTGAATGTGCTAAGTGGACCATTAGAAAACACAACACCTATAGTGGGGATATTGGTGACACAGAGGTACTAGGGAGATTACAAAGAGAGATTACTGGTAATGACAGATGGAAAAGTTGCTGAACCCACACACTGGAGAGATGCAAATCACAACCATAGTGCTTTTGTGATAAGGATTTCAACTCGGTAGGTAATGGTTTGGGACCATTAGTTCACATGCCGTGGCTTTACCCAACATTAGCCCTCAGGCGCTAATGGCTTGTGGTCCTGGTGACAACAGGGTTGCATCACCCCAGTGGTCCTGGGGCAGCCGAATCACCCGGGTCTTTGCAAGAACCTGAGGACTCCCCACACACCTCTGAGGCGCTTTTTGCTCAGTGCATGACACGTACCTCAGCCCAGAAGGCTATGAAAATTTTAAAAGTGGAACATCATTTCTGAATGAACCCTGCAGTGAAACTCATTCTCTATGTGCTGTGAGCAATTTTACTGTTGTTACAGGAAGGAAAAAATGTCAAATGATCGTACCATCTTGGAAGAATTAACAACATTAGTATGTTCAACGATAAGCCGAAAGCCAGGCCAACAGTTTGTGGGTCTCTTGAGACTAATAATCTATAAGCAAAATCTCCTCATCTATAAGAAACCAATTATATTTCACAAAGTTTGTCTTGTCCTGCTTAGTTAAATGCCTTTTTTTTAATACACTGTGCTTCCAAAAGCTTTTTCTCTTGTATTGCAAAAATATCGTTCTCATCTTCCTTTGTTTCCCTGGAGTCTTTCACAAATACTTTCTGCAGTGTCAGTCTCACCAGCAGCATCTCCTTGTGCTTACCTGTACGAACGAGTATGCAAGGTATATTTTCAAGAATTTGACTTAGGAGCCTCTCGTTTCAGCAGCAGAGCAGCGTTTTTGCAGAGTGACTTTGATGAAGTCAGGTGGGCTTGCAAAGCAGCCTACGCGGCAAGTCACAAGATTGAGACTTGGAGCAGAAATCTGGTCGTGAATTTGGTTGGGGATTTATTGCTCGGCAACTTGGAGCACAGCTAGTCAGCAGCTGGCTCTCTAGCCAAAACACACTGGCAAACAGAGAAAAATTGTCATGGTAACAGTCTTACAGTGCATATTGCAATGGCACCCTGGTCTACTAAGGGAATTCCTAAGTGGTACCACAGTAAAAATTATGACTAATAATAACCAGTAATAGTAACTATTGCTACTACTAATAATAGCAATAATTATATTTGTACTATAACAGCAGTGAGATATATTTGGCTAGTATTTGGTAATTCCAAATTGCTGTTTAAACATGTCTGGCTGATTTCTTATAAGCTCTCTGCTAAGGTATTGCAGCTCCTCCAGCAGCACAGGGTCAGTCCATGGGCAAAGGTGTTCTCTAGGTCCCCCTCTGCAGCTAAGGAAAATGTCTTTCCCTTATCCCTACTCATCACAGAAGCTTAAATAGTTTATAGACATAGTAATATGCAACTTTGTCATAAATGAGTACGGTGCTGGCAATGGAAGTGCTGAACGCCCTGAAGGGTTCAGGTACGATGGCAGGGTGTTGGGCACAAACCATTGCAGCCCCAAAAGGGAAGAGTTCCTGAAGCCGCTTCGCCAACATCAACAAATCATGACCCGATGTATTTGGGAGCTGATTCTGCAGCCCGTGTTCATTTTGAGTTGAAAGCACCACGAAGGATGAGAATGGGCTGCAAACCACAACTCAGGCTTGGTAAGAAATAATGGCAATTTGCTGCTGTTAAATAATAAACTACGACAGCGTACAAGGTTTGTTCCTGTGATTCTGTATTATGATTGCCCTTGCACCAAAGCTGCTGCAGGAGGGAGTTTTGGGGTAGTTTTTTTATTTACACTCCGTAACTTTCCTGCTGCAATTTAGATAAACTACTGTGGTGACAGAGGGGAGGAGGGGGAGAAACTTTCTAAGCTCTGCAAGGATGTGAAGTGGAACATCCCTTGCCAGCACAATTCTTCTCCTTCGTCCTCCCAGATCCCCAGCAGCGGCCCCAGGTAAACCCCTTCCTCAGGCAGCGTGGGAAGGAGCAGGGGAGCTCTGGAGGGAAAGGAGAAGAGGAGATCTGACTGCAGGTGTAACACATCCCCAGACTGTAATACCTTGGTTATGGATGATACTGCTTGCCTCTTCAAATACTGACAGGGAAAACTGTCGCTACCACCAAAAATAACATTCTTATTAAATCACTTCGGCAGCAGTTCAGTGGGGACTTCCAGGCAAACAAACAGGGTAGCCTTGAGGTCTGCCTGGCTCTCGCTCCCTCTGATACCTTCCAGTCCCCAGCCAGTGGGATTTTACTGGGGTCACAGTCCAGCACTCCATGAAAAAGGCTCCTGAGCCAGGCTTTCCATCTTAGCGTCGGGCAGAGTCAGCACCAACGAACGCCCACCTTCCCCAGGCTCCCTTGGTTGACAGGATCTTCAGGACTGGTCTGATCTCTCCAAAGGTGGCTCTGGTTTGACACTGATTTAATCCTGCTGTAATGTCTTGACCGGCTTCAACTCCCCTCCTTCTGCAGCCGCTTTCCTTGCGTAGGAAAAGACATGACCTGCCCCATCCTCTTCTTAAAACCAATACACAAATAGACAGGTACCATTCATCCAGGTTACTACGCCGGTGTTGGCCAATAAAGGCCAAATGAAAATGACCCGACTGCAGTAATTTGTAATTACAACATGTAGAAGTGCTATTGAAAACTAGCAGCTGCCTGGGCATTTGGAATACAAGTCAGTCAGCAGCTTATTGTGTTTGCTGTTTTGTCCTGATCGTCGTTTGATTGTAACTGAAGCCTTAGACTGATTTTTTTTTGCCAGAAAAATAATAATGGCAATAATATGTACAGTGTTGTAGACAATAGGAGTGGCATTTTAGAGTAAGGACTATTGTATCATCATTGTGTTGCTTTGTCTTCCAATCCAAGAAGTACTCGTAAAGGCTCTAATGCCTTTTATTTTTCTGAGTTCCTGCATTTGAACTTCAGGTAACAAGTAGCATCCTCGTATGCTGGTCCAACAACTCTCTCCAACAAGAAGTATAAATTTACAAATTAAATAGTCGAAGAAGGGGGGAGAAGAACAGACATTAAATCTGAATTATTTTTTTTTAATTAGTCGAAGAAGGGGGGAGAAGAGAGATTAAACCTGAATTATTTTTTTAAATGACAGGATACTTTTTCACCCAAATACCAGTACCTGAATTTAGTTTTTCTTATCCCCTGAAATAAATGTGTGTTCTGAAAGCTCCAGATAATTTTATAATGACTCATTCCAGCATTACAAAATTTCATTGAAGGAGCCAAAGATGTTTGCTTCAAAGTTCCACAGCAATTCTAAAAGCCATTTTAAATTCTAAAATTCTAAAAAAATTCTGAATTTCACCACACGGATGTAGCGAAACCAGTCCCTCTGGTTTTGCCTGGTTCTTTACACACTGGAATAAACTGCATGCGGCTTGGCCCGTGCGGGTCAACAGGAGCTCTGCTCTGCTCCTTTTGTGGCGGAGGGCGTGCTTCAGTGGTTATTATAAGACTGTAAGACTTTGGGGTTCTCAGGGCTTTTTCTGGCCATGTCTCTGACCGAGTGGAATATTTTGTGACTGTATATAGCACGTGGCAAATAGCATAGCAGTGACTGCACAGCACTGTCTGAATTCCCTGGGCAGGGAGTTTTCCCTTCGTTATGTATCATTCCCATCCCACTGTCCTGATTCCAACAGCTCGCGTGTACATCTTCCATTGCCATTAACATAAATAATAATGTACATGGAGATGCACATCAAAATAATCATTCTGAATTTTAAGTGCTCTGAACGTAAAAACAATATCTCTAGTAGGGATCGGGCTTTCTGTAGGCTCAGCTGCTTTCATTTTTTTCCCATTATCTCAGGAAGATACATGGATATGAGTAAGACCAGAGTTTAGCTCAGTGTCTTTCGTGCAATAATTTACCCATTATTCCAGCTGTGTAGCAGCAAAGTGAAAACGTTGGAGCCGTGGGAGATGTTCTGCTTGCATGTGACAGCTAACGGGTTTTAGGTGACCACGCTATTACACTCAACGTTTGCAGGACGTACATATTCAGGAAGGAGATCTGGCTGAGTTCCAAGTGGCTTCCAATCCACCGATGGAGGGAATGATGGAAACTATTAAGATTAGCAAAGTTTTCATTCCTGTTGTTGTCTGCCTGGTTTAAGCCTGTTTTTTTCTCAAGACAATCTTTAAAACGGTCATTTCAAGTTTGCATTGAACTCATTCCACATCTTAAAAACAAAAAGCAGTCCCAAGCAAAGCGAGCTTCCAAGCTAATTTCCTGGGGATCTCTTCCCGCAAAGCACATTAGTAGCATGGATTCTGTACATTCTCTTGGTCTAAATATAAACATATTTTGAAATGGGAGGAAAAAAAAAAAATCATAAACCGAATGTTTCTTGCTGAGACCTGAGGAGACTGTGTGGCTTCATTGAACAAACTGGCTTAGAGTCCAATCCTGTTCCTCCTGTCATCTGCAGGAACGAAAGTAGACCCTGTGAGAAATGCACTCTTAGAACAGAACTGTTGCACCAGGAATCATCCCAAAGGAGATAAGCAGTCTCTCTCTTTTCCTTTCGCTTGTTTATTTTTTGACCGGCATATATTAGTTCCTGTAGCTCTTACTGTAGCTCTTGTAGCTTCATTAGTGAAGTGAGAAAGATGGAGGAGAAAGAGAGGTAATATTAAAACGGTTGACTAAAATGAAGTTGCTCTGGGCCTTGAATGACAAGAGGAATTAAGTGATTAAGTCAAAAACCATGCAGTGCGGTATGCCGTCTCTGCAGGTTTCTTGGTGTCACGGGGATTTCGCTGGGCAAGGATCATTCATCCAAAACTTATTTACTTCTATCTTGTGTGATCCAAGCTTGGAGTGAGAACTGGCTCCCATTGTAATCTGCGAGGGCTGAGAGAGTGAATAATGAACGTGCCAAAATCTAAGACAAATCCTCTAGAGATGTCTGATGACAGATGACTGATGTGTCTGTTGACAGATAACCTGTTTTACACGCTTCTGCAAGATGCTCTTCAGATAGCTCTGTATCTGGCTTCTTAGCTTTTCTTTCCAAATGCCTTGAAGGGGAAGAAGTTAACTTTTGCCTAATTATTACTGCTGTCACTACCTTCAAGCAACACAGAATTTGATGGGTAACCTCTACGCTGGTTCGTCTTCAAGTTCTAGAGCTGTTATCGGTGTAACAACTGTTAGCTGTTATCTTTGCAGTTTACTTTTCGAAAACTCATCCAGTAAGGCATACAGCTGCTTCTGGCTGTTCTCTGTCTCCAGGCTGACTTCATCAGGAGTAATGTAGTGCTGAACTGGATATTTTTCTGAGCAAACTCTCTCTTAAACTGTATTTCTATAACTGTTTTCAGGGTCTTTTGTGTGCCAGAGTGCAAGATAAAGCTTTAACCCTTGCCAACACCGCTGCTGGTTATTAGGAAAGAAGAGTATTTGGAGAAGTTTCAGGGTGTCTGTGTTCTGGTCCCCATCCCACACAGCCTGTAAGGTGCAGAGCTCGTCCAAAATCAAAGGAGCCTGGCCGTGTCTCCTGGTGCAGGTGAGTGCCATGGTCCTGCTGGACCCATGCAGCTGTCCTGTTCTTGGAGTTGAAGTCAGCGCTGTAGGTTCTCTTCACAGAATCACAGAATCATAGAATGTGTTGGGTTGGAAGGGACCTTTAAAAGTCATCTAGTTCAACCCCCCTGCAGTGAGCAGGGACATCTTTAACTAGATCAGGTTGCTCAGAACCTCATCAAGCCTGGCCTCAAATGTCTCCAGGGATAGGGCCTCCACCACCTCTCTGGGCAACCTGGGCCAGTGTCTCACCACCCTCATTGTAAAGAACTTCTTCCTAATGTCTAACCTAAGCCTGCCCTGCTCTAGTTTAAACCATTGCCCCTTGTCCTATCGCTCCATGCCCTTGCAAACAGCCCCTCCCAGCTTTCCTGTAGGCACCCTTCAGGTACTGGAAGGCCACTATAAGGTCTCCCCGGAGCCTTCTCTTCTCCAGGCTGAACAACCCCAACTCTCTCAGCCTGTCTTCATAGGAGAGGTGCTCCAGCCCTCAGATCATCTTCACGCTGTGCCAGGTTGGGAAAGCAACTTGCCTAGACCAAGCTTTGAGAACGTCTACCGCAGTAGTTCATCAACCCCAACAGACCACACGGATCTTCCACAACCTAGTCTTGATTCCTCCTCTGCCAGCCCAGATGTACATGAAGGCCTCTCATCTGTCGGCAGCATAGCTGCCCCGCGCTGCCCCAGTGAGCAATGGGCTGGGAAGGAGGAGAGCAACACCCAGCTCACGGAGGTATTCTGAGGATACGGCCTCTACCTCCTCAGAAGGCTCAGACCTTGCAGTGATGATCACTGCAAAAAGTCCAAGAGTAAATAAGGAAAAGCGACATCCGCTTGTTTCACGGTTGTGACACTAAAGGTCAACTGGAAAAGCTAGTCTCCTACATGCTCGGAGAGGTTATGAATTGTACAGCTACGTCCATATATGTTCTGACAGATTTTAAGTGGTGTTTTGCTGGGAAGTTTTAAAATTCAGCAATACACGTCATTTGCTTACAACAGCCAGTTTTCTTCACATTAGCCACCGGTAAAAAATGATTCATACGAGAGAGGCCACATGTTGAACAGACTAGTGTAAACCAATTATGCTACATTCAAAGTCAGCTAAAACATTCTCACACAAAAAGTTAGCTTAAGCTACTATTTCCCACAATAATAATAATAAAAATAAGCTTAACAAACACTTACCCTGATTCTCAAAACTCGTTTTCTGTTATGTGTCCTTTTACCAGTTTTGTTTGGCCGGGTGTCAAGTAATGTATCAGCAGAAGTATGTGTGCCATAACCTGACAAAAGGAAAAAATATATATTTTTGGTTTAAAAGTGTTTATAATTTCAGTAAGTGAAAATAATACAGGACCAGGAAGAACAAAATAGCATAGGCAGAAATCTGAGCAGTGAATATGAAAGTATAAGCATGTGAGTTTTAGCGTAAGAATGAGCCTGACTGGGAACTAAGTTTTCTAAAAAAGACCTACATTAATAACTGTAGCCCTCTGAACATATTTCTCCATCTAGGTTCTTAGCAGACTTCCTCTCCAAGCGTTGGTTCCGATTTCACGAGGCTGAGGGCTCTGAGGCTATGACAAGACCCTGGGACGTGATTGCCCTCAAAAATGATCTGGCTTGACTGATGACTTCCCAGGACGTGTCCATTGTCCCATCCCACTGAGTCCTGCTCTGTGGTAATACAAACTCCAGTGATACTCACGAGGAGTCCTTAGATCCTCCATGTTCTCCACGTGTCCCACCACCCCAGAGAAAAGCATCTCAGGCTTCGGGAACTGACACTAATCACAACATCAGAGAGAAATCCCACTTAAGGCTGCTAAGAGTTCCTCCTTAGCTGGTTCTAGTGACATCACTCCCCAAAGCTCATTTTCATGCCAGCCATAGTTCACATGTTCGAGTAAGCAGTGGCACCAAAGGTGACTGCAGAAGATCTACCAGGTAGGACACATCCTTCAGCCCTGCAGTTAAGGTCTTAGTGTTGTTTAGTCATTATTTACCATGAATGTAACTTCCATGAAGGACGTTTGCTTCTGTAAGCCTGTCACCTTGTCTTGAGGATGGAGAAGAGAGTAGAACAGCTACAGAAAAAGGGAGAGGGTGGTGGACGACAGGAAGCACGTGCAGCAAAAAGAGCTGATAACAGAGTAAAAGCCGATGGAGCAAAGAAAACTGCTGGAAATATGGAGCAGTAGTGATAGTAGGGTTGGGAATTTTTGCTGTGGGGAATGCGTAGTGAGAGAAAAGCATGGAGCAGAGCTGCAGCCTGCAGAAACAGGGTAAGAAGCAGAGGATATAATAGATTGTCCAGATGTATTTCTTCACCTGAGAGTTGTTCATACGTCAGCCATTGACAAGGACCAGCAGGACAAGGAAATGGCTTGTCATGACTACGTCAGGTTGCCTGGCTAAGAGCGGCCTCGGGTCTCCCAGGTGTGTCTATCGCCACACCACCACCTCACCTTTGAGCTGATGTTGCAGGAACAGCAACGTTACAGCTCAAAAAGCAATAAAGCAAACAAATCAAGCACAGAGAAAAAGGCTTCTAAGAGACTGAATGTAGTTCATGGAAAGTCAAATGTCTGTGGCTTGATCTCCCAATTGGAGCTCCTTGGCGCCCATCCCTGCAGCAGCAGGTCTATACGAGCAGCACGGTCACAAGCTGGAAGTGTGAACTGCAGCACCTAAGCCACTGAAGACCTACAGGAGTTACACAGATGGACGTGGTCGTGTCCTCTCTGATCTCTGCTTTATACAGAGATACACAGAGACTGCACAAGCTCAACAGCAGCAGAGGGAGTAGCTGTTGAAAAAGTCCGTACCCATCACAAGCAAAGTGATGTTCAGTTCTCTGGCTGAATCAATCCAGCTACGCTGGAGAGAGGTTATTGGTGCCTTTGTTATCTGCCCAGCATTGTAGCTGCCTGCTGCTCCACTCCACTGCCCTTTCCCAATATATAACACTACAACATCACTCCAGATAATAAGGTTTTGATCATGGCAAGACGCTCACAACAGCAAACAGCCCAGGCACACAGAGATCAAATAGACCAGCTGCGAACAGAGAAGAGAGAAAAAAAAAAAAAAAAAAAAGGAGGAGCGCATATGACTCGCTCGCTCGTGTGTGGGTATGCGTGTTATGCAGGCAGCGGAGGCCTGGATGGCGAAGGTCTCCCAGCGACCCCGGCCATTCGGGGCTTGGGCCCCCGGCACCGCGCTGCATTCCAGCCTGCCTCCTCTCCCGGGACCGCTGCCGCTGCTCACACAGAGAGGCAGCCAGACGTGAACGTGAGAAAGCTTTCTCAGGCGAGTCCCTTCTGCAGATCGCTGGGTAGTTGTCTTCCAAAATAATCATAATTAAAAGGGGCGTGCGCAAAGGGGGACCTGGGGTACGGGCTTGCTTTTTTACCACGTCTTCATAGCATGCAAACATGGTGAAAGGGATTTTTTCCGAACAATATACTTCTCCATGCCCCTTCCAGTCCACTCCCCGTCCTTCCAGATCAAAGGGTCTCAGTACAATATTTGCCTTCAACAGAAAAGCTCAGGAGTAATATCTTTCAGGGCCATTTACATCTATTTACTGGGGTTAATAAATATGTAAATTGATTTTTAAATTGTGGACCTAGACCCCTTTAGAGATATCAACACGGAGACAAGTTCGGATGACTGCTGCGCCAGTGCGGTTGCAGAATAATTTCCATAAAAGTTTTAAAGGTATTCCAGATACCTTCTTCTTTTCCCTTTTTCCTTCAGAATACATGGTATGGGGCTTGAACCTGGGTGTGGACCTGAATTCTGTGAATCCTTTCTTCTTTTTTATACTTTAAGCCCAGAGGAATTTGGAAAGCAGAGCTGTCTGAACTGTGACATCCCCATATGCTTCTTAGGGAACAGAGCCAATACAAAGATGAAGACATTTTACCTGTGTTAATATTTAAATTATTGCTGTGAAAGGGTGTGTGACACAAGGCGTAGGGGGCACAGAGTAGTGGAGCATGGCACGATATGGAAGATTCAGAAGAACTGGTTACGGGACGATCTGGAAACACGCAGGTCCCCTTCACTGAGCGAAAGCTGGTGGCATGTTGGAGGGTCGGTTCCTGGCTCTGCCCTGGAGATGACACGGTTTCATTGGCCTCCATAGGGAATATGCTGCTTTATGGTTTCCCGTGACATAATTTCCAGCAAAAAGACCCTGAACATCAGCAGTTTCCACCTGTCATTTACACCTGGTGCAGACTGGAAATGCTGCAGTTCTGCTTCGCTTTCATCCCTGTGGGTTTTTCACAGATAGAAACAACTTCGTGATCGGAGGGCTTAGGTTTCATAGGTACGTTTCATAGGTAGACTGTACACAAGCTGACACACACGAATATATAAAATTTGAAAGTAAACCCAAACCTCATAGTTTCATTCTTGGCTGAAAACTTGTTGCTTTTCCTCTCAGAAAGGTTCATTTGAAGCCTTTATGGAAAGAATGTCATTTAATTCTGCAACAAGTTTAAGAATGCACTTGTAGAAGCATCTCTTATTAATCAGTGATATTGTGACAATATAATTTGATGTTCTGGGTGCTCTGTGTCATCATTTAGGACCTGATTTAGATTTAGATTAGACATTAGGAAGAAATTCTCTACTGTGAGGGGGGTGAGCCCCTGGCCCAGGTTGCCCAGAGAAGCTGTGGCTGCCCCATCCCTGGAGGGGTTCAAGGCCAGGCTGGACGGGGCTTGGAGCAGCCTGGTCTGGTGGGAGGTGTCCCTGCCCAGGGCAGGGGGGTGGAACTGGGTGGGCTTTAAGTTCCCTTCCAACACAAACCATTCTATGATCTTGCAAACATATGGACTCAGACCCTGACCAGGGGTCATTTCCATACATCCCAAAAGGATGAAGATAGCACAGCCCGCTCGGCCTCCAGTGCACATCCCTTACTTCAAGTTCTAACATTCACAGGGCTAAGGCCTCAGAGTTCATGCTTTTTTGGGTCAGGGACAGTCAGTGTCAGTGGCAGTAAGACTGAGCAGCCCTGGCCCTGACTCATCGGCGGTGGTTGTGGGACCATACTTCTGCTGCAGCAGGGAAGCTGCCGGGTCAGTGTGTTGGCAGAAGCACCACTCCTTGGCCTTATCCTTCAGAGGGTAAATAAACTTAATCCCAAATTCATCCTCTGCTGTTTGCTAAGAGCAAATAATTCAGATTTTGAAGTGAGATGGGATCACGTTGTTCTAAGGCCCCTGGGGAAGGACGAGGTGTCCAGCGCAGCCCCTGCAGAGCAGGACAGTCTCCAAACCCACGAGCAGCTGGCCTTTGCCTGCTGCACAGCTCTCTCATCCAGAACTGATCCACCGGGCTGGTCAGGTGTAAGAGGGGTCTGGATGGACCTGATGCAAACAGAAATGTAGTAAATACCTGTGCGTTTGACCTCAATGGATTTACCGGCTTGTAAACCTCCACAGAGAAAAATCTAAATTCTCCTGCCTTTAAACGCACACACAGAAATTAACTTGTTTGACAAAACTACACCCAGGAGTCTTTTACCTCTCTAGCACTAGACTGCAAGCACCCACAAGGCAGCAGCAGTCTCTTTTCCATCCTGAGAGGTGTGGTAGGAGAAAGACACACACACACACACACTGTGTATATGCACCTCACCAGAAGAAATAAAAGCACATCATCTAAGTTTGCTTAGGTTTAGCGAAGGTCAGAGATTTTCGCACCTAGGTGAGCTGTCATCTGGCTTGGGGCAATTCTCTTTTCTCTCGCATCCTTGGCTGGAACAGCAGGAGAGCTTTACTGGCGAGAACGACTAAACTGTCCTCAGGCTATAAAGGACTTGAGTCACAAACCACTTCCCCCACCACACACACACACACTTCTGTATTAATTCAGGACCTTCCAAAATTGTCCTAATGTCTCCTCACCTGTTGGTTCTGAAAACCCGTTGAGGGCCAAGGCTTAAGTTAGGGGAGGGTGACAAAACATATGGGATTTGCTCTAAACAAAGTAATTCTAGACTGATGGGGTGAAAACTTCTCCTACTTTTAAATACTGAGCTTCGTTTTCATGAACTTAAATGAAATAATTACCTGCATCAGTAAGATACTACAGCAACATCTAAGTAAGTGCATGCACAGCAAAGATGAGAAAATAATCACGCCATTAAGAAGTACAGCAACACTTGCATGAATGGGCAGCCTCTAACGATCAGGAATAAACTCGTGTCACTACAGCCCCTATCAGCACAGTGACCAAGAGGGAGCTCCACGCTTCTTGTACTCCAGAGCAACATTGTGCTTTCTGATTTCTTAAAGGGATATTTAGAATCAAAAACATTATCACAACTTTTGAGAGCATGCTGCCTCTTTAAATGTTTTTATCTTTATTAAAGCCTTGGCCCTTTGTTAATTTTTTTTTTTTTTGCAAGTTCTTTCATTTTTCATCTCTTAAACCTCCCGTGCAACAACTATTTTGGCTTTTAATGAAGGGAATTTTTCTGCATCCAGCAAACTGTAAACCATGTCGCTTGGAAACAGCAAAAGCTGAAATTCCACAGATTTCCACAAAGTCGTACATTGTGTTGGGTGGAAAGTGTGCTGAGCATTCTTTGATTTTTGTGTCCTGCATTAGCATTTGTAAGCACTTACGAAAGAGAGAAAGAGAAAGAAAGAGAAAAAAAAGAAAGAAGGAGAAAAAGAAAGAAAGAAAGAAAAAAGAAGGAAGGAGAGAAAGAAAGAAAAAAGAAGGAAGGAAGGAAGGAAGGAAGGAAGGAAGGAAGGAAGGAAGGAAGGAAGGAAGGAAAGAAAGAAAGAAAGAAAGAAAGAAAGAAAGAAAGAAAGAAAGAAAGAAAGAAAGAAAGAAAGAGAAAGAAAGAAAGAAAGAAAATAAAAGGAGAGAAAGAAGAAAGAGACAGAGAAAAGAAGAAAAAAAAGAAAAGAAAGAAGAGAGAAGGAAGCTACTGTGATGAACGCAAAATATGACCTTTTCTTTTTAAAAGTTTGTGCTGTCCCTCTCGTTTAGCACCAGTGCTGCTCACCCTTTCCCTTCAAGAGCTTCGGAGTTGTTAAGCATCTAGGGGTGATAATTTGACTTTCAGCTAAACCGGAGGGCTGCAGCAGACAGCAGTAGGTGGTGATGTAATAGGTACCAACGCACATGGATATATAAATATCGTGGCTAGGACTAAAGCGCTATGGCTGAGCAGCTATAGAAGAAGATCAGCACTTCAAACAAGACTCCTGGAGTTGAGATCAAGTTCAGAAGCTCTTGCTCCCGGGATTTCCTCTCCATGCAGCCAGCCCAGGGAAACCGCAGATCCTCGGGGGACTGAGCGCGGGGCTCCCTCCCTCCTCCACCAACCCCCTCCCCGCCTCGTTTTTTGGGTGTTTTTGTTTTGTTTTGCTTTGTTTTGCTTTGCTTTGCTTTTGTTGGTTTTCTTTTTTTCTCCCCTCCTTTGACCTCAGTATAAAGTGGGAGCTGGGGGGCGAGCGTATTTTCGGAGCGACCGGCCGCCGGCCCGTGGCTACGCGCCCCTAACCGGGATGCCTCTCCCCGCCGCGCTGCTGCCGGCTCTGCTCCTGGGGCTACTGTGGCCGGGGGCGGTCCGCGGCCGGTCGCCCCAGGGTCGCCTGCTCGCCGGGCCCCGCCAGCGCCGCTGGGACGCGGCTCTCTTCGCCCGCTCCGTCGCTCGCCTCCCGGCCGAACGCCGCGACGCCGCCCGCGACGGCGACTACCTCCTGGGCATCAAACGGTTGCGGCGCCTCTACTGCAACGTGGGCATCGGTTTCCACATCCAGGTCCTGCCCGACGGCCGCATCGACGGGATCCACAGCGAGAATCGATACAGTAAGCCGGCGGCGATCCCCGCGGCGGGGCAGGTGAGCCGCTCCGCGCCCGCGGAACGGCCCTGAGAGGCGGTTCCGCGGGCGCGGAGCGACTCACCTGCCCCGGAGAGCGGTATGCGCCGAAGGGAGGGTGGGTGCATGGCAGACCTCGAACTCCCCGAGAAAGTCCGTCCGCCCACGGCACCGCCGTGCCGCCCGCCTCGGGTCCCCCGAGGGCGGCGGGTGCCCGGGGTAGCGGGGCGGTGGCGGAGCCCATCGGGCGCTCCGGCGGAGCTCGGCGGCGCTGCTCAGAGCCCTGCTGTCCCCTTGCCGCCGGCAGGCATCAGGTGTCGGGGTTGCCTCAACATCTGGAGGGTCTGCAGCCAGTGAGCCGCCCACTCTGAGCAGGGGCCGGGGAGAGCCCAGCTCTCCCCCAAACTTGAAAAGCATCTGCTGGGGACTTAACCCCGTGGCCCCACGGCTCTGATATCCAACTGAAACAATAAGATCCTGGGGGGGGGGGCATATAAGCTACATGATGACAAATGTTTCATTCGCCCCCAAGCACACTCTGGCTTATTTTAGCCTCGGTTGCACAGGAGGATGCCTGGGGGCGAAGTAAAAATAGATACTTAGCTAAAAGAAGAGAGGTCCCAGCATGGGGCATGGGGCAGCACACGCAGTGTGAGGCTGGGGTTCTGAGGCCACCTACAGCAGTGCTGGGGCGTGGGGATCCACACCACGCTGGGGATGAGAGCCGTTGGGTAAGGGCAGCACTGACACCACACACCCCTTTGTCCCCCTGATTCCTGTGTCTCCTCTGTAGGTCTGCTGGAAATCTCCCCCGTGGAAAGAGGAGTGGTGAGCATATTTGGTGTTAGAAGTGGACTCTTCGTGGCCATGAATAGCAAAGGCAAACTCTATGGATCTGTAAGTAGCCACCAATTGTGTGCCTGGGGAGGGGACTATGGTCAGCTGGAGTGAGAGGTGTGCTTGGTGCTGGAAGCTGTCCAAGTCCCATCCTCGCCCCTCCTGAGTCAGGCAACACAGGGCAGCCCTTGCTGCCTTGCCAACAGCAGGTGTGCTGCCCACGTATGCTCCTTACTGAGCTTTTGAAGTAAATTCCACTCTTTCGCATTATACTTCCTTGGTTCCCCTATAAAAACTATAGTTACCTGACCGTGGCTACCCATCTTGCCTACCACATAGAGTAGTCATTTGTGTGGCAAGGCCTCAAGCTAGCCTCAGTCCATATCCTTCTTCTATTTAATTACAAATAGCCTTAAGTGGGTATGGCAATCACTCACTCCATCTCTCTGAGTGCACTTGAACTTGTGATCAGCCAGGCCCCCACAAATGATCTTTTATGATGAGATGAATCAGTGCCTGTCACATACCTAAGGATCACTCTTTGTTAACGCTCTTGGTCGGACAGTCTGTTCCCATGACAGTTCAGCATCCTCAAGGTTTGGCCCTGTATATTTAGGAAAGCAGATCTATTAGGAGACAATACAGATCTTTTTTTTTGCAATGAATCTTTGGAAAAGATAGAGGCATCTTATAAAATGCACTTGGGGTGGACAATAAAAGTGTGCATCTTTGCCCATGTTGAGCTGTCCTCCTGCTTTTGAGTTCACCTCTGTATAAGTTACTGCGATCAGCATCATTTCAAACCCATGTTTCTGGGTCTCCTTCCTTACCCATGGTTTTTCTATTTCACGTTTCCCAAGTATGCTTTGAAGAAACTTGGGGCTGAGGAAGAGCCAAACTATGTCAAAGTTAACTAGGGCATTTTCACATGAAGACGCGAAGCACTCAGAATTACTTTCTGGGGCATCAGTCCCGTTACAGAGGATTTTGACATATAAAAGCCAGCCAGGCAGAATCAGCCACCAAAGTGCAAGACCTCTCTTTGCATCATTTCTTACGAAGATGGCTGCTTTGGTGTCCTGGATAAAGTAATTCCCAGAGCAGTGTTCAGCTTGGCAGGCTGAGACCTCTCTTACAAAACTCCAGGTTTTTGCCCAATAGTAAGAGACCAGTTCGTTTGTTACTCTCCAGATAACAACACGCTTGTAACACCTGTGCCTCTTTGTACTTACTTGCAAATGAAACCTCTTCACTGGAAGTGTGCCTTTTGTCAGCTCTGTTTTCCTGATCCATTAACATAAGTGAACCCATACCCTTCCTTCGATTTTAAAACTAAAGGAGCAGAAAATACTGTCCACACTGAGTGTCTTTAAAATGCCTCTTTCTCCTCAAGCGACATGAGAAAGTGCTAGCATTCAGATTTTTTTGAAGCCTCTCAGGCAATTTATTGCTGGTAGGACAACCCCCCCACAATGCGATGAGCCGGGCAGCAGAATTGAGCCTCACCCCACTGCAGCTCTGTTAAATGTGTCCCCCTCCCTCAAGAGTGCAGACGTAGCCACAGGTGTCCTTCCCACCTTGAGGTGTTCATGCCTGGCCTGGACACAGCGTCCTTAATGATCTTCTGACTCCCGAGTCCTGTTTGAAGCTTCATTTGGGCAACCACTTCAAAAGATTACTAAGGGGGGGGAGTCAGCTGCACATTTCCCCGCAGCACACCTTCTACACCTGGTAGCAAGAATATTTCCACACCTGATGTTTAAAATTCCTTCCCTCTTATTCTTTCCTTTTCATTTCAGACCCATTTCAATGACGAGTGCAAATTCAAAGAGATTCTCCTGCCAAACAACTACAATGCTTACGAATCCAGGATTTATCCCGGGATGTACATAGCCCTGAGCAAAAATGGAAGAACAAAGAAAGGCAATAAAGTATCTCCCACAATGACAGTGACGCATTTTCTTCCTAGAATCTGAGACATCTCCTTTCAGACCTACCTCAGCACAGGGGAAGACGCAGAACACATTTGCGGAAAAGAAACATGGTGCACTTTTACTGGAGAGTTTTATGCAAGAGTAGGTGTAAGATATTTAAGTTAATTATTTAAATCTGTATATATTGCCACAAAATTTATTTATAGTTCTGATATTATTTTTTTTTTTTTTAATTTCTGAAGACAAAACAAACCTCCAACCCAAGGTATTTCATTTCATGGTGCAACAGTAGAAGACTTCTGCTTTGTGGTTTATTTAATTGGTTTCTAAGTTATGACAGGTGTGCTGCTACTCCGTGTCCTAAACCAGGTGAAATTCAATTCCTCTATTACGATGTTTTGCACTGTTTGTGTGTTGTACGGGTGTCCACCGTTGTACGCGTGTGTGTGTGTGTGTGTTTGTTTGTTTGTTATGGTGGCTTTGTTCTCCTCTGCGTGTTTTCCAACACCCCCCATGACTCCCAAAGAAGTTCTTGGCCTCCGAGAAGGAGCGGTGGCGGAGGTGCCTGGGTGGGATGCCAGCGCGGAGCCACACACAATGCCTGACCTCCTTTGTGCGGCGCTGCTATTTAATTGGAACGGTATCGATTTACCTCAGTACAGAAAGCGCGGTGCTGAAGAGCTACCCCACAAATCTGTTTTTAGATCTGCCAGTGCTGAACTTTGAACCTTCCTGCAGTCCGTCTTCTTAGAGCTGCCAGGCGGTAGAGAGGCTTAAACACCTACATAAACTCAGCAGGATTGGGGTGATTTTTTTTCTATTTAGATATACAGGAGCATACAATCTTATATTTGAAGCTTCTATATTTGATACAATTGCTTGGCATTAAGCTAAAAAAAAAAAAAAGTCTGCCCCTCCCCCAATGAGCGCACCGTGAAACACGCTACCATGAACGAATTATATTTTATTCAAATCAAATTCCCTTTCACATTTGGAGACTACGTTCATTTTTCAAAGTTTGGGAAACGCTATAACACTCATACGTTTTTAAAAGGCAAAAGCATTTGCTGGGTTGTAGAAAACACAAGCTCCACAGAGAGAGTTGAGATTGATTACAAGGAATTGAGGTTGTTTTGCAATATTTATTATTTTTGGTGCAGTATTTGGAAGGAGAAATATGCTGCTTTTTTTCTGTCTCATTCCCTGACATTAAGTTGATTCATTTCTACCTCACTAACTCTCAAAGCCAGTCTCCTAAAAAAATCTGCATGGAAGGAAGGTACATGCTTTTCTGCTTGGTCTTACAGTTCTGGAGGAGGGCCTGGGGGAACAATCGTAATCCCAAACGTCTCTTTTTTTCCATATGTAGCCAAAAGTATTCAGGATAGAGTTGGTTGCATCCTATTTGAGCCTTGTCACGTTTGAGCTATCTTTACCCAGTGGTTTACTTTTAGTAAGGATAATCATGGTGAAAATATTTGCAGACAGCTGTCAGGCTGCAGTACCATATCGTCATCAAGTAACCCTATATTTTTCTTTATATATTTTGCAAGTGTAACTAACTCATGTCTCTAACGTGATGAAGGAAAAGGCAGGTTTGGTTATGGGGGAATCACTAAAAGGATCCATTTGTCCTTTTTCCTTTCTTTGTTTACTTTAAAAGATACGTTGTCTTTGGGGCATCAGTATGTTAAGTGGGAATCAGGAGTAACCACAACGTTTGACGACTTTAGAGGATGTTTACAGATCATCTTCCAATCTAAACTAGTTATTTCTGACTACATGCAAATCTGAGCAGCGCTTTTTTTTTTCCCTTTCTCTTTACATTCCTACACAAAAGCCTTTGTTCCTTTGTACTGGTGTAGGCTTGCCTGTGTCTCCTACTTACACATGACCTTGAAGACAAAATCTACTCACCAAAGTTCAGTCAGACCAGAGCACACACCAGGACCAGATCTTAAGCCAGCTGCTGTCAAAGCAAAAATAACAATTAATAAAAAGGAAGCCAAACGAAGAGAGAGAGCCTAGGAAATGTCATGCCTAAGGATTTTAATTTTTTTTCCTAGAATTTGGGGGATTTCTGTACTTTCTGTGTTTTCTATATGTGAGTAATCGTTGTGTAACCATCACCGCTACCTCTGACAACCGATGATTTTGTTCCAGATTTCAGATAGCAAAATCAGACCACAAAGTTTTCCTCTGGGAATGGTTCTTCTTTGTTACTTTTCACTCCATTAAATCCACAACCGATGGCCTCACACAAGATACGCTCAGAGGTAGTTGTTGTAACTTTGAAATATTGTGATACAACCTCGATAACAATGTTACATGGTATGAGCTTTCACCATTTACCAGAATCTGTCTGTAGTTTTATACAGGTGCTGTTCAAGACTGTGGTGTATGTGCTGTGCACATTTAAATGCATAATAAATGATAAACGTTTACAACGCATGGCACTCCTGTTATTGATTTTAACTCTTTAGAAGGGGATGCAGCCTGCAATGAAGGAGAAAAATGCTATTTCGCTTCCCCAAAGACGGGGGAGTCTTTGCACCTACGCCGGCTACTTCACGAGTGACAGCCTGGATTTCTTACTCAGCTAAAGTTCACCCTGCCCAAGTTGGAAATTGTCCAGCAAGGCCCAGCTTCACGGGCTCGGTAACAGATACGCACGCTTGCATCCGCCACGCGCCAGCCTTCTCACCGGTGTTATTCCCGTGGTTACTAACAACGGCAGCCTTTCGTGCAGCATCCAATATTAAGGATCAGAGACACAAACCACTTTGGGCATTTTGGAAGTTAACGTTGCAAATGAAACCTGATTGCCAATGAAACCTTTTTCTTGGCTTTAATGCCTGCTGCTCACGCTCCCTCTGTGAAGTAGGACTATACCAATCCAAGAGATTGCAGGATCACCTGTTTGATTTGAGATACTGTCTCTTTTTACAATTAATGATTACACTCATACAAGCGTATAGAAGTCGGAAGTGCTTTGCAGCACACCTTATGGCAAGATTCTTCTGGACAACTTTTATTTATAAACACTAACACATACGCACTTGAACACACACGCACACACTACGTCAAATCTCTGTACTCTCAGTTTTACTCATGGCTCACCCTATTCCAAGCATTAGGGAAGGATATGTGACGGGAACAACAATATTCAGGTTTGATCTTACATACCTTGATGGCAAAGGGAGTTTGTCCAGCTAAGGGCCACAGAAAACAGAAATCCAGATCCCAAGATACAGATTTTTCCACTGTTTTCCATTGAGTGATGCTCTTTTTCCTGTTCCTGGAAAGGGGAAGGCAATAGATGAGCTGGGAATGTCCAGTGTGCTCATTCTGAGCAAGAGCGATTTCTCTCTAAAGTTGTATAGGCTCTATAAATACGTAGCACAGGTGGGGTTTTTTTAACTGGACAAGTATAGCTGCAGCGTGTTTAAATGCTTCTATGAATAGAGCCATAACAAATAGGCAAGGAGACATATATAATAGTTTTTCATAATTAACTTATTTGTTTACAATGCCCGTGAACAAAGAACAAACGTAAATTTATTACGGACAGGTCTTCCAAAATTGTAACAAAAAATGATGGCCAGGGACAAAAAATTGTTTCAGCCTTAGGGAGACATCCAATTAAATTTTAAGATCGGAGATAGATCCTAAGACTTGGCTCTTAGGAAGGTGAGATTTCAGAGTAGCTTTGCAGGTTCATAGCACTCAGAGTACTGATGCTGCGCGTGTGGTCCTACCCACATGAAAATGTAAGAGCCTGTGAAGAGCATCAAGAACGTCAAGAACATCAAGAGCAGCTTGAGATGTCACACAGAACTCTAGAGGAATGTTCCTCCTCTGGCATCACATATTTTTTGCTTCATTGCTAAGCCAGCTTTCCTCACATTGCCTTTGGAGGTAGTAAAATAAATGCAATAAAGGTGAAAATGAATTTTAACCCCCCCCAAGGAAGGCATGTACATCGTGTGTTACAACATTTCTGAGATCACTTAGAGCATTGCCACGCTCCAGGCAAGCACGGTGCTCCTGCCACCCTCATCCAAACATTTCTCTGCGCAGAACCACCGAAAACCTTTCCTGAGGGTAGATTAACCCCTTCCGTAAGCCAGACACATTTCTCCCCATCCAGTGGTGGTCCATCCTGTCCTGTAGGAAAACCAGAAGAGGAGCAGTGGAGGCTGGCCCCGCACCATGCCCCTGCTTGCCAGGGGAAGGACAGAGACCAGGCTCCGAGCCCCATCGCTCGTTTGCGGACTTGCATGTTTTAAACGGCCCGTGCTTAACATTTTCTGACTCATCTGTGACATCTACCAAGTTGTCTGTATCTAATCCGCGCTAATAAAAATCAGCATGACAAAACACTGCCTTGGATATAAATAGCCACGTGTTTCAGAGCGGTCACCCAGTTTATAGTGCCAGATTCGGTTGTTCACACTTTACCACTTGGTTTCCACCGCAGTATATTAACTGACCATGCAAGTGGCCAATTAAAGAGAGTCTGTTAAGGGCTGAGGAGTCTTTTGATAAAGGTTAGCAAGTACTTCAGCAAGAAAGTTAAAAGGAATTCCCTGAAACACTGCAGCTCCCTTTATATGGCACAAAGTATTGTTGTTTGCCAAGCACAGATGAGAACAGATTTTTAACATATAAAACCCAGTCTGAAGCCAAAAAAACCCCCAAAACCAACAAAAAAAAAATCCCATTTCTTCTTCTACCAAGTAATCTGAACGTAGATGGGATAGTGCAAAATTGTAATACCTACCTGCTTTCGGGCAATGCAACACACAAAAGGGAGGCTAAGCCCCAGTCGTGATTTATGGACTTCAAGCAAGAAATATTACCCTGAACTGTCCATTTTTAAAATTGATTACTTAAAAAAAAAAGCTTAATATCATGCCAAGAAATGCCTATAGCCAGTCACTTAAGGCAGACAATTACTTAATGTAAAGCAATGGTCATTTCTTATATCGTAATTTTCATTATATATTAAAGAGAAGCCGGTTAGTGCTGTTTATAGAACAGATTGATTGTTTTTTCATTTTTAAGACTATGTATCGATATTTTTAAATCTATAAAATTCAAACAAATGTTCCTGAAAACCGAGAACGGTTGGTTTTTTCCTTTTTTGCAAGCACATCCAAAAATGCTGCAATCCCTTTTGCAAATGCTATTGGAAGATGTGGTGTCTTGTCCATGCTAAAAACAAACGTAATTTTGATGAATTCTTAGCAAAGTCTCATGCTGCTGATGGACCTGCAGCCTGAGTGGTTCAGTGCTCGGAGTGAAGCAAGTAAGTAAAATGAAGAGAGTTGCTTAATAGGTTCCCTATATGCTTTCTTACAGAGGCAGAAATTACATAGTGAAAGAAAGGTTTTCAAGAAGAAAATAGTTCGGTGCCACACTAGAGTCAGATGTTGGTGTCACCTCTGCCACCGGATGAGCTGTGGTGCCAGCAATGTGGTGCAACAAGTGGTCCAGCCTTTCCTTTCTGCATGCCAAACATCACACCACGAAGCGTGGCGAAGACGGTGAGCACCCGAAACTTAACTCAGCTACAGCTGCGCTGTGGATATAAGTGATGCCCTGGGTAACGACAAGCACTATGAAGTATCACGCTGGGAAGGTTTCAACCTGGGCGGTTTATGATTCCTTTTTGACGCTAATATCTCTGTGCTTCAGTTCCCCGTTTCCAAGCTGTCACTAAGCAGTGTTCAAAATTAATATATTAAAATTCGTGAGACACACAGACACTGAGTTTGTGAGAGCATGGGGTCAGTAAGTTGTACAGCCTGCGACTGAGCAAAATAAAACGAGGGATGGATGCTCATTTAGTCAACACCATCTGTACTGGGCACTGAATGGGGTAGGACTCCTGGCAAAAAAGTTAGTACATGACCAGATTTTAGTTGCATGGGCAGATTTAATTAAGTTTGTCTTGAATTCTGAGTGCTGGATTGACCTTGAATACCTTCCAGTCTCATTCCGTGTGCGTACATGCAATTACATTTTATTACTAATCATACTATTTTATTGTGGGTAGATACAGAAATAGTTATTCTCTATGACTCCCCGGGCTGTGTTGACCTTCGCTATTGTTCATTCACACTACTTCATATAGGTTAAAGAAAGTGATTTAGTGATGTTTATACCAATTAACATATTCCAGATTCAAATTGGTTGCTAATCAGGTTACCTCTGAAGTACAAATCAGATCTTTATCAGCTTAAAGGTATTTGGCAAGTGTCAAAGCCACTTGGTAAAACTCTGTGGTTTCTGGGCAGCTACTATTTACATCCTTTTTCATTATCTCCGCAGCCACATCTGTTTGCTTCCAGTGCCTTCAAGAAAAGCGTTTGTAATGCTAGCTGGGGCCAATACAGCTGTTTAATGTCACTGAGGTTAAGGGTGCTTGTGAGGAGAAAGGGAGTACCACCTGCGGGCTGAGCATCCATCAGAGACGGGAGAGACCCCAGCCTTGTGGGGATCTTGTTAAAGAAGTTTAGAAGAAATGCCCAGCCGTGCACCTCTGACTGACAGCCACTAGGTAAGCTTGAGGGCTCGTCTGCAAGGAACATTTTGGGGCTTTTGTTGGATAAACCTCTTTTACAAGCTCTTTCACTTGGCCAGGTGGTTACTGGGTCCCTGCTCTGATCCCTTGTTTGGGGTGGGGATCGCCCCAGGGTGGCTTGCAGCGGCTCGTGCCCAAACAGCACAGCAGGACAGATGGCCTCCTCATCACTAAGCCAAAGGCTGCTCCGGTGCCTCCCCATGCCCACCATCAACACTGAAACCCAGCACCGCCACGGCCGCTCCCCGTCTGCAAGCCTCCTCCCAGCCCTGCACTGGGGCAGCGTCCCCAGCCAGGAAAGACCAGGGAGATCCTCAGCTCCTCCACCGGCCACCATCCGGGGTGAGGACCACTGCCCTGGCACCTCTCTCCTCTCCCTCCCACCTAACACTATGTCTCCATATTACCTGGTGGTGAAAGGGCGCGGTACAGCTCCCCGGTGCTCGCCTTCCATGCTGAATCCCACTCTGAGAAACCCTGATGCTACTGCGAGCAGGAGCTCGTCCATGAGGAGTTACACATTAACCCGGACAGTTAGGTTGCTATCTCACCCGCGTGGTCTCGCTCTGGAGCCAGAGTGTCTTTTCCTCGGTGCCTTTCCTTCAAATGAGGTTTGAGATAAGCGGGCTGATTTCCCCGGGCACAAGCGTTCCAGCCGGGAGGTTACTGCCGTGCGACGACCTCCGGTCTCCTGCAGTGCTCGCTCCGGGAACGGCCCTGCCCACACGGCTAGGCAGGTCCAACCTGCCAACAGCCATAACTTTGGCTGCAATTTATTACAGCTTTTCCACAACTCCTAAGGAAAATTACCTCAGTTGCTTTTTTCCTTCTTTTTGACCTTCCTCCGCCGAGGCCAGGTGACTGGCACTGCCTTTCCCCAGCAGCCCTGCCCGTGCCCGGCTTCCTCCTGGCACGCAGCAGGCCGCTTCTGCCCAGAAACATTCCGCATGCAACCCAGCACCCTTCCTTCTTCCATGTTGTCCTGTTTTGACACCTTTTCCTCTTGTTTTGCCATTTCTCTTTTCCCCTCACACTCCTGCTTTGATTTTCCACTCCCCTTTTCTCACGTTTCTTAGTTGTGTTACTTCTGAGCACCCTCCCTTTCTCTCCTGCCTTTTCTACGCTTTCTCTTCCCCTGAGATCTTTTGTTAGATTTTATTCTTGAGACCTTATTAATCACGTTAAGGCCAAAGAGCTTTAACCAAACGCGTACCTGGACCTGCCTGCTGCGGCTGGCGGCGATGATGCAAAGTCTGCCAACACGGGAGCGACTCGTGTCTACGTCCGACCCTGTGACTCAGGTTCGCTCCTGCAGATGTTAATATGCACGGACTATCCGCTACACTCCTGTCAGGGTGGGTTTATTTTCATAGAATCATAGAGGAGTTTGTGTTGGAAGGGACCTTTAGAGGTCATCTAGTCCAACCCCCCCGCAAGGAGCAGGGACATCTTCAACCAGGTCAGGTTGCTCAGAGCCCAGTCCAACCTGACCTGGAATGTTTCCCGGGATGGGGCATCTACCACCTCTCTGGGCAACCTGGGCCAGTGTTTCTCCACCTTCAGTGTAAAAAATTTCTTCCTTATATCTACTCTGAATTTACCCTTGTTTAGATCTACCCTCTTTCTTATTGCTCTGGTTGGTATCTGCCCCTGGTTTTCATCTGCATTAAGTTCAAGCTCCTTTTCAGGTGCAGCACAGAACTTCTCACTTGCCTATATTTTATTTTCACCCATGTATCTCCTTTCCCTCAGTCATTTGCAATGCCTGAGGGTTGCAGAGGTAATCAAACCAGCTTTCAGCGAGCAATGGCCTACCTACAGCGGTGAAGAGTTCAACGCACGCATCCACCTGAAGAGCAAGGTGTATTAGCCACAAACCATCACGGAAGCAGAATTAGACCATCAAGTGTCTGTTTACCGGCCTGAAAAGCATAAAATACAGGTCCTTTGTGTTCCCTGATACGTTATCAGATGTGATTCACTGGTTCGTATCTGTTTTGGCAATCATAGAGGGGGCAATTCAGCACAAGGTTTTTTAGCGTGCTTAGCATGGTCAAGGAAAAGCACTTATGTATTTATAGAACTATGTAGGTTATAACTATGATAATCTTATGCCATGCAAAGAGGGCATGTTCTGATGGAATAATCAAAGCAAAGTGTATTTTGAGCAGAAAGATATCTATATAGATGGCCATCTCATCGCTTTGTGTTAGTGATTGTATTTTAAAGAATTAGCATGCAGAAACACTGCTGAAGTCAGATCTCTAAACGGAAACCTAAGAAGTTACATACTAAGATAAACTAAAAGTCCTTGAGCTCAAAGTTCAGAAACCTAGTGTCTTCCACAAACCTTTCTTCTGGTAATACTAGTCACATCCAAGATAGTAACTTGTTTTAAATTAATTCTTGTTATTTATTCCTCTGCTTTAAATATATATATATATATATATATATATATATAAAACCTTAATTATAGAATAGGTATTCTAGCCATAGAATACCATTTTTGCTCATGCCTTGGCAAATAAACTCCTGGAGTTAATAATTTGGATTAATGATTAGTAAACAGCAAAGAATGTGACTTCATGGAATCAGATACTTTATACATAGATTCTTGCTGAGGCTGTACTAGACTGGAGCTTCTTCAGTAAAAGTCATCATTTTGGAATACATCTTAGTCAAAATATGGAATAAAAGAGTAAATACAATCACAATGGTTAATGTGTTAAAAGTCTATCAAAATACTTCCTGAGGTTAAAAACTGAGACATTTCATTTCAGTCTGGGGCTTCTACACCTTATATTATCAAATAAATATCACAATGGCAATGTTCACATTAGAAATTTACTTCTCCTGGCGACATTGATCTGAGGTTAGAGTTTTGGAAGATGACGCAGTATAAATTTGCATTTGTTCATTGTTTACAGTCCCCCCCCAAAAAATTAAGAAAAATATGGAAGCAAATATGCATCTGCTTGCCAATTTGTTCTGATTCTATTCATAGCAGCATCAAACATGCTGTCCCCTTGGTTCTGCGGAAAGCTCCACCAGCTTTGCAGACATCTGCTGGTTTCCTGGGGACACGGTTGGGCACTCACCTCTACAAGTTGCTGCGTTAGCAGAATTGCCTTTACACGTGACCAGCAATAAAAATACGCCTTTATGTTGGTGGTGGGAGTGCGCTAAAGGATATATTCCTGATAAAAGGGAGAAGTGCACGAACTGGCAACCATAAATCCACATTTAAGGCAGAACCAGCATGGGTTCTTCAGATGCTGTGCCAAAGGATCACAAAAAAAAATACAACAGCCCCAGCTTTATGAATGTGTCTATAGACATAAACGTAGGTATACACACTTAAAAACACCTCTGCTAGCTGTCAATATCTATATATTTTTAACCTTTTACGGAGATCTATGAAGTTTCACCAGTGTACAGTTCACAACCTTGTTCAAAACGGCGACACTAGGGGAGAGTCCACTCAATTATTCTGCTAAAGAAAATATTAAAAAACGATCAATGCTAATTCATTTTATAATTGACACAAGCACTTAAAAATTGAGCTGCTCTAGAAGTCTGTTTAATGACGCGCAGCTTCAGGCTATTTCTGTGGCTTTCCCATCTATTTTCTGTGAATAAAATCCACTTGTAAGTTAATGGAAATAATCAGAAAGACTAATTTAGTTTTTAATAAATAGAGGGACACAACAACGTTGGTAATAAAGTGATGTGCAACAAAGAATAGCTTGTGCTAAAAGCGTTCCTTTTTTTCCCTCCTAAGGAGATTACAAGATTATCATTTGTAAAATAAGCATATTCCCGTTAATTAAATTAAGGACTCGAACTGCATAAGCAAATACCAATCACAGGAGAGAAAGAGAGCGCGGGAGGGGGATGCTGAGTTTCACACGTAATTTGTTTCTGGCTACTTAGCAGGGCCATGACAGACATTCGCTAAGTAGAAAGCAAACATTTAGTATTTAGTTCACCTATCCAGATAACACTTAAAAGCCTCTGTTAGCAAAAGCTGCCTCCTTTGGCTGAGTGGATGGTTTGTTGTGAAAAACTTTGACTGTGATGGCTTTAAAAGAGCATTTGCTGCTAATTTAGAGATGTATCAGCACTGACTAAGTAGCAAACATAAAGTTATATGCTTGCTAGTCGCAGTATACTCTATATTGCAGCCCTGATTCAGGTCTACTGAAGTGAGTGGGGAAGCTTCTATTGACTTCAGCCAAGCCAAGTCCTAAATCAATGGCTGGAAGGGAAATACACCCAGCGTGTCCCCCCAGAATAATCCATCCAAAACAATCTGCCCTCTGCCTCGTGCAGGTACGTGATGATTGTCTTCATAGGGTTTGGAAAAGTCTTCCCCACACCAAGTGCCCCTTGAAATGCCAAGGTAAATGGCAGTGCCTGGAAGGGTTTTGCCCCATCCAGCTGTCTCCGAGCTGCATCCCATGCCCAAGGCGAGCTCCATGGCAAAACAAGCCCTACACCCCCAAGGAAGAGGGGAATTCCCTTTTGGGATTCATGGCTGCACACCCCGCTCATGGCCTGTGCCTAAAACTTGCAACTTCAGCTAACTGCATTCAACAAGGAGTCTTGTATTAGGAGGACATTAATGCAATTTTGCTAAATGTCAGCTCAAAATCGGAGCAGCCCAAACAAAGCGGGAGGAATGCTGTGTCATGGCATGGGCTGCAAACTGGCAGAGCACGCTGAAAATAACAAAGCGATTTCAACTAAAGTTTTGCAGGAATGTGTTCCTGGGGAGGAGAAGGGGAGGGAGGACTGATGGACTTGGAAGGGAACCGGCTCTTTGAAAACCTGTCTTGTCTAAGATACAGCACTTTCTTGTTCTCCACTTTTTAGAAATTCGAGTATAAAATGGGAGATTCCTTCCTTTCTGTGTTTATTTTTTAAAAAAATAGTGGAATGGGTGGGCACTGATGTAGTAAAAGCATTATTTACATGGCGGTTTCAGACCAAATTGAGTACCACAGAGAGATAAGCTGATGAATTGCTGCTACACATTTTGCCAGTTTGGTCTAAAAAACCTCTATATAAATAATGCTTTAATTGTGTAAGTGTCCATCCATTGCATGTTCTTTCAATTTTTCTCCTGGAGCAGATATGACAGGGCAATTAACCACAGGGCATTTACCTGTGTTATTCACCAAAGGGTGTTAGAGTTTAAATGGGCTCAGGTATGGACTCATTGAGCTGCTCACTGGGATTTGAAACTTATTGCTTGCACCAGCCTTAGTATCAGAGGAAGGAAAGACAGCAAATGCCATGTTTGCTGTCACAAGGGCTCAAGGGAAGACCAATAAAACTAGAAATCTGTAAATAATTTTCACCGGACACCTTGTTTGAAACAATAATGAAAAATTATTAGCAGCCACGAGGATAAAGATGGAAAAGCAGGCAGGATACCACAAGATTTTACAGAAGGCAGTTACACCTCAACTCTCTCGTTTTGGACAAGTCCCCCTGCCCGAGGCTGCTGCGGGGTAAGAGGGATGTCTTGGAACTCCTATTCCCTGAAAATACCAGAGCTGTAATCAGTGGTCATCAAATAAAATGTTACTTCCATTATAAGCTGTTGAGTACGACGATCTAGATTATAACTTTCATTTCCTGAAGTCCCTCTAATAAATATTGCCAGAGGTGGAAGAATGACTCTATATGGTCCTTTTTGTTTTGTCTTTCTGGAGATATCTGTAGCCAACCACTACTGAATTGTCAGGATCCTGTTCTAGACTCATCTTTCATCTGGCTCGTTCCAGCCATGCTTATGTCCTTGCAAGCCTGTCCCGACATATTCTTCCAGTTATAACAAAGTATTTGAAGGATGTTAACACCATGGGTTTGGGTTTATCCAGTCCCTAACTCCCATAGCTCAACACCAGACCCAATTATAAAGCAGGGAAACTGTGAATTGGGAAAATCCTTGGTCTTATGTCCTAAGTAGCAAAGTTTTAATGTTTAACATAACAATCTTAAAGCCCCAAACCTGTTTGTTCATGAGGTAGGTAGCTGGTATGAGGCAGCGTGACCAATATAGCACTTACCTGGGGAGACGTGGTCAACTTGCTAAATCAAACGCTACCTCAAATGCAATGGCGTGTTTTTGCCAAGTCTTTCAAAGAGTGACGATGGTGACTCCCGCTTCAGGGTAAGAACACGCATACTGCTTTCGAGCTGTGGCACTAAGAAGTCTTCCATAGACATCGTTTCCATAAAGCAGTTTTTGAATGATAATGATGTTTTGTCACTCCTTATACGGACTGAAATTAAATTCAGCAGTAAAAGGTAATTAAATACGAGGCTGGAGAGACTGAAATTAATAAGTTTTGTGTCCTAACTGACCCCACCACATCTCCTGTGACTGGCAGGATATCCTCTGCTCTTTCACGGCGGGCTGGGGGCACTCGGCACCGTAGCAAAGCCTTCACGCGCTCCCCAGCGGGTCTTGAATTGGCTTCCGAGAACAAATGCCAGTCCCGGCTATTCCTATGGCAACACGGCAAAGTCTGTGGGGCCAGATTGCTTCTTTGAAGGTGAGTAAAAAGAAAATGAATAAAACAATCACCAAAGCAAGTAACAAGTTAACAACGTACAATTTCAAGCAAGCTAAAGAAAAAGAAAAGAGTGGCATTTGTAAGTGATGTGCATCCTGCTGATCTTTTGTAAAGCCAGCTGTGAAACATAGCTGCGATGTCTGGTTATAGCGAGGTGTGCAGGCTTCCAGATGTGTAAGTGTAAAGCCTGCAGACATCAAAAGGACTAGCATTCAAAACCATTACCTGAACACCACCTTTATGTATTTCAAAGGGAAACCAGCTGAACTTTCCCTGTAATCACTATCTTGCAACATCCCTTTAATGATCCAGCAGTACAGGATGGTTGTGTCAGCCAAATGAAGAGGCTGCTGGCATTTCGTTTTCTTCTACTAGGAGCTGCTCGTGTCCCTAGAATCCCTCGCAGCCCTGCTGTTCATACGGGGGATGGAATGGGATTATACAGCAGCTTCAAGTGGGAAAAGGCAGACCCGGCAAAGCCATCAGGAGGTACGGTGGGCAAAATCTGTGGTCGTAAACTGGAAATGTTGGAAGGCGGCCAGCGCTCAAATCTCGGGATAAGGGGAAACATGAGCTGATAAACCCCTCGCAACTGCGTTTGGTATTTTGTAATTTGGTTGCTTTCTGGAACATAAAAAATCATCTCTTAGCTCAGGATGGTTGAATGCGCTGTGAAAGTGACAAATGGGACTTCGTAAATTGCCCACAGAGAATTGAGTACTTTTATTAATAAATTAACCTGTGGTTGCTTATACAAACAGTAGCCACTGGACACTTCCTAATATGAATCTCGAATTGTGACTGGTACCCGTTTCAAAGAGAAATATTGTTGAACTTTCTGTATTTAGGAGGTGGACATGCAAGGTATTTCCTACCCTTCTGGGTGAGTGGCTCCCTAATTGGTACCCTGGCATTTCTGTGCCTTGGGTGAGTAACCTATGCATTTAAAAACGACTCAGATTTGTGCTTCTAAAGCGTTCCTGATCAACCATCCAAATGAACAATATTTTTCCTCCACAGTGTTCACAGAAAATCATTAATTTGGCAATTAGATTTGTAATTCGGTGGACAAAAAAAAATATGAATGGATATCTCTTTGTCACTTCATCCATCTTTTCCTCACTTCCACTACCGTGGCAGAGAATCAAGAAGGGACGTACATTTTCTGCAGACAGGAGATTTAAGATCCACGTGAGTCACATTGTTTAACAAAACCATTAAGGAAGTATCTTATCCTGTGACCCCATGGATGAGAAGCTAATTTCAGAATTAGCTCCTACTTGCTGTATTGCATTCCAGATAGGAAACTCATTCTTTAAACTCTGATTCTATCTTCTATAGTCTCAGAGAAAAAAAAAAAAAAAAAAAATCAAAACTGTAAGCCAGCTGTAAACAGGAGCATCTGCCCACAATATTTCTGAGAGATGTGACCTGCCTTTGTTTCCCTATTATGAATTTGTGCAATTTGCAATTTTCTGGCTGGGAAAACTGGCATTTTCCCCAGAGGAAATTCAGGGTTTTTGCCACAGATTTCATCCATTTTGATCAATGTTGTGGGTTTTTTTATCTAGCAGTCTGCTTTGCATAGCTACCTTGGTAGCTTTCCCACAAGTAAATAAGAAGTCGATGATAATCCCCTCCATAATTCTTTAGACCTACACTTCAGAAACCCAAAAACAAAGAGCTAGAAATCACCTTGTGAACAGAGATCAGCCCACACCAAGAGCAGGCAGACTGATATGAAAAGCTCGGGTGCAAGAATTCACCGCAGTTTGGTTCACACTCTTCACTTCATTAGCTTAAGCTGGCAGAGCAGTGAATTGGGATATAAAGGACGGAGTCATAGAATCATAGGATGGTTCAGGTTGGAAGGGACCTTAAAGATCATCCCATTCCACCCCCCTGCCCTGGGCAGGGACACCTCCCACCAGACCAGGTTGCTCCAAGCCCCATCCAACCTGACCTTGAACCCCTCCAGGGATGGGGATGGAGTCAAAGCATCTAAAGTGCATAACAAAACGTTACCATGTCTTCCGCTGAGTAAATAAATGAAATCTACACTGGAGTTTATCAGATGTCATGTCAAGATTTGGAATTACTGGCTCTGTTTGTCATGCACAGAAAAAAATTGGTTTATTCAAGAAAACAAAAGATGTTATGAATATCATGAATTGTCCCATAATTGTCCCTGGGTGCTGAGGACCAAGCATCCACACTGGACACAGTTCAAGGGGGTTGCTTCAGGCAAGGTCTAATCTGGTCCCATGGACTGAATGGCCATTAGCAGTTAACAGCATGTCAGGGGACTTCACTGAGCATATGTTCAGGTTTCGTTTAATCCAAAGTGAATTCAGTCCACGTGCTCTGATACCACTTACTCCAAAAAGCAAACTGAAGCTCAGCGAGGAGGGAAATCAGTTTCCCTTCAAACCATTTCTTCCAACTTAAGCTAAAATGCTGCCGTAAACAGACTTTTTCCACTCACATACTGCACACCAAAAAAAAACCACCTTAGTGATTTGAACTCATTTTCTTCTAAAGCACCATCGCCAGTTAATGGAAGGTAGTGGATACGTATATGTACACCTGCAAGCTGAAAGTACACCTGCAAAGTACACAGGCCAGATACAACGCATTCAGCCCCCTGCTCCTCTTCCCTACCACAAAGCCTTCCAGACCAAGGCACCCGCATTTGCTTCCCTCATCGAGATACCTTAATTTTCTCGTGGCATCCTCACTCTCGTAACCAGCCATGCTGCTGAAGGGCTGAATTTTATTTCCCACTGGCAGCCAGCAGAGGTGAAACGGGATTACAAGGTCACCGGCCACATCCCCAGGTCAGGGCACCCTCCCTCCGCTGAGTACCCTTGCAGCCGCAGAGGCGAAGATGCTCCCTGGCACAAGCAGCTCTCCTCCTGCCCTGGGCCCAAAGGAAAGGCCAGCAAAACAAAATCATCACCAGTCTTCTTGTGATATTGCCCGTTTCTTTGCTTTATTCATGTTGATTTATAATGCGAGTGCCACGGAGTCCATCTGGTTTCACCAGGCTGTAGGGGAAGGTCCTGTACTCGCTGCCATGAGCAGCCAAGTGGAAGCAGTTGATCCTCCCTTTCCTGTGAAGATCAGTCCTGAGAAACAAAAGGTTATTTATTTTCCATTGCTTGTTCAGTCCTTGCCTTTTATTTTTTAACTAACACCATAAACACGGATAATAAAACTGGTTTACTTTCACTTAACTAAATTTTTAGGGACTGGTGAGATGGCTAAAGACCATCCGTAGCTCAGCCTTAATATCAAAATTATATGAATGAGGTCTGAAAAAAATATTTAACTTCTAAACACTCCTTGAAAACTATGGGAAGAGGAAATGTTTAGCCCTATAGGAGCAGCCGCTGGCTGGCTCATAAACAGGCCCACAGTAGCCTATTTAAAGAACGTTGCAAACACTTTGGACAATGTGCATTTTATTAGGAAAAGGAAGCAATGAGGGATCAACGAGAATATACACAGCAGGAAAAAGTAAACGCATTAAGTGACTTTAATGCCGATAAAAATGGTGGCGCAGGGAGAAATTCTGCTTCGGAAAGGTCATTCGTTTGCCTCTGCATTCCTTCCCCACATTTACATGCTGCTCGCTGGATTCATCAAAGGTCTTCATTATTCGCTCTTGGCACGCATAAAACAATCACTTTCAGATATAATGACCTAATTACTCCAACAAGACAAATGAAAAGAAAAAAAAAAAAAAAAGGCAGTTATTTACTTCAGATGTTAGCATTTAGCAGCTCTTCAGAAAAGAGATTTAAAGGACTTGTACCAGGTATTTAAAACGTGAGAGCCGGTATCACCTACCAGGGTGGGTTTTGATGACTACAAGCACTGCTGATGATTCCCTTTCAGAGTGACTCTTGGGCTGCCCCAACTTATACTCCTCTCCCGAGGGACCAGGACAGCTGCAGGTAGCCGTCAACACCTGCAGAACGAGGATCTTGTCACCACGTTTCTCCCCCAGTTTCCTCCTGGTCAACCCCAGCTCGTCCTGCACCCCCAGGGCTGGCCCGAGGGGCTTTCAGTGACACTAGGACCTCTACCCAGCCAGGGAAACCCCAACAACAAAACCTTACCTTTAAAGGCCATTTCTGCTCCCTCTGTAACCTCTTTCTACTGCCCGAGCAGCACAAAGATCTGATGTAACAGGGGAAAATTATAGACTGGCCGTTTGTAAATGAATGCATAACCGCAGTGATTATTGTTCAGATTTGCTGTGCCTGAAAAAGAGACATGGTTCAAAAGGTGGATCATTATGGCCCTTGTTTATTTTGTGATGTTCTGGAGGACGGCCTAGTAGTAATGATGTAACCTCTACCAGTAAAAGCCACAGTCAGGCAGTGACTCATTTAGAGCTCACATGATTACAGAAAAAAAATAGATACTGGTGTTATTATGATGCTTATCAGTGCTGTGTCATATACATAACCATATTAATTGTCTCAGTTAAAAAGAGTTGATTGTGGGGACAAGAGTCAAAGCATGAACTTTTGAGCCTCTCTGCTCTGTCCCCTACAGAGATGTGTTTTGTTTGTCATCCCGGTACCTCTGCAAGAGTGGAATATATGTCCTTGTATTTTTCCAGAGTAGCCTGCCTACCAGTCCACCGGGCTGCTCTGGCAGCGTTGGACGATGCTCACAAATATTACGTAGCAGTTTGCTTGAGCCTGTTATATTCATGCTAATATACACCCTTACAGAAAGATCTAGCTCATTTCCTAATTACGAAGCATTTCACACTGGATGGCAAATGAAAGGCTTAAGCCCCACTGGGATCATATGTGTCTGACCCACAAATAATTGTTTGACATCAGAAGGTTTATTATCTCCTAGCGGGAATGAGAAGCATATTTCTTAATAGGTTCCCCACCCTGGGCAGTGCAAGCCTTCCTTTGATGAGTGTCTCTATGGTAATTGATGTTAATGAGCAGCAAGCCAAGGAGAAACACTGGGTCACCAGGTAGGAAGCCCCCCCAGAGATAATCTAATTACTCTCCAAAACAAATTACTTTCAACCAAAACAAATTACTTTCAATCACTCTGCAACAGATAAGATCAGTGGAAGGAGCTCAAAGCTGATGACAGCTGGAGACTGAGGCTTCACGAGTTTATGGATTGATCGCTTTTCTCTTTGGTCCGTTTTGTTGAATGACAATGGAGTGACAGAAAACTGGAGCCAAGAACTGAGCTCCCTTTCATTTCCTTCAGCTGAATGCGGAGGACCTGCCAGCTCCGTGCTCTTTGCTGCGTGGCTCATTGATCTAAAATTGGAAAAGCTGTAGCCACGCATGTTCACGTCTGTAACACAAGCAAAACTCTCTGAAAATAAATGTACAGGGGGGGAGACTATAAAATCCACTCATTGCCTGTGCATCGTTACACTGGGAAGCAGAAGGGAAAGCATGAGATTGTTGCTTGTTTGTGCATGCGCGTAAAATGGGAGGCACAATGGAGCCTTCGTTCTTACAAGGCCTTAACAAGCCTAAATTATAAATATTAATTGATACTTCAATAGTTTACTACCTAGAATTGTTGCCGAATATCTGACTGTTCCCACTAAAGCAAATGAATTTTTCCCATGGAAGGCAGAGTTGGGCTCCTTTTCTTAACAAAGTATTAACAACATTGTTCTGAGTATTAATTGATGATTATGATTGTTGTTGTTATTGTTATTATTCGGTACCATATGGTTAAAGCAGATGGAAATACAAACTACTGATGATGAACCACTGCATTAACCGAATTGTAAGATTTGTTTCAGTGCAAAGCAGTGACTAGAGATCGTGACTGGATATTCGTACCTAATGACAGAGCAGAAGGAACTTGGTTAGCAAGGGCTATAAATTACCAGCAAAAGCTGTAGTTGATATGTCTGTCATTACGTTCCTCAGGAAATTGAGAGTTAAAATGCAGCTCGAAAGGAAATGTAAGCCAGGCAGGCGAATGATTAGTCAATGAGTTTTTATATCATTTGCCATGATGGTGCAAAGTGTTATCACTGCTGTTTGTGTGTGTGTGTTGGAGGAAAAAGTAAATTTGGGGATCACTGCCTCTTGAGAATGGGATACTGGCATTGCCGGCGGAGCCATGAATAGGAAGGGTTTGTGTCGGATCCATTTATACTTCTGTTGCTCTTTATTTCGTTAGTATTGGCTAGTTCCTTCTACAATGTTATACAATCAATGACGCATCTGCCTAACTGAATCCAAATCACACTGATGGCAATATGTGACCTATTAGTTCAAGAAAATGGAAAAAGAGACATCTATTGCCTCGCAATAGCAGATCTGCTGCAGAGGGAGGCTGCGGTACCAGAGGTCGGGAGCTGTTTTGTTGCAGGCTTTATCTGCTAGAGACGTTTGATAAAGAGCAATGTACAGGTCTCGGGGAGCCTTCGCTATTGAATGAAATCCACATAGAGCTAAGAGATGGACTCCTGCCCCACTCTGGAAATCTTCTGAAATGGGTTAAATTCAGAATTAATTGGAGCGGGGCATCTTTACGATTCCCTTTGCAAAATAAGTGCCTAAATAGGTAGCTCCATATTCAAGAGCATATGAGTTGGAGAACGATCCATATGAGAGAGACACCATGACTCCACTTTTTCATCCTCAGCACATTGGTCTGCTTTGCTGGCTTCGAGAACTGAGGTGTTGCTGGCTCTTGTCATGCAAGGATCTTCCTGGGGCCTCCAGCCTTGAAAGAACCAGAGGTAATTTGACTCTCACTTATGGCCCGTAATGTCTAAGGCACTTCGTTTCCAGGAAAATGAAGAAATTTGAACATAAAAAGTTGGGGGTTGAAGACGTAAATTAGAATCCTTCTGACCATTATATGTCTGATCACAGTTGTAAATACACATAAAAGAAGTACTGAGTTTAATTCTGCTTCTTATGTCAGGTCAAGATACATAACATACACAAGGTACATAATATACACAACAGCCAGATAGTGAGGGATTTTACACTCCTTTTAATATCTGCTGCGACGTTTAGATAGATAAATCCCTTGTTTCAATGCAGGTATTTCACGTCACCTTTCAGAGATGCTTCAAATTTTGTCTCATACTGAAACTAGTTATTTAACGAATCTGAATAACTCTTAAAGTAAGGCATCCGTTTCCTACTCGTTTTGTCGCTGGTCAGATGTGTAAAACCTAAGCAAACTTGAATTACTTTCTAAAGACCATCCAGGCTTTTTCCATGCTGATTTGTTCTGCTTCTCTTACTTTCAAATGGCCTTTTAATTGGCCATTAAACTAGGAAATTATGGCTGATTAGGATCAATCCAAATGCAATGTTTTGGATGAACTAGCTATTTGAATACCGTTCTTTTAGATCCCATGTTACTTCTGCTTTGTCAAGTAAAGGCCACTTTTAGCCGCATTGGCAGGATGCTTCAGTAACCTTTGCCCTTCAATTCTTGACCCCAAATGTCCCACAGCCCTGTTTTGTGGCAGCAAATGGGACTAGTTAAGAAGCCGCAATAAGGAACATCAGAGAAGGTTACTCGGTTTCCCAATTCATGGCAAATCGTGCAGCCACACCACCGTTGTAGCACAGGCTTCCTTTCAGCAGAAGATCATTTCCTCTGACCTCCAAGTGGATGAACAGTTATTAATAGTCTTCATCTCTTGCCTCTTGAGAAAAGCCACTGTAAAACCTTTCTACATGACCATTACCTATATTAAGCACTGAGTCTGGGTGTCTCGTGAAGAGGGAAGCAAGATATTATCACACTTTTTACACTGTGACATGCGAAGTAACTCCATCTACTAAATTGGAGGAGTTACAGAAGAATTTTTTTTGTTCTAACATACTTCTCCTTGGTGTTGGGCCCTTGGTATGGGCTAGTGTGAAAGGTAGACTCCTATTGATTCAGCTGAACCCACTTTGCTTTCCAGAAGCTGAGGATGTGGCTGTGGGCGAAATATTCTTAACAACCTTAAATGATGCCATTAGGAAACTTCGTACTTTTTTAAGTTTACCTTTGTTCAGAACTGTTTCACACAGAGCTTCAGCATTTCAGTAAGAGCCCTTCCTGCAATATCATAATAATCAAAAGTGATGACAGTGGGTGAATAAGCACTTGTGGATTGAATTGACACTTTGACACAACGTTCACCTGCATTCACTAATCATTTACATCTCTTAACAACTTATCCAGTTCTGTTGGTGACTTGCAATTCCTAGTAATTGCAATTCCTAGTAATCCCTAGTAACAGCAGCTATGAGGCTAGTAATGATAAGCAGCAGAGTGTGGCATGAAATAATAAGCAGCAAGAAAACTGTGGGTCTTAGCTGGTTTCCTTAACTCCCTTTCTACCTCTTTTACTCCACAACACGGTAAATTGTTGTAATGTGTTCAGTGCAGACCTTGAACTCCTTGGTCAAGCATTTGAATCCCAGATCCAAAACACGCACAGCATTCAGGTTGGAATATAAGCAGAAGTTCTCCAGGCACGTATAGTCCTTACCTTTCACATCTTTCTGTTTTAACAGGACTGAGCAATCTGGAACTAACCTGTATAGGGATGATGTGAAGCCAGGCACTTCTCCACCTTCATCCTCCAAGAAACTCACTGTGCCAAGTACCTGCACATCTTAACATATATAAGATATATAGTGGAAGGTTTCCCTGCCCAGGGGATTGGAACTAGATGGTCTTTAAGGTCCCTTCCAACTCTAACCATTCTGTGATTCGATCATAGTGGCAAGCATAGGGTTCTCATGGGAAAAAAAAGCCATGCCAGCTTCATCAAACCGTGGCTGGACTAGAAACCTTCCACAACTTTTAGCAGAATACAGTGGTGATTTAACAGCAAATAAAGAATGGAGGTGTCTCGGTCTTTAATGGTTCAGACCCCTCAAACCTTCCTGAGAAAGCACAAAGGCAAGCCTAGCAAGGAGTCTGAGCTGACAGCAGCTCTGAGGAAACCTACCTCTTTGTTAGCACAACTGCTTGCATTATGTTTGTTACGCTGACTCTATGACTCGGTTGTGTGGGATCATCCTCCTGAGACAGCCGCAGTGTGTAAATTTTACATGCTGTAAAGCCTCAGATGAACATCTCAAAGGCATCTTACCTTTATGGGCCGACAGGGACAACTATAGGGTAGTCTGATCCTCAACGTCACATAAGCTGTAACAATTCACCCATAGCTTCTCAGCCAAGCCTACCTGATTCTAGCTAAAATACCACTTAGATGGCCATAAGCCTACCAAGTACTATCAGTGGTATAATCTATCATCATCCGCATTTTGTGGTATCAATTTTACAGCAAATCAGGATTATTATCATAGGTGCTTTTGAGAAAACGCCTGCCTTTAAGCAGAGTTGCAATCACATTCCCAGATATACAGCAGGCCTGACATCAAGAGAAGAGGGGATTCCGTGCCTCACCAAGCAGACGGGCATAGCTAAACCCCTTTCATCCCCCTCCTCCTTACTTCTGTCTCCCCAAAAATCAACACCTGAGAGCCCCTGGCTCAGTGTCCTTGTTAACAAAGAAAACAATTTTGCACCTCCGGTGAAATGAAGTTAGACCTTTATGGAACAAATTCATCCCAGATATAACTCAGTGAGGTTGCTCCAGGGTCACGTTTGGTTTAATGTGCCTGTATCGGTCTCGTTGCTGAAGTCCCTGTGCGCATCCCGGTTTCCTACTGTGCTCTTTAGGAGTGATTTTGTGGGAATTGTCACCGTATCAGACTGAATAGGATCCCTTGATTAATCCTGACCTTGGATGTATTTGAACAGGACCACAGCTCTGAGTACGCACTCTTGTGATTGTGAAGCAAAACTTTGGTAGAAAAACTGTTTCATTCTTCTTGTAGTATATCTTCTGCTGCTGCTGGACCATTCTCTGTCTATTAAAGGAAAAATATTTCCAATGGAGTTGGAACTTGTCATAAAGGCAACATTATTTAATCACTGACAAGAAAAGAGAACAGGTAAATGCTCTGTGGACACCGCTTTAGACTGAGAAGCTGGTGATCTAGAATTACTCTTTCCTGAAGAAGTTAGAGACTTTCCTCATGGTTTTCACAAACACATTGCATAAAAAAAGCCCAGGGGCATTACTCCCAAGTCAAGCTAGAAACTAAAATGTAACCTACTGGCAAAGAAACTTGCAATCAGTCATTTCTGCTGCGGGATGCAGGTTTGCTCGAAAAATAACCGTGGGGCAAGATTATTTTAAAGAATAAATCGCCATCCATAATGATCCAGCAACATTGCACATTTCTGTGTCCAAAAAGTCCAAAACAGAAGTGAGAAAAAATGAGGATCTCAGCCTTCATAGAGAGGCTAGATTACAATTGCCTTCGGTACTAAAATATTTTAATTAAATTAAATGCTTAGATTGTGTGCCTACATTTTCAAACTTCTGTTGATTAAGTGTGAATAAGGTGCTAGAGAGTTACTGTACCCAAATATGTTCCCAGAAAATCAATAAGGCTTCTTCTATACCAGAATTACAAAGGACTTCATAGCACACAGAAAAGATGGAGTGGATTAAACATTTCCAAAGCATGAAATTTCCTCGCTTACAGTGAGGAAAAAATGCATTTAGTCCATTTGAAGCTGATGAGACTTTTGTGAGCTTTAGAGTAGACTTAATCAGAAGATATCATTTGACCATGAAGGCTTTGAGTCAATTCCAGGCTATGAGGAATGCATTGACTGATAGCAATAGTTAAGAGAGCATTAGGTAACAGAATGGCGAAAGATTCTTGAAATCAGTTGTCTGGCTGTGTTCATTGGAAAGAACCAGCAATAACGCATGCAACCACGAGCTACAGTAGCAATGATCTCTCCGGCGCATTGACCTTCTTTAGCAGAGGAGTTTTAGAAGGGGAGCCCCTCCGGAAGCCAATCATTTGAAAAATCTTTAAGTATCTGATGCATTTGGATCCTACTAATTCACCAGGGACTATTATACTATATTACTATCTGGGGAGAGCCTCCATGAATGCTCGTCCTGTCGTATGACATCCTGTCAGTGGGCGCACGCAGCGGGAGCTGTGGAATCTCAATTCTGTGCTCGTTCACAGCCCAGGGAGAAATATTGTCACCTTTATGCCTCTTGGATTGCAGAAGCAGCTGGGAAGCAGAGCAGTCCTTGACATATGGTGGAGTAACCTCTCCTTCTTAGGCAGGTTTTTTAACTTGCGCTGTGCTGATAAGGCCCTTTATAGAACAACCCCGTGCTCGAATAACCGCATATCACAGTGTACTATGTCTTCACTTCTGTCTTCCCTCATTTGCCTGACATACTCATCGCTACCAGAAGCAAGAGAAAGGACTGGACTGTTCTGCTGGCCCTCTGCCACGGGGAAAATACAGGCTTGCTTTCTGCTGTCGCTTCTGGGGTGACATGCAGGAACTGCAGCAGAAATGACAAACCAAAGGAATTGGTACTAATATCTCTAGCTCCGCTTGGGACCTTACTTCCCTTGGAGTATTTACGGCCTCTGTAATTCTCTCACTTCCGACTTCAGAGAAAAGGGGAAAAGACTTACAAATCTCTTCTCAGAAGTAATATTGAATCACATTCATGTAATGCTCCTAAATCTGCAGGAGGTCCCAAAAAGACTTACATCTCTAGAGTTTTCACCATGATATTCTGTAGACATTCTGAAGTTATTCTACTTTTAAGCAGATGTCTCTTCATCCTAGACACGTTGAGTTCATCACATTTTGACCATCACTCAGTCTTGAGTCACTCATCTATGTAATTTTTCCTTTGAGCTCCACCACAAGGTAGCCTGCTACGACCACCTTCTACTCATAGGTGGCTTCAAGCCCTATTTCTGATCGTTACGTGTGGCGATCTTCCTTGGTTTCATTCCAGTTGGTTCCAACGATGTTATTGCTCAGTTAGGCACAAGCCCTCTGCTGTCTTTTTGGCATGTTCCAGGGTCTCTGGATGTTTAACTTTTAAATATAGGTAGTTATGTTCTTCCAAAACACGTTCTGTTCAGCTTTAGTGTCACAGAAAGCTGAAGTTCTTGTTCTGCAGAAATTACACTGAGACATTGAAAACTGCAGTGGTAATAAATGATTCATTACAACAGGTGAAAATGCTTTTGCAGTTGTGTACTATTTGGTCAGGAGGTATTTTTATTCTACAAGACTTTCCTCCTGGGCTTTTTCTTTTTTCCTATTCCCATAAAAGCAAAAAAGTCCTACACTACCAGGTTTCCTCGTTGAAGTCTCTGTCTATAAGGAGCAGGTCCAGCACTGGAAGTGGTGGTGTGAGTCACCCTGTAATACATTTGTTCTGCAAATAAATTTTTTTCTGCAACACATTTGTAGAAACATGTAAAGACATGTATCTTTCTATTGAACTTTGGTAAAAAGGTGCCAATAAATGATAAAGTTTGGTGACGCTGATAGGAACTGAAATGAAAATCACGTTGCAACTATATTTTGAAAACAGTGAGCTTCATTAGCTCATTTAACTCTAGCTAAAAATAAGGAACTTAATCTGCATTAATCATCTATTGGTTGTTTTTTTTTTTTTTTCCAGAGCCAATGAAGAAATAGGCACTTCCAGAGATTATTTAACCCATATCTCTTAAACAGCTGTTTTGAGATAGTGTTGGTACTATCCAGTCCAGATAAGTACTTGGAGGCACTTACTTCTGTCACCGACTACAGAGGAACTTGGACAGATGATTTAGGTTGAAATCTTCCTATAACAAGAGAGGCCATTGAAAAAAAAAAGTAGTTAAATGTTTCAATTTCATTTAAATTTGATTATATATGAACCTTTAAACCTCAGTCCATGTAACACCAGCAACCTTTTCAAAAGCTCTCCATCAATTGTTAGGAAATTCTCACTTATAGCCAGCTTTTTCACTGGCTGTGAAATATCATTTGGTGCAAATGTTTTGCCCTTTCTGCCTCAGTTTTTGATCTTCGCAAGGGAATAATGATGTGGCAGAATGAATAAACAAGTTGCGAGCATCCATTCCTTACCGCTTGAAAGAAGTTTGAACTCTTGATGGAGAAAATGAATACTCATGACCGTGGATATTATTGACACTGTAGTATAGCAGAAATAATAATCGTAAAATGGCTTCTGTTCACTGAGATGCACAACAAAATGAACTAAAAAAGCTTTTCAGATTCATTTCAGACCGTAACCTCTGTGTGTGTGGTGGGTGCTCGATACCTTGAAGAATGCATGTGTAGCCAGGATGAGTTACATGCACAACTGCTGTGGGGCCCAGGGTTGCAGGGCAGTGAACTGCCTCTGTAGCAGTCGTGTAATAACATTGCAGAATTCTGTAGAGGAAAAAAAATGAGGGTCTCGGATGCCTTAGTGTTATTTACTGGGTTTATAATATTGTGGATTTGTATGATGTTCGAAAGGCCAGAATTTCTCAGAACAGCCTGTGTCTTGGAGGATGCAGCAGAAGACACCTGAAAGCGAAGTGGTCCTGATTTTTACTAATAATTCATCAGCCGTGCGGATAAAACTGGGTTCCTTTTTGCGTGTCTCAAGCTGACCATCAAAAAAGCCCTGAAGGTAGTCACAATCAGTAGTTGCTTTTGAAATGGTTGGTGACATACAATCCCTTGCTCCAGGGAGCTTTTGATGCAAGACCCTGATCATTCAAACACTGATTGATTGATGTCATTAACTTCAGTACCATAAGCTACACATGGTAACGAGTGTAAGCATTTATACAAATGCAGACCAGCATCCTACAAGACTCTGTGTTTTTGTATGACTTTGTTTATGTGCACAGCCCCGCTTTATGAGCTAAGATTGCTCATAAAGAAAAGTTATTTGTGCGTTTGCACGAGGGAAATGCAAGTGTACAGACAAAAGGATGAAAGTAAACAGGTAGCGAAATATAAAAGCAGTATGTGGAAGCTGACTGAAACTTTGCTGTTTCGGAGAAGTTGCTGGGGGCACGGGGTTATGTTTTGCTTAATTGTTATTTAATGTGTCCTATGGGGGAAGGATTTGTTTTCTTTATGAAATTACCCATTTTCTCTCTCGAGATCTGAGAAAATCCCTTCAATGCTCAGTTTGGATGGACAGTAGAAAGTCAGCAGCAAAGCCCTAAAGTGTCCCTGAGATGCCAAAAGCGTGGAACAACCCAAAATGTGTGTGTGCGCCTGCTTCTTCCCACCCCTCCTGCTGCACTTGCTGAGTGAGCTCCTGGAGAAGTGCCTGAGTGGAAAAACTCCACGCACAGACCAGATAAATAAACCTGTTTGATGTTTAGATGGGGCCGCCGGCTGCGGGAAATGCAGTTTTACCACACACACTTCCCCCCCACCCCCCCCCCAACCTCTTTGTACAAGTGGGGACGAACAGGAGCTGGAGACCCCACCCCCCCCCCGCCGCCCCCCGACTCCCCAGAGGCGAGGCCAGCCCGCATCCCAGGTGCCAGGCTCCATCTAGTGACACAGCCGGGGATGGCCGGGCTGCGGTAAAGCCCGGGAGCAGCGCCGGCCCGCCCAGAGGCGCCGTACCGGGCCGTACCGGGTCGTACCGGGCCGCCCCGTCGCGGCGGGAGGCTGTGCCCCGCCGGCTGCCGGTAACCGGGAACGGCGGTACCGACCCTGCCCTGGGCGGTGAGAGGGGCTTGCGGTCCCCGGAACGGGGCTGCACGGCAGGACCGGGGAGTCGCAGTGGCTTTGGCAAGGGGCAGGGTCCTACTCTGCCTTGCCCGAGGCTGGTTTCCCTTAGCGAGGTGTAAAAAGCATTCCCCGAATTTTATTCCCCACCTCCGCATGGCCGCTGGATGGGGTTTGATGTACACTGGTCCAACCCCCCCGGTCCCCTTCCCGGCGCCCACAGCAGGGCAGGGGCTGCGGGACCGGCAGTGCCGCCCGTCCATCCCGTCCCCTCGGGGACCGCCGGGGTCCGGGGACCGAGGAGGTGAAAAGTGCGGCCGGAGGCTCGAAGTGGGAAAAGCTGGGAGGTAGGGATGGGGAGGGAGCGACTTCAGGGTGTCCCCTGCGACATGATGTCATCCGATCAATATTTTCGGGGGGAGTGACCGATCCGACCAACTCCCGCTATGAAATGGGCTCTATATTGGAGCTGGATGCAGCCGAATCGATCGGGCTGATAAGGGAGAGCTATAAAAGGCCGGGGGGCCGGCTTCCCCCGCGCTCCATCCCCGAGCCGCAGCCAGCGCAGCCAGCGCCCGGCCGCCGCTCCGCGCCCCTCCGCTCCCTCCCGCGCCTCTCCGCGCCCCTCCCGCGGCATGGGGCCGCCCCCCGCCGCCCTGGCGCTGCTGGGGCTCGCCGCCGCCGCCGTCGTGTCGCTGCCGCTGCCCGACGCCGGTCCCCACGTCAACTACGGGTGGGGGGAACCGATCCGGCTTCGGCACCTCTACACCGCCAGCAAGCACGGGCTCTTCAGCTGCTTCCTGCGCATCGGCGGCGACGGGCGGGTGGACGCTGCCGGTAGCCAGAGCCCGCAGAGTGAGTACCGGCGGCACCGCGGGGTGGACGGGACGGGATGGGACGGGACGGTTCCGCGGAGCCAACCGCCGTTTTTTCCCTCTGTCTCCGCAGGTCTGCTGGAGATCCGCGCCGTGGCGGTGCGCACCGTGGCCATCAAGGGCGTGCGGAGCTCCCGTTACCTCTGCATGGACGAGGCGGGGCGGCTGCACGGGCAGGTGAGCTGCGGCCATCCCGCACACCGGTCCCGGCGGCTCTAAACCCGGGATGGCCTTTCCCGAGGGCGCTTTCCAGCCCGGCCGCCGCGCTGAAGCGGCAGGCGAGACCAAAGGGCTGACATGGTTTTGTTACGGCTGCGGCTGGTAATGGGTTAACAAAGCTTTCGGGTCTCCCCCACCCCCTTTTCTCCATAGGAGCGGTGATTCTTGTCACTGTTACTGCCTGAAAGGCCATCAGGATTATTAGAATTCAGCAAGGAACATCATTTAGAACGCCAAGTATGTGTATGTGTTGCATGTCCCCCACCAAAATATACTGAAAATACAGTCCAGGGAAAAACTGTGTTTATGTTTAAAAAGCCTCATCGGTGGGTGGCTGCGTTTCTGCCGCAGAAATAGATTAAGTTGGGCCATAGAATCTAAATAATTTAATCTGAACAATGTCTCACTGTTCAGGTCAGGTATTCTAAAAAAAAAATATATCCTTGGAATAATATATCCTTGGAAAAAATATATCCTTGGAAAAAATATATCCTTGGGAAAAATATCCTTGGAAAAAATATCTCCTTGGAAAGGAGATGCAGGCAGATGGCTGCCAGGCAGACAAATCCCAGAAACACGGGATGCCATCTCTTAGGTAGTACCAAACAGAAACGGGATTTTGAGGGGAAGAAGGACTCTTCTCTGCTGTCTCGCTTCTGACCTGTGATAACTGCACACCTGCGGGGTTCCAAGAGGTTGAGGAGTTGAGTGACCCGCTGACACCACTTTGTTAGGTCATGCTTTTTTCCCTAGGTATGTCAGCGTATCAGCTAGTCATTATCAGTGATATGAACTTGTTTGTGAAGCCGCGTGAGTAAGTTGCCAACTCTCGAGTTTGAAGGGTAAGAGTCAGATTCAGTCTGTGTGTGATTGCTTTACAGGAGCCTGAGTTTCACAGAGCGATGGCTTTTTATTGTGCAATAGTAAAGGTACAGCTTGATTCTGCTCTGATTACTCTGGCAAAATTTCTGCTGATTTCAATCGGGCAAGGATTTGGCCCATTGTCAAAGGTCCCAGTATCTTTAATAAGAGCAATACCAATACAGTGATGGTTTTTAATGCATTTATAACATAGAACTAAGCCTTTCTTTCTGAATTTCCTTGCTTTTCTGGGCTAGAATCGATTGATGCTGTGATAAGTTGCATAGGTTCAGACAATATGGTAGGACAATCATTAGCTTAGTGTTTTAATGTATATCCGAAGCAAAATGATCAATGAAAACAAAGCAGAGCCTTGATCCTGCTCCCATCGGAGCTGCCAGCTGGACTTTAGCAGTCACAGAATTTTAAGATAGCTTTGGTATAACACCGTTTTTAAGTCATATACATATGCCTTGGATGAGACTGGGTTTGTTGGTGTATAGTATTAATTGCGGAGTTTTTTTACTGCAAATACAATGGCTTGTAGCCATGCTGTCACATCCCTATGTCGTGGACACCTGCTGTCACCTCTCTGCCAACAGCCCCGGCCGGCGGCTCTGCAGGCAATTCTTTGCCTTGTCAGCGCCGCGCTCAGGAGTGGAAGAACGAAAGGGCAAATACGGTGTCTGGGGACTGAACTGGGCAACCACTTGCACTCCGGAAACATGCCCTTTTTTAACACTGGAAAACTGGTGACTTGGGCTGATTTTTGAATGTGCAGTGTGCCATAGTCCGTAGTTCAGGGGAAATCGCCTCACTGCTTAATATACTGAGATACTATAAATTCCTCCTGTGACAAAAATAACCTGGAAAGAGTTAAAGTGCGTTTGGCGCTTATTTAAAAAAAATACACTAGAGGCAATCCCAATGAAATGAAGAGGGAATGGTCTAGTTGAGACACGGGAGGCGCAATCAATAACTGCTATTTGCAATGCACACATGCTCAAGAAGCTTTTTTATTTCATCATCCTTGTTAGTGAGGCTGAGCACTCATAGAAATAAGGACAGCTAAAAATTCAGCCATAAATTTGTGTCATAGACACATATTTTTCTGAGATATAATTTGTGTAGAAGGCTAAATATTGTGTAATTTTATTTGGAAAAAAAAATGACTTTTAAAAAATTACTTGATTAGTTTAAAGAGTGCTTTTAAAAGACAACCAAATGTATGCACTTAATCATACTCCATATTATTAAGAGTGTTCAAGAAACAACTGAAGAGTATCAAATATGCTCGCTATTCAGACGGGCAGAGCGTTCATGGAAGGACACTTTTATTACTGCAGACTGAGACATAATCGGCAATTGTCTTTTATTGACCGTGAGTTCAGTCACCTGGAGTGGCTGAGCCTGAAATAGCACCCGAGTTGTAGGAAATACAGTGCTTGTGTAAGGATCTGGAAAGGTCTGACCTGGTGATGCAAACTCCTAATACACGATCTGTACAGTGCATCAGAAATTTATTTCTACCAATTCATACCTAAGCAAATACCTTCTTCTACATAAAATCTTAACTTGCCCTGTTATTAACTTGACGGTTCTACCTCTAACTAATGTCTAGTGAGCAAGTAACACCGTGTTAACTGGTCTTTTGTAATTTCAGCAAATGCTAAGTAAAAAAAAAAAAAATGGAAATTACCTTTTTAGTATCGTTTTACTGATTGGCCAGGTTTGCGAAAGCCAACATTGACAGCGCTGCCTTTCTACAGACCTTATCCTGAAGCCCTTAACACAGGCAAATCTCCAGTGGAGCCAGAGTTTTATACCTGAGGATTGCTGGATTAGCTCCCATGACTGCAGTTAAGCGCTGTCAGCAATTAAGGACAGTGTATCTAAATGAGCACTGTCACCTGAGGTTCTTTTTCCCTGTGCTCAGGACAGGATAAGTGTGGTAGCTGTGGAGAAGTGCACATCCAGGATTCAAACCTTATTTAATGTGATGGACGTGCAGGAAATTCAGGAGTTCTGGATTAGGTCTTTTAATTGCCTCAAAACCCAAAATGCCATAGCGTGTGCAATGTGGGGAGCTCGAGTGGAGTAGGAATAGGAATAGGCATAGGATAGGGTAGAATAGCATAGCATAGCATAGAATAGCATAGCATAGCATAGCATAGAATAGAATAGAATAGAATAGAACAGAATAGAACGGAACGGAACGGAACGGAATGGAACAGAATGGAACAGGAATAGCACAGAATAGAATAGCATAGAATAGAATAGAATAGAACGGAATGGAACAGGAATAGCATAGAATAGAATAGCATAGAATAGCATAGAATAGCATAGAATGGAATAGAATGGAATAGAATAGAATAGAATAGAATAGAATAGAATAGAATAGAATAGAATAGAATAGAATAGAATGGAACGGAACGGAATGGAATAGAATGGAACGGAACGGAATGGAATGGAACGGAATGGAATGGAATGGAACGGAATGGAACAGGAATAGCATAGAATAGAATAGCATAGAATAGAATAGAATAGAATAGAATAGAATAGAATAGAATAGAACGGAATGGAACAGGAATAGCATAGCATAGAATAGCATAGAATAGCATAGAATAGAATAGAATAGAATAGAATAGAATAGAATAGAATAGAATAGAATAGAATAGAACAGAACAATTTCAGTTGGAAGGGACCTACAACGATCACCTAGTCCAACTACCTGACCACTTCAGGGCACTTCATCTTGGTGTCTGTGGTCCATTGCTGAAGGAGCAGTCAGCAGAGCAACGGCTCCCACCTGCATCCCCGCAGCAGCCTGGCAGAGAGGCGGCGGGCAGCCCACCAGCGTGGATCTGGCAGCAGGGTCTTCAAGGTGCACCCAATTGGGGCCCCCACGACAAGCCAGAGGGACACCCCCACTGCCAGCAGAGGGAAAAGGGCTGGTGGCATCCAAGGTTTATGTTGTTGTTGAATACAACGGGTCTGGTGGGTGTATTTGTAATTCTCGTTACTCCTTGCTGTTCAGCTTAGGTATTCCACTGAGGATTGTTCCTTCGAAGAGGAGATTCGTCCAGACGGCTACAACGTATATAGATCAAAAAAATACGGAATATCGGTGTCTTTGAGCAGTGCCAAGCAAAGACAACAGTTCAAAGGAAAAGATTTTCTTCCCCTGTCTCACTTCTTACCCATGATCAACACTGTGCCCGTGGAGACGACAGACTTTGGCGAATACGGTGATTACAGCCAGGCGTTTGAGCCGGAGGTGTACTCCTCGCCTCTGGAAACGGACAGCATGGACCCCTTTGGCATCACCTCCAAACTGTCGCCGGTGAAGAGCCCCAGCTTTCAGAAATGACTCTGCGCACACACACACACACACACACACACACACACACACACACACTTTTAAAGAAATATTGCAGAATACTGCAGGGTTTTTTTAGCTTTTCATGTAGTGATATTTCAAACTTTTTTGTGTATTTCAGTACAGAGCCAGCCTTTTCCTTGCCATGTGTTGTACCTGTAAGAGATGAGTGCCCAGGGGCTATTGTATAGTCAAAAGAATTGCCTACCCGCAGTTTTAGTTGGAAAAGGGTTAAATAAGAAAAGCTTAACAGCTTCATCAGAGTTCCTCCATTACCGTGGTGATGATAAAATACTTATAATTTTTCTACATCAACTTCATTGCCATGTATGTTCTCTTCACCTGTTAGCTCTGCTCATAGGAGCAAACGCAGAAAACCTTTTTTCCGGTCACAGGGAGGTTAACGATCTCGTAGCTTCAGAGGCCTTAAAGACAAGCATTTGGAACACAACACAATTAAGGGAAACCCAGCAAATGCGGCGACGCGAGCTAGGCTTAACGCTGTTTCTTGAAAAGCCCCTGACAACGTTCTGGGAAAACTTTCTATTGAAAGCTTACCACTGAAAAAACAATTCCGCTTGTATATTGTGCTTTTTCTTCCCTTAGGAAATAAGGGAAGGAAAAATTTCTTCCTTCCCTTATTGCTAGAGGGTACTTTGGAAAACCGGATCTTTGATTTTTTTTTTTTATTTTTTTTTTTTTTAAAAAAGGCTAATTTATGTTCGCTGTGGGATCAGCATCGTCCAGCAGAGTTCTCCTTCACATTAGTGAGAATTCGGTGTGCGGTTGGAAGAGTGCACAGAACGAGCATTTATGTTCATCAGGCAGGGAATGAGCAGTTCAGATTAGCGTTTAAATTACGGTTCTGTCGTATATAAGCATGCATGTCGTTAGCAAGCGGAGAGAAAGGCTGGAAATGGATGATGTATAGGTCAAATCAATCGCAAAATAGGTTTTCGTGTTTAACCTTTAACCATCAGGAATTCTTTCAAGTCCCTTCCAGGCTTGATTCTGCGTCCGTGGGAATCAGCGGAGAAGCAGTTTAGTGACTTAAGTCCCGCAGAACTGCGTCAAGCCGCGCCGTTCTTCTTGCGGGAAGGGATTATGAGTACCTCGTGGCCAAAAACGCAGATGTCTGATGTCTTCAGTTCTGTTCTCCCCTTCTAACGATTCGATGAGGGAATGACCAAGGTAAAAGCAAAGAAAAAAAGAGAAAAAAAAAAAAAAAAAAGCAATGCAAAAAAAGTGTTCAGGAATTCTACTCGTTTCCAAAGGTTCATTTGTAACAGAGATTTCTATATCAAAAAAATCTTTCCTGGAAATACTGGTGTTCTTCTGACCTAGCACTTCATTGCCAATGCAATATTTATAATTAATTTATTGAATACATACATCTGTTTATTTTGTTACTGTTATTTATGCTCAAAATTCTATTTATATACTCCTGAAGGTGGGTTTTTTAGTTGTAAGAAATTTTGTGAAGTTTTGTAATCAGGAAATTTTAGCAAACAATAACTTTTTAAATTCCTGTGCATTATCAGTAGTGTAATGTGTACATTTGCAATAAAAAGAAAATCATCTTCAACACAGAAATCTACCGGACTCTTTTGTCACTCCTTTAGTCTAGAGACCTCAAGGAGCTTTAGCAAACTGTTGGCATCGGGCTCCGCAGCAGCCGTGTGAAGATGGTGTCCCTTGTGAAGGTGGCGGAGTTGAGATACAACGGACAAGGAGGGACAAAGGGGTTTTCCCAAAGCCAGGCAGCGAATGCCAGGGCTGGAATTCCAGTCTCTCTGCTGCTAATTACTGATGAGCTCCATGGGAAATAGCAAGTCTAAGAACAGTCTCTCTGTTACGGAAGGGTTTTGGAAACAGCTTATTAAATTTTGACCTTGGGATAGGTGACGGTCACTCCGTCTAGTCCTAAGTTATTACCCTCTTGCTAGAAGAAATGAGTGAAGCTCAGCTTTAAGCTGTGTGAGCGTGTCCTGATGTTTCCCTCCCATTTCGCATCACCCAATCATTGAATAGAATCATAGAACCATTTAGGTTGGAAATGGCCCTTAAGATCATCAAGTCCAACCATCAACCCAACACTACCAACTCCACCACTAACCCATGTCCCTCAGCACCACGTCTACAGGTCTTTTAAGCACCTCCAGGGATGGCGACTCCACCACTTCCCTGGGCAGCCTGTTCCAATGCCTGACAACCATTTTGGTGAAAAAATTTTTCCTAATATCCAACCTAAACCTCCCCTGGCACAACTTGAGGCCATTTCGTCTTGTCCTATTGCCTGTTCCTTGGGAGAAGAGACCGACCCCCACCTCGCTACACCCTCCTTTTAGGAAGCTGTAGATCTAGGCCGGCGAGTGCTGCGCGGGGACATCACCAGTTACACTTCATCAGCAATAAAGCAGTCGTGGATTTGCATCTATTGTATAAAACATCCCTTTCGTATTCCATTTATGTCATTAAAACCTGCTATTTGCACTTCTCGCAGCCTTCGAGGTGCCGGACACGGAAAGGAGTGCTGCTCGGAGGAGGTGATTCCTGGGGGAGATGGAAAAATCCACCAGCAGCTCTGGTTTCTGTGATTCTTCTTGGGCTGCGCAAAATCCACCTGCAAAATGCAAGAAATCCTGCGGGTGGAAGGCTGCTCCCTTTTCCAATTGGCACCGCATTCAACAGCGCAGCGAGGGAGAAAATTGGTCTTTTTTTGCCTGAAAAAGATGTCGATTTCTGGCAGGAAAAAAAGGCTGAACGTTTCCGTTCGGAAATGCAGTGAGTCACAGGAACTGCAGATTTCTTGGCTGGCAAACATCTCCCGTGGTGTTTCCCATTCTCCGTTGTGCTGAGCCAATGCCACACATCCGGAGGGTTCCCGCTCCTCACGTCCTGGGAGATGTAGCAGTCCTGATTTTCAAGCTGTTTTATTCCAAAGGTTTTCAGGCTTGAGCCATTCTGGTTTTCTGTTTTTCAGTTCCAGCCTGGATCCAGCCAGTATATTTTATTTGAATATTAGATACCTTTCAAGACCTTTTCATAAAAAATAAGAATAACCCCCCCCAGAAAACAAAATAAAATAAATACGAACTTTTAAAGTTTGGTCAGAACGTTCCACTTTTACTTTTCTGCTGAAAAAAGTGCTCGGTTTTGACGGGAAACACAGCAACCGACGGAGTTCGGAGGGTACGCTGTTTAATTTAACGGGTGAGAGATTTAAGTCGATGTCGCGTCGTGGATACTGCTCAAGCCCGCAAAGATGAGCAGCCTCACATTTGCGAACGGCGCCTCGAGCGCGCCAGTGACCCTGTTGGCTGACAAACTGCATCTTCCGCCGGCAGCACGGTGCTTCTTACTGCAACAGCCTGGTTAGAGGTTGGTTCAATATTTATTCAGACGGAGGGAAGAATGCCAGGAGCTGAATTCCCCACACACCGCTTCCTGGAGCACTTTAGTTTTCCTTGGAGGTTTCCCATCCCAGCTCTGACCAGGCTTTGGCTGTTTTGCTTCTAAAATCTGACAAGATCGCAGCGTGAGGTGGAAGGATTACTGGAAAATGCTTTCCCTGCCATCAGACACCTGACTGGGTCAGGAACTTGGTGCGCAAAACCTGGAAACACCATTCTGTGGGAATGTAAACAGCACCGCCGCCGTTCACTGTACACGTCCCGGTTGATCCTAGTTTTCTCAAAGACAGCGGGACAATTGCAGGACTTGCATTCGCAATACGACGTTTTACAGCCCTAAAAGGTTTTTAAAGGCCGGGTGTCAAACGCCGCCTTGTGAAGCCTCGCTCAGGAGCTGTGATGTGCAAATACCAGTTGTTAGAGCAGTGGGAAGGCTGGAGGAAAGGAGATACTGGGCATCTCCATTTCCACTCTGGGGAAGTGTAAAAAGCTATAAATCTTTTATTCAAGAGCCATAATACCAACTTTACCTCTGCTCAAAGCGCTGACACTATTTTCATGGAAAATTTGGGACCACTCTTTCTGCCCCGCCAGTGTGCTTTGTATGTGAATTGAGAATGACACTACGAGTTTAAAAAAAAAGTACTTTCTTTCCTCAAAAATGTATGGAAGCCAGCCCTCCTTTCGGGCAGCGTCAGATGCGATGAAAGCAGAGATGCGTTTCCCTCGGAAGCAAATGGGAGTGCAAAAAAAAGACATCATTAGGACTCCGAATTCGGGGTGAATTTGTGACAGTTTAGGCACACCGTAAGTTTATCAGGAACCCCGAGGCTGTTAAAGGTAAGAATGCCCCAAAATGAGACGATTGTTTTGTAGTCTTCTTGCCAGGATATTATTATATTTTTAGCATTCCCCGTCAATCCTGCTACCTACTGGGATCAAAGAACTTGCTTTTCATTAACTTCCAAAGCAAGATTTACGCTGTAGCTGTTAGCTTAGAGGAAACCTTCAAAGACACCTTGTATTTCCCCAAAATCAGTGCACAGTCCGTGTTTGTTTGTGGTCACGCGGTGGTAGAGCAGGTAGGTGTTCGCACCTGGGAAACTTTCGGTGATTTTAATGGGAGATCCAGTGATATCTACACTTTAAATTAATGCAGAAAATGAGCTGGCTCTACAGTCGCTGTAGATAAATCGCGATAAATAGGGCGAATACGCATAAATCAGTAAAGCCTGCTGCGACGGAGCATTTTTAATGAAGTGTGGTGGTGCACCCGGTTAGCTAAACCTTTAGCGGCGCCACTTTATTTTCACTGAAACGCAGTTTTGTTTCTTCCTTAGGCCCATCTCCGGATTTTCAAGCTGTCTTTTCCAGTCCTCCACCCTCCTGTGTATGACTGGGAGGATAATGGACACACCCCACCCCACCCCCCCCCCACCGTTTGGCTTGGCAGACTACTTCGCTGTGTCCAGAGCCACATTTTTCATTCATTAAGTATCTGGAAAAAAACAGTGTAAGTTAACATTTTTTTTTTATATCTCTATATATATTTATTTATAAGCAAATATGCTTATAAATAAGTATAAACGCTTCCTTTTACCAGTGTAAACGTTTCCTTTCAGCAGTGCTGATCCCCCCGCTGGCTTAGGGGACCGTTGGCAGACCCGCTGTCCCCCTCTCTTCGCCGGCCGCCCCCCCCCCCACCGCCGGCGGCGGCGCTGGGGCGCCCCCTGGCGGGCACACGCGGAGCCGCTCCCGCCACGGGGGGGCGGGGCGAGGGGCGAAGAGGGCGTGGCCATTCAATCGCCCCAGCCTATAGCGAGGGAGGGGGCGTGGTCATTGCCCCTCGGGCCCTGCCCACCGGGTGTTGCGCGCCTGCGCAGTGGCACAAGCGGCTCCCGGCCCCTCCGGCTTGCCGTCGTTTTCCCGGCACGCAAAGCGGACGGGGTTTGGCAGCGCCATGGCGGCGGCGGTGGTGGCGGCGGAGGAGGCCGCGTCTCGGAGCTCGGATATGTTTGATGAGATCGTGATGGCTGAGGAGAGGTGGGGGGGTTTTGGCCGCGGGACTGGGACTTCGGGGGACAGGCGGGACTCCTCGGTTGCCGCGGGTAACGGGTCGGGCTAGGAGGAGGGAGGAAGGGGGGGCCTGGGCTTTGGCCTCGGCCTCGGCCTCCACAGTGGGCAGTAGGAGCTGAGAATGAAAAAGCGAGGGGCGAAGGGTAGGTAGTGAGCCCAGAGGAGGGGGGAAATTCTCCTCTTTGCTCTTGTTGAGGGACCAGTCTGCTCACTGTCAACTTTCCCACCGTGTGTGGAAACTTTTCTCGGAGTTGTGAGCTTGTAGTCGGTGGTGTTACTGTGGCGAAAGTACTGAGCTGGATTGCTGAGCGTGTTGTTCGTGGCAAATCATTATAAACTTGTTTGAAGGGATCGCAGTGTGTATAATTGCATCTTAATTTTCAGTGTCACATGGTAGTTCTAAGTATAGGCAGCTGCATTTCAGAGATGATACAGCGTGGTTTTGTTTCTGTGAGTTGCTTGTGTGCAGTGTGAGTTCGGTGTGAGATGAAAACAGGTGATAAAAATTATGCTTCTGTCTTTACAGGTTTCACGGTGAGGGGTATCAGGAGGGGTATGCTGAAGGCAGTCACGTTGGAGTTGTTGAGGGACGGAGGTATGGATTGCTCCGTGGTGCCAAGATCGGGTCTGAGGTAAATGGGAAGATACTTGAGAATTACAACGTTTTTGTCATTGGGTAATTATTTTAATACAGAAGCTGTTCGGCAAAACTCTATATAGTGGTAGTCTGAGGCTTGCTATGTTACATTGCTTTGTATCTGTCCAAGAGGACCTACAAAACTAGTTTAAAGGTGGTATTTTGATTGAATAGTTAAATAGATGGTTTGGTGTTTTCTGAGCTTATTTGCTCTATGACATTTTGATTATTTTTTTTTTTATGAAAGAGAGGCTAAAAAGAGACAAAATCAAACAAGCTTGCTCAGAAAAAAATGGTGATGGACATTTATTTTAATAACGCGAAATTGTGGCTAAAGGCCCCCCTGTACCATCTCCTGTGGCTCAGCTTTAGGGAAAAACATGGAATATTGAGAAAGTTTGGGTAGAGAACCATAAAGGTGTCTCTGTTGCACTCTTTGTTATTTCTGATACTGGGAGAGATATTTAGTTGAGGCACAATTATTCTTTAGTAGATGGAGTCAGTTCTGTATATTGCCACACAACGGCATGCCTGAATCAATAAACCTTTGTGGAAATGAAAGGACCAGAGGGTGGTGGTGATGCACCTTGACTTGTCTCATGTGTCCAGCTCAAGTTCCTGATAACATGGAGTGTGTTCAGTGTTGTACAATGCAGTTGCAGTATTTTTGGACTCGAACTGGATTTTTTTCAGCTTGCGTTCAGGGTTGCGTTTGGGTGTGATACAGAGATGTACAGTGATGAAATATTTCCTACTTAGACTACAGCTATGTAATTCCAAAATGAGAATGTTAAACAGCAGTCTCCAAAGCTCCATAGATTTATACAAAACGATCCTAGGCAGACCATAATAAAGTACTCTACTTATATTGCGGGTGCTCCAGAAGACAGTAGGATTATAGACAGTGAGTCACATTAAATGAGAATAAGAGTAACTTGGGTAATTTTAGACCTGTCAGCCTATTTTGTATCTTGAGCAAAAATTACGATACTCATCTGACAGTTGCGTTGCTTGATAGAGAATTAAAGTAAGACATTATAATTAAAGTGTGTCTGTTTTCAGGCATGTTCCTTGGGCAGGCTTAGACACAGTATCTGTTTGGTCTCGAGCAGAAGATTGGCACTGCTCCCTTGTGGTAGGGCAGTGCTAATTAAGCTGAGAAGTCTGCGGCTAAGTGTCCAGGGGCCAGGTGGTGTGTTTTGTCATAGTAGCTTGCGTTCGCAGCAGTGGTAACTGCTGTATCTGTCAGTTTTTTCCACATACCTTGTGTCTCTAAGCAGTTTTGGGGAATGCAAATTAAATTTCTGTCAACAAAAATTTAATTGGAAGCCTCACTTCAAGTATGCTTGAACACTTAATGGAATGTTAAGGCCCAAACCCGTGTCTGGGCCTTAAAAAGGACCCCTGCTATGTGCTTTAACAAACGTAACTAACGGAAGACTAGAACTACCAAGCACTCCCACTGTATTCTGAAGTGGTTTGCAGGCCACAGGAGCTTATAAGTACAACAGTGTTTTGTAAGTTTAAAGGGCAGGTCTATGCATACACCATACGTATGGACCAAAGTGGGATTTGGTGTGATGTTGGACTTAATTTCTGAAAGTCAGCAAGCTTCTGTTTCAGGTATCAGCGTTGTTTTCCTGTGAATGCTCAGTCACTTCTGACAGGGACTCCAGCTGACTTACCCAGTTGGTGCATTGAAGAACTTCTCTATGTTCTTATTTCATTTGGTGTCCAAAGTTGTAATGAAAAGTGCTGGCAGCAAAGCTAGCTTAGTCAGCTCCTCATGCTTCTTTCTGATTCCATGCTACCCTCTTGAGTTAGACTGGTAAAATTGTTTGCGTATTAACTCAGAAAAAGGTGTGGTTTCCTCTTTGGTTGACTTGGTTGCTCCCTCAGTCCAGCTGGTACGCCTTTACGGGGGCTACTGAAACTCACAGTGCTGCAAGAACGAATATTTACCAAAACATCTTAAATAGGTTGTTTTCTAACTGTCTGTCTACTACCACACTTTAATAAATTTGGGGGCTCAAAGCATATAAAGTGCTAGTTTTGTAAAACTGCTTTTTATGCTGCATTTTAAATATTTTGTCCTCTGATGCTAAACAGATTCTTACAAGAAGTTTCCTGACTCTTCTACTGTGTAACACAGATAGCCCTCATTTGTCCTACCCTAATTTACTGAACTTTCCAGCGTAGAAAGGTATTTGTATATCCAGTGATTTGTTTCCTGAAGGGTGGGATACAATGTAGGGCTTTATTTTTGTTTGACTGTATATACTACATTTGGGTTTTTTTTCCTCTCATGGCGTTCTGATAAATTTGCAGATTGGCTGCTACCTTGGGTTTGCCCTGACATGGCAGTGTCTGCTCCAGAAATGCATGGATGAAAAGAACAGGTAAGGTAGAAAAATGTACTGTTCCTTTAATACTGTTTCAAATTATGGTGTCCAGTATTGCCTGTACAAAAGAAATAGTGAAAAACAGAAGAAACGGGAACAGAGGGCCACTAGGCTGGTATCATGTGCTGGACCATGTGATACTGAAAAGAGGATAAAGGAACTTGGTTTCTTCAGCCTGGAGAAGAGACGGCAAGGGAGATACCTAGTTGTACCACATAAGGGGAAGTTCTAGATAAGGTGGAGACATGTTCCTTGCAGAAGTGCGCAGCAAAAGGACAAAAGGCAACTTTGACAATTTGAAATGAAGTTCTAATGGGGCATAAGGAGAAGGTCCTTTCCAGTGCAGGCAGCTAAATGCTGGTACAAGTTGTCCAGAGAGACTCTAGAAGCTCCATCTTTGTAGATTTTCAAAATCTGGTTGGAGATGGCGCTGAGCAACCTTAGCTAGCTTTGAAGTTAGTGCAGCTTCTGCAGAAGGTGGGCTAGGTGACCTCCGGCTGTCTCTTCCAACCTACATTTTTCTATGACTTTCATTCTTTTCTCCGTAGTTTTTTTTCCAGTTCACTTTTGATTAATTTATCCGACAGAATTGCCACCATACTGTCAACCATTTTGATATGTGTTCTGGTGAGCTTTTTGCATTTCTTTATTTTGCTCAGCCAGCTAATCAGTATTTCTGAAGATTCTTGAATATTTCTCAACTTTTGGCAGGTGAGTTAAAAGGGAAACGTTGACTTTGCCAGTTGTGCTACAGATTAATTTCTGATTATGGCTTAAATATGTATCAAATACATACTCTCAGTGAGCTAAATGGAAGAAGTTGTATGAAAAAGAAGGATGGAGGGCTGTGTTCTATGCTCTGAATTATTATATTAGTATAGTATATTATATTAGTATAGTATTAGTATAATTTTCATATTGACAGATTGAAAAAAGTTTCTATAGTAGGCTCATTGTTTTCTCTGTTTTGATTTTTTTTTTTTTTTTTTTCCTGGTAGCAAAAAGATAAGGGCTCTGGATTCATTAATAGGAATGATACAGAAATTCCCATATGAAGACCCCACTTATGAGAAGCTGCAAGAAGATCTGGAAAAAATCAGAGGAAAATTTAAACAGGTTTGTAGGATTAAGTTGTTATTTTAGCACAAAACAGTGTTACTTTCTGAAAATATTTAGTTTCTAAACCTGCTCAAAAACATAGTATTTGTGCAGAGCAGTTATTGTTCTCCTTTTGCAATTATAGTAAAAATACTTCAAATGAAGTGGATTAAGTGAAAATACTTGATAGGTGAAAACTCCCCAACCGATGACAAATGCAAAATGAAAGAAAAATATTCTTTAAATGAAAATTGAAATTGTTATTTGACAATGAATTACAAACGGGACCAGAAGAAGATAAATGGAGGAACTGGGAGTTTTGTTGAACATTCTTCTTGGAAAACAGATGGTTTGAAACACTTTCATGTATTCTTTTTTAGGTTTGTTCAATGCTAAGTATTCAGTCTGATTTTAGAATCAGTACTGAAAGATCTTCACTAACATTTTGAATATAACAGACGAAGATAAACATGGATGACCAAAGAAGAAACATTAAAAGAACAGATAACTGGAAAAGTGCTTATCTACTCTTATTTTAAGCAAAATCAAAACAGTGAAGAGGTGCTAAATATTAAAGGAGAAAGGGAAAAGCATTGAACGAGCACATTTATTATATCCAGGTTTTATTTAGGATCACTGAAACACCATTGTGCAAACCTGTTAAATAGAAATATTTGTTTTCATTCCTCACTGGCCTTGCACTGATAGATTAATTCCTCAAAAGGAAAGCATATGCATTTGCAAAGTTACCTTATTTAAAGGGTGTAAGCTATTTAAAAATCTGTGTATGCAGATCATTCAGTTTACACGATGTGTAGGTATTTTAGGTGAACTAAAATATAATCAGTTGTCTGCAGACTTTGAAGTAGGAAACACTTTTGTGGGTAAAGGGTAGAATGACAAATGAAGCCAGAATGTGAAGGAGAAAGATGTAAGATTCCTGCTTATAAAGTAGCTTCAGCTCAGGACACGAGACTCGAACTTCCCACTGGTTCTGAAGACTGATCCAGTGTGGGGGAAAAACCCACCAACCCCCCCAAAAAGCTAGCAATTTCAGTGGTCAGTGAGAGAAATACGACTACCAGAAGAATTTTGATACTGATTTATTATTTATTAGTACATGTTATCAAGGAATAGCTTTTTATTTTCAGTGTTGAAAATACACTTTTTAGTCTCATTCCAAAAACTGGATGCTGTCAGCTAAATGTGTTCAACTATGTTAGTTTAAGATAAATCCAGTCAGCTGTTTTATCTGAAAGATGTGTTAGGTTGGGCTGCTAGATGTCATTGCATACAATTTGCCAGTTAAATAATGAATTCAGAAGACTTTTCATCAGTTGTAACATAGGCGTGTCTGGGGGGGGGAGTCTACATGGCGTAGCGTGGCTTCATAAGGACAGATCTGGCTGAAGGACATGTTTTAATATGGCCACATCCTTGGGCAGCACTACTTTGTGCCACCTAGACCTCAATTCTGTTTTACTTGTACAGCTTTTTTATAATAAAAAATACTTTTTTTTAATACAAGAAAATAAGTAACTTGAATTTTTAAAACGTTTACTGTCTATTCATATCTGGGATATGAAGGACATGCTTTCTGCTAAAATTTTTGGATTTTGGACTCTAAAGATAAAACAGTTTTGCTGACTGTATGGAGGGAGTTGTGTGCATATATATCAATTTATTTCAAAATAATGTTACTTTTTGTCTGTTTGCTGAGTATGCCAGTATCAGAGGCTTTTCTTAATAACTGGTTGCTGGTGTACTTTTTTTTTTATTTAATTATCTTATATGCGTAAGCTTTCAAACAGCTTTGATGCTTACAGTGAGTGTCAGGGCCATCTAGTGGAGGAGGTCGTTGCATTGTGTAAGAAAGATTATAAGATTTCACAAATATTTATATAGATAGAAGTTGTTAAAATAGAGTACAGAACACATGTACGCATGATACAGCTCTTCTTGAGTACAGCTGGCTTTTAATTGTGATGCAGCTCAAACCACTGGGAACCAGAACAAGCGGCAAACTGCAAGTACCTGAAAATAGAAGCAAAATAAAATAGCACACCCTGTAATCTCAGTATGTAGATAGACACAGAACAAAAAGATCACATGCTAGAGAAAAGAAAGCTAATTTGACTTTGTATCGCTTCAGAGACGTCCAAATTTGAAAAAGGTGTCTCTGCATCCACAAACCAGTTTCTTTTTCCAAATCAAATTATTTTCCCCGTTTACTTCAAAGTAATGAAAGGTACTAGATATTCAGCTGTGATTAACTTTGACTCAAAATATTTTTTGTTGAAATCCATGAAGTATGCTTTAAATAAACTCCCCCTGGACCTTGGTCTAAAAAAAAGGCAGTTTTCTTCTTCTGAATGATAGTACAAAGAGAAGTGAATGCTGGAGGTCTAAGTATTCATGTTTTAAAATGTGGCCTTTCTTGGAATCTTCGTACCTGGTTTACAAAGATATATGTAAAAGCAAGGGAGGGCATTTGAGAGCTCAAAGTATCTCTGAAGGGTTTGATTACTAGAAGTGTATAATATGTAAGCTACATGCAAAATATTGGTTGTATCGAAAGCAAAATTATTTTTGTTCCACTAAGGGGAGAAAGGATCTTTGCAGATCAAGTGGTTAATGACTGTTACTTTGCAAATTGGTTTGGTGGCTAATTTTCTTGCATTGCTTTAATTTTATTTATAACAATTACATTTACATTATTACAATAAATTATTTTTTTATATATATATTAAATATATATATACATATTCAACTATAAAGATTGTAGCAACCAGTATTTTAAACTGGGATATGCCAGGTTTAGGGTTGCCTGTTAGGTCTTTAGTTTAGCTCCGTATGTGTGTACGTACTGATGGAGTCTCTTATTCCACGAGTTTGTATTTTTCTGAATATCTTCTGTCTCATGTCTTGTATGGGCCCGATGGTGTTTATTAAATGAGGTATGGTTAAAAATTCTGTTGGCTATGTAGTTGTATACTTTCTTTGGTGCCAACTTTTTAAACTGTTTTCTGCAACAGAGTTGTGGGGGTTTCTGTGATGTTCAGGGCTGTAACAGTGGAGTCTTCACAGCATCCTATCGGGGTGGTTTTATACCTTATTTACAGCTAAGGAGTTAAATCCCAGCTTACGACAAGAATATTGATTTGCCTTAACCAATGTGAGATGCCTAATGTGACTTGATCCAAATAATCTTGCATTTTGAGTACTCGAATACTTCAGAATGTGCTTCTTGCCAATGTCAAGAGCGGCTGTGAGAACCTGACTTCTTTGCGTGTTTGTATTTTTGCCTGTGTTTCTCAGATCAGTCACCTAGAAAATGAGGAACGTTACAGTTAGCAAACACCTGTGAAAGACATGTGCTTAAGCCAGCTAGAATGCTACTGGGGAGAAAAAAACCATCAAAATTTCAAAAAGCAGCATTTTGTGAGATAGAAGCAATTTTGTGAGATACAAGCATATGGTTTCGTTTCCTGTTCTGTTAGTATCTTCCTAAAATCTGTAACAAATGAAAACAAATTCTTATAAATGGCTTCATTAGTTTCACAAGCAGCTTGCTCATCCTGTGTTCTTGAGTGGTCAGGACTCTGGTGGAAGCCAGCGTTACACTGTAATTAAAGACTCTATCAGAAGATCTATGCGCAGAGACGGTGAATAAAGCTCCTGTGGACCACGGTCATTCAGACATTCCCTGGTTTGAATGCCTGACTGTGCAACTTAAGTATTGCTTTAAAGACAGGGTGGAAAAGATACGGGGCGGGGAGGGGGGAAAATGCCATCTTGTAGATTACAACATTGACTATTAATAAAGTGCAACATAGAGGTTGTGGCTCTGTGCTGTATTGTCAAACAGGTTTGAAATTTTGCAGAAGTACTCCATCCATTAAGAACCATTAAGACAGAAAATTTCTGCTAAAAATCATTGAAGATGCTAAGACTTAAAAATTATTGCTGTGTTCACCACCTCTAGTTAATGCTCGGTAGTTAGGGAGGAATGTTTGAAACATTTACCTTACAAATTTCTGACTTGCCTGGGCTGCGTTCTGGCTTGTTTTGTTTCTTCATGATCATCTCGGCTGAAATTGCAGAATCCAAAATTTTATTAAAAGGTGGATACAAAGCTAATTACTGCTAGCGTACTGCAGTCACTGCAGTCCCGAAGACTTGTAAATTTTCTTTCTAAAATACGCGATGAGTATAAGAAATAGTGAGGTTTGAGGCATCAGCAGAGGAAGGTAAACTCTGACTACAGTGAATTCATTCCCTGCGGAATTGCACGTTGGTTCAATGCTGTCTTACAGCCATGGGATCATCAGCTGCTAATACCAAATCAGCCGTCACTAGAACACGTAAATCTGACTTTGTAGGTTATCTGTGTCATTGTACTACATCAGTACAGGGGAAAAAAAAAAATAGGATGGAGTTTGTTAAAGCTTCCTAGTAAAATTCATGAATAAAACACCTTTTCTATCTTCATTAAGCAGCATGTTTTCGTTCCATTTGTTGTAAACTGTAATGTGAAGGGAATCAGTTTCAGCTTTGAATGAACATCTGTAATCAAGAGAAATGGGTGAAATAAATCAGAAAAAAAATCTGTGTTTTGGGAAATGAAGCAGTTCGCTTAAAAACCAACCCCATAGGAGCAGTCTGGCTCATTCAAATCCTGTTGTTTTTTTGAAACAAGATTATCATAATTTACATGTGGGATGTGTAAGGAAAGTCTGGCTTCACAGTTTGGTGTGCCTTGTTTGGTTATGTGACTTTTTGACCCGATTGCTATTGGGATATGAAATACATAAGCAATAATGTGTTCTAGTGTGCATGTAGAACCTGCACGAACTCACATTGCTAGCTTTCTGGACATACGCCATTTAGAGGAAGGAAAATGAAGAGTGGGTTAAACACTCTGGTTTTGTAGGATTGTTTTTGGTAAAGTACACGTTTTGGTCTGTGTCTTTCGGATTTCTAGAAAGGTAGCACATTTTTATTGATTATTTTTAAATAGATTATGTTTAGATAAAATTATGAGTCTTAATTTTTCAGATCAGTTCCAAAGTTTGTAAATATATAGGTTTTGGTTTTGAAGAGATGCAAGAGAGAGTTTGAGCTCTATGATGTACCTGTGAATGCTTATTTGCTCTTTGGCTGTAAATATAACTTCCTTTATTGGAGCAAAGGGAGATCCGTCTGTCAAAAGTTTGCCTGCACCCTAATACTCCACAGTGCTTTAGAGTAAGAACTGGTACCCTTTTAAGGTAAATGATTTACCCTACAGAATGAGGTCAAATAATCTGAAATTTCAAGGCTTTAAATCCATAAATCCTGTTCTGCTGACATCTTTTTGTTCTGTATGCATCTATATCCCTTCTTGAGTCCTTTTTGAATGTAGAGTTTTAATATGTATCTCCACATCAAGGTACTACAAGAAAAGAGCATTAAAAATGGAATCTTTTATTTATAAAAATCGTGCAACTGCAGGTCTGGATCTAATATTTATTTATTTACTCACAAGCTGCCAAAGCTGTATATTTTATTAGAGGCAGCCTGCTGTTTCAAGATCTAATTTAATAATCTTAGATTCTTTTCTAGTTCTTTTGAGTTTATTCTCAAATAAAAGCGGGTGCTTTCTCCCTGGGTGGCTTGTTTGAACATTTGTGGGGTTTTTTAAAATGTCCTGTAATTACTTGGCAGTGTTGGATGCTTGAAGGAGAATGCTGATGATATTAACAAATGTAATTTTCTGGAGATAAAGTTGTGGGCAAGCAAGATGAGGACGAGACTCCTTGTCAGGGTAATTGCTTTCTTAAACAATTTCTGCAAGGAGAGCAGCGTGAAGCACCACGCATTTTTGACAAAGTGCTGGTATCGGTGTGCCTAATGATCTTAAAGATATAGTTCGAAATCTGCTGGAATATTAGAAATATCCGAAGTCCCTCTAGATGAGAATCTTTAGTTCTGACGAGAGTTTGTTCAGGGCACTTGAAAGTTATAACAAAGCTGGCTCCGGCAGACAGAGCAATGTGTGTGTGTGGTACTATATCTCATCCTGATCCTCTTGAAGAGAAAAGCTTTGGTCTGAAAGAAAATGTTTAATATTTTTACTGATGTTATAGTTCTGTATATTCTTCGTGCTACTCAAAGGTGCTTACTGCCCTTTTCAACTTCTTAGGGCAATGCGTTCTGGTCTAATTACAGCCTAAAACTTCAGCTTTCGCAGTTTGGCAAGTAACCATGAAGATTCTCATTTTACCGTCTGCCAGAGTTGTTTTTTTAATGGATAAAATTATGACAGTACACATTACCACAGAAATGTATATATCACCAGGGAAAATGGAGATTTGGGAGGTGTGAAATGAGTTCCGCGGCAAGTTTCCCGTTGCAAGTTTTGGTGTCTAGGGTTGGCGCATAAAGGCCAGCTAGAGCAATCTGGTACGGAAGCGCTTCAGTGTGTCCCAGGGTTTGGAATTGCAGGACTAGCTCAGCTTCTGTTGACATTAAAAATAATAATAAAAAAAGCTTTGTGCGCTATTTTGAAAGCAATTGTCTAAGTATGTAACTCCATGCACTCAGACTTTGAAAATAATGGTTTCCTTAGCAGAGACAAGAAGAGATCTTGGAGGTCTTGGATTCTTTGGGATTGTCTAGACTACATCGTGCAATGCGGCAATAGCTGGGCTAAAATTAAAACCAGCTTAATGCAGCAGAAAGAGGATCCCTATGTTAGAACAAAGCACTGATCTAGCTGAGGTACTAAGCTGTTAAATATCCAAATAAGCCCTGTTTTAACACTGCTTATACAGCCAGTTCATTTGTAGCCAACTTGAGTATCTCTTTGGCATCACACTGTGAATATTCCTGCCTTAATCACCGGGGTGTTTATTCCCTAAGTGTAATAATTACATTCTTGTGGCATTTTCCTCCTAAGATTCTTTAAGTACTCCTCGACTCCTGAACGTACATAAAGCTCTACCAAAGGACGTAATGCTATGCAGAAGGAAACACGGTCAGTGAACTTAACTGTAACATAGCCGACATAGGAGACTTTGGAAATCTTGATTAACATGAAGCAGTACCTGTTCATTTTCATGAAATACATGAAAGGTAAAAAAAATCAGCCATAGTGAGTGCCAGTTGATTTGGAAGTGGCTCACTATATAAGGTTTTTAATTGTTCTGTCGTATTTCATATGCATAGGTAACTAACCAATAATATGTCATTCTGTGTAGCTGTTTTTGGCACGGCAAAACTGCCTCCAGAAGATTCCTGAGTAGGTGTAAGAAATAGCATATAGTCTTGAAAAATTAGAAAGCTTGGTTGTAGTTGTGCAGAATTTATATGGGTGGCATCTGAAATGGTGGTATACTGACTGCAAGAATCAAACTGGTATTTGTTTATAATAAAATTACAGTTTACTTTTAGCAAAATGCTTAGGCAGAAAAAAGATTGATTATTCAGTGTGTGCATCCTGACTCCGCAGTAGACAGTCAACATTGGTATTTGTCACTGTCTTTTATTTTTGATTGTTTAGCAGCATATTTTGCTGCTTTATCTCAGTGTAATAATAATTACAATTTTTAACCTTCAGCATCTTCAGGATTCTGGGGGATAAGCAACACCGCATGGAATCCTTCTTGATTGTAGGAACTGTGAGTCAGCAACCCTTTAATTTTTTTAGTTGCAGCTATTGTTCCAGCAGCAAGCTTTACTGCTATTGTCCACTGTTTGTCCAGCTCACGTTTACTGGACTGTGGGAACGGATTAGGGTTTCATGGCTTTTTTTTCCTTCTTGCATAAACTCTTGATCAAAGACATTCCTTGGATGACAAAACACTGTATACTGTGTCACACAGTCCTGACCAGACTGCACGAACAGTAGTTTAAAAACACATGCCTACATTGTTCTCCAAACTGGCTTTTTTTTTTTTTTTTTTTTTTTGCAATGTATGTGCAGACACTGAATTTTTGAGACCCCATTTACCTCCCTGAAAAAACACACATACAGAAGTTATTGTTAATAAGCACTTGACAATTTTTGAAATACAAGTAAAAAACAAATGATTATTTGAAACTAAGAATCTATATAATGGTATGTCACTTTTAAGCAGAGCTAGAGGTTATGTCTGCCGTGTATTTCCTTCTTGAGGAGATGTTGGTTGTGGTGCAGTTAGTCAAGTGCTCTGTAAACTTAAAACCACATGGGTTATGACATCATTTTCTGTGTCATATCCAGAACACCTGAGTAAGATGGAGAATAATTTGAGCACAATTTGGAAATTCATAACCCTGCTTCACCATAGGTACATTGTTAGAAGCACATGTTGAGGATCTGGCCCAGTCATTATTGTTGCATGTCTTGCTCTTCTTTTAAGTTCTCTTATGCAATAAGATGAGGACAAACTTCACAAAAATCCAGTAGCATCGTTATTTCTCAAAGTAATGAGAAAGAAACAAATTGTGTTAGAGAAAAATGCAGAGAGACTTTTTCAAGGAGCTGTGACTTGTGATTTGCCTGAAATTCTTCTTCAGCAGCAGACACCTTCAGCAGGTTTACAGAGTGATTTAAGAACATGGAGGACTATATTTAGGTGATTGGAAAGTTGTTTGAGGATGAGAGAACGCTTGTGTTTCCACAAACACGTGAAGCTTTGCCTGTACTTGTTTGAGTCTGCAGCGCTGTTGAACGCTGTCATGCAGGAGTGAGGGCAGGTGAACTCTTTCACTTATACTAGAAAGATACCGTCCACAAAGGAGGAACCTTTCTGATCCTTTGCAGTCCAAGCGTCTCCATGAAAAGAGCCACCTGAACTATTATGTGGCAGATCGGTGTATTGTCTGAAAGGAACAAAGTGGTTACAGTGGATGACTGAAACAGCTACAGAAATACTGAGTCAAAAACATGAAATAAATGTATTACGTTTATAAGAAATAATGTTTACTTTTGAGTAAATTGCTGATGCCTTCTGAAAATCTGGGGAAGATGTTATGTCTGTGCATACAAAAAGAACATCGCTATATTTAACGGTATATGTTTGTTGAAGATCGGATCTTCATATTCAAAGTTGCCAGCAACCAAATGTAAGGAACTATGGCCTGTGGGTGTTTGAGGAGCAAAAAAACTGTTCAAAAAATAATACTCTCTATTCAAACAACCTATAGTGATAAAATCTAATAAAAGGAGAAATAAAACATCAAAAAGCTCAATTGTGCGTTGACTTAGGGCACTAGGTCAGTCGTTCGGTGCTGGCTCCGGTGAGTTGTCGTAATGCTCTAGCGGTGGTTTAGTGGTCTCTGATAAATGATTTGCCCATCTCAGCCCAGCTCCTTAAAGGCTGGCGCTGATGTTACAAACGACATCCTTAGGCTGGGCAGCGTGCGAGCTGTGGTAGGGGAGCAGGCGTTTAATGGAGTATAGCTTGTGGATGGATGAAGAGAAGTGTCAGAGGGCAGTCAGGTGGGATGGATGAAATAACAAAACCGCACCACGCGGCAACATAAAATCTAAAATTTATTTACTTAGCAGGTTGGGAATGCTGAGTGGATAGCAATTTCCATCCTGTGATGCACACAGTACCCGCGCAAATGAAAGCCCTAGACCTTCACCACATGGACCCAGAAGAGGGCTGCTGCTCCAACCTGTCAGGTCCTGCCTTGGCGCTTGGCCTGTGCGTGTAGCGATTCCTCCTTTGGTTCAGCTTTCCTGATGGTATTGGGTACCTGTACACAGAGCTCTCTGCGACCCCAAGGGGTTACCCTCTTAACCAGTTACTGCTTTATATATTTGTCACAAGCAGTCCCAGGCCATTCTCTCTGACTTTTTCTGTACCTCGGGCCAGTTGATGGTGGGGAGGAGGTTTCTGTCGCCTTCTGGTCACACACCCCAAACCTGTTACCAAGAGTGAATGTAGCAACAGTTGCCTAATGAAGTTCTTATTTTGCTTCTTTGTTTTCCAGTTCATGCCAGATTAGTCAGAGCTGAGCAGATGTAGTCAAGGCCTCATTTGACTGGGCAGTCTTTGGCTTTCAGGTAGGCTTCACCCCTCCACAGACACGTTAGCAGGGAAGATTGTACTGTGACTGTCCATTAGCATATATTTTTAATATGATGGGAATATAATTTTCTGCTGCAGTCTTCAAATGAGTGGACAGACAGGCTAGTATTCTGGTGGAACTCTTGCATTGGTCTGTGTAGGGTAGCGACTGCTCCCTAAAAGCTTGGGGCTGTTCTGTAAAGCAATTGATGCTCTGATGACCACGTTAAAAACATCTTCGGGAGTTCAGCAGACGTGGTGGTGCGTACCCCAGGAGCAGATCTGTTGCCCACGCGCTGTGGTGGCGCTTCTGCATGGGCAGGGCCCACGCAGGGTGAGGATGCCCCCTGTGTGCCGTGCTCCTAATCTGCTGTGGGCACACAGCCTTTCCGCCAGTAGTTCCCTCTTCAGGTAAGAGCCCTCAGGAAAATGATGGCTGTGAATACTTAGTGACTTCCCTAAAATATGAGACTTTTTAATACAAAGTCTTCACACAGGGAAAAAGTAGGACAGAGCTAAGTAGGGCTCTGCAGATGCTAATGGGATCGCGCAGAAACTATTCCTCTTTTCCTTAATGTCTATCACATTAGAGAAACAGAAGGGTAACTTCTGCCTTGCTCCCAAGTTTGTACTCCTTGACCCTAAAGAGCGAAACCAGAAGTCTGGCAAGTCTCACGTTGTCGGTGCAATCCAGTTGACTAATTTGCAGTCCCTTTCTCATCATTTGATTGTAATATTGTGCGGAACTTGAGTCAAAAGCCAGATGGGAATCTATGTTTGCCATGCCAATGCAATTACTATTATCAATTATATTTGTGGGATCGTAAAAATACCGTGTTTGTCTGAGGAGATACATTTCCCATAAAACGATGCTGGCAGGAATTCATTAAAATGCCATCATTTATAGCTTTACTGCCTTTGTCCCACTGTAGCTTTTCAATGACGTTGCCAGGAATCTTTATCCGAGTATCTAGCCCACATGCCTGGGTCATTCCTATGACTCCTTTGAAATAATAGCTCCAAGCTTCACTTTCTCCTCTATCTCCTGGAGTTTTCTATCACTTAAAATGCCAGATACGCTTGAATGTAAGTGGATTGCGAGTTTCTACATTTAACAGATCTTCTTTAATAAAGAGTATGTGAATTTAAGTGTTCATAAAAGGTTGACAATCAGTCTGAATTCAGCAATGGAACTGAGGAGGTTTTTTTGGAGGTTTTTCTGTGTACACATCTCAATCTGATGTAAGAAAATACAGTATTTTTCCCTTCAATAAGCTACAGCATAGCCTAGCTGAACATGCATATTTTTTACAGCCTATAGTAAATTGTTTTTCTTGCTACATTCTTGTCTTTCTGCCCTTTGCTATGTGAGTAATACTGGCATAGTTCACCCAACATTCAAATTTAGTAGTCTGCATTTAGAGATGATGTTTGAGAGAAGGAAAATGTAAATAACAGAGCTGACTATGTGGGCTTAAACCTACTTAAGTCACAGAGCACTTCAGTCGGTTTAATAGAGTTTATAAAACAGATAGGAAAGGCAAAACCCACTTAACGTGTTCAACAAAACGCAGGTTTAAATTTCTCACTGAATTGTTTTCATTTTTTTATCAGCAAAAAGGTTTTTGTCCCAAATCAACATTTCGTAAGTACATCTTCACTCAATTTTCAAACATTTAAAATCAGAGGGGTTAGCCATCAGTGATACGAAAGCGATCTTTTTTTTTTTTTTTCCCCCTCTTTTTTCTTTAAAATATGCGGAAATCTTACAGAAAGCTGGTAAAATATCTGCGTGGAAAAAATGAGTCTTTTTTTGACCAAGTTGAGTCCAATTAAAGCTCTGGCTTGATCTGTCTTTAAAGTCATTGTGAATCTAGTTAAGATCTTCTTTCACTGCTGGCTGAATCTTCGCTGCCTACCAGCGTAACTTCACCATATTGAGGAGCTCCCCATTTCGAATGGAAGAAATGACAGATGACAGTACGTACTGATGCTGCTTCACCTACCCGGTGTGTGATTTTACGGTAGGGCACCTGGGTCAGGTTTCTGTCTGAAATGACTGGGAAACCGACAGGCTAATACGGGCTCAACTGGGATTCCGCTGATGCAGATGGTTTCCCACTATTGGTGACTGCGCTGAGACAAACTTAGTTTGCGCTAGGCTTTAATTAACACGTTAGGTGTTAACTTGGGAGTTTCGTTTTTCATTTCCTTCGCTGTACGTACTGCACAGAATCAGTTGTCATGTGAAGTTTAGTCAATGAGAAACTCAGGAGGCAGATACGAGGTTCCTAATTTGCGACAGGAGAGACGAGCACTTATGTTTCATGTAATTCTTTTTTTTTAAGGCAGAAGTACTTTCATAGGGTAGTCAAATACATAGGTCAGAAGCTTGACCATTCTCCACCAAGAAGAAGCTGTTTCTGCCATGTTCAAGCTCCTGTAGTAATTGACAATACGCATCCCCAGTTTCCAGAGATATTTTGCAATGTGAATTAGGACACAGGTTAATTTTTTTTGCATTTTACTTTATATCTGATTTCTGTCCTTCTAGGTCCAGTTCTTCTTTACCTGTTTTTAGCAGGCTTTTATATTTTTCTGGTTTATTCCTTATTAGCTTAGTGATACAAGAGTAAGACGCAAAAGCTGTGTATGAGGGGAAGGAAAAAAGGTGGCGGTGGGGTTAACCTTACCACTTTTACAACAAACTATCTTCTGTAAAGGTATTCTAGGACACAAAACCTTACACTGATAAATAAATACAAACAAGTATTCGCTACCATCCAACACCTACTTCATTTTACTTGTATTGAAAAGCACCACTGAACGGTGGTTTACTCTGAGTAATTACTTCAGATGCTTAAAAGAAAGACTTCAGTGAAAAAAAAAAAAAATTGTTCCTTTCTTAAAAATACACGTTACTGTGACAGGCAGTCACATTGCTAAAAACGCCTCCAGTTTCCCAAAATAACAACAAAAGGTTTTCAGCATTGCCAACTATTAAAGCGCAGAGTCAAAACCAGAAACGCCGTGTGGTTTACTCATCGCATCAGGTAGTCACTACCATTCAGCATTCATGAATTAAAAAAAAAAAAAAAAAAAGAGACAACAACAAGCAGATGTTGGGTTTTACCAATTTTATTTCTAGACTTTAGTTTTTTTGCTGGAAACTTGTCTGTTACAGGTCTGTTGGTGAAAATGTGCATTTCAGACCAGTGATGCCAATAAGTACAATATAAAAATGTACAAATCTGAATTGCTTGCTTACTACAGATTGTTATAATAATGTGACAAATAAAGCATCTCTGTTGGCACATGAACCCACTTAATCTGGATTTGGCCTTTTAGTACATACAATATCTTAAAAGAAATTTGCAATACACACTGCCACTCAGTGTAACACATAATATAACCAACAAGCACTAACTCAAGAATCATGTTTGGTTCAGAGACACAGAGATGCCACGAACAGAAGTGTTTTATGAGGTAAGCAGTAAGAAATGTTCCTGAAATTTGGACAGAATGTATCCAGTCCTCCTGGGTCCTGCGACTGCTAGTAGCATTGCAATGCTTTATTTATGCACTATGTAGGATCTTAACTGCATTTGCCTCAAAATGAGTTCTAATTCTGTTTTGGTTTAGCAGCATACAGGCAACAGCTAGATTATTCTTCAGCATACAACTCTGTTAGCTGGCTTATTTATGAGATTTACAGGCTTTTTAAATTAGCATTATGCTATAATTAAAAAAAAACAAAACAAAACAAAAAAACCAACTAGTATATCATAACAGATTAAACACACAAAATACTTAGAGTTCCAGAAGATAACCTATCATACCAAATGATGCGTCCCAAGCGATGGGAAACCACATCAGGTGGCATACAAGAGTTATATTATAATGCACCTTTCATATATCAATGTGGCTAATAACACAGCTTAAAACTACTATGATAATAAACCCCAGATCAGACAAAGAATCCAGCTTTATAAAATGCATAACAACAAAAAAACTGACATTACTTGATCTTCTGAAATGTCTGCCGTTTTTAAGTTAATGCAACCTAGTTGCAAATCGCGAGACCCATTCAGAATAACGTTCGATGCATTTCCATTTGCAGTAGAACTATGAGGCACTGTGTACGAACATTAAAACCTGGTCTAGACACGGTTAACTGAAGTATGAGGTATTGTGAAACAGGAACCTTTTTTGGAATAGAGCAGTAATCACATTAAGTAAAAATTGATCACATAAAAAAATCTACAAAAAAAAAAATGATGTCAATAATATAATTTTCTATGAGAAAATTAAAACCTATAACATGGCAGTATATGACATTGTATAACAAAAAAAAAAAAAAACTGATCCACAAAATAGCAGCAAAACACAATGACAAAGATACAGAAAAGCAATGTTAATTTTTTTTTTCAAACCATGCTGGGAATTTATCCATAGCAGCTCAATAAAAATGGAGCGTCCACTCCTTTTCTTTTCTCTTTTTCTTTTTTTTTTTTTTTTGCGTTTTAAAATTTTTTTCTTTTTTCATTTTTTTGTTGTTTTTTTTTTTGTTGTTGTTGTTGTTGTTTTCTTTTTTTACAATCAACACCTTAGCGGCAGTTTTCTCACATACATTTCACCATCACATTCTCCTCGAGCATCAACTTCAACAGCTATGTCCACGTCCCTTCAGCTACTTTCTAAAATAATAATAAAAAGATACATAGCCAAGATGTGCAAATTTTCTATTTGTAGCTAAATAAAAAAATGGGGCATATACTGGAATAAGAACTTCTTTCAAGTACTCCAATTTTCGTATCTATTAACTATGGCGTTTTCATGGTTAGACTGCTTTTGAAAAATGTATAGGAAGGGGCCAGACAGACTGCTTTGTTTTGGGTTTGTTCTGTGAAGCGTGTCCTTTTTTCTTTAATAAGCTGTGTTAAAACTGCAACATCAAGGGTAGAAAGATTATTTTTTTCTTTTTTTAAAAAGGGGCGATTGCATTATTTTACAAATCATACTGGCCTTACGAACATCCTCTGCAATAAATATTCTTTTTAGCCTTAACTATAAATTATATATTTTAGTGTTTAAAAACCTTCAGTTGTAAAACATCTAGCGACAATCCTTAAACTATGTGTCCTATATGTGAACCTTTAAGGCCCCCTAATTTATAAAGATGAGTTGGCACCAAAGGATTTCTAAACTTCAACTTTTCTATAGAAAAGGATAGGAAGATATCCTGGCAATTTGTGAATGCGATTTCTCTCACTGGAACACAACCTTCGGAAAAAAAAAAAAAAAAATCACCTCTCCTCTAACACCATAGTTAAATGCACTTGCTTTGCAATTCCAAGTTTGCGAACAAGCACTTAATATATTTCCAAACCATTCCATTAAAAAAAAATTCCCACACAATAAAAGAATGTATTTCCTATATCTAATGGACTGAAAGTGCTTTGAATGGAATGGTTTTAGAATATTACAAACGAACGAAAAAAAAAAAAAAAAAAAGACTAAACTGTGGATTGAACCTGACCATAATTAGGCTGAATATCTGTGGGGTCAGACCAGCATTTTACACAGGTAACTACAAAAATATGAAGATTACAAAAATATAATATATTATGTCACTATTTCGGTTTCTCTTTATAATAGAGTATCGTATGGGTAGTACATTGGCCTTTCCCAACAATGCTAAGCTGGAACCCTACAAACGCCTTATGCACAGGCAATCCACAGGCACAAAACAAAAGATTAACATATAATAATGCTGCATACTAACATACACTAACTTATGGGTTACGTTAACCATTTATAAGGTGAAGAGGATAAAAAAAAAACCCTAAGGAAATAAAATAAACATTTACAGATGAATTATAAAGTGACTAAATGCATAAGCAAGCAAGATACAGAAAAGCCTAGAACTGCGTTAAAGCTATGCTTTTTAAAGAAAAAAAAAAAAGAATATTTCATTTACTATCTAAAAAAAAAAAAAAACACCCTCTTCTACTTTAAAAATGGTTGGTTGGTTTGTTTTGTATGTAAGAAATCAAATCTAATACCTCCCCTGGAGACATTTTGTGTGTTAATGCCTATTTTTACAACATACAGACAAGAACACTTTAATATAAAAACTAGTTGATTATTATTGTATAAAATCCTCTATTTTTGTAGCACAAACCCCTGGGGGTAATGCAAATACTATTTTTTTCTTTTTTTAAGACAGTTTTTGGGGTATTTTTTGTTTATTTGTTTGTTTGAAGTCACAGATGGAAGGGAGACAGAGCAAGAAAAATAACAAGACTGGTTTTCCCTTCTGGTATAAAAATGTCCTGGAGAAAAGGGTTTCTGGGGGGGAGATCCTGATGCCGATTCCTTCTCAGATGCCCTTTCTTTGCTTTTCTTGCCAAGCAAACCCATTAGAAGAAGTCCTCTTAAATGTTCACATCTCGCACATCAGTAGGTGTGCAGGAAAGGTCTGCTTCATCCTCTACAGTCTTTGTTTCTGAAGATACGTTGTGCTGCTGTGCCTGACGTAGACTGGATTCAAGGAGGGATTCAATCTGTTCTTGGCAGGCTCGTAAACAATCCTAGAGAAGATTGAATGGAAGGAGAAAAAGACCCAGGGTCCTTTAGAAAACCAGGAAGATCACAGACCAAATACCATTTCTTGAAAAAGCAAGAGAAATATAATCAAGTTACTTGGAAGGGCAGCAGACTGAAAGGAGTGTGGGAAGAGCAAGAGAAACACCAAATAGTGACAGCTACCCCGTTTTCTGCAGGGTGCTAGCCTGGATGCAGACTTCAGCAACTAACTTTTACCATCTTCTATTTAACGGCCATGGTAAGCATCTCCATGCATGGTCCTCTGGACAAACCGTGACTGGTTGTGTTGGCAGTCTCAGCCCATAGGTGCACAACAAGGTCCGGGCAGGACCTTAACACAGGAAGATACTGGAGCTTGCTACTTGCTACTACTACTTCAGCAGTTCTGTAAAAGTCCATCCACACTATCTTTCACCTTCACTGTCCTTTATATACCTTTTGAAAAATAGGAACAGTCTGACTGGACGGCAGCGTGAATCAAGAAAAAATTAAGTGGACTTGGAAAGACATGAAACTGGGCGTGAGTCAGAGTTGCTCCAAGTATTGCTGATGCCGTTATGATTTCTCATTTTACCACAGAAACGCTTCAGCAGTACCGTCTACTGGAAGTGATGGTCTCAACAGTGAGTTTCCCAGGCTGAGTTCTGATAATATAAAGTTCTTAGATAGAAGTGCCATATATATATATATATATATATATATATTTTTAGGTATACATGCCTAAAGTTACCTGCCAGCTGCTGCTATGTCCAGCAGTGGGCAGCTCCAGTGAGCTAACTGATCTCTAACTTGGAAAACATCGGAACAGGAAAATGTACCGGACTGTATGACCCCAAAATGGAGAGATCTTTCAGAAGCACCGCTAAGCATCCTCGTAACCCTGCGTTATAAAGTGCTGCCGAGCCTTCTGTTTGCTACTGCGTTCACCTTGAGATCTCTTTCCCCTGCTTCAAAAGCGTTTTCTCCGAGCTGACTGCGCACACCATCCTGCTGAGTGTTCGGGAGGGCGCAAGGGCCTCGCCGCTTGCACAGACTTACGTGTGAATTAAAAGCATGAAGCACCAAGCAGGATCCCATCTCCTGTGGGGAAAGGTAACCTCCCCCAGGCATTAAACCATGCCATGAGCAGATATATCCAATTCTACGTGTCAATCCACAGCAATTAGAACTGGAGAAGGCCTGTTAGCTCAACGTCTTCAACTGTCTGCAAGTTACGGTTGGGTTCTTCAGAGCCATTGCAACACAAATGGGGCCGTAAACAGGCAAAACAATCGCGCTACGTTTTGCCAAAATTCCTCCAGCATGCTGTTTACTCATATCTTTATAACAAACATCGTAAGCTTTCCCCCAACATATTTAACTCTGCGTATTAAGGACTCTGAAGTTTCCTTTCAGTATTGCCTTTTCTGATTTAACCTATGACATGTGTTAGCCCTTGCGGTGAACCCAGTCTTCCATGATAAATTGCCGTCAAAAGTGTTAGGATGTGCATGACTGAGAATGAATGTTGTTTTCCCGAGAGGGTGACCTGCCTGCTGTTTTCTTTATTTCCCAGTTTCAATTCTGCCTTCATTCAGAGGCTTCTTGTGTGATCTACCAGCTTTTCACTGATTCCACTACCACAAGAATCTCCTCTGCCACCAATAAGGGCACATGGCATTTGGGGTAAAATAAGATTAGAAACCCAAGCAAACAATTCTGTGCAAGTCCTTTCTGAGAGAGAGGGAGGTTAATCCTACCTCTAAGCAGATCAGACCATCAGTTACAGCTCACTGAAAACACATAACCTATGACCTTTTCTGGTTTAAACCCTAGTGTAATATTTCCTCTTGACAGAGACACACAGCGTTTTAAATGACAAAAAGAAACGCCTCATATCCTAAAGTCATCATGCCTTTGGCTCCCGCATACCTCTGGCCTTCACAATAAGGTCTCTATGAAGTCCTTTCGCCCCTTCTCGAGATATGACGGATCAATCCTGACTGTAGGGCTTCTACTTGCATGTCCTGTACCATGCACCTCAGTCGCGCTTGGAATTAGATGTACTAAAGAGCAGTACAGGATACAGGTTTACGCATTTTCACTTTTACAAATCCAGGCACTTCTGAGGATAATTCTGTTCTAACACGGTGGCATGTTCAGTGTTCCAAACTGAAAGCCCATTTATTTTCTGAGCAAAACAAACCCTGTTTGCTTTTTCTTTGGGGGTGTAGGGGGTGTTTCGTGGGTTTTGGTGGAGGTTTTTTGTTGTTTTGGCTTTTTTTTCTTTAATCCGACCATTTGCATATAGCATGTCTGAGCTCTGAAAACTAAAACCATTCAAAAGAATTTCTATAAATACCTATTCTTCTCCCTCTGGAGTCCAGTCATGAATAATTACATAGGACTATGTAATTTAAAGGTAATTTTTGACCACAGAAATTTTGTTTCCCTGTGAGATTCTCAGAATACAGCATGTTGTAACTGCATGTTTTTTAAACATAATCTTTACAATTATGAACAGACTACGTCTTAAGCTACAGTTGAATGAACAATATTTTTTTTCATGTTTCAGGCATTTTTGTTCAAATCACGTCTTATTAGATGAATAGTTTGTCTGCAGGAATGTATTAGAGCTAGCAAAAATAACTGCAAAATGTAACATTCACTGTGAACAACCTCAGCAAAGCTTTTTTCATCAGTACTTCTCAACATCGGAAAGCAAATGCAAAACTTGTGCATTACTCTGGTAACTTCTCCCAACAACTTTTCTGCTTCACTACCCAAATTTTCAATGCCCACAGTTTGTTCAAGGTCATAAACCCTTCCTGGATTAATTAAGCTCCTCAGTGGAAAAAAGAAAAAAAAAAAAAAAAAAGACTTGCTAGCTTAACTAACTGATGTGGTCAAATACCTTTAACACACACAGTAGACATGATCAGACTCCAGGGTCAGATACTAAAGGAAACAAACAACAACAAAAAAGAAACTGCTTGGAAATCCTTTGTTACTGCCTGACCCGTTGTGGGTAACAAGCACACGTCTGAAGGTGCCTCTGAGTAGGGGCAGGCAGGAGACGAATTCCAATGTACTAACAGACAGCACGGAAACCCAATCTAATCTAGTTTAGCAAATTTCTGGCCTGGAAATGAATGTCAGGTAAAATTCAATCTGTTTGGATGATGGGGTCAAGAATAGAATGATGGAAGACAGCCCAAGACATTCTAATTGTGATTCTCTGACTTCTAATTACCCCTGATCAAAGGCAAAATGGGAAATTGGACTCCTACCAACGTAAACATGAACCATAAAGGAATTCCAATCAGGTGATATTCATTTTACTTTAGATTCAGCTTTCTTTGAGACTAAAGGTAAAAAAGTGTAATTATGTAACCTGAAATCCAACAGCCCAGCTGCTCTAGCTAATAGATAATCAGGGAGCACGTTGGCCACGTTATAATGCACGCTCTTCGATATTTCCAGACAATCCAATATCAAGCGTATTCACTTGTGCGGTCCGACAAGGGGAACCATCACTGTGGAGTAACAAACTTCACACACATGCTAGTGAAATAAGATAATAGGAATAGCATTTGGTGCCATGGATTACACAGGCAGGTCTTGCGGGAAATTCTCTGTGCAGGGGAATCACGCTGTGTATGAAGCCAAGTAGTTTTCTCTACTCAAAGTAATAGCAGTGAAAAATGCTGTTCCTTTATTCCATTACAAACACAATACACACATATGTAGGTATAATTCTATGATGCTTATTTTCTGTAGCAACCCATACAAAAGCCTTACTTCTAACTCCAGCTGCTCTAACACATGAATATATTTACCATGAAAGCTGGAGGGGAGTTACTTCCTTTTAAAGCTCTTAAATTCGGGTTACACAGATTGTGGCCTTGCAATGACTCCGGACAATAAAAAAGAAATAAGCAAGGATTCTCCTCCTTGCTAAAACTACCTTCTTTTCTTTTTAAAGAGTTCTGTCATCAACTAAGTCAAGTCCTATAAGGATGCGCTGTTCTTCTCAGAGATGTGAGAGAATCTACTTCAATGCTTTGTATCAGGAATGATTAAATAATGTTTTTGTTTGAATCCGATACCGTCAGAACAGGGAGCGAGCCTAGTATTTTTCCTCAGTACCTGCTTCAGATATCTGGCACTGGATAGTGGCCAACCATACGCCGAAATATCTACGCTGTTGCCAAACTGACTAAAAGCATTACACGTACATACCAAACTGAGCAGCACTTTACTGCAGGATTTGAAGTTCTTACAGTATTTAACATTTCAGCACTGGATCCGTATTACTTTTAGCTTCTTAGCTTTAATATAAAGGGCAAAAATAACGTGCTCAATACTGAGGCATTGTGAAGGTGATCAAAATAATAAGCTGAGACATGACATTAGTCAGCGATTGTTTCGCGCAGTCTATCAAAAATAAAATATTCTGTTGTGAATAATTAATTATGGTGCATTCATCTTTCCAGAAATCACTCAGTCCTGTCAACAAAGTCCCGTTATGCAAACCTAGCAGTTTTGCAGCGTCTGGACTAGGGCAGTTCTCTATGTATTTGAATTATTAACATGTAAAATAATTTAACAGCATCCCAAAGATTCTGCCCCTAACCACAGAGTTGTCTTTATCTGACTCATTGTCCAGCGCTTGGAGACCTCACAAGAACCTTTTTAAAGCATCTATTTATTGGTCTTCCACATTGTTACAAAACAAAGCTCAACTCTGCCCCAACTTCACACACCATTATGACATGGATCATTGACTTTAGGTCTTCCTTGTAGGCTCCCTTCCTGGCCCATTCACTCATGAAAGGTTTATTGCTCACTAGTTACTGATGTGCATCTCCTGGAAGCTGCAGGGCAAAATGAGAGTCCTGTGAGGACCATCTACCTTGTCAGAAAGTCGTGGGACGAGCATTTGTTCCGAAAAGGAATTCAATACCAGCTACTGTGCAGGTCTAGCACGTAATAAACCAAATTAGATCATTAGAACTCTTTTAAGAAAGGCTTTTTCACACCACTTGGCACAATAAAAGGCCTCGAGAATGGTCAAAGATAAGGTCAGAGATACCACGAGGTCTCCGTGACTATTTCCTCGTCTTATTTTCGAAGTTTGGTTTTACATAGACGCCTGGTTTAGTCACCTACAACCAAACGCAGCCTAAATGGACGCAGGGTTTCTTTTGCTCTGTCAGCTACGCCTCTCTTACAACCACCCGAGCTGGACGTGGCATTCCTACCGGTGAACTGCAGCAGCATAATCACCGATTATTAATGGATATAAGGACAGCAACGTAACTCGGACGGACACAACAGAACACGTTCGAAAACCCCACTCAGAGGCTTGACTTTTATCGAGATTTACTGTCAGATTAGCCACTCTGCAGTAAGCAGGCATTCATTCTTAAACTCTAAGGCAGCAGATCAACCGAGAGAAAGAGTCACTTACCGGATCACATTTGATAACTTGTGATAGGAAATGTGTGAGGCATTGATAGGAGAGGAAAGTGTTAGTGTTCCCCAGATGCAGGCCTTGCACAGCTGCTACCACACTGCCAGCTGCGATCATGGAAGGTGGGTTTGAAATAAATTTAATATCTGTATGAAGGAAGAGAGAAAAAAAAAAAAAAAAAAAAGACTGAAATGATTGCTTTAGGAGAAGCCTGCCCATACACATACGCGCTTTTACCAGCCTGGCTTCAGCTGCCAACTATTGCATCCGAAAAGGTAGGGAAAATTGTGAGCAGAAAGGTGCCTCCTGCTCTGAACTGTTACAGGTCCAAACCTGTGAAGACTTACCCACACGAGCAACCGCACTGGAGCGAGTAGCCCTTCCCAGCGCTACGCCGGGGAGGCCATTCATCACTCCGAGGTATTTTTATCATAAGCGGGGCCCCCATTCTTCCAATGTTAAAATACTTTGCTCATGTGAATAAAGCCACCGGGGTCAATGGCACTATACATCTGAGAAAACCTGTTCGCATTCTGAAGTGTTTCGCATGATCAGATCCGAGGTGCGCTCCAATAAGGAGTCCTCGGGCCCTTTAAAGCAGAAACCTTTGCACTGACATTCAAAGGAATATAGCTTTAATGAACAACAACATCAACAAAAAGAAAGAAAGAGAAAGGCTGCTTAACCCTGTCAGGAGGCAGATAATCCATATTTAAATTAAGGTTTCATCTTAAAAATGCTTTGTCTCAACCTAGTCTCTTGTCAGTGGCTGCCATCCATCCTGGCAACAGGGATTTAATGTAAATGTGGCATAACTAAGTGACGGGGGTCCCAAGAATTGGCGGACAATCAGTTACATTCTGATGTGACACCATGCTGACAAGAGGCTGGGCCCCCTTCCAGACTGCATTGCTGTAGGTCTCTCCACAAAGCCACTCCCACGATTCCTTCAGGGGCTATCTCTGCCATTTAGCGTGTTTTCGGTTTGGTTTTGTTTTGGGGTTGGGTTTTTTGGTTGGGTTTTTTTTTTTTGTTTTTGTTTTTGGTTTTTTTTAAATAATAAAATAATCCACATTTTAATGCTAAGACTCTTGCTGCAGAACAGGAATGCGTTTGATCCGTGGCAGTGTGCACCTTGGAGGAGAATGGGAAACAAAGGAAGTAAGTGGCACAAGTAAACGTCCAATTTTCTGAGGAAGAAAGGGAAATGCCACATTATACGCAAGAACCTGAGATACATTCCTTCAGCTTTTATCAGAATACAACTTCCTCCGGGTTGAAAAAATATAAACCATCTGTCAAACCCTTGAATGAAATCAAAGGAACGGGCAGCTTAGAGGGCTCAGTGGAACAGTTTAAGTATTAAATCATGCATCTACTTTATTATGATAAAATAACTTTTGTGTAAATGTTCTACACCAGTGAAACCGAAGACTTGGGGACTCTGGGAAAGTCCTCTCTCTCAATCTATTCGTATACCTCTGACACTCCATTGCAGCCCAGACCAATACCCACCTTCAAAGGGGCATTTCGCCCATCGGGTTCTATGAACCTTCAAAATTAAACCGATACGATGAATTGTGGCCAAACTTTTGTGATGCGCTGCCGGCGGAAAGGCAAGCTTTATCTACAGTCATCTCATTTACGTTACCAGGTTTAAAATAAATCTAGTTTATCCCTTTTTCCTAATCTGCCCCATTTCCGGGCAGATATATAAATACAACCAGCTTCTAGCAAACCTCTGTCATTCCCAAAATCAAAGTAGTCCAGACTGTTTATCGACACTATACGCATTCCCAAGCCAGGCCCCTCACCGAAATACTGACAGACAGCTGCAGGTAGACGTCGGGAATGAGGGATTTCAGTAGGCAAGCACGAATTCCACCAAGATTGGGCTGCTCAGAGGGGTACGGTGGCAGCACGGTCGCGCCACTATTTACTGAGCTCCGCGCAAACAGAACATGACCAAAATGTGTCAGTTTAATGAGTCTGTCCCGACAGGATCACGTTTGGGATTAATATTTGCGTTCTTCTTTTAAATGGAGCAGTAAACAAGAACATGAATTCATAGTCACACCCTCATTCTTTCCAAGGTGGAAAAGTGATAATGAAGTTTAAATGACCAGTTTGTGTCTGTCCCTATAACCACTCCAGACAAGCAGCATGGACTGCCTTTTTGTTGCAACTCAACAAGGAATTATTTGTGGCAGAGGCCACTAATTTCAGCATATTAATCAGGGGGCCCCTCTCGCCTGTAATTGGATGCCCCCAAGTGAAGAGTGTGGCATCATTGTCAGCCTCCATCGCCTCATCTTGCGCTATTGAGCGCTCAGGAACAAGGGGGCTTCGGTGAGATGAATTAGACCTGACACAGCCACAATGGGGTAGGGGGCCCCATCAATTGAAGCACACATCCCCAGTAGCCTATCTGAGACTTCATCCAAAAAGAATAAACAACTTCAGCGTTGTTAAAAAGAGAGAGAGAGAGAGAGAGAGGAGGGGGAGGAGAGAGAAGAATGCCAGCCACCCTGAAGGGAGGACAAAGCAGGCATATAGGCGCTGCAGCGCTTTAAAAAAAATTCCTAACAAGGCGAGTCACCCCTTTTCCTTTTTAAATGGAGCAGCAATTCCATCCGTCTGGAGAGCTGGGGGCTATGAATGAAAATCTTTTCATTGAGGCAAATCAAAACTGCGAACATAAATCACTTGCTGCAAGATGCAACAGGTTCCAACTGGTCACATACCTTGAGACTTCCAATTTTATAAAGGCCAGAGAATAGAAGAATTGTAACGCGCTTGTTTTCAAAGGGGGATCGCTCTTTCTCCATCCGAGGAGGAAAGCAACAGCAATAATAACAGCGATAATAATAATAATATAAAAGGAGCCTGGTATGTTTTGATAACCAGAGGAACATAATGAAACGCTGAAGCTCCAATATTTGTTGCTATTCATTGTTACGCTTGTATAGAGCTGCAGTTCTCCCTCAACACTGGTCTTAACTTGGGCCAAAAGAGGCCTGCTTCCTTTTGAGCTCTCCCTGCCTTGCTCGGCCATGCCAAAGCCCCATTCATTAAGCTCAATTATGTGTTAACTTCAAACAACCCCTGGTAATTTTTTTTTTTTTTTTTTTTTTTTTTTTGCTTTTTCTCCCAAACCTACCACAGCACAAAGACATCCTTTGGTGAAAATGGATTTTTCAAAACTAAACCTAATCAAATAAATCCACTTCCACTAGCCAGAGGAGGGAGCTCAGAAGGAATTCCCCTCAACTTCACCTTGCAGCGTAACCTTCTACACGCTCGTCTACAAACACTTCCACAGCCTTCACCTTCCTGAGCCAGCTGGCGGAGGTTTTTCTTTTCTAAGCAAGCATTATCTTGCCGTCTCTTCTGAGGAGACCCTCCTTTACAGCAGGGGACGCAGGCTCACGTATCCCCACGCAGAGGATATACTTGCACTTGCTCCTGAGGCCACTTAAGCGAGTGTCAGTGTTTCCAGTGGACTTTGGATTGGGCCCCACAGCATCCCAGCAGCACCACGCATTTGCAGTCCCATCAAGGTTCATTTTGGCAAGGGGAAATACAACAAAACCCAGCAACAGCAAAGCAAAGTCCAGATGCTACTTAAGCCACATGTGATCTTCACTAGCCAACAAAGAAGTCATGAGGAAAGCAAGAGGCAGAGAAAACCCTGACATCCAAAAATAACAATAAAAATACAGAGCCTTAGTGGCAGCCTTCCTGAGCGCTCTTTCCCCAGGCAATATTCCCAACTTCAGTAGGGAGCTGAAGAGGGCCCCAATTCTGGTGAGCTCAGCACTGTTTTTTTAAAAGCTAAGTAAAACTCCCAGAACATGGTTCTCATTTACTGATCCATTCTCCAGCTGTGGTGTGTAGCAGTGTTAAATAAAGGCTCTGGATGTGCTTCCTAAAAGAAACATAACAACACCGACAGTAGATCAAAGTACTGGACTCTTAGCAAGTCTCCAACCTTTGAACTACTCTTGTTTTCATCCCTGTCATTGCCAACACAACAACCTAGGTTAAACATCCCCATATCCAAAGGGGAGGCCGAGTAGCTGTTCTTTTTAGCTAGCAGCCGAGGAAGCTTCAAACTTAGCAAAATCACGCATTCGGAGTCGCAGCAGCCTTATCTCGGTAGAATCTGGCACGGAGAGTTAACGGCTGATTTTCCCAAAATGTTGCTGCAGGTAGTTTTGAAGGCTGAAGGCTGTAGCGCTCCGAACGCCGAGCATTGTTCCAGGCAATCTAATTTACGAACTACCCGTTACGCTGATGTTAGGCCCAAGATGAAGAGCAATGCCAGCATTTATAAATTTCTCTTTTATGGCTTGGTCGTTCTATCTTTAGGCCTTGCAGTAAAGCAGACTGTGTGAAATAAAATTCTTCTTCTGAGCGCCTGCAATCTTTCTTCAATCTTTTCACCAAATCCATCTCTGGAAAATAAACTACACAACGTTAATTTGTGCCACTGGCCACACACATCCCACCGAGGTTTTCAAGCGTGGATACCTCTTCTCAAGTCCAAATGCAGGCTCAATCTCTTTTTTTAGCACAAGCTGCTACCAAATATTAACATTTACTAAAGCATTGTATCTCCTTTACACTACGTTTTTATCAGTGTCAACAGAGTGTCTGGCATTCCTCTTTACGTGCTACTGCAAAAGAACATTTGCTTTGGCTGCTTTTTCTTCCTTATTCTTTTGCCATCCCTGGATTGGTCTCGCCATACTAAAAACGCGCCGAACACGTTTTGTTTAAACAGAGTATCTTCCCTCTAGAACTTCTTTTGTCCCTGCTCCTCCACTCTGTCCTGTGGGAACAGCGAGATCTGGAGAACAGAAAAGACTCTTCTACAACTTTTTTTTTTTTTTTCTTTTTTTTCTTTTTTTTCCTCCTCCTTCCCACTCGTTCGGGATCAGCGGGTTAAAGCCGGTACATGTACAAATGCATACACACACAGAGTCCACATGCAAACATGGAACTTCAAAAGAAGCAGCGCTCGCTCGCTCGCTCGCTCGCGCACGCACGGTGCCCTTGAAACCAAAGATCAGGCCTTTGCAAACCTGGCCTAGCCAACAGTCGGCGTCTTTGGAGGCCGGCCCCGCACATGGCTTCAGCGCAGCACGTGGTCCGAAGGGTGCAGATGGCAGCGGCTGGGTCCGGTGCCAGGAAAGCCTCTGCGCCGCGTGGCCCTGCTCCAATCCACCAGCCACCGAGGAAAGAAGTGGAGTGGGGGGGGGGGGGGGGGGGGAGGCGGGAGGGGTAGGGGGAAGAGGCAACTTGAAGAGGGAAGTTTTAAAACCCCCTGCGCCGAGCTATTCACACAAGCAAAATCTCCCTCCGCCTTTTAAAAACCGTCTTAAGAATGAATCCACGCGGGGAGGGATTCCCCCGGACGGGCGGTGAGCCTTTTGCAGCCCCCCCACATCAAACCCGGCGTACGGAGGTGAAGAAATCGTGCCAGGCTGAGCCGCGACTCCACGGCTGAGCTACAAAAATGGGGGGGGGGGGGGGAAGGTTCTCCCTCCCTGGCAACACCACAGACTCAGCTCAGAAGCAAAATTATCTTCTGGGGGAAAAAAAAAAAACCACCAAAACTTACCTCTGCAAAGTAATCCACCTTCTGCAAACAACAAGGGGCAATAATCGGGGTTTAAACTACCTCCCCGCAGCTCTGGGAGCTCGCTTTAGACCACAGCTACGGGAAGCTTTACAAGCCGGGGGGTAGGTGCGTGTAGGGGAGCAAACACGCTTCGCTTAACGTGCAGGGCTCATACCTGTAGCGCACAGAGCCACAAAAGTCTGAGCATGTTTACGGATGATCTGCTTGGTGTCCTCTGCCAGAGGCATTTTAGTAAGGAAATGTTCAATGAAATCGTGGGGGGTCATTGCAGCCAGATTCCATTTCAGCTTATTCACCAGAAGCAGCTCCATTTGCTGCAAAGACAAGAGGGAGGGAAGGGGGAAGAAGAGAAGAGGAAGGAGAAGAGGGGAAAATGCGGTTAGCTCGGCTCGCACACGCTCCGACCAGCAGCATCCGCAGCTGGGCGAGTCAGCCCTCGGCCCAGCCCGCTTCCCCGGCCGGGGACGGTGGGGTGGGGGGGGGGGGATGTAAAAAGCCGGGGGGTCCTCCCGCTGCCCAGCCCCGGCTCAAGCGGGGGCCGCCGAGCCGCCCCCCGCCGGGAAGCGCCCGCCGCTGCCCCCCTGCGGAGCCGCCAGGGGGCGCCCTCGCTGCGCGGTGGCGGCGCGTCCGGCCGGGGCGGCCCGGAGGAGCGGGGGGCGACCGGGGGGAGCGGGGATGGCGGGGGGGGGGGGGCTGGTACCGACACGGTCCGCTCCCCTCCCCGGCTACTGCCCTGCGGCGGCGGGGAAAGGCTCCCACCCGGCGCCGGCACGGAGGCAGCCCCCTCCTCGCCCTCCCCTGGTTGGGGGGGGGGGGGGGGGGTGCTCGTTAATCAGCGTTTTTGGTGGTTTGTGTTATTTTTCTATTTTTTTCCTGAGGTGATTAAACGTGAAATTACCAGTAATTCGTCGGGTCTAATGGAGTTATCTGTATAAATGCACAGTTTTTCTGCGGTCAGAGGAATAGTTTCCTTCATTTTTGAAGCCACAAACATGCAGGTAGCTCCCAGCAATTGCAATCGGCTTTTCTTGAGGGGTTCAAACGACAAAAATCTGTCCAAATAATTCATAGCCAAGGGGAAAACCTCCTCTTCGCACTTCTGCTCCTCGCAAACCTGGAAGAAGGAGAGAGATCGTTGAAGAATAATTTAATATAGGCGAAAAGCTGGGCTTGTCCCGCCGCCCTCGTCTTCCCCCCCCCCCCCGTCGCCCCCCAGGCTTTGCAGGGCAAGGTTGAAGGAGACAAGGGGGGAAAATGCAGTTGGGGGGATACGGGATAAAAAAGGGAAAAACGGAGACATCAAAGAAAATGAAAGAGAAAGTCACGAGTGGCAAAATGGGGAGAAATGTGGCGTCAAAAAATCCGCAGGCAATTCACGGTAAAAAAAGTGTTGGGGGGGGGGGGGGGGGGAATCGATGAGGAGGTCTGTCCCCATCTTTGCAGACCCTAGAACAAATTTTAAAAAAAAAGAAAGAAAAAGGAAAGCGGAGGAAAATGCGAGCCCCCGTGTCTGGGAACGGGGTGCAGAGCCGGGATTGCCCCCGGATTGATTTATTTCGCTTTTATTTTTTCATCTAATTTGCTGTTGTGCTGCCGATTCCCCTCTCTGGTCGAGACACAAAGGTGGCGTCCAGCCTCATTTCCCCAGACGTCATCTTTTCAAAAAATATTTAAAAATATTTAAAAAATCATTCGAGCTCTCAAAAAAGGCTGAAAATGAAGCGGCGGGGGTCCTTTACCGAGCCCCGTGCCGATGGTCCTGATGGGGGGCTCTGGGGAGGCCCCCCGAAGTGAAATTCACCGCCTCCCTCTCTCGCCCTGCAGCACAGCCGGGCGCGACACTTCCCAGAGCAAGGCAGGGCGCTGCGCTTTCAAAAATTAATTAAAAATATATCGCGGGCGCCCAGGGCTTCGGAAAAGGCATGAAAATGTAGCCCAGCTCCTGGGGCTCCCTCTGGGAGCCCCCCCAGACGTGTCCCGCCAGGGGATGAGGCCCTTTCCAACTGGCTTTTCCCAGGCGACCTTGCCGATCGCCGCCGCAGCACAAGCGTGCCTTTGAGGGGTGACCACAGCTCCAGCCTCTCTTCGCGCTGAACAAAGAAAGTTTCACCCTGCAACTCCCCCCAAGAAACGCCGGAGCCCCTCCGGCCGGTCCCCCTGCCCGCAGCCCCAGCGGGGTCCCCCGGCCCCCGACCTCCTTTCCCCCGGCCCCCTTCCCCCGCTCCCCCCCGCAACACACACCCTTGGCTGGCTCCCCGGGACTTTCTTAATTTTTCTCCCCATTAATAAACACTTTTTTGCTTTGCAAATAAAAGAACAAAGATGGCGCATAATACTGGCACGGGCAGCCGCTTGCATACGTGTACAAGGATATTAATTTAAAATAAAATCCCCCACACACACACACACCGAAAAAATTAACTGGCAGGGTTTCCCGGCGGCCCCGCACGCCGCGGCCGGGGGCTCGGCGGCCGGGGCCGCTCCCGGCGGCCGGGGAGCACCGCCGGCTCGGTGCTCTCCACCGGTACACGCCGTGCCCCGACGGCCAGGGAAGGTGCCGGGGCGCCCCCCGACGCGGTGTACCGGGAGGGATGGGGGGGAGATGGAGGGAAGCGGGGGAGGGGGGGGGGTGGGGGGTGGCTGTCGGTCGTCCGCCGCCTGTCCGCAGCGGGACCCGACCGCTGCAGCGGGGATAAAGAAGCGGCAATAACGGCGGCGGCGATCGTAAGCCCGGCCCGGGTCGCCTCGGTGCGGGCGGGCGTCTCCGGAGCCAGAGCAACGTGTGCCGCGCCGGGGAACTTATTTCGGGAGGAGATTGGGGGGGCCGGGAGGGGGGGGGGGGGGGGGTGTCAGGAGATGGGGGAGCAGCTCTCCGGCTTAATTCATTTCGGTGCCGGAGCTTGCAAAGAAAATCCCCGGAAAGATACAAACCTCCAACATCCAAGTGGCAACTATTTTCCTCATATATGGCAAGATTTCTTTCTGCACGCACTTGAAGTAGGAGACGGAGGGCGAGCAGGTCTCCTCCGCCTTCAGCATTGTCTGCAGCACCCTGTCATTGAGGAGGTTGGCATCTAGGTAGGCTCGTCGGATGGTCTCCACCTCGCAGCACAGCAGCTGATGTTCCATGTCTGCCTCCGTCGTCCTCGAGTCAGTTTTCTGCAGCAGGACTGAGTCAGTCGCTCGCTCGCTCTCTCTCTTCCCCTTCCAGGAGTCCCTTGGATGCTGCTTCTGCTACTGCCGCTACAGCCCTCTGGAGGCTGCAAAACTTTCTAACTTCCAACAAAACTCTCCTGTATAGTCCCTGTGACGTTACTGTTGTTAAGCAGAGATCAAAGCACGAGAGAGAATGAGAAAGAGAGAGAGAGAGAGCCAAAAGCAAGGGGCAGAGCCCTAAAGCCATCCCATAGGCTTCAAGTCCTTCCCCTTTGCTTAGCTTATAGAGAGCAGGGGTTTAATGCAAATGCAAATGAGACAAGGGCTTGCTTTCTTCAAGGGCAAGGGAGAGGTGGGGGAAACCCAAATTGTCTCTTCAGTGTATCATGCATAATTTTAAAAATGGAGCGAGTTCTGCAGTGGGAGCCAAATGATGAATGGGGCTAGGCCACACACAGACACGCAGGGATATAAATACAAGGAGACTGGGTTGGTATTATTTTACTGGGGGGCGCCGGGGAGGGGGAGAAGGGCAGTACCAGCACGTCGCTGTTCGTTTATCAATTATTATTATTATTGCCATCACCCACGGGTACTTGCGATAGGCGTCATTTAAAAAGGCGCACTCCCAACCTGAATTCCCGCTCTTTGTAGTTGATCCCAAGGGAAAAGCTTTCTCCCATTTCCTCAGACCTATTTTTTCCCAGCCTAGATGGTTCTGCCGCGCACCAGAAATTTTAAAGGAATTGGCGTCTCCCCCCTCTGTCGAGATAGTGCTCTTTCTTCTATTTTTTTTTTATTTTTTTTTTTTAATTTTTAATGTCTTTCCTTTAACTTTAAAGGTTTACCCTCCGAAAGGGGCACAGAGGTGGCAGGAGACAGGGTGACAGCTAATCCGAGCCGCTGTCGGTGGCAGTGCACGCCGGGCAGGCCGCGCTCCGCACCCCACCCCCACCGCGCACAGCCACCCAGAAAAAAAATATCCCAGCAGAGCAGCAAAATGGTGGCCAGAGCTTCCTCCAGCACCTAAAGGGAGATGAATCAAGGGGGGGTGAGGGAGGTGCCGGCAGCCGCCGGAGCCTGCTGGGGCCTCATCCAACACGCCGTGCCGGCAGGACAGCCTGTCCACGCGTGACATGCAGGGCCCCACCGTAAATAACTCCCATTCCCTGGCTGAACCGCCCGTACCTGAAAACGCTTTGCTTTGCTTTGTTTCTAATAAAAAAAAGTCTCTTTTAAACTCCTCGTTTTTCGAGGGGCTGATAGGGGAGCTTGGGGCCAGCTGGAAGACGCTAGAGGTGAAGCCGATGCCCCACTGTGGGGGAGAAATGACTTGTCCTGCTCCAAAGTGGAGTGGGGAGAAGCGGGAAGGCCGTCGACGGGGGGTCACGTTGCCATCTGCCCACCTGCCTCTCAGCCTCGGCGCTTCAGCATCATCTGGGTGCAGGAAGACCTCACCAGTGGGACAGCACTGGTGGCAGCATCGCCAGCAGGCATCAGGGCAGCGGAAGGGTCTCATGGCCGTGGAGGACGTGCCATGGAGGACATGCTTTGGAAGACATGCCAGGGAGGACATGCCACAAAGTCACACAGCATCTCCCTTGCATGACCTGCAGGGAAAGCAGTGCCAAAGATCACAGGGCACGCTGTTGCACAGTGGTGCATTTACGTAATCTCTTCGCATGAAATATCTGCCCATCTTTCCTAGTTTACCGCTTTGCTTGACCATTTGTCTCCGTTTTGGCTTCGTCCGTCGGGAGGACGTCGGAGGCCATGGGGATCTCAGTTTCCCTGGTGCGCCGCAGCCCCTGGGGCAAGTGTGGAGCGTTCCTCGGGGAGGAAGCCGTCCCTTGCCCGCGTCCCTCCGCCCGCCTATTGTGCTTCACACACAGGACATGCACTTCTGTTTCCACAACTTCAGTTGGCCAGTTTTAATTTTTAATGCAGAAACACGCCATGACCCCGCACTCCCAGACTGGAATCCGGCCTGCCCGCAACATGCGACTGGGGAATCCGATTTAATTGATGTGCTTGCACCCCCAGCACCTTTCTGGGGAGCAGCTTTGAGGGTGCTGGGAGAGAGCTTGGGGGGCCCAGTCCGGATCGTGCCAGCTCTTTGCCCCTAAACATTTATCGCTAGCCACATCGCCTGGCCCTGCCCAGGAGCAGGGACGCAGCCCCCACGCCTCCACCATCCTCGCCTTCCCGGTGCCTCCCGCTTGGGGTGGGCTCGGTTTGGTGTGTGTCCTTCCCCTCCCCACCCCTCCACCCCCTTTCAGCACGAGGCCGGGGTTTCATTCATAAAAGCTGCCCGGCGGGGCGCGGGGCTCCCGGGCGGTGCCGGCGGCGGGGAGGGAGGGAGGGAGGGAGGGAGGGAGGGAGCGGGGCCGGCCCGGGGGAGCCCCCGGCGGGCGGCGCGGGGCGGCGCGGCCGCAGGAAGCGGCCATTAGCGTGAGCCAATGGGGGCGCCGGGCTGTTACCAGGCGGATCGGGCAGATCTCGGCGCAGGGGCTCGCCCGGTCCCGCCAAGACAAAAGGGGACTGACTGGTCAACAGTGACAGGATGGCAGCCACCGGCACGGTCGCCCCGGTTGGCAGCTCCTGCCTCCGCACCGGGGCGGCCCCGCACCTGCCAGGGCCGGGGTAAGGGGAGGGGGGGGGGTAGGCGGTGCCGCCCGCCCCCGCGGTCCCACCCCCGCCGCTACCTGCGGGAACGGAGCTCCGGCAGCGCCCGCTCCCCTCTGGCGGCGCGGGGATGCCTGCTCCCCGCCCGCCCCGGGCTACGCGCTTAACGGGCGTGCCGCCTCCTGCCCCGCCGTCTAACGCGCCCAGCCCGCGGCGCGACCGGGGGGGGGACGAGGGGGGGAGCCTGGCTGCCGCCGCCGCCGCTGTCACCCCCGGGGGCTTCCGACGGCGCTTCCTTCCTGCCCGCCTGCCCGCCCCTCCCCGCCTCGCCCCTCCCCGCCCCGCGGCGCCCGCTGCCGGGGCCGCCGCCGCTCCCGGCCGGCACTTTCTCATGATGTCATCCCGCCTCGCGCCGCCGCCGACAAAGGGCGGCCGGGCCCGCCCCCGCCGGGTGCGGGTGCGCGCGGGCCTGCCGCGGGGGCGCGCATTCCTGGCGTGCCGCCGTAATCTACCGAAGAGCCGCGCAGCCCTTGAAGGGGGGGGAGGGGGGGCACTGGCGGGGAAGTGACCCCCTCCTTCCGCCCCGGGGAGCGGTTTCTCTCTGGCTTCGGCTTCAAACCCTGGGCGCTCCCGGCTGTCACATGCTTTCCTTCCCTGCTGCCGGTAATTAACGTGCTGCTAACGAGGCAGGAGGCGCCCGGTGAGGGAGAGGTGATGAGGTGCCGGGGGCTCTGGTGAGGAGAGAGGCCCCAGGGCACGGCACGGCACGGCCCGGCCCGGCCCTTGTGGTGGCGCCGCCTCCCGCCATGTTGTCCCTCTGGGACGCCCACCCACAGGGACATGTGGGGCCTGTGGAGAAGGGGGTTTGAAGGAACCAAGCTCAAGGGGGAGAGCCATCACCAAGACGGGGAAAGGCACAAATGCGAGGGAGGGTGAGCCCGGTGCAGAGCAGGGGGTGGCTGGTCGGGGTGTCCTGAGGTGAGCAACCATCGCTGAGGGAGCAGAGGGGCAGGGACAGGCCATAGCCGCCTTCCAGGGCTGGCGAACATTAGCCCAAGTTTGGCCTGGACAATGGAGGTGAGAAAGTGGAGAAGGAGGTCAACGGGGCTAAGGACAGGGCAAGAAACAGGAAGGAAGCCAGGGCTGGTTTTGTTTCTTTCTTCATCAAGGGAAACCTCGTGTTGGGCCATGCCAGAAAATGAGCCGGTGGAAGGAGAGGCACCAAAGGAAGCCTGGCAGACGGCATCAAGGTGAACAGACAATGTCTTTATGCACCAACAGCCTCACAGTGAAAGCGTTTCAGTGGAAAATATTTTGATTTTAAAACCAGCAGCTACAGTTTCCGTTTCGCTGTGCGCTGTTAACCTGGAGTCCTCAGTTGACAGTACATTTTGGTAACACACTAGCATGAAAATGACCAACATACACGGTGGTGTTTGATATGGGTTAGTGAGCTATGAAAAAACACGTCTTAGCCACATAGAGCATTTAAACTAGGTTTACAAGGTAGAAAAGGAACATTTTCTCTGTTCCTCAAACTGACACTTACTCCGTGTAGGCAATTTAAAGGCACATTAAAAATACAGTTAGGATTTTGTTGAACTGGGTATTGGGAGTAGTTTTTGAAACAGTGTTATTATTTTCCGTCTGTCTTTTCACCGGTATTGCAAAAGAAAGGACACAGGAAGATGTTTTGTGGTGATTATAGGTTCAGTTCTGCTCCCACTGAAGTCAGCAGCCGTTGGGTTCCTGTAACGGGGCAGATTGCCGATGTGATGATTTGCTTGGGGCAGGGGGACACAGAGTTTACTGGAATAATCCTTATGCTGTGTTATTCATCAGTGGCAAAGACTTAACCAAATTTTGCAGAGTATATTGCATAATTCCTGGTAAGTGCCGGTAAATCAGTATGTATCACATATGCTGCAGAAAAGCTATTTCAGGAATGTTTAGGTATCATCCTCTTACATTTTTTTCTCCCTCTGCCAGAAAAGATGCATTAGTAATAGTGATCCAGACTGTCAGGTAGGCTGGGCTGGTGGGGTAGTTCCATTGAGGCAGGTTTGCTTCCTAAACCACGTTGGCTCCTGGGAGGGGTAGAGGTGTGATGATAGAAGCTTATCTTGGGACTCTGGTCTGTATACAAATGAGATCTGGCACATTTTTGTCACCATCTCCACCAGCCATTCTCCAGCTCTCCCAGAGTTTGGAACCAAGCCCATCCAGCCACATGCTGGACTTCTCGCTTCAGTCTACTGCCCTGTCTGCTCTTTCTCCACCTGCCTGCAAGTGGTAAATCTGCTCGCTGCATCTTTGTGACACACTTTCCAAGTAAAAGTGGTACAAATTACCCCCGGGACCAGATTTTTTTGGGTGCTGTTAACTCCAATTTAAGCTAGCAGTAGTTCTAAGAGTCATTTCTTCAGTAAATCAGGTACCTGACTCCCCTGTAATCTCCTCACCTTCTTTAATTACTGCTTGTGGCAGTTCACAAGTCCTCTGGTAAGGTCCCAGTTCTTGGTACATTAACTTGGGATGGAGGGAGAGACTTTCAAAATCAAAGTCCTGTTGACATCTGACACCCGCCTAATTGTTTCTGTATTCATTCTCTCATCCTTTCTGTTGACTTAAAGCATAGTCCCATTTTTGCGAAGCTCATCTACCTTGTTTCAGAATCTCTTGGATGTTGCTGTTGAACACATTTGGGTTGAACAGCCATGATGACCAGAAGAACTTAGCTCTTACTACCTAACATTTCTCACCGTGTGCAATGTTCTTTACCATGGGCTGAGAGAAAGTGAGGACGAGGAGAGAAAGAAACTTGCTTCACTTGAAAGTGGTGGGTGGACTGGATGGTGTAAATGATTAAGACTTGGGATACTTCACTGAAAGAGCTGCAGTTCAGTAGCACAAACAATCCCAGAAAGTCCCCTTCGCTTATGGTGTTCTGCAAATGACTTTCCCAACTCTTTCTAAGCAGGCGGGCACTGTCATGCCCCCAGCAAGAGGAGGGCCTTGCTGTTTGCTGCAGTGACACCCTGGAAGCTGAGATTGCTGTAGTCACCTGTAAGATGTTTGCATCCCTCAGACCTTTTTGAAAACCTCAACCATTTTCCTCCTCATCTGTAAAATGAATTGGCATCTCTCTGAGGGACAAGTATGTGTACTTTGAGCCTTTAGTAAAAATCATTTGGCTCAAAACCAAGTCTAAAACACTGGATTATAATTTTGACCTGAAGCGTAGATGACAAAATGATAAATTTTCAAAACTCAGGCATTTTTCAGAGCACATGAATTCAATGGGAGTATTACCATCAACATCAAAGGGAGCAGGATTGAACCTGTAATGTATAGCACTAATGACTACAATCAAATAAACTTATATTGCCTGGGTTTTCTACCACCTTTTGCCTTGTGCGTGTGTACTTTTATGTGTGCGCCAAATGAGTGGATCTAGAGTGCTACCATTTCGAATCTGGGGCAGTTATACTAGATTGGTAAAAATGTAAGTAGTGATGCTTGGTCTACTTGTTTCCATAAATCAGTAAAGGAAGTGAAGAAATGAGATTATAGTCTTAGTGAAGACTACATAAATACTTACACTTAATTTGGTCTGCTTGTGGCACCTGGTATTTTTTTCCTTGCTTATAGTGCAGCTCAATTTGATTGAAAATGAGTATGGAATAACATATCTCTGTGGAGACACGTGATCCCAGAGTTACGTCTTTGTATATTATTTATTTTATAGTTATTGTTTCTTTTTGCTGTGTTAGGAATAGTGCAAAATGTCAACAATAGCTCTTTTGCCCCCTCTGGTTTGTTTTTCCCTGACTCGCTCTCCACAGAGCTACAGCTAGTGACAGAAGAGAATGTAAGGTATGATAATAGCCTCCTATTTAACTCAATTGAGTTTCTTTTGTTGGCTAATTTTCATTTGTGTTTACATCGTTTTCTAAATTGCTCAGATTTACAGCCTTAAACTGTGGATGCTTCTTGGGAAGAAAAAAAAAGAGGAATTATCTTTCTGAATGTGTATTACATTTCAGAGGAATTTTAAAAAGTCAGAATAAAATGTGAGTCCCGGTTTTCATTAACAGCTACATTAGAGATGTTTTATTTCCAAAGTATGACGTTTTCCATGGTCTTAATATTACTTTGGCCTAGGAGGAGCCTAGAGTTTGTAGCAGCATCAGTGCCCACTTTTAAAGTAAAGAACAAGCAGACCTAAAAATGTGATGTCATTCCATTTGAAATTCACTTTATCCTTTATGTTTTCTTGGTTCCCAGCTTGGGACGTAAATGGCTTTTTTGAAGTGCTTAGTCTGCTGTTGCCTGTTGACAGGATCCCCAGTCATTCAGAAAATGTTAAGGCCCAGTCAGCATGTGTCAAACCTCCCTTCGCTTGATCATGGCAAGGAGCTCTTTTTCGCACAGCTAAAAAATTCGGAGGATGCTCTCGTGGGATTTCCTGGTAATGCTTGCATCGGGCTAAGAAGATGTCTGAATGGACTCAGTGAAGTTAGATGAGATCATCTGACAGAGATTCTCAACTGGAAAATGGTAAGGCACACAGATCCAGGACTTACAACACCAAGAAAAAAATAAGATAAACCTTAATATTTATGTCCAACCCAAAATACACCCACAGGTCTCCGCCAGGCACAAGCTTGTGTCACATCCATGGGTATCATGGTGTGAGTGCTAATTGCGGCATGTCTTGAAACTCACAGGTAATTTACCAGAATATTGTGCTAGGAAAGGGAGGATCTGGAAAAGGGGAATGGCTACATTTTTGCTTGAAGTGTATGATAAAGCTATGCCCCCACCTTATCTTTCCTCTTTAAAATCTGTGGATGGTTTGAGCATGTTTTGTCCACAGCCAAACTATTTCATCAAATCCCAGCTCTGTCTTTGAATTCAGGCTGGGGCTGAAACTGGTTAAAGAAGCTGAATCTCAGCAAAATGTTAGTATAAAAGCAGGAGAACTTTCTCAAGAAATACCGAGAATATTTTTCCCTACTTCTGGAGTAATCAGATGATGTAGCACGATGATTTGCATTGATGGAAATGAGGCCAGATTGTGAATGATTTAGAAGCTAATTCAGGACAAGACTTAAACATGTGCCTAAATTTGAATAAGTAAATACACCGGAATTACTCATACGCTTGAAAATTAAATATATGTTTAAATACATTGCTGAACTGAAGCCTAAGGGTGCAGTTTGAAGTTAAAGCTAAACTAATCTAGACAGTAGCTGCTGCTAAAAGTGATTTGTCTTCTCCTGCGATACTTCCTTGAAATGGGCCATGCTGGAGTAAAACAAATGCAGTTTGTTGACAATAACTGCTACTTCCTCAACAACTTTGAAAAGTATTAATTTCTCATAAAAATGCAAGTAAAAGTCATAGTTAATACTAAAAATCAATGGAGATACCCTGAAGTCAGTTGTTGTACTAACATGAAATCCCCATTTGATTTTACAAGCTACAGCCTGTTGGAGAAAGAATTAAGTGGAGCAGTTCTCATACTGACTAAGATGCGTTTATTTCTTTTCCTTATGGGCTTCTACATTCTCCTAGCGATAACTAAGGGTAAGGGATGATAAAAACAAATATGTCACCAAAATCAAGCTGGCTATAAAGCAAGCGAGAAGAGACAGGGTGTTTTGAGATGCTTGCCCTTTGCGGTGGGATGCAGAGGATGTTGTAGGGACATCACTGGTGGCTTCTCAGCCTCGCTGAAACCAACCACAGAGATATTAGGGCTGCACCGCTTCTATTTGGCCCTCTGTGAAGGTTTTGCTACAAGCAGGAGGACTGTGCTGTCTCCTGGCAAACTGATTGATACTTTCTGGAATAAAACCGTGGAGATCGAAGGCTGTTCGGAGGACCTGACACAAAGGCAGATGACTGTGGAAAGGATAAGGCTTCCTGGACATAGACCAGGAAGTCATGGGCTCGGGGAAATGATGCAGAGTTGTCAGTGTTTTTAAGGATGGTGATAGCAGATCTCGGTCCCTCAGTGCAAACATTTAAAGGCAGTGGAGGTCTGAGGACCCCAGGTATCCTTCTGGCAAGCTTTCCGTGGAAGGAGGAAGACTGGGGCCTGTGGATTTCTATCGTGGTCATTTGTGCTGCAGCTAAGCACTTGGCTGACTGCCTGCGATGGCTTTGTGATAAGACTCTGTGCAAAGATCTAGCATATTTTTAATCAACTGTTTCCATTAGTTTTAATATATTGTACCCATCAGATTACAGTCACTGAGCAAAAATCCAGCCCTTGACACACAGTCTCATTTATCCTTCCTTATTCCTACCATGCACCCAGCTGTGCTTTGCTGATGTTGGTTCTGGTTGTACAGCCCTGTTGTGGGCTTTTTTGGGGGGAGGAGGGGCAGGGGTGTGTGTGTGTGCAATTAGCCTGATTGGAGCAACTAGACAAAGGAACAGCAAGCAGTAAAATAAAGTCTTGATGACATATTTGAACTCTTGTAGACTATGGGTTATCTGATCTGCAAGGTCACTGCTATTCTCTGGGAAAGTTTAAAAGAATATGCTCCTGTTTCAAGCTTAAAGGGCCCTTCTTGACAATTTTAGGATGCAAATTTAGTTTTTCTTTAAGTATGTGCAGTTCTGCATAGGTGAGTGTTTCAGAGTATTTGCTACCTGTGATTTTTTTTCCTTTTCTTTGGATTTAACTGCTCATCAAAGGCAGAATAGAATTAGTTCTAATAGACAGAAGGAAAAAGTGACTCCAGTAATGCTCCTACTACCAAAACTGAATGAAACGCAGAAAGGAAAATAATGTGAAAATGAGAAACCTAAAAAGAACTTTAAAATTCCTTTTAATAATTTAAGCTGTCATCAGTAGCAGAAATAAGGAATTATATTTCAGACGTGACTTATACCAGGCATGTCTTAAAAAGAAAAAGAGAAAGACAAATTGATAATGCCTGAAGAGACTGCCCCGGGAATAAAAAAGTGCAGAATTAGGCCTTGGGAAGCCAAGTTCAGTTTCCACTGTTAGGTTTTTAGAAAAAAGAAATTATGGTCCTTGATCTTTAGCGACTCTAACAGATGGACTTGGGGAAGCAGTAGGAAAATAACATCATTAAAAGTTTTGTCTTCCTATATTTATGAAAAATTAAGTTGCGCCTCGCTCAAAATGTTTGAAGCTATTATATTACAAAGATTTGGTATTATTATGATTAACTTAACAGTATTCTTCTGTAATACACATCATAAAGTCCTGTCAGAATGAAACTGAATGCTAAAAACATCGCATAATAACTTTCACAGACCATTAAGGTTTAAGGCTACAGCGTGGGAGTTTATTACAAAGGGACCCTGAAATATTGTGCACTCTTACATCAGCATATACTTTGTTAGAGGTATTTTCCTGGCCCCTGCCTTTATTTGCTGTGAAGTATGATGTTCTAAATTTATGTTAATATGCAGACTGGTTTAGCTTTGCGGTGGCATTGTTGCAATAATGCAAGGAATCCTATAGGAAGGGATTGAGGAGGCTATTCTTTTCCTTTCACGGGAATCTGGATCTGTAAACTCTTGGCCATTTTATCCTTGCTGGCTGTGGCAAACCATCACCCCTCTCTTTCCCTCCTATATAACAGCATTATCTGGCAGGACAAGGTATGACTTCCCCTCGTCGGTGTCTTTCATGCCACTCTGTGTACTGTTGGGAACAAGGATAATTCATGGCCTTGCCTCAGGGATTATAAATTTAATGCCTTTAAGGAGCATGTAGTTTATCTACAAAGCAATGCACTACTTGTGCCATAAAGATTTCCTATCATCCAGTAGGAATATGGTTTCAGATCCATTTATTTGACTCTGTGTAGGAGTTTAAGGAAGGATCCTACTACCTTGCAATTATCTCCTCTGGCTGATTTTACCCTGGTATAATTCCACGGGCTCCCATGACTTGTGTTGGGCTAGTGGGGAAAGATGGAGTCCGTGTACTTGATGAAGCTAGAGTGACAGCGAAATGTGAGCTGGAGTCGTTGGCGGGAAAATCTATCATTCTCCATTGATAAAAAGTTTATGATTAATCACCAGCTTGATTGCGCTACCCTTTAATTAAGCTTGTAAGTGCCAAAGAACAGGGACTTTGGTGTGTTTTTTCTTTGTTATCTCCTCACCATGGCTCTGATGGTGTGATTTTATAACAGGTCTTGCATCGATTTCCCCTTACTACAATTGTTCCCATCCCCTAAGGGAGAGTTAAAATCATATTCTTCCTTGCTGATGCTTCCACAGTTGAAACCATTTCAGTGGAAAGCAAAAATGTAGGTGAAAATACATGTTGTTTTCATTTATATCGCTGAGTTACCATTCTTTACCTTAGATTAATTTCTCAGCTTTCCCCAGAGCTCTCAGGAACCCACGCAGACATCCATGGGATTTTCTTCCACAGAAAACTGCTGATGTGAACCACGGATCTGCAGCACAGGCAGCTGTTACCAGCAGTTTATAGTAACCTTCCTCACACAGGATCCCACTGTACTTTATAAACTAATCAAATACAACACCATTGGCGTGCAACGAGCACTGGGGCAGAGCATGGCAGCTATTCAGCACAGCATACATGGATCAGGATAGTTTCGTCCAAAGCCACAGGAGCCAATTCCATCTCTCGTGAGAACTGTCCTGGGATGATCAAGGGCCAGAATGAAAAAAAAAGAATTTTAGTTCCGAACATAGTATCTGGAAGAAGAAAACATTACAAATCTCAGCATGGCTTCCCTGGAGAAATAAAGGGCGCTGATGATGGCTGCGGGGCTTTCACTGATGGGCTCACTGAGGTCTTGGATCTCCTTCTGACATTGAGCCATTTTAACCTCTCTGCTTTTTTTGTAGCATTTCTGATGCTTTTCATAGGATCATGCCTGGGGCTTTGGTACTAAGCAGCCCTTTTGATAACTGCGGTGTAGTATTCTAGTCCCTGAAGATCTCCCTCATTCCCATAGCACCATCAGCACAAGGAGAAACAGCCTTGACAAAAATCCCAGTGGGACTCTGCGTGTGCAGTTCCTGCACCGAGAAGTGAAAATTCAAGTGCAATGTGTGGAATTTCCAAGCGCAGCTTCCCTTGTTCCTAGCTCACCCTCTGTGCTATGAAAATATTTTTTGACTGGTGGTTGTTATCCTTCCAGCAGAAATGTAACAGCAACAAAGTATTATTTGAAATATCAACAACCAAGGGAAAGGCCAGAGCGCATTGCTTTGGGAGGGCTGTCTTGTAGATCTGCAAGGAACCTCAGCTCCTTTTTTCGTGAGGAGGACTCGGTGGCTGGGGTCAGTTATGAACGGCCACCCAACTGGGTGATGAAGGAGGGACTAAACCCCTTTAGGAGAGTGGCTTGCTGCTGTGGCATCGTCAGTGCCGGACTCTCCCCACACAGTTTAGCCAGGTTGTTCCAGATTGTTGTCCCACTCCAAGGAGCATACACCTATTCTTCAAATACCCGAGTCCTACGTTGAATCCAGTCCTTAGTAACTTAGATGCTACAGTAGTGACTGTGTGTCTAAATCCACCTAAAAATCCAAGCTTTAGCCACAGTTCACAAGTTACTCACTCTCTAGCAAGAATCAACCCCAAAACAGGATAGACCGAGCCCTTTGATGGTATCAGTCTGAAGATAAGGAGGGCACATGTTGGCTTTCCTTGCATGCCTGGCAGGCAGCCCATAAGGCATCCATCCTTTCACAAGTCACCATCAGGAAAAGTCACTCTTAAGGTTTACCTACTAGAAAGTGCAGGCAGGAGCTGGAAGAGGGTAAAGATCAGACCACAGGTCTGTTACACCACTTCAAGCTGTCGAATTGATTTTGTTGCTGGCAATGACTGCTGCTGGGCTTTTTCAGACAGGGCTGTCACACTTCCAGTCCTTAGTCCAATAGAGTTGGCTGGGAACACCAGTCTCTTGTGCTCCAATGCATCTTCTTGCTAGGAAAGCCAGATCCTCAACGCAGGCTGGATCTTCTTTCCTGCTCTTCTGATGAGGGAAGTTAACACAGTTAACATGCTCTTACTCACACAGCTACCTCTTATTTAGAAACCACCTCTGCCGCCTTTGCTTCCAAGCTGATGGAGCCCAACAAGCTCGGGGCCCTGGCTTCACTCATGGCGTAGTTATCTCATCCGTCTGTCTCAGCTGATGAAGAGAGAGATGGAATTGCACACAGGTATGCAATTTTGGACTAGTTTAAATGATATCACATAATAATAGTAATGATAATGATGATAATATCTTATGGTATAGATGAGAAAAATAAGCCATTGTCTCAAAATGTACCTGACAAGCAGTACAATGCAGTGTAATGTACTCAAGAGGGAGAATAGAAGTTACTTCACTCATTTTCATCCCATCCTCTGAGTCTTGTCTAGCCTACGGGTTAAATCTGGGAGACAGAATCATCTGCATGAGAAACGTGGTATGAACCATCAGCTCAGGCTCCCACACAGCCCATACCAAACGATAGTACTATCAGATGGAAGGAGGTTATATACATAGTGTAGTGTATCAGTCTCAGCTAAGTATCTTTGCAATGGTTTCCCACATCACTTAGCAGCCTGTTTAACACATCGTGATTAACCAGTAGGCTCTGCAAGAGTTTCTCACCACCAGTAGAAATACAACAAAAGGCCTAAAGGACCACAGTAGAAGGCAAACATAATGATGGACAGTAAGGGTGCGTTCATGCCTCTCCTGAAAAATCTCCACAGCTGTTTGGCTTCCGAAGTATTGTAAATTCATTACTAATAGTTTGGTTCAATCCTTTCAGCATAACGCTGTAGTCAGTTTTAGGAAAAGCAGCAGCAATGTTGATTATTGAAGTTCTGTTATATGTGTGGTGGAACTTTGCAAAACCAGAGTTGGTTTTTTTTTTCTCAGCCTGCACAAAATAATCAGTTATCTCGCTCTGATTCTCAGAAAAAGACTTCATCATGAGGTGATTGTGGCGAGAGCTTTTACTTGAGTCTGCAAAGACTTTCATAAAATATGACAGTTGATAAAGGCCTTATCTGATATGCCAACTTACTTGGTACTAAATTCAAATAGAGAAAGATACCATATTTTACAATGCTTTTCACCTCTTTTTTACCATGCACCTTTGCCTATTTACTGTTCTGCAAAGTTCGGCAATTGGTAATTGATTTGCCAACCATGCAAGTTAGAAAGTTTCTCTCTCTATTGTCAAGATCAATGGTTTCCTCTCCTTGTAATTGTAAAACACTTTCTTTATCATGAAAGTTTTAAATTTCCATAAATACCCTTCCCAAGGGCTAAGTAAGTGCTAAACAAAACTCAAAACAAAGTGAGAGGAGGCACAGTGAAAATAAATAACTCAAATGCAAAGCCTGAATTCTTTCAGAAGGAGAATTTAGGAGGTGCTGAGCACCCCTGGGAGCTGCTTGCATTGATAAATTTCAGCATGGAGGTGCAAAAGCATCCTGCAAGGCCTCTTAGAACAGCCCCTGTTAGCCTTTCTTCTTAGGCCAAAGTCCAAAGCTGATTCAAGGCAGTGTCAAGCCACAAAACTTTAGCTGTAGAGGTGGAGGAAGGAACAACTGGCAGATGAAGATCACAGATAGCAAAAGTGTATCTTAGATGAGACTTCTGCTTACTTCGATGCTGTTGTATTAAATACTGCCATTCCATAATTTAAGTCCTGAAACCCCAAAATATTACTCTGTGTGATATGACACAGAGAGCTGATGGACGGTACGTCAGCAGTGATGTAATATTGACAGACAAATACAGCTATTGTATTCATAAATGTTCACTTTACAAAGCAAAGAGCCTTGTAACAAAATATACTTAATGCTAGCATGATAGACTGCAACGTAATCGTTGTCTTGGATGAATTGAGAATACAAACAAAAATAGATTAGCTAACAACTAAATTGTATTTATCTTGCTTGACAGGGCTAGTTCAATGATGAGTCATTTTCTAATCTAATATCACTGCCATCTCTAGTATTGCGGGTAATTGTTACTGCTGAGAGAAAAAGTTCAAACAACCCAAAGGCTGAAGAGGCAAAGGAGTATTAGCACGTCTAACGTAGGAGTATTAGCATTAGTCTGTCTGATCCCCAGTAGATGCAATATACCAATTAGTTGCATATTTCCTTGAGCCATGAAACTGGGGTCTCAGCCGCCTGTGGTCATGACAGATCTCACAGGGCTTTTGTGAAAGCGGAGTTATTTTTCCAGGCAGGATTGTAGCCGAGGGCCTGACTTACCCTTCACGTACACTGTGCTGGCCACGCTCTGCTGGCCGCCACATCCCTCCCCTCCAGTGCCTAGGGTGAGAAGAGCGACAGCCTTGCTCTGCTGACCCCATCCGGCTATTCCATGGGCGCGGAAAGCCCTGGGGCATAGCCAAAGGTTAGATTCAGTCACCTTGATGACCACTGTCTTTATCTACCCTGCAGTGACAGCAGCTCACGTAGCCAGCTCCCCAGACCAACTAGCTAGCACAAGTATTGATAGTGGCATAACTGGAGCAGCCCAACGCTCAGGACAGGCTAGTAGCCCAAGTATTTACCCAGGGGCGTGGGTGGTTTTGCTGGCCACAGTATGCTCCATGCTGCAGCCAGCAATATCTGAGCCGACGAGCTCAGGCATGTCTTCAGGAGCTGCGTTACTTTGGGGACTGTGGCCGTGACATATGTATTTGTTGGTAATCAATGTGGATGAGTAGGAAATTCTATCTCCAAGCATGCTTCTTTAAGGATTTTAAAACATTCTGCGTTTATAATGGAGACTAATTACCTGTCTTGAAAATAGTTGTCAATTTTAAATAATAAAACTTTGCGCTGAGGTCAGTCGGGTTCCAGGTGGAAGCGTGCTGTGGAAGACAAATATTCAAAGCAAGAATGGGCATGAATGTGATTGTGCTTGATTCTGATCAAGTTTACATTTGTTTAAAGGCCCAGCCCAGAGCCTGTGAAAGTCATTTGACTGATGGAATAAATCGGTTGAAGTCAATGGGATTACCCTACTGTCAGCCCAGTGTGGGTGAGATCAGAACCCAGATCGTTATCTTTTTGTGGTTTTCCTTTTTGCATATTGAGAGGGAGTCAGTGTGAAGGGCCATTGATTGTTTTGTAAAATACCCTTTAGGTGCAGTGGGAGTCTGCCTGCCTGCGGACTCTTGGCAGGATATGGCCCATAAAGTTACCGGGAGGCTGAAGATTCCTACCTCTGGTGTGCACTGCATCTGTTTCGTTTTGCTGCCAGAGGTAATCAGACAGTTAATAGCTTTTGCATAGAGAGCCAATTGACTGTGTGCGATGCAAGAGCCCAGCCAGGCATGAAAATATAAAATGAAAGAATAAGTTAAACCACCACATTCTTTGGGGAAATGCTAATGGGTGACAGTTATCACTTACCACCTTGGTCTCTTGTTCTTTCATCAGAATCAATTACTTAATTTTTCTTTTTGTGCATGATGATGATCATTTTCATGAAAAACAAGTCTATGGAAATACTGAATACCAGTTAAGTCAGAAGAAGCAAAGGATGCAAAACTGCAGTTTTCCCATGGCCTGAAAATGACTCCCTCCCTGGCTTAGGGCAGCCACAGGTATGCTGTTAATTTTAAGTCCTCTTGCCAGAAGGCTATAAAATGTCTTTTCATCTTACGTTACATAAGTATCCAACAAATAAGAAGACTGTTATTACAAAGGCAACCACACCGAAAAAAGGTTTCATTTACTCTGAAAACCTGCATTAAACTCTTCTGATGTCTCTATGTGACTTGTAGGTTGCTGAACACTGTTGGAGAGCAAAACGCATCGAATTCTTTAAAAGAAAGAAATTGTAAGTTTGATGCAACATCAAACTGGGATGCTACTAGGAACCACGTGATAAATCTTCAGTTAAACATTTACAGTAATTTACTCTCAAAGGTGACCCTGTATGTTCTTTCAGCATACCAGCCAGCAATCTGGAAAACAGTGCTAATATTTAGCACTCTCTATTTAAACAATTCGGTGATCCTTCTGAACTAAACAGAAAAGATCTATGTGTGTCAGGAGCAAAAACTGTGAGGTGCTAGGTACATCTTTAGATACGAAAACACAAACAATTCTGAGGATGCTCAGGACTTAAGAGAAAGTGCTCAGCAGCCACAGGAAGGGTCTTCAAAATCCTTATGCTTCTTGCCATCAAAGAAATAATTCTGCTTGTCTTCATTGGGTGCTGAATCGTTGCTTTGCAGTTTGACATGATTTTCTGCAGGAAAATAAAATGTGGTTTTGTACCAGTAAGATAAAGACATTGTGACAGCGAGGTAAGGCATAGGAGGATGCTGCTGTGAGAGTGATTCAGCATGCGTTCAACATCTCTCTTAGTAATTAAGGCATTCTTCCTGAAGTTGTTTAGTTGTATTATATCCTTCTACATCTTCGCAAATTGATGGGCGTCAGGTAGGTTTAAATTATGTTCAAAGCCAGTTAACTTCCAGGCAGTAAGGCATCCTCACCTGCTCATTTCACAGGAAAAAAAACGACCCAAACAATAGAAAGCACCATGTGCCTGTTGACATCCTACTTGTGAACCAATATTGTCACAAGCAATAGACTTAGAAAGAGCAGACCAATCAATGAATACGAACTGACTTACGCTAAGCTAAAATTAGGTCCAATATCCTGATTTAAGTTATTACAATTAACTAAATAAATACACACTCTCAGTTAATTATTTTTGTAATACCATTGTGCCTAGAGGCCACATGTGAGACTGAGAGCCATCCATACTAAGCACTGCAAATACATCCAGTTAAGATACAGCCCTGGTCTTGGAACAGTTTGCTGTTCATATAGACAAAAGAAACAAAGGACTGGAGACAGAAATCATTCATTATTATCTCCATGTCGCAGAAACAGGCCCAGAGAAATTGAATTGTCTTGCCCAACACTGTATAAGAATTATTTGGCAGGACTGAGAAACAAATAGAGAACACCAGTATCCAGTTCACAAGTCTGCCCGCCCTTTCTCTAGCAAAAATTCCTTTTTTACCAGAAGACTTCTCATGCACAGGACAGCTCTGGACTCCTATTTCTCTACATTACATTCCTCCTTTTTCAAATGCAGCACAGTACGTAATAGCTAGAGCTTTTGGTTTCGCGTTGCTGTTGATGAGCCTGTGTCCCATCAGTCTCAGTGTGAAACACACCACTACTCTGTAGTAACGAATGGTGTTTCACTAGCAGGAATTCGAGGCCTCAAACACACAAATCCATGAGCATCCACATTTCCATTGACTGCTTTCACTTGGTTTAAGAGCTCATATACATTCTTCCTCAAATCTAGAGCCAACCCTTGCCTCTGTGTACACTTGGAAATCAGCATGTAGAGAAAACTGTTAAAATCTCATTGCAAGGGGAGCAAATGTGTCTTGTAAATCCAGAAATAGCCCATTCTTTTAGGTCAAAGCAACTGGTAGTTACAGCCTCATCTCTTGGAAAGAAGTCTCGAAACCTTATGTAGCAAATACTTTGGCTGGAATAAGTTACTTTTGCCACCAGTAGCCTTTCCTGACTATTTTCTTCTGCATTATGTACTTGCACCTATAGAATATAAACTCATCAAAGCAGAAATTGTGCTGCTTGTTGACTCCTTTTATGTGCTGAAAAATATACAGAAAGGGAAATACAGAGTGTCCAGTGTGTGGTGACTCTATTCTGTTTTTAAAGAAACACCCTACAGTGGCATCTTCAAGCATTATAGAGCTAAACCCAAGGTATTTGTGTTGGCCTTTCTCTACTTTCTGTCAACCTTGGTTCTTTCAATATCAGTGATAAAATGTTGCTGGCATTAACTTAATCTAAAATTTCATCTTCTGTCTCCAGACAGGCAGTGCAATGATGTAACTAGTGTATAGTTCTCAAAGCTTCTTTCCCCCTTCTCTGCGGAAAACAAATCTCAGAAGTAAGCTGAAAATCATGAGGTTTCAAAAGTACTATTCCTACGTCTTTACCAAACAACTTCAAATTTGTGTTCCAGGCTTTGATAGATTCATTTTATAGTCAATCAACAATAGTTGTGGATTTGAGGATGTTTGAAAAATTGGCTCAAAATAAGTAGTCTGTTCTTCTTGTAATCTGAACTACGGAGTTACTTCTAATGATGCAGTAATGAAAATTGCCTTTTCCAGCAGTTTAGCTATAAAATATGACTTTATGTGAGTCCTTGAGTCCATCTGGAACTCCAACAAGGCAACGTCTGTGCCATCTTCCCAGTCATAAAATTATTTTCTGCCTCTTTGCCAGACTGAAAGTTCTAGGAAAGGCCTAATTGACAAATTACAGAACAGTGTATCAAACAGTAATTTTTCTCAGATAGCCATGTGTCTGAAACAAAATCTTCCTTTAAATAGCATGGATATATAACTTGAATACATGCTTAGTTTCTAGTTCTGGAATATTTATTTACCTGAAACCCTGCAGCTTGAAGAAACATATTGTGAACTGAAGAAAAAGACTAGCAGCATAATAGATGGCCTAGACATCTCCCTTTCTGAAGTCTCCTGGCAAAGAAAGTGAAAAACAAAAAAGGAGTTCTCTGTGTTTGATGAATGCAAGAACCAGGTTTCCAAGCATGGAAAGAGCCTTTAGAAACACAAGTAAGGTTTTGATCCCTGGCCCCAGTGTCATCCATCTTGGAAAGCTTTCTGTTTTTATTATTTTAAACAGGTCAGCAACAGTGAGATGGGAAACTGTAGATTTCAAAACAGACGTCTCTACAGTGTTTCAGCAAAACGTTGCATGATTTCAAATGGAAATCTAATATTGGTCCTGGATCCCTTGCAAATTGCCTAGCTTTTTGCCAGTGGGAGCCCCAAGTGTCTGAAACAGCAGCACCTCCTGATTTACAGCAGTGAGCATGCGGCATGGAGGAGACCAGAGCTCTGGTTCCCAGGGGATCTTTTCAGCTCTTAGGCCTTGGTCCTGAGTGCAGGGTCGGGATTAGCGGTATTCGCTTTGCTGCTTCTCTTCCACCAGCTCCCGCTGGAAGACGACTCTGGAATCTCAACACCTACCTCTGCATGTCCCAGCTGCCCCTCTGGATATTTGGGGCTCACACAGCTGCCCCATGGATTGCACGTGGCCACAATGTCCCTGAATCCAGATGGCCACTGTGGAGAGAAGTCCTCAGTGATGAGAGAAAAATATTTTCCGTTTTCGTCTCCGTGTCAGATTAATGGAAATTTTACACCTTGTTCAGACTGATATAGTTAGGACTGTGTATTTGCTGGTGCGAACAGGAACATGGTAGCTGTTTTTCTGTTTCCTGCATTTGAACACGGTGAAAATATGATCCAGGCCTTCTGTAATGCTATTTGCTGACACTCTTTCTTTAGGAAAGTAATTCGGGAAGAACAACAAAGAATTCTTCAGCTAACTTCCTTGCAGAAAAGGTTGTGGTTGTCTTGCCAGCTCTCAAAATTAAACCTATGTTCCAGTCAAAAATGCCTATTCAGACTGACATCAAAGAGAAAAACGCGAGCAGGTCAAGAAGTTTAATTTCCATGGAACTTGCATTTGTGATTCACATGTAGGGCGCAGTAATGACTTACATGCCCATTGGCAATAATGTAATAGAAGGCTAGTGTGAATAAAAAGAAAAATGAATCGGAGGTAACAGTAATGGGCCAAATTCTGTATTCAGTTGGATGCGCGGAGCTCATTGAAGTTGGGCAGTGTCACATAGAGCATGATCTGGTGGTCTTTCTCACAGCGGCATTTTCATGAATACGGACCTTATGGAGCACCCTCACAGTTGCTGGTAGCCTGGGCTGAGGTTTTTCAGAAATGAGCAGCGGTGCCGCTGTTTGGGGATATCAATTCAAGATGCTTACGGGGGACCTGATGCCAGAGGGCTCCTTTTCACTGTCTAGAGATCAGGTCCCTTTAATATATCTCGGGCTGAACATACTAGACAACTCCTGAACATCTGGGTCTCAGGGCACGTTTCCTGAATCATTTGAGGTGTGTTTTCATACCAGCTTTTTAACTTCTCAAAATCCCTAGTTAGGGTGTAGGACTATATCTTGAGGTATGAAAGCAGGAGGTATGTAAACTTTTTAATGCTGTCTGTATATTCTCCTAGTGCTTATTTGCTTTTCTCATGGGACGATCCAACTAGGCATTACAGACTGTTGATAAATAGATTTTCAGCCCATTTCATTTAACCATTACTGCATTTCCATATCAAAGATTTTACTCTTGGCGTGCCCAAGCCTATTTTATTTGTAATCTTTTCTCAGATGAGAAGTTTGGAATGTTTTTTCATTATGTGTTTCATCTGCAATGTACTGCCTTCATGTTATTTTTAAGATGAGATCTTATACGCTACCTCAAGTCATTCTACAACTCATTGGCTCTTATTTATTCTGGCCTCCTAATGTAACACAATTTCTATGTTGAAACTTGTTGCTATTTTTTTTCCAAGGATACACCATATGATGTTAAGCATGTGCTGAATATCAAAGTGCAAATATAAACTAGTTGATAGTCTCTAGTCACACCCTGGATAGGTGTGGCGGTTGGGAATTTTTTTACTTTCTGGCTGGAGATCAGAATGTGCTTAACATGGCTCCCCATACAGGGTCTTGGTCGGGAGAGAACTGGTTGGGGTTTGGTTTGGTTTTTTTTTTTTTTTTTTTTTTTCTTCATGTATGTTGTTTGAAGGGTTGGGAGCTAAATAGTTGTACTGTTTCCAGAAACAGATTTTTACTTGTTTGGCTATATTTAGAGCTGCAATCGGGAGATTTGAGGGTATGATAATCCACTGCCTTACTGTCTTTCCTTCTTTCTCTCTATCACTTTGCGGATAAGAGGATGGACAAGCTTAACTCTAGTGTCAGCCTAAGGCATGGTGCAGAGCTGTACTACTCCAAGAGAAACTCCAAGGAGGAAGTATGACTCAGAGAGCTGCAATTCCTTCCACGGTTCCTCCTTGTTCCAGCCAGGGAAGTAAGTTACTTCGGTATTTGTGCTGCTAGACTTAAGCTTACTTCTCCCCTTGTGCTTACAAGCCTCAGCCTGCAGAACAGAAAGAAGAGGGATAAGGGTCTGTGCCAGAAGCAAGGTGTCACTAACCTGGGGAAGGGCGTTTTGCTGCCTTTGGCACCTCGGTTGCCCAACTGAGCCAGGGACCACTCTAGCCTCGTGTGGGGTTTCACTGTAAAGAGTCACCTCATAGCCATCTGCGTATACTGTCCTGCCAGACATTTTGCAGAGATACACATGGCTGCATATCTTGTCAGGCATCTTTTATGTTACTACCAAGAGCAATGCACAAACTCTTGGATGGCTTTATACTGTTTTTTTTTTTCTACACAGATTGTTACATCATGCGGATTTCTTTGCTTAATTTTCATGGTCTTTCATTCAGTGAGATGTAGTCGTTATCAGGCTAATGTACAGCTCACCAGACACTTCTGAATTGCCTCTCAGACAATCAATTTCGCACTGACTTTTATTTTCCATAGTAATAGTTTGTTACTATGCTCAGAGACTGGCAAAGGATTTGCAGGCAATAATTCTCTTGCCAAAACAGAAACACTAATAAGGGTATTCATAATGAAATGTTCAAAATCAGTATTTCTTCCCTGGTAGTGCAACACCAACTGACGTATGGTCTGTTTGCACACGACTATTCACCTGCCTGACATTCTGCTCAGCATCAATGTGCTTTGAAGAAAAAAATATAAAATTCACAGCCTTTTTTGTATATACAGGACAGCAGAGCAGAAATACTGCGCTACCATACAGAGAGACCTTCAACTGAGCACCATTTAAAAATAATTTATAATATGACACTAAAATATTAGTTTAATTTAGTGACAAATGAGAGCATGTAAGAAATACTTGTGTGATGCACTGGTGTGAAAGATAAAAAGGGTCAGGAAAACAAGAGAGGAATTCGTCCATATACACATCAGCTAGATGATCCAGGTAGGAATAAAACCTCAGTACTTGTCACTATACCCTCTAGGGTTACCAGAGAGAAGTTTTCAGGAAGTATCTGGCAATAAAAAAAAGCAAAACAAGGAGTAAGAATCGACTTCAGAAAATAGATCTGGCCCTCATATGGTGTTCAGCAGCACAGATATACACACACATATATGCACTCGCACTTCCTGCCTGAGTTACAGCGTTTTCAAAAATAGCCTATGAAAGAAGATTCAGGCTATTGGACCAATTTCTGCTCTTAGTAAAGTGGACTGAACATAGAGCTGAGTTTATACCTCCATGTGTGATTTTGTCGACTGACATGTATAAAGCTCATCCTTATACTGTGAGTGTTGAATGGCATCAGTACTAATTCACCTGAGTACCTGACAGATCTACAGCGAGATATAGAAACACTATTCATTTGAGCTGGTCTTTATTCCTACACTGGAAATATATTAAGGAAGCATGCAGTTCAAACGTGCAAAAGTTGCTTTTATTTTGCATCAGTTTATTCTGGTATTTTAAATAGGCTTAGTTAAAATAAGTTGAGCCTTTTTGACAACTTTGTAAGAAAGCCTTATGTGGCTAATTCTTAAATACCATCAGACAGCAGGCTAATTGTGTCCAAGTGCACATTGTTGCCCCAGGTAGCAGATAACTTCCTCTGTTGAAACGATGACTTGAGAGCGATATACTTGCAGCCAAGGAAATATCATCTTCCAGTCCTGCTGTGTCTTAAAGTAATCTAGGAGGACTCTCTTTAGCTGAATGCCTGTGCTTAGCCAAGGTATTAGGCACATTCAGGATATATTAAACTTATACACCTTCTAAATTACTTGATGGTTTTGAGTTCACGTAGGTAGCTGATTTAGTCAGATTTCTAGTGCTAACAATAACCAAATATGCTGCATTGCCAGGAATGTTACTGGTATAGGTATGTAATAAAATGTGCTTAGCTGTGTTTAATTGTGCAGATATGCAATGCACACCTTTACCACTTTCTGTAGTTACTGTCCTGTTCCCAGTGCTTAGTAATATGGAACACCACTTTTGCAATGGGAAAATACTTTGGAATAGCAAACATTCACAGTTCTGAACTTTGGCAGTTCTGAACACATAATCAAAAATATGGCAAAAGAACCTTTAGTGGATCAAATTATGTACCCTTTAGAATACAGGTAAATTCAAAATAATTCCATGAAGTCAAGTCAGAGGAGAATTTACTCACCCTGGTAAATACTACTTTAACAAAATTGGCTGGATGATTTGCTGTGAACAATTCAGTGAAAATGTTATCTGTGTTTTGTATAGCCTTCCTTTTCTTTTCTCTGTATTCCTCTTTCTCTTCCTCATACTCTTTTTAACCTTTGCCACCCTCTGATGCTATGTGTAGAAGACCTAAGAACCTAAGTGAAAGCATACATGAGAAATAGATGATAGCTCTTTGGGCAGGATAAAAAGAAGCCATTGCTGGAAGTGCAGAAGATGATAAAATACCAATAATCCGTATTGATGTCTGACATGACTAACAGAGGAAGGGTTCATTCCTTGTACTGTTTCAGTTCCTGAGAGTGCCCCTTGCCTTCTACGTTGTATAAAATAGCCTGAATAAAATGCGGCTACAAAAGGACAGTGATCCTACTGTAAACAGGATTTAATACTGTGCTCATCACTGCAGTGTCTGAGAGCAAGATATATACTATTGCTGTTGCAGTACAAAGTTAATGGAATATCAAGTGTTGATAATCTGTGCTTGGAGTCTGTAAATGTATGTACAAATGGATCAGATCCACAGCTGGCATCTGTCTGGCTCCAGATCTGGTCCAGTAAGTTTCTAAAGAGTAGTTCACGACAGACCATTGAAAACTTCCAAAGAAAGTCCCAGGGCACATGACAGAAATGGCCAAGTGGGACAGCACAGTAGAAGAAAGAAATCCTGTGGGTTCATTTCTTTAAAGCATAGAAGTCATTAATCATTTCTATTCCTTTCCATTTGAAACAGCTGCCTGCCTGCATTTGCTAAGTAACTGCTTTCCTAACCACACAGAAACTAAGCTGTGGGCCCCAGAATGCTCATGCTTCCAGATATTAATAAACAATTTCCCTCTTTCACTGTGTCAATGAGAGCACGTTAACATTCTTAGCATCTGGTTTTGGTAGTGAAATAAAACGCTAATGTTTCCACACTTTATGAATTCCTTCCAAAAATCTTCCTTATTGCTTATCTTCTCAACTGAGGCTTCAGAAGTTCAAAAGCTCGACTTGAAAAATCTCAGTGGTCTTCTGCCTGTCACCTGCGATGTAGGATGTTGCTCTTTATCAAGTTAGAAAATAATCTCTCCCGTCGTGCTTATTTGCTCATCTTCTTGTGACACTGAGTTACATTTTCCACATAAGCTCCTTACTTCAAAAAGTACGCTGTCATCTCTACGAGCTATTGCAATTAGTGAAATGCCAGCCAGCAGGTGGAGACGCATGAAAGCAATCTCAATTCATCGACAGGCTGCTTTGACATTTCATTCCCATAGCCCTGGCCAAGCACTCCAGCGGGCCGGAGCCAGAAAATATAGCTATTGGTTTCATGGAAAAGTTCAGAATTAAAATCTTGGATTGCTGACAAACATGTGATGGAGCGGCTTCTCCTGTACGACTGCTCTGCACAAAGCCGCACTAAAGAGCCATCCAGTCAGTACCTTTCACATATCGGTGAATCGTGGAGGGAGGGAAGCTTGCTGCTGACTCTGGCCTGACCTTGATTCATTCAGTTTGTTCAACAGTTTAGAGCTGCCTGTCAGCGTCAGCTGTGCTGAATGATGCAAGGAGCCACACACGCTCCGGTTTACGCGTATTCACTTTTGGCCTTGTACTGTACAACGATGGGGCTCTGATGGCTCAATAGCATGCTTCACCCAGATGCATTTCCACCTATTTGCTGTAAAAGTGCAGCCTGAGATGGTATGAAAACAGCTCCGCTTCCTCTGTTCCTTTCATAACTCCTCCCACCCAGTGTTTCCTCTTTCAGAGTGGAAACACCATTGTAATAGCTATTTCTGAAATCTCCCTGCCAAAATCAGGAAGTGCAGAGGAATACATAAGTATGAGGAGGGGGAAAGATAGTTTGCGAGCTATTTTGGGAGTGGGGAAGTTGTTTACGTGAGTTTGGGAGAAAAGCTGAGGATAATGCTGTGTTGTCTTAAAACTGGTTGTTAAGTTTCTAGCTCTAGTCTCTCTGCTACGTAGAAACTGTAAGAAACTGCAAGAAACTGCAGTACTGGGTCCGCAGAATATCTAACGTGAACTGATTGTCTTCGATGGAAAAATGCCATGCTAAAATACAGTGTGCTCAAAAACTCATCCCTTATTCCAAAAATCACTGCTGAGACTATGAAAGACAAATTTTAACTGACAAGAGTGACAGCATACATCAGCATGCACATGGAGATATGGAAAGAGGGAAGGAGATGATGTAAAATTAGTAGAGCTTTGAAAATCTACAAGTATCATCTGCAGACGTTTTGAGATAGTTCAGTGTTTGAACACGTGATGTACTGGCAAATTAGATTCATTGTGGAGGTACTGGAAAACACGGTGTCTTGTTTTGCAACTCCAGCCCCCTCAATATTTAATCATTTGTGGTGAGTTTGGATGAATTATCAGAGTTTATTATTCTTACTTTGATTAAGAAAGACTCTTCAAACCTTGCAAATTGAATTTCAGTGCTTCTAAAGAGATGCATTTTGCAGTTTTTCCATCCTTTTGGATTCTTCTCCTCCCCCTCCACTACCTCGCCTCTTTCACTCTTCTCTTTGGAGAGCAGAGTTTAACATGCCATTGAGGAGATAGCCGGCATGCAAAGTCCCTCAAACATAAACACACTTAAAGAACAGATTCATCACAGTGTGTTTCCAAATGTGGAAACCGCATTCCATCTGTGCCCTTATCCAATGGTCATTAGCTTAGATGTTGAATGGACATTCCTTAAAGTGAAGATTATGAAAACATACATACTGCTCAACAGTGATTCATCAGCTTCCAAGCTCTCTCTTCTCGAGAGCAGTTGAGCTCGAAGTGACTCAGGCTGGGGACTTTGAGAATGCTATGCAGGAATTTGCTACGTTGAGCCTGCAAAACTGTCTTCAGATGACTTCTGTGGTGATTAGGAAGCCCTGTGTTCATTTGACTCAGGTATTTTTCTGCATTTGTTACCCTTTTAAAAGTTTGTTACACCTTAACTTATAAGTTATGCATAATTGTAAGAGGTTTTTTTGACGTGCTGTCACCCCAGCAGAAGAATCAGAGCCCACGTGAGCGTGCTTGTCAGTAATTTACAGATGACAACGATCACACACACTGCTTGGCGATAAGGCAAGTTATCACCATTATTCCTTGACCTATTTTTTAGCTTGTAAATGTCTGGGTCTAAATTCCCAGCCACAAACTGAAGATATTGTTTATTGATCTATTGTATAGGGTTGCCTTGAAAGAGTTAACATTTATCTTAGATGACTCATAGATTGTTCTGATGATGGATGTGTCCTCTAGTTTGTGTGTGAATGTATCTCTCTTGCTCTCGTGTGCATATGTTTGTATGGGCACATATATGTATATCTCTATCAAACTGGTTTGCTTTCATGACATACCCCTTAGAGCCCTCATTTCTTTTGAGGAGTGTCTTTTTAAAGAATTGCTATTAGTCAAGCAAAAGTTACTGAGGCAAAGAGAAAAAAACTTGGATTACATAGGGAGCTACCAAAGATATTTGAAATAAAGGACAGCTTATTATTTAGGGCAATGGAGTAAGGGTGAATCAAATTCAAGCACTGAATTATGTGGACATGCTTAGTATGTTCTTGATAAATTGCTTAATCTATGTGGTGATTCACTTCCCCATGTATAACATAGGGACAATGTTTGACAGGCTTGTTAATAAGAAAAATCTATGAATGACTATGGACTGTGGACGTGATGGTGATGACAACTTACTCAGAACTTAAACACTTTATACCTCACGGCTGGACCTTGGTGTTGAGTATAATTTTGGATCCTGCCCTAAACAATATTCCGTTGCAGATCTCTTAAATTGTTAGTCTCTGTGGCACCTATTCAAACTGGAACTCGGTCCTCATTGGGTTGTGACAGAAGACAATGAAATTAAACTAAGGACATAATCCCAGTGTACAATTTTAGGGCAAAACACCAGAATAGTTGTCCCAGGACAAAGTAGTATTTAGAGACCTAAAAAAGGTCTCTATCAGAGCTGTATTAGCACCAGTCAAATGTATTAACAAAGTAATAAAATTTTTTGGAAGTATCACTTCGAGGGATATTTTGGAAGCACCTAATTTGGCTACACAAGTACTGTTCAACCGCAGGCTGTGGGTCTTTGACATCTACTTCCACAGAGTATCAGTAGATGCTATTTAATGCAAAATGAAGGTTGCTATAAATTTCTTTCAATCTGAATTGCAATTGCGTATGTTTTCAGATCCCTCTATTCCATCGTTAGTTTTATGGGTCACATGGATGCATCTTGTACCTGTATATTAATGACAACATTTGGTTTATGTTATAAACTTCTCTTCCCGCAAGTACGTGTTGGTGTTACATAGAATGCACATTCCCATAATCATTTCATATGTTTTCAGTCTTAAAAATAAAGTTTATATAATGAAAATACAATATAATTATACACATGGGAGTTCTGGTTTGGAAGAGGTTCAGCAGAATTCTTTGATAAAACAAGCCCCCAACCACAAAAGCTACATACAGTGATTTGACAGTCAAACATATATAATCACTTACGCTAAATTAAAGGCAGTGTCACCACGTTAAAAGCAGCACATTGAAATCCCTTATGTCACTTTTGGCCAACAAGTGACAGATACTGTAAATCTAACCAAATGCATCCTTGAATAAACTTTGAGCAACTTTTTTAAAAGGTGCTTGAGGTGGTCAGTTATATAAGGAACGCGAGTGCGAAGGATGTATTTATATAGGGTTCATTTATGATACTAATTGAGTTCTCTTATACAGTGAGCAGCCCAGACCTTTTTCGCTCTGCACCAATTTCTAGTACCCAGAAATGGACAGTATGAGGGCTGGCAGAGCAAAAAAGACATCCCGAATTATCTCATTAGGCAGAACGGGGATGTTAATACCTGTGAAGTTAAACACCTCGTTGTTTAGGTGGGATTTTCCACTTGCTGTTCCTGCTAACATCTCTTCCCAAAACATATGAACCCTTTTTCACTCCACCAAAACTGCCTGTTTGTGTAGAAAGTTCATGGGCAAGTTCCTCCATGGATACAAAATTTTGTAGCTCCACTGAGAGCAGCAGGATGATGCTGATTTACACCAGATACGGATCTGGTTCACAGCATTTTTCAGTCTGAATTCACAAAGCATGGAGTAATGTGAAACAAGGAAGTGAGTTTTGTGAAAAGCATTTTGGAAAGGAAAACCAAAAATGATGGATGTACCACTGGGGCAGAGGGAGTGGAGCCCGCCTCAAAGAAGACCTTGTAGAGCTGCCAACCTTCCCACAAAATGTGCTGCTGCTCTCAGAGAGGAGGGGGAGGTTTCCCCAGGACAAATGCAGCCACACCAAGCACCCTAATAACTACTTTGTAGATATTTTTATGTACCGTCACATCAAAACCAGACAGAACTTCCAAAACATTTGAATTCGACCCATCACTGATTAATGGAAGGAGGAGAAGGAGAATGGGTGGGAAGAATAGTCATTGTGAACTGCCATAACACTGGGCAGTAAGCCATGCTATTCAACAAATGAGACAATACATTAAAAAATAAAACTTTGTTTTCAGGGGCCTTCTATATATATCAAGAGCTTGATTCACAGACCACTGAAGTTAATGGGAATCTTTCCTTTGACTTTAACCAGCTACTTGTCCAGCTGTTACAAAAGAAGAGTTAATATAGCTTTGAGCTTACTCAGTGTCTCAAGATCAGAAAATTACAAGGTTGAATACAACATCAACGGTGAGTTGCTAACTGCAACTAATTACTCAGAATACACAGTCATTTTGCCCACCTGTGTGTACTGCATTTTACTGTGGAAGCTGTTAGCATGAACCAATAGGTGGAGAAAAGATTTAACAAAAGGCGGAAAATATACATACTTACAAGAAAGTATTGTTAATAATTGATGTCCCACCTGACATTTAAAGCTCTGCAAACAGTATTATTTGGGGAAAAAAAATATTGGTTGTAAATATTGCATACCTTTTTATAGCTTCTTTCTGTTTCTTTCCGTCTGGAAGTAATTAGCTCAATCATATTATAATTCTTACATCTTCAGCTATGCAACAACTGACCATATTACCATTCCAGTTAAATATGCAGCAGAGCCACTAGTCCTTTGTGAGGAACGGGATTGTTCCTTTCAATAGGAATTTGGGGTGGGGATAGTAAATCATCCTCTTCCTGATCCAGATGTGCTAATGGAAGAGGTGACCCTCCCCCTTTTACCATTACTTTGTTGGAGGTCCTGCCTCCGCCAATCTGCTGATAGAGAAGGTAGTATGAGAACTTCCAAATTAACGTGGGACAAATTAGCTATGCTAAGTTAAATTCTCAATCTAATTCTCTATCAGGGGAATTAATTTCTCCTGAGGCCCATAACAAATTTTATCCAGGTCAGCTCATCAAGAAAGACTGAACTGTGAGGATACCTAGGCCAACTTGCTGCTTTCACAGGTAAAGCATGGCAGCTCACCTGAGCTACGCTCTGAAACTCACAGAATTGTAAGCAATATGGGATCTCTCAAAAAATGCAGGAAATGTGCAGGGGGCCATTAGAAAATGTAGGCATAATTTACCTGGGGGCTGTCATTTAATGTAGGCTAGGATTGAAATGGTCTATCTGGTTTTGCCCAAAGCACATTAGGAAGCCCTCACGTACAATGCTCTGTCAACAGGTCAGTCGAAAGAGTAATATTAGAGATGGGTGGCAAACAACCTAGAGGGATCCAGAAGGAATAGGCTATAGATAGCCTTAATGTTAGTCACCAGAGAAATGGAAAACAATTCCTCATTCTCTCTTGAAGGTATTTCCTCTGGAATGTTTTTTGACCTAACTTTTTTAACCACAGTTACAAGCTCTGGACCAGATTCCTCCCTTATAACCAGCAGAAAGGGGTAGAGAGAAAGTAACTTCTGTAGTACAATACCAGGTGAAAGCTGGTGGCATTGCCGCGTACTCAGAATTTGGGGTGGTTAGATCCTTAGACGTACTCAGGAAATCTGTCTTTATCAAGCTTAAAGGGTACATAAAACTAAACAGTTTTCCAAATAAGCTTAACCACATAGACTGCACTTCCATTATGCAAAGGGCATCCCTGATGTGGATGAAACATATCCCACAGTACATGCTCTCTGTCTTCAGGGAATTTGAAACTGCAGCTATACCAGTTCCACAGGTTTGCAGATATACTTGTGTTTTCAGTCACAAGTGTTTTCCTCGTACATTTGTGACTCATTAATAGAAAATCGATATTTAGTGTCATTAGGGATGAGGACTAAAGACTCTTCTGGAGCAGAACTTTGTCAATGAGTCAGTCACAGTTCAACTGAAACAATATTCAGGTGTTTCTACAGTACAGGAAATGCTTGGATCACTTTTTCCATTCCTCTTATATGTAAATGTAAGTGTATTTAATATCCTGGACACTTCTGCTTGGTAATGTTGACAGAAAGTGACACTGCTGACATTAAGTGATCAGTTGACACTGGAAAATCAAATGGCAGGAGCAAATTAAGGTGGCACAAAAGTTACTGTAGATATTTTCTTTCCTTCACTGACAGTATGTGCCAGTAAAGGAAAAAAGAGATCTCCTTGTCATACTTAATGTACCTATCACAAGAATTATGTCTGTTTTCCAACTGAGAAATGTCAGGCTGAGCAATTTTACTGTAAAAAACAGCAATGTTCACATCCCATTCAATTCTACACTTGTATTTACCTGAAACGTCAGAGATGTGGATGGCGTCACTTTTTACTCTTCGTGTCTGTAAAAACTTTTTCTTTTAATCTGAGTTTTCTGATTTTTTTAAATGACTTTTTTCCTCACTTATTGGAGAATAAATGTTTAATCTGAAAGTTTGACCTTGTTTGAAGCCAGCTGTAGCTCCTCGTCCAAAAACCAGTGCGTAGACACTCCCTGTGTCTGGTTGACTCTTTTTCTGTGACTCAGGTAAAGATCTCAGCACGTACCGAAGTTTAAATACAAACTTTTGCCTAAATTGGAGTACTTTCCAAAGCAGAATCCTTAATGATTCGTGTTAAAAGTATAAAAAAAATTAAGGAAAGGCACAGATAATACCTAGGAACAGTAGATTGATGGAGAAAGGCTGGCTCCCTCTTGACTTTGCCTAGGTCAAAGGGAAAAGTTGAGGGACTGGCTTCTGCTTACGTTTTTTTCTTTCATCTTACTGATAGCAGGAATACGAGTCCAGCTCTCCAAGACTTTCTGTCCAAGTTCCTCTCTTTGCTTGCCTCCCTTCCAAGTCCAGTCCCTTTCCTCTCTTTTATCCTTACACAGCAATACTCAGCTTTGCGTTTTGAACAAAAGGCTTGAGCTCACTCTGTGCAGAGGTAATGGCTAGTTGAAGGAAGAGTGAAATGTTCATTTTAAAAAGCATTTTGGTATGCCAGTAGGTAAAAGGGTCCTATCTAGATTGCAGGAAAAAAAGGTATTTTCATTCTTCCTGTGTTTTTGTTAAGTCCCTGAACCAAACGCTTTGAAATTTGTGCACCTAAAGAGGTGGCTACATCTCTATTTCAAGAAATTACTTGAATGGCAATGGTTGCTGCTGGTTAACTTCCTTGGAAATATAGTCAATGAAGTTTCATGATTGTCTTATTAAGGCCTCATAATTGTAAATAATGGTCAGGGTTTCCACACAGGAAGAAATCTTCAAGGCATTAGCAAGAATGTGGCTGAATAGCTAGTGTCAAAGTCAGGGCCTTCAAAACCAACATAGTTCCACTGTGATACTCCAGCAAGATCTCTGCAGCATTCCGTGGTCCTGGGAAATACATGGGGCCCTTGAATGCGTAATCACCTGTAAAGGTGAGGTGAGCTACTAATTCTGAGTAACTACACACATGTCCGTTGCGTACTCAGCCAAATTGAACTTCCAGTCTTCAGCCTTCTCCATCTGCTGTGTCGATTTCTTTTGACTTACCTTTTTTTTTTTTTAAAGGCACCAATTATGCGCAAATGAAATGAGTCTGTTTCTTTAGGTCCATTAATTATTACATTCCATTTACATTTTCTGTTTACTTTTTCCCTTCTCTATGGAAGCTATTGAAGGTCTGATGATTCAGAATGCTCTGGGAACACTATGTGGCTTTCCTTCTTGTTTGCCCATTGTAACGGAGCTCATTTTTCAGTGGAGGTTTCCCATTATTTCCAGGAAAAATGTGGTCAAACCCATGTACTCCCAAACCTTTTGATCTCCTGAATCCTCTTCATATCCCAGATAAAAAAGTCAGTGATTAAGACAGAGTTCCTAAAAGGACACATAGTCAGACTTCCCTTTGACCAAAATGGTTTCCCAGTGAATCAAACCTTTCTCAGCTCAGGGGGGGCTCGACAATAGACCCTGAAAAGATGGATAGAGCAATTGTCCTGCTTAGTGATCCACGAAAGGAAAGGGGACCTTAGTGAAGAGAGACCTACACTAAGTCTGACCTGACACTGCAGGAGTAAGACAATAAAAGGTCAAGGAGACTAACGAGAGGGAAAATGCGGACAATAGGTGCCACAGCTAGCACACAGCTCCTGCCACGCAGACTATGGGGCAGCAACGTTAACTGCCTCAGACATGTGAAGGGGAAGTGAAGCGGAAAGAACTTGAAGTTTCCTTCTTAAGAATTGTGGCCCAGCATCTTCAGGATTTACCCAGGCCTCACAGAGAGGTCAAAGTGATGCAGCTAGACCTGAGGTGAATGAAAAATAAAAATAAAGACTGGGGAGGAGAAAAATATAGATGTATTTGAGACCGAATGAAAAAGGCAATAACTTGGCAGTTGGGATCTGCAGCAAGTTCACAAGGCATTTTATGGGAGGAAGCAGAGAAAGCTTTTGCCTAATTCTGTTTAAAAAACCCAACAACTTGGTATCGATGTATGTGAAGTCTTGACACGGGCATATTTTTCTTCTGTATGAACAAAAAGATTCTTCGTTTAGGCTATTTGGGACTCAACTGAATTTCCTTCAGGCGCCCAGCAATTGTTTCTTCCTGTGTGTGAAAGAATCCTGGTCCTTGTGATGGGTCTGGAGACAAAAGGAGGAATCTCTGTGGCTTCTGCATGCATCCCTGTCGTCAATGGCATCTCCATTATCACTTCTTTGTTGCTGGGCCTTGCCCTCGTTAAACGGAACAGCCCCTTCCTACTTAGGTCAGACAAGTACTCTGAGTACTGCTTTTGCATGTATACACCAACAGGCCACTTTTTAGTTAACAACTAACATTTAAAAAGCCTCATCAGGGGACTCGGGAAGAAAATCTCCTTCGGTTGTGTTTGTCATATAAAGAGCTGAGCGGTTTTTTTCCATTTTAAATTACATTTTTCATCTTTTCGATGACCCAATCTTTTGACAGCAGAGATCAGGAACATTGAGCTTTACCAGAGTATCATTTCTGTGATAAAAACTGACAGGTGGAATAAACATTTTCTCATCAGTAAAAGCAAATTAATACAGCATTTTAAAATTCAATAGATTCAGGTAAACCAACATGCTTTGCTTTGGAATCTTGCACAAAAGTAATACTTTCCCAACACTGCTAGAAATCAGATATAGCTGTAGAGAGAAGGAATTGGGACGGTTGTATTGGTTAGAGGTCTGCATGTGGAAATTAAACAGCCACCTGGATTTTATTCCTAGGTCAATTGCTGGCTTGCTGTGCGATCCCAGGCAAAGCCCTAGAGCTCCCTCTGCCTCAGCTGCCCTGTCTGGAAATTAAATCCAGCTTCTTAAGGAACTTTTTGGATCTTGTGCTGGAAGTAGAGCAGATGATTATTTTCACCTATTTATTTTATTAGAAGTATATCAAAGGGAGAGAAAATTTAAGGATCAAAAGTTAGTTGAGGAACAATGTGAATTTCAGCTGGCATCAGACAACTAATGAAAATTACAATTTAAGAGTAAAGTACTTTTCCTTATTCTGAGATGATGACTGAATCAAAACCAAATTCTTTTAAAAGCCACCTCAATTGGAAACTATTAGGTAATTTCTTTGGAGAGTGGAGAAGGGGGTGGACAATATTCCTCCTACAATTACTGAGTCTTCTACAAGTGAAATGATCTCTTTGCATTCCAGTGAAGACCCCAGACATTGATGAAAGCTGTGTTTCTCATCTGACCTCTTGTTTTAAGTTTCCACCTGTGTAACTCTGCATTATTATTATTAACTCTATAGAGCCTGTAGACGAACACAACACTTACAGAAAAAATGAAAGATGGACCTCTCCTTTATGGAATTCCTTTATTCCCAGAATTATCTCCATTAGTGCCGGAAGAAATTGTACTCAAGATTGAACTGTAAAGTGACAAATGCTTTGAAAGCCTGTACAGTAACAAAAGCCCAAGCAGAGACGGAAGGTAGGTATTTCTGCTGTGCTGAAGCAGAGAATTTGTATGAAAAAAGAGAAAGGACTGCAGTGACTAGCTTTGCTGAACATCTGGTTTTGACCAAGCCAGTCTGATCTGTAAGCTTCATCAGGGATTCAGGTTAGGGTGAAACATCATCAATTGAACGCTTGCTCAGAATGCAGTATCTAAACCATAGTTGGAAACCCAGGCAGATACCTGTGTAGCAGGCACCGGGTGTTAGACTAGCTCCCTAGGCTCTTTTATCCAAAGTCAGTGAGTGTTGTAGTTCTGAATTTACCAGCTGTATTTGACAGGAGTCAGCAACCACATATCCCAAGACAGAAGAAGCATCAGACTGCTTGCTTTGCCTCTGGGAACGTATAACTGAGTGTCTCTAGCAGTTTATGGACTAGGATGGAGAAGGTAATGACCACTCAGAGATCTTGCCTTCAAGTGCTGAGCACAGATCCACATACCTAATTGTCACAAAGGAAAAAAAGCACTTGGGATGTCTCTACACTAACACTGTAGCATAGACCTGGAGTTAGTTTCTGAAGTGAATCTCCCTGTTGTTCCCCTTGTTGTGCTCTGGTTCACATCACAGAGCAAAGGGACTTGATTCCTTTTAGAGTCATCCAAACCATGAGGTTTGTTCCAGCTTCAGGAGTGAACCTAACTTACATGCAGCCAGCGGGACTTGACTGCGTCTGGCCCAGAGTAAAATCACTAAAGCGCTGGAAGATGGATGTTGGGATTTTGCCTTCTTGCCTCCAACAGTTTTGCTGGACGAATATGCACCTTCCAGGAGCCAGCACTTACTCGTGGTGACACAGCTTCAGGGCATTTCTCTATGAAACTGCAGGCCCAGCGATGGCAGGGGAACACCATGGATCTGAGCTGAAGATTGCCTCCCTCCGCCCTGTTGTCTTGCAGATCATTTTCCATCAGGTAGAACTGTTTCATCTGGCCTTTTCTTGATTGCTCAGAGCTAGGGCCACGGCCAAATTTTCTTAACTGCCACACATACTACAAATGTGATTCATCCGTCTAAATGTAAGGTAGGTGTATGCCTAAGATGAAATGAATCATGTTGTGGAAGTGTTTTTCCATTGACTGTAGCTCAGAGTAATGAAGATCAGCTACATGGTGGTGGAATTACTATCATGGCACATGCCCATTATCTCCCATTTTTCAGGTTATGTCTAATAGGATTAATAAACACTTCACAAGACCTGGAAGGGAATAGTTACTCTTTAATCATTCTGATGGCCAGATTTTTACAGTCTGTGTGTTTTTCTATTGCAGTTGTTGATTAAAAAAAAAAAAAAGATGATATCACACAGGTGCAATTCACATATAAAATAGTAAATCTGGGCTCCTTCTCTGTAGGTGATAAGGACCCCTGCAAAGCTCCCTTCTGATCATCATAGATTTTTAATTGAGTTTAATTAGCCATTGAAATAATTTCCCCAAGTTTATAGTGTATTTTCCCTCACTGGAACATTTTAAATCAAGATGATATCTTTTTCCAGAAGATATGCTCCAGTTCAAACAGGGATTGAATTCCAGGGAGCTCGGGAGGCCGATGTGCTGCAGCGGCTCACAGTGTTTTCAGTCTGTGGGCACCTGAACATTTTACATTGGAAGTACAAAGCTCTCTGTAGCAAATTCAAACGTACTGTTGTAGGCTTGCTTCCTCAGCTGCAGTGTGAATACAGACTCAGGAGATGACAGCTGCCTTTAGAGGTGTGGATCAAGGCACATTTGTCTGAAGCTCAGAAAACCTTAAACTTAACGTGCCGGAATTTTCGTTCTTTGTTCTATGTTCATTTTTAATTCTGATTCCCAAATCCTCCCAAGGAATATCATGCATGAAATAAAGAGTCATCAAATTGTTTTGCAGAGGTAAAGAGATACAATCTTTAATATATTTTCAAAAGCTTTGCTTCATTTCTCACGGGTAAAGATTTTGTTAATCAAAATAGAGATTTGCTACAGGGGGCCTAAGATGTAACATTTTATCCCAGTTGGATCTGAGGATACTGAACATTTTGCTGTATTAAGTCATAAATTTGGGCCAGATACTGCAATCAGTCTACTCTAGACTCCTGATGATGTCAGTGTGAGTGCCATATATAGGTCAGCTACAAAATTAGGTAATTTTTAAAAGGAGATGTATTCTCTCAGACTATGTCATGATTTATATGGCTCCCACAAGGCCATACCCCAAACAGTTAGTGAAGCGATGTGCAAGTCTAACTGCATTTTATCCAAAAAGAAGAAAGAAACCACAGCAACAGAACTGACTTTACAGTTCTGTTCTGGTGTCCAAGGAAACAAAGAGGGTGTGTTTTCCTGTAACTGACCACAGCTATATTAACTGGTTCGATAGCACAATGTTCTCCACCAGCATTTGGCCAATACCTGGCATGAATATCACTGTCAGAATTATCCTGATTAATGAAGAATAATTCATGCTGATCAGACAGACGGTGAGGTGGTCAGTGCCAGTTAAATGTCTTCTGACACCGTGGCCGTTTGTAAACAGACAAGACCTAGCAGGACAATAAAAATTGCATTATGCGGGTTAATTACTCACATACCTGCTCATGCTCACCATTACTGTTTGGTTCTCATTCATCTCCTTGCTTGAATTTGTTTGCCTTTTTCTTTGCTCCGTTCTCAATGCCCACGTTTGCCCCTTTATTACTGTTTTACAATTGAGTACAGATAATCTATCATGTTTGTTACTGTGACTATATATAATGCCATTACTAACAGCCTATACTTCTCTAGCACCTTCCGCTGACTTGTGTCGATGTTTTTCATGTGCGCTAACAAACGAAACGTCTCAATAACCTTGCAAAGTACGGATGGCTCTGTCTGCTTTACATGTAGGTCAGCTGCGCCGAGATAGGTTACAGTTCATGACTTGCCCAAGGTTACACAGGAAATGTGTGGCAGAACTCAGAATGGAAACCAGATTTCGCGCTCTCCTGCCTTAACAACAAGGTTATCCTTTCTCTTTGTGACGCTTTTGGGCAGTTCATATGGATCTACACATATGTTTCAAATGAGTTAGATTTCCATGAACTTACTGTTTTGAACAAAAGTGGATGTATAAATGACAAAGGGCTAAATTATTGAAAAATGGCAAAAGCTGCTTGGCGATTTGCATACCTGGTCACAGTAGTTGTATACATAAATAACTAATTGATTACATGCATAATCGTAGGAACTGTGCATGCAATTTTCTGAAAATTTAGACCAAAATGCATAGAAGGGAAACTAGAGAAAAGAAGGGAAAAGTTTAATGTAATACACGTGCATAGTGAGCATGGGCTTAAGCCGTAAAGGCTGCTGTAACTGGGCCTAGTTCTAGTGTGTGCAGTTCACAGATCTTGCTGTGCGCCCGACCACCCTGATAAACTACCTTAAAATGTGTTACAGCTTGCATTTTCCTTCATTGACTGAAGGGTTATTTTCCTCTCGTGCTACTTAAGAGAATGAGTAAGTACATTCATCACTCTCTTTTGTGTAATTTGTTCATCTTCTCTTTTTAAAACAGGATTAGAAAGGCTTGGGATTTTTAAGACTGTTTTCCATTTGCCGATGGCCTGTAAATTGAACCCCATGACAACTGGAACTTTATTAAATAAAGGTGCTAAGATACGCTGAGCACAGTGGCACATGGAGGCACAAAGAGACATCCTCAATGCGAGCGTCCCCTGAAGAACTCAGTGCAGCCCTCAAGATACTGCTTGCCAAAATAAAAAGGTATGGAAAACTTGCATTTGGAAATACAGAGTCACAGAAAACTCCAGCAATTCCTCTTTGAGGGGCAGTTTCACAGACAGCTGTTCCCTCGGCTAGAGAGGAGGCAGCGTACAGTGTTAAATCCTTAGCTGGTGTAAATCAGGACATCTTGCTTGCGTCCCAAAACAGAGCTGCGGCAATTTACACCAAGAGAGGATCTGACGTGTAGCTTTCAAGGTGGCAAAAGACCATGTTTTCATTTGCAGTGTGTCTGGAGCAGATAGAAAGGCCCTTAATCCTGAAGGTCCTCAGTGCCAGGTTTATGGGGGTTTTTTTGCTTCATTGAGTCCATTCCTTGCTGATTTGATAATGAGAGAAAAGTGTGCTGTTAGCAGCTTCTGAGCAACACGCTGCAAATTTATGAAAATGAAAAATCTTTAACAAGAATTGAAAGGAAATCATTGATTTATGGCAGGAGCTTCAACTAACCGTAGATTAATTACAAAACAATACGAAGATGAACATGGGTCGAGATGTGAAAAGATTGAATTTTGCCAGGAGCAGGATTGTCACTGGACTCAGGCACGTGGGTGGAAGGATAACAACACCTGGCCATCTGCATACAGCACCAAAAATCCTGTTGGCAACTGCCAAAATGTTGTAAGTAAAACGCAACTGGCAAAGTATCAGCAGCTGTTCTGGAGATGCCGTTCAGAATAAAACATCCATGTGTAATTCTCTTACGTCACCTGCATAGGTGTATTTTTGTCCTATTTATGGAGCTAATGCAATATGAAGGTAATCAGGCAGCATGTTTTGGGAGTTATAACAGGTACCACTTGGCACAGGGTCAGAAAACACAGAGGCAAGGATCTATTGTCAGCTACAGCGGTGGGAGCAACGGTGCTGCTGAGAGGGAGGGGCAGCTAATGGCAACCCTCAGCCACCCAGCCCACTGCTGACTGGAAGGGCATGTTCATGAACTAAAATCTGGGACAGTCTGGCCAGAAGAGAAGGGAAGCTGACAACAGAAAGATGATGGAAGGCTTGGAAGAGTGACAAGGAAAAGGAGTGTCGTCTCCCCTTCCCTCGCCCCTGTTTTCTTCTAGGAGAGCTGACACACGTGGGCTGTGTTTGCCCGGCCGCAGGGATGCGCGAGCGCTGCTTAAACCTCGCAGACGTACAAACACTCGCATGCAACCCCCTGCGAAACCAGGGAGCAGGCGCAGGCTGCGCCGTGAACTGTATCACACACCCTGTGTTTAATTGTGTTCCTGCTCTTTGCCTCCTTTCTCCAGGCTAGCAGAGAGGGGTGTGGGGCACGGGTGTTTTTGGTGGGGTCAGGCCTGTAATTCGGGTTATCTCCCCCTCTGCCCGACCTGCAGGGACAAGCAGAGCTGCCGCTCCATCGAGGCCCGCTCCTTTCCCTGCGGCGGCAGGAGATGCTGTAGTAAAGAGCTGTTGTGAACAGCCACTGCCATCTTGGCCCCTCTCCGTAACAAGCCCCCGCCAGCCAGGTCCTACTGCAAGACCTGCACGCCAGTGTGCCATGGTTGGTTTTTTTTTTTTACCAAGACTTCTACAGTTAATCTGTAATTTTCTATTTATTGTTAGCAGTGAAGTGTCTTACAGGTAGGTCGGAAGCCAAAGTCCCAGCCCTGAAGATTTTCTGATGGAGACCCAAAGTTGTTGGCAGAGCACCTGGGGCTGTTACGCCGAGCAAAGCGGCTGCCCGGCTTCTTCGTTCTCAACGCGCTTCACGTGGATAGAGAGCAAGGAGGTATGGATCGTGCGCGCCAGGGAATGGAAATGTTGCCATTTTTTTTAAAATGTGGGTTCATTCTCATGCTGTAGTGATGGTGGTTTCACTTTGTGGACTAAACAGAGGCTTTCTTAATTATCCAATTCATTTAATTTGTAGAGTGGAGGATTTTATAAAGTCAGATATTGCGGCTATGTTGGTGAGGCAGTAATAATTCAGAGCCACAGTTATGAAGTGGTATTTAGTAGTGGTGGGTTTATACTTTTGGTTATTACGTGCATTTATTTTTTTATGGTTTTGTAATTATTTGTATTAGTAACAGTAAGTTTATGAACACAACTTCATTGTTGTGTTCGTATTAAAGAACAATGTAGTTTGCAGAACAATTATAGGAGATATTTTTCTCTGTAAGCTCCCTTATCATTCAAACATAAACATGTAAGCTGGTTGCAATAGGAAAACAGTGAAATACACTTATTAACTACAGCCAAGAGATTGTATTTTACCAAGGAGAAATAGGGATTGTGTATTCCAACTGTTCACCCAGCCTTTCATAGAATGTGTTGGGTTGGAAGGGACCTCTCAAGGCCATCTAGTCCAACCCCCCTGCAGTGAGCAGGGACATCTGTAACTAGATCAGGTTGCTCAGAGCCTCATCCAGCCTGGCCTTGAATGTCTCCAGGGATGGGACCTCCACCCCCTCTCTGGGCAACTCATTCCAGTGTCTCACCACCCTCAGTGTAAAGAACTTCTTCCTAATGTCTAATCTAAACCTGCCCTGCTCTAGTTTAAACGATTGTCCCTCATCCTATCGCTACATGCCCTTGCAAACAGCCCCTCCCCAGAAGGCTGCTATAAGGTCTCCCTGGAGCCTTCTCTTCTCCAGGCTGAACAACTCCAAAATTTTCATGCACTTGAACAGTGAATCTGCCAGGTACTTTATATTAGGGGAAAGAAGAATTAGCATGGGAGCCCAGAGGAACAATTTTGTATTGGACAAGTGGTGACAGAGCTACTGGAATGTCTCCTTTTTTCTTCACTTTAATTCAGTCCTGTCATGCTCATCGCTCTGGTACCTGCGTACCTCATCTATCACTATGTGAGCCTATAGGGACTTATTTTTAGATCTGGAACTACCAGTGGCACGTCCTTTCGTTCCAGAGAACCCAGTCGATGCCTTTTTTTTTTATCCCTTTGGCCTTTTTTTAAATAAATTTGGCCTTTTTTTTTAATAAATAGTCCAACTTTGGTATTTTTTACAGTTTCACGGAAAGGATGAGGCTGAAAGGAACCTCTGGAGGTCATTTTGTCCAACCTCCCTGCTCCAGCAGGGTCACCCAGAGCAGGTTGCCCAGGATATGTACAGACAGCTTGTGAGTATCTGCAAGGATGGAGACTCCACAACCTCTCTGGGTAATCTGTGCCAGTGCTGTGTCATTCTCACTTCTCAAGTAGAAACATGTAATCCTAAATCCCTCTGCAGGTCCAGAAAAAAATAATTTTTGGTTTTTCAAATCTTTGCACCCTGTTAACTTATTCCCATGCCAGTTCCAAGGAGTTCCTGGTAGCTACTGGAGCGATACAGACTCTACAGAGAAATGCCAGGATAAACAACCAGAGGCAAGAGATTAGAATCTAAAAGGTGTAGAAGCACAAGTCCTGGTGAAAATCACTGTGATTCAAAACACCATTCATTAACTGCCAGGGAGAGATACTTCACTGGATCCCAAAAGCAGAAGATCTTTACCCATCTCTACAGGCAGCACAGTACAGGACCCGAACAGTCCAGCTGTGGGGCTCTGCTGCTCCAGTGAGAGTGAACACGTCTCCAGATAGCTCAGATTTCCCTGTGCCGTGTCCTGTTGCAGGCATTTCTTTGGTGTCCTTAAAAATGTTTTCCTTTAGTCATTTGTAATGAGTCTTTTGGAATGCTAAGGAATTGCAGTAACACTTAAGTCAGCACCAAACTTCAGTGTTCTTCCCCCTGCCGTATTCTGAAGAGCTAGAATTAGGATTCTCAGAGAATATTTTGAACATTAACATAGCGATGGGGAAACAAGAAAAAAAGGGGGGGGACTTTGTGTGATCAGTTTAACTCGTCTAGCAAAAAAATTACTCACTGAACACATCTTGAAAATTTTCTCCTTGAGTGGAGGATCCCAGCAGTGGAAAAAAGGCACTTTTGGAAACAGCGGAGGGAAGTTTACACAGATGGTATGAGAGAGCTGGCATTGTGCTTGGAGATGTGGTGGGGCAGAGAAAAAGCTGCCCTAAATAGAAGGGACAAGATGCTGGGTTTAATTTAGAAATGCTATTGGCATTTTTGTTACTGGAACGAAGGGAGCCACGAGTCTGCAAATGAAACAACCCAAACCCTTCACCACAATCATGGAGTGTAGCAAAAGTGCAGTGGGTTGGCATTTCCAGGCTTTGATTTTTTTTTTCTTTGTCTTGCCAGATTCTGGAGTGCTTTTCCACCTATTTAGTTGCATAAAGATAGCTTTTAAAGTACAAAATGTCAGCCTGAACTGAGTATTGAAGCTGTAAAATTTTTCCAAAAAATTCCAGCCATTCCTTTGGTTTAGCAACCGTAAAGTTCTTGCAACTGTTATCATTTGTAGTGGTCACAAGGAAGTGACATTGTTCAATTAAAAAAAAAAAATGCAAGTCAAGCCACTTAGCAAGGACATAATTTAGATGTTGCTTTGACATCTCTTTTTTCTGCTCTTTATGAATGGACCAAGTTCAGTTGTTTGTTAGATGCATTTGGAGGTGTTTGAGGTGTTTCACAGTACAAGAGAAAGTCGTTGCTAATATACCATCCTTCTCCTTGCTTATGAAACATGCACTCTCTCATAAAACTACTGGAAGAACAGAGAAATATGCTTAGTAACTCCTTGATAAAGCTGGATTAAGATTTTGCTTTATTTATGTTAGCAATAATCATTGTGGTTTAGTGGCATTTGAAACAGCTGGAACCTTCTGTTTCAGCTGATGTTTTGATATGTCATTTTTTTCTTGGACTTTGGTCCTGATTTTCTGGTCTATGTGAAACAGGCAAACCATTTATGTATCTCAGAGGACTGCTTTTAATTTAGGAATTTAGAGAATTATCAAAGGTGGTTATTTTAATCTCTGCCACTCATTCAGATGCCTTAGTCACTAAGGGCAAGGTTAGAAAGTAGATTTAGGAATCTAAATTGGTACAGAAGTCAAGTTCAAGTACTATTTCTTAAACTAAAACTAAAGTCCTGAAAACCCTTGCTCAACTAATGCCTAGCTCCAAAGGTATTTAAACATCATACAGCCTTTTTTTTTTTTCCAGCTTTAAAGTATCCAAGTTTTGAAGTCCTGCACATGCTCAAAGGCACCTGAAGCTTGATAAAGCTCAGTGGCGAGATACCACGCGAATGACCAAATCCCTGCAGGAGCTGCACACCAGGAGATCCTGTGCTGGAGGAATCCAGCTGGGAAGGGAATCCTCCACACCGCTGTCATCTGAGTTTATTGTCCAGGGCTGAGTGAACGTCTGCATGTGCAAAACATGTAAATGGAGCATCTTTAGTTACAGTAAATTGTGGCTGTCTGGAATACCCCTGAAAAGCGTTGGGAGGGATGCACGGACTGCAGCGGTTGATTAACTCTACTGGGTGTGTTACAGACCTAAGTAGTAGATTAGACGTCAAGTGTATTGTACAATGGGATAAGTTCCCAAACTTTTCACACTGCTGCTTATCTCCTGAGAACACCTGCTCCACTGGGCAGGGCTTCCAGGGTAATTTGAGTGTGAAAGGAAAATAGCATCAGCTGTGGCATTGCAAGAAATAGCAACTGTTCATCAGCCAGTCTTAACTAACTTAGGTAATCCTCAGTCTTTGCTTCTGGGTTGCAGAGCCTGAAAAACTGCACATCTTATAACCAAGGGTCAAATTGTTGAGGTTAAAACCTCCGGAGGTTGCAGACCAAAATTACTCATAGGGGCAATCTGAATATTCAGAGGAGCTGAGAAACTCTGAAAAGGGAATTAAGAGAAAAACATTTATGTCTGTATCTGGTGCCACATAACAAAATGTTGGTCATGATCTGTGATTTCAAAATTAAATCATTTAGGAAAATGGGCTTGAGACATGGAAGTACTAGTAGGAGGTGCTATGCATGATATATCATCATAAACTTGGAGTCAGGAACAGCTATTCACACTCGCTGTGGATGTCTACACATAGCTATTCACCAGCATTATTCTGAGGATGGGTGAACGGTGCAGTCGTCTTTGGAGACTACTCCTTATGTGACCTACTTCCAGCCTGGTAGAGCTTTGCTTTTGTTTGAATTAGGCAAAAAAATACCTGAAGGTGAATACAATTCTGTGTTTTCACAGCAGCAACAGCTCTCTGGGTGGCTACCACAGCTGGTAAGCGGCACGCTGAAGAACATGCAGTTTTCTAACCTTGGGACCATGCCTAAAGAAGTGGATCTTATGCCAAATGCTTTTCATGCCACGTCAGAGCACGGGATGAGTTTCACCACCTGGACCAAGAGGTAACTGTGGCATCAAGCTGACTTTCCTTTAATATCTGCTTTCATTTTGTTCTGCTTGTCTGTAATATGCTCTTCCCCGTGCTTTTGTGGATAAGGTTAGACTCAGTTGTACCGTCAGAGGAAAAAAAGAGACTGAAATCTCACCTCTATTGCATGTGAAGGATGTGGGACTTTGTGAATCTTAGCCCTACAAGAGAAGGAGGCTGGGATTCAAGAATACGAAGAGAGGTTTCCATTGAGAAGCTTGGGTTGAAACATGACTATGGGGTGAGACTACCTCTGTTCCACAAAAAAAAAAAAAAAAAAAAGAAAAAAAAAAGAGGAAACAAGAAGGCCGTAGAACTAGAAATAAATTAAGCTTTACTTGCTTTATGTGTTCTCTGATTATTACATAGGATTTGAATGAAATATGGATGGCACATTTTCAACCTGTACTTGAGATAAACGACACTGCTAAGAAGCGCCTCTTTTTCTTTCTGGGAGGTTCTAGGGTGAAATGGTGAACATCCATAAAGGACTGAATCCTTTATGCTGCCGTCAGCTGTGAGACCTCCTACTCACTGTGCTCAGGAATACCTGGGTGATTAGAGAGTAGGTGTAAACCTGTCCCAGGAACCGCCCTGCCCCTGTCTCTTCTGTGCTGAGTTGCTGGAGGGTGCTTTCCAGGAGCCTTCCTGAGGCTGGATCTTGAGTGAGGGCTAGCAGGAGAGGCTCAGGCCTGAGCAGGCGGAGGTAGTGTTGGCATGAAAGGGAAGCAATCAAAAGGAAGTGCAGATAATATCTATCACCACTGATGTCTGTGTCTGTGTAAATAGTTAATAGATAAGGTTTCAGGAGATAAGTTCTCTAAGACCAATAAAATTCCTTCTTTTTGTGCACTGCAAATGGTTTCCTTTGTTCAGTTCTTTACATCAGCTCTTGACAGCATCAGTCCTCTACAGGGTGTGTGGGTCAGCTCCTTGTTATGCAGGTTTGTGTGTCAGGGTTGCGTGAGAGGCTCAGCTCTGCCCCTTAACCCGTAGCCCATAACCCTCAGCATCTGGGTTTGCTTCCTAGGGGTGCCGCTTTTCTTTCAGATGCAAAGTTTGCAACTATTACCCAAGACTTTGTCACCTTGAGAGTTGGCTGCAGTGACACCTCTAAGCCAGGGCAGAGCCGAACCTTCTGTGGAATGCATCGGCCAATGCAGATGGAATAATAGATACTGAACTGTCTTCAGATTTTGGGAGTTTTAGGTCCGATGCTAATTTATGCCTCTCCAGCCCCAAATGTAGAAAATCAACACGTGTTGTATTTGCTGTGTGAATGCAGAACTGTTAGAGAACAGTAGGCTGTAATAAAACTCTAGGAAAAGCCGTATCCCGCTGCCGTTTCCTAATGGACATGAGGTTTGACCGTACTACAATGTGGGATTTGTGGCAACTTTTGTACAGGACTAGCTTGGAGGGCCTTTTTGGATAAGTCATTGAACACATCCAGAAAGTGAAGCTAATGAAAAAATGCTCTAACCAAAGCCCAGTGAGATCCAGATTTTTCCTTCTCAGGGAATGTCTTACAGTTGTTTTATTTCCACTCCTAATGAAAGCAATAAAACAATCCAGAAAGCTGTTACAAAGCATGATTATGAATAAAATAATTGTTGGTCAATCAAGCGATTTGATTGAATAAAAGCAAAATATTTCATCTAGAGCTCAACATGAAATAGTATGTAAAATAGGAAAGGAAAATCTTGCAATGCAAAATTGAAAATGTCCTTCTGAAAATGTAGTAACATTTAATTTTCAGTGTGCTGATTCTTTTGCTTTGCTCTTCAAAAGGAACATTAGTCAAGATCATCACTTCCATGCAGATGTTCTGTTTTCATGACTTGGCAGTTTCTGAGAGTCGAAACGTAACCAACTTGTATGTTAAAACAGTGATCTAATCTTAATGAGTTTAAAGTGTTGCTAAGAACCTGTAGTATCCAAAAATACCTGAAAGAGTCCTACAGATGAGGGTCTGCGGTTTTTTTCTTGGTCAGTCAGAGTATTTGTATGGACAAAATTATAATAAGGAAAAGAAGAGGATTAAACAAGTTGCACTGATTTTTGCCTTGGTCTAGAACTTCTCTTTATCAGATGACATTTTTTAACTCAAGTGGAGCAAGCCAGAATACTGTGTTACTTTCGACAGTCCGTTGCAACTTCCTTTTATTTTCGCATGCTAAGTCAAAGGAAACCTCTAAAATATTTTCCGGCCAGCTGAAATGGTATCCTAGAAGCGCGTGTATCTGTTGATGGGGTAAGCGCTGTTCTCTGGTCAACTCCAGCTGCAGCTGTTTGCATTTTTAGCCATTGATTTGCATGGCGATGTCTGTGTAGCGCTGCTCCCTCCTGCCCGGCAGGAAGAGAAGCCGGGCCCCGTAGCTGTCCAGTGGTATTGATGGAGACCCAATGACGCCCATGGTAAGCTGGTTTTCTTATGGCGGCAATTAAGCTCAACGGTAGCTTCTTGGAATCAATGGAAGTGAAATGCAGATAACAGGCATTAATTGAACGTTTATTGGAAATAATTTAAATTACGTATAGTTGTGACTTAGTTAATGGAAATTAACGACTACCGTTTGGGTATAAGCAGAACTGCTGGAATGTAACGGAAGTCAATACAAGCAGCCCCAAATGGTTGCGATAAGGAAGTATTTATTGATATTAGTGATCTTCAATATTTTCCATTGGAACTACGATCTAATACAGACCCTATTGCTGTGGACTTCATCTAGAGCACAGGGGTAAGAAATCGCTAATAATGTTACAGATGTAAAGTGTCACTAATCCAGTAACTTGCTACACTGGGTATTGAAATAATTAATGCAGTAGATCATTCTTAATTATAGTCTTGTATTTACAGACAAACTGAAACGGAGGCTGTTATTGATTAAAAGAGGTGCCATATTGCAGACTTTTCTAACCCTGTAACTATATTGTTCTTGAATTTCATATAGTGTAGCTTAGATTTTTACATCTGATTTGAATTACTTGAATGTCTTAAAGATCTGTGTTCCAACCAGATGTGAGAAATGGCTTTGGTTTGGAAAGTTTCAAGGAAGGACCACCAAATAATGAGGAAAAAACCAACTCTCTGTTATTTTTTCCCCCACACCTTCAGTGGAAAATAGAAAAAAAATAAAGTATCTCAATTAATATGACTTGGGATCTGTCAGGAAAATGTTCTCTACCTGCAAAGTATCTTTACTGTTTTTTCCAGCCCAAAGTTATATACTGGGCTTGATAAACCCCTGTAATTGAAAGAATTAAATATTTCTGTATATAGTCTTACTATTTACTGTGCTTTATGCATGTTCTGTCACAAAGCCAACACTTGAACTATGCAGAAGTTCTGCTAGTTAAGCACCGCTGGCTGTACTAACTACAGTAATTGGCTGTACTCATAGAATACATATATTCTAGTTAACCATACTAAAACCACAACTTCTTTTTTCTTTTTCTTGTCATTAAACTTTTGGATTTTTTATTTAACTTAGTTATTTAAAGAGAAGTATTTAGAAAGTTAATTCAAGTATTCAGTTTAATACGAAGATGTTGCCTCTTTAAGAGGAAGATTAGGTCATGTGCTACTTTTGTACCACATTTTCTTTTGTTGTCTTTACTTGATGGAAGTACTTTATCTCTCAGAATCGGCTTTGTGTTGCGAAGTTATGTGATAAAGATTAAAGGCATTCTGGTTTTCGAAATATTCTGTGACATGTAGAGAAAACCCTCTATTCTTGTGAAATTCTGATTGGTGAACTGGCGATGACAGCTAGAAATTGACCACAAAAAGAGCATGGAAAAAAAGCAAAGTGAATTTATCTACAAAGGGTAAATAAAGGTTGGAAATTTATTTGGAAATACTTCTAAAGCTCTGTTGAACATACTGCTGAAAAACTGAAAGAATTAACTAGTTTGTTATGCCATATACAATGTCTAATACTGGTATGTATTTCAAGCTAGTGGTAAAAACAAAGGAACTACAATAAACAAGTTACTATTAGCTCACAAAGATACCATCTGTACTTACCTGTGAGAAGTCCAAGGAGTACAGAGACCACGTTTCAAGTACTGAAAACGACTGGAAAATATAATTGGCATTATTCCTTTTAATTATACCTGGTGATTTGTTTTGGGATTTATAATCCTGACCTTGATATGCTATAAACAGAACCTTAATTTAAAAGGGATTAAGGTTGGTTATGTGTGATAACCCACCTTAACATAAGCTCTGTCTCTAAGAAGATGCCGAGTTATGGAACGCCTCCTACCCATTCCCTTTCCCTGCCAACGGCCACTACGCTGCTTCGGAGAACTCCTGCTGCTGCCAAGTGACAACGGAACGTCCTGCGGACGAGCCGTCTCGGGGTATAAACACTGTGTTACTCAGACATCAACAGCAGTGTTATTTGGGATGGACAGGTGTGATGCGCACAAGTTCAGTGAGCAATGCTGTATGCATTACTGCGTTTTTTGCAGCAAAGCGTCAGTGGAGACCCCACCACAGAAGATTCAACCATGGGTGCTTGAACCCCGTGGGCTTATGAAGGCAAAGGCAGGTGACACAGATTGGCCTGTGGGCTTGGACAAGGGCAGCCCGCGCGAGGCTCTTCTGCACCCACCGAGCTGGTCTGGTGGAGGCTGGTCCCAGCCCAGAAGAACTGTTGGGTGCCCGAACGTCACACCCAGTGTGGCCACCCTGGCTCCCAACCTGGTGCTCAGACCACGTCAGCTCAGAATAAAAATGCTGGGGCTGCCTGTACATCTGTCTAGTCCCCTGATGTCTGAAGTAGAAACCGTAAGGGCTCTACTCCCAACAGAAGCAAAATGCTAAGAATTAAACATTTTTAATGCAGCTCTCAAATCAATGGAACTGCCTGAGTCCTGCTCCTGATTGGGGCTCCTCTCCAGCTGGAAATTCAGGGAAAGATGGCCATTTCTTTGGCAAACTCCTTTCCACATACCGCACACACACACGCGCACACGTGGGGTTGTGAAGTGGTTACATCTTTGCTGAGGGTTTTGTTATAGGTTGGGTTAAGCCTTGTTGAAAAGGGTGGGTTTTAACCACCGCCCTTCTCTTCTGAGCTACGGGAGACAGTTCAGCACACGTTCCTGCCCAAAACAAAGACAACCGTAAGGTTGCCCAGGAATTTAAAAGATCTGGGTGGGGAGCCTTGTTGAGTTTGTTTTGGGCAGGGACGCATGTGGAAAAGAGAGAGAGCAGCAGAGACGGAGCTCGGAAGCAGGCTGGGAGGAGAGGTGGGCAGTCCGCGGGAGCCGTGGTGCACAGCTTCAGGGGGAGCCTGGAGAAAGGGATTTCAGTCCCGAGGTTTGCTGGGAAGACCTTGGGAACGCAAACAAGGAATCCTTCTCCTTTTCCATGAGTCGGGATATGTGATTCAGTAGCAGTGCAAAAGTGGGCAACTGTATATTCAAGTCCCATTCGAAGCTGTACGCAATTGTAGTCGGGATCCCAAGTTACAAAAAATTGTGAATAAAACATAGAAGAGAGGAAGCAGAATCAAGAAGAAACTGGCTTACCTATATTCTTGAAATGCCTTGCCACTACCTTTAACCATTAGAGAATTTTGAAAGACTGGTCATTTATTAGGCCAAAACAGCATCAACTTAAGGCAGTCCTTACAAGTCTATTTTTATATTAATTGAAAGTCATACTCTGAACAAAATTATTTGAAAATTCACAGATAATTCAGCCTCTACTTGCAGATGATGAACAGCGAATTTGGTAAATTCTGCATACAGCCGAAACAAAGAGCCCAAGACCCTCTTTAGTTAATAAACGCAAGTAAAATATTTGAACAATCTGATAACAAGCACTGAAACAGGCCCTGCACTGCTTATTTAAGCCACAGTTGTAACAAGAGCCTTGGGAGATTTACCTGTGGTAGGACTGCAGATGGGGTTACTCAGAGATTTTGGTAGGATTTTTAAACTCATATAACTGTACTTTATTTCTATATATTTCAACTGGGGCCAGAGCCCTTATCATTGCTGAAACAGGGATTTATAGCACTCTATTCCCTTTAGCATTCATGTAGAAGGCCATGGAGCCCTCGCTCCTAGACTTGCTGATATAAAGATAATCATCTTTGAAGTGAACTTCCTAGGAACCAAGTCCTCCTCCGGCTGGAGGCAATGGAAATGCTATTGCTGACTTCAGCGGCAGTAAATTTCAGTTCTAACATTTTTTATGACACCTCTTTTTGGAACAGATAGATTTGCCTGAGCATTCGTTACTAATTGCCTGCGTGTTTTTGTTCGTATTGCTGTTAAATGAAACTCGTAATGTATTTCTCATTTTTTAACAAAAGAATTTGCGGAAAGGAAATATTTTAAATATTGAACTTGCATATCTCCTTTGTCTTCCTTTTTATTATCCATTCATTTAAAAGGAAGGTGTTTATGATGTGAGTTTTGGCAAATGGTTCGTAAAATGTAAATTCGATTTTATTTTTTGTGATGCAGGGAAAGAGGGAGAGAGAAATCCCATCATTTCAGTAATTTATTTTTTTTCCCCACACTAAGTCACAGCCCAGCATGACGTGAAATGACAGCCAGACCAACGCCAAGAATCACGATTATCCAGCGGAAAAGCCAACTGACTCCTCAGCACTGTCAGTGGCACTGCTCTTTGCTGTTATTGAAATGAATTTCAAGGGGCTGGGGTTTTGCTCTCAAATCATGCATTTTGTTATCACTTTTCTGGTCTCACATTATTTATTTGAAAGCAATTTTTTTCCTCGATTCACAGCTATCCACACATATGCGATATGAAACACTACGTGGCATATTTTCTCTCTCCCTGGCTATAAGTCTCCAATGTGTTGATGTTGATGTGAGATGAGGATGCTCAGCACTTCACGAAACCAGCCCCTAAGCAAAAGGCAAACGTGATGTTTCGACAAGTGTGAGTAACAAATGGACACGGTGAAGGTGGTGATTAAAGGCTGTTACAAATACACTTTCGGGTTCTGATATTGCAATCTGCTTCTATTTTATTTTTGTGACTCATTTCATCACAGAGTATATCTGGTAGTCTTGTCGTTTAGTGTTAATGTTTCCATGCAGATCTTTTACATGTGATTTTTATTTAATGATTCTTGACCAAGGGCAGAATTGTGCTTTTAGTGGCACAGGATAGAGCACTGACCTCTGTGGTGCTTCATATTTGTTCCACCCCCCCTTTCTCCTCCACCAAATTTCGCATTGCGGAGGGCGCTCGGCAGACACCAGGAATGGAGCTCACCTCACCTAATGTGGAGGTGGAGAGACATTTACCTACACATCAGCTGGTCACTCACGTTCCCCTCGTCGCTGATGGGAAGAAACAGACACCCGTAGGCTGTGATTCATCTTACCTGTCTTAGACATTCAGGAGAACGTGAACTGAGACCCAACAGTGCCTGCGCCACAGTGACTGGTTCGGGTACTGTTGCTTACACTGTCCCTATCAACCTTGCTCAGCTGAATCCCATGCCTTGGTACTTTTCTGAAGTCCAAGACGGCTCCACCTCAAGCCGTTTTCGGGATTTATACAAACTTTTCAAGCCTTTTCCTTGCCTATCTTGAAAGCACTGTGATAAACAGGATTTCAAAAAAAAATAACTGAAGTCACCTGATGACAACGTTCAGCACACTAAAACCCGTCCCTCTGGCTTTCACTCACATGAATATTTTGGTATCAGCAGGAAGCGGTGCTCCACAGTTGGGATCTGATGAGGTGTTTACAGTCTTCTGCATGGACTCATTCACAATAAAAAAGAAAAAGGTTGTTTTGCAGATAAGAAGTTGTCATTCCACAAGCTGAAACTGCGGAAGTTCTTTTGTTAGGAGTTAAGATGTTCAGTGACGTGTTTGGTACTTCTGCCTTAAACAGTCTGGGCTTCCTTTAAAAATTAAAGTGCAAAATTAGTTTCTTCAATACAGTGTGACTAAGAATGTCAGGCATTCTTATATTGAATCCCGTCCCTTGAAACGTTCTTTTTAAAAAACTTGTTTATCTATAATTTCAGTCAGTGTTTTTAGAGCAAATTGCCTCGCAGTTCTCAAAACTGACCGAGCAAGATGGCCCTCAGTAGGGCTGGTGTAATCTAGTCTCCATCTAGCAAATATGCTGCTTAATTTTGCTAACCGGGCTGGCCAAAATCTCAGTGAGGATCCAAATCCAAATTTTGCAAATTCAAAGTTTTATCACCAATGAAATAAATCTCTCCTTTTGACTAGAGAAAATCTAGCTTTGGATCTGAATTTTGGAGTCTGAGTTTCCCTCTACTTCGTGTTTGAGAGCATCGTTACGGCAACTCCTTGCATGAGTTCCTATCTAACTGAAACGCTAGCGGCATGCATATGTGCTAAATGAAGGAATGTAATAAAAAAATTACGAGTTTGTTACACTTTGAAGCAATAACACGTTAAAGAGTTAAAAAGAGCTCTTTTTGTAATTTTTTTCCCCAGGTCCTTCGGGCCAGGAACTGTTTGCAATGCACGGAGCACATTTGGGACCTGGCTGCTGTTATTATTCCCTTTTGCAGTGTACTACGTACATCGTTTGTGATTTCCACGAATATGACAGAGATCTACACAGTGAAGCGTGATGCAGTGATACGAAACTCTCTCGGCGATTTTCAAAATATGCAGCCCATAAATCATTCACCTTAACCTGGGTCCACATTTGCATGAAACCGGGGGTCGATTGTCTCAAAAGCTAATTTACCAAAAGTCCAACCAATCCCAGCTGTGTGAGAAGCACATAACGAACTTACAAAGGTAGGTTTCAGATGGCTTCAGGGTTTGTAATGGATGCTTTGCACAGCTGTAAGGATGAGTGGGTGAGGAGAGTTAAGAATGAATAAAGTGTGGGTGGTGGAAATATTCACCGGGCATGTCACGGCTGGGGAGGAAGCGCAGGGGCCTCCCGGCCGCCGTGATGGGGAAGACCTCAAGGCTCCCTGGACATGGGGCCTAGTTATTTATTTATTTCAGCTCTGACACATTCTCATTAGGAAAGCAAAAAAATGTGAAATCGATACCGTGCCTTTCGAAAGCAGGGAGCTGATTGTGGCTGAGCAGCAGAGCTGTCTTATAATCTGCTTCCAAACGTGTGGGTGCCTCTTGGGTTTCCTCAGCTATTTTGTGGCCCATTTTCAAAGATTTCTGTAAAATCAGGCCAACAATGTCTGCATCCCCTACCACATCAGTGAAAAACTGGGCCGTGTTTCAGAGTCATGTAAATTCCTTCTCTAAGAAACATTTACATTTTATAAAGTGTAAATTTAGCAGACCACTTCACGGGGTGAATTCGTCCCTGGTTCGTCTCCCTTGTTACGTTAGAGTTACCACGGGGCTGGGCTGACTAAGAGTTTACCATTAGCGAACAGAAAAATGAGCAGCAGCTATAACTGAACATCACAAAGGTTTCTTCCAGGATTGCCGTCACGTGTTCAGATAGTTGATAAGATAATTCATTCTTACTGTTCCCGTATTTTCATGAGAACTCGCCTGTAAGTAAACAAAACCCGAAGCCTCGTTTTATGTTTCTTTATTGTACTATTATATGGCACAGTAAGGGTAATAAAGCAATCTGTTGACTTCTCCTTGACTTTTCACATCCGTTGTTCCTAGACAGGTTTTCTTGCACACGTAAAATATATACAATGACTTTCATGTCTAAGGTCGTAGTAGTTTAAACACAGTCCGTTTCTTTATTGGCAAGATATTCTTCCAGTTAGGACTTGATTGGGCTGGGAAATATTAGAAATGTGTTGACTAACGCACTGTTAAAAAATAAGATGTGTAATATTTAAAAAATGATAGATATTCATGGTGCAGGTTGAACGGTCGTTCATGGTTCACAATTGCAATCACGGCTGATACAGCCGTTCAAAAAGGTGCTGTTCTCCAAAGCTACCGATATTGCCTAACAAAGAAGTTACCCAAAACGGTGGGGTAAAACGACGGCTTCACTGAAGCCTGCAGCAAACTGCATCGATTTTGTAGGAGTGGAACACTTCTTTTCGCACAGAACAATGTCCTCATTCAATCTGAAAGCAGGTTTTTCGAAGTGTTTCTTTAGCCCAGTAAAAGTGTCTTAAAGGACAAAAAAATGTCTTTAAACCAGGGCGAGAATTAGTGACATTGATAACTGTCATGTTTGAGGTTTCAAGGGAAGCAATGGAAATTCGAAGCCTGCTAGTATTTCATTCTTTCACGCTCAAAGACTCATGCAGCAAGAATCTGTAAGTGACACTCAACCGAGAAAGAGCTTTCTGAACAGCTGATGTGAAACTTGAAAAGAGGCAACGTAACAAATGTAATGCGGGGGGAAGTGCTTTCATTCCAGTTCAGGAACATCTGGTTTATTGCAACAATAACTACTGTAATTATATCACTGCTGGAAAAGCTGCTCTAGGTTAGGTTAAGTTTGTGGGTTTCTATAATAAACACGGCTTCGGAGGAGTGGGGGTTTCAGTCTTTCAGCCATGTCAGATCACGCTGAACTGAACTGTGATTTGAGGCAAAAATAACAAAATATGGAAAACATAAAAGCGTTGTTTCTAACCATATATTTCTTGAGATATACTCTTGGTTTATTCCTCATTACAGCAAGTGGAGGGTATGCCAAAGAAGCAAATTGTTGGATGACTGACCATATTTCACTGATAAAAACTAAAGAAGTAATTTTTTTGTCAGTTGGAAATAGGCTTCTTAATACTTACGAGTAATACATATTGCTGTAATAAATAAACAAGCATCCCGCAAAGGACAGTAAAGTATCATTATTCTCACTTTACATACAGGGAAAACTAAGGAACTTGCCTCAGGGCAGATAGCAGCTTCATGGTGGAGGGTCTCCTAGTACGAATATAGTGGATTTTTCCAGATGAGTGCCTGCGTGACAGGGCTCACTACCCAGCCACCGAACTCTTGCGCTAGTCATTAAAAATGAAAGTCTTTCAACTACAGCGCAATGCTTTTCTATCGAATGGAAACTCTGAGTCTACACTAGTCTTTTACTACAGCAGAACCAACTGAATTCTCTCCGTTGCCAAGCGCATTTCCTCAATATTCTACAGCAGCAAGAAACAATTGTCTGTTTTCTTGGCACGGGAGTACGTTCACTGACCATAGCATCGGCAGCGTCCGTAGCGGTGTCGTGGCTGCACTTGGATCTGCAACGGCCCAGGCGTTGCACGTGAATATTTTCTCATAAGCTGCAAAACAAAAATAAACCAGTTTGTATTCTACTGTCAGGGCCTGCTTAGTCTAGATTCTACAATAAATATTCTATATGTCTATACAATTTTAGTCTATTAACATTGTATAAAAATGAACGGGGAAACGGGAAGATCATTCCACATATATGAATTCCCATTAAAATGCTTTATTACTAGAGAGAGGTACACAATAGATCCAAAACTGCCTCAGACCTTTGGGAATTTAAGAATTATTAACAAAGAGATATTTTATTATTGTAGTTTGCTTCTTTGCCTCCATCTCATGATTTGGAGTTGTTTGCTGCTGTGTGTTCAGATTCACACACTTGTACACATTAATAGATCAAATAGAATTTCCAGTTATGTGTATGCACCATTTTAACAACTCACCCAGTATTTTTGCATGCTTACACTGGCAAAATCGGCTTCTATTCCACATGCAAATGGGGGTTTGTGCGTGCAGAAGACTTCTGTCTTAGAAACGCAGGTTTAACACTACCTTTAGTTTTAACTCCTGCAGCTAAAATAATTTCTACCAGCTCAGTGCTTGGAATTGAAATCATTCCTTTTCTTCAATACAGATATAATAAAATAATGCCAGAATATCACACTCTGTTTTTCTGGGTGTTATTCTACCAAAAAAGTTCAAATTACTGGAATATAAAGCGCATCACTTAAATGGCAACTAAATCCATTGGCAGACCAGTGAAAACATGCTGTAATTTTCAAATCAACATAGTAGAGAAAATAACAAAGTTGTTTTAAAGTTCCAACAAAAATCAGATTTATTGTTATTTAGGATTAGCTCTATCTGAATTTTCCAAGACATTATGGGATTTAGTACTAATGGTCATTAGGTTCATCAGTCATAAATGTAATTTTTCTTCCCTAACGTTCCTTCTTCATATATATTTATATATACACACCCCACTGCTATACATGTACATGCATATATATATTTTTGGGGAGGTGAATCAAGAGTGACCCAACTTTCTCCATATTCATACAAATCCTTTTTAAAATAAAATCACAGGAACCATAAACAGAAAAATGTCTCTGACTCGAAAGTTTTGTATTTCTCACCTCTCTGTCATCTCATCATCAGTTTCAGAAGTCTGGTAAGTGGGCTGCTGAAATCTTTACATATATTTATATACATATATATATGTGTGTGTGTATATATATATACACACACACACGATCATATTATGGATACTTTTATTTTATACATGCTCCTGGTTTTCTTTCATGCTCTTTGACTACAGTTATTTCCACAAATGGCTTAATTCTCTATGATTTTCTTGCAAAAAGGTTAAATCTCAGACTTACAAATGGAAGAACAGATCTTCAACTGACGTCAGCCATCACTCACCTGTATCAAGAGGACTACAGAGGACGGGCTGATGATGAAACAGATGAGGGGGAAGCTTGAAGCTCCCTCTACACTCGTGCTAAATGCCAACTCCAACTCTGATCTGGTCCTTCAGACAGGAAAAATCAAAAGCAAATGGTTTGCAAGCTGCTGGCAGCAGCGCTGGGCATGCCTTGGCCACGCTAGCTTTAAAATAACCACCCAGAACTGGGATGAACCCTTCACCTTTCTTTTTTTTGGATGCTAAAAAATCTACGTCTCTGCTCCTGCCTGCCGAGACACTGAATCTTGGAAGACGTTGACTATTGCCTGGATAATGCTAAGTGTCCTGAGATGCCTTCCTTGTCAATGGCTCTAGATACCTTCCAGCACCAGGCACTCACTCAAAAAAAAGAACTTAAGCTATTGCAGACTTTTCCTCGGTGTACGTGATGTCTGGCATTACTTAGGATTCAGTGCTGTGAAATGCTGACCTTCCTCTCCTTTTACCTTTTACTCCAAACTGGGGCCGGGCTATTCTGTATAATGCATACCGTGCGTGATTCAATATATAGACCAAAAGAAAAGGAAATGCTTTGGGTTTGCTTGTTTGTTTGTTTTTTAAAGTAATAAAACCAAAAAAATAGTGGACTCAAACATGATTTAAGAAAACACCAAGATATAATTTCCAATTCTCTGGCTTCTTCTCTTTTTGCAGTGTTTCCTTAGTACATCTAGACAGCAGAAAAGTTCCCTTGTGGCGGGCTGCCTTCCTCCTGTGGTGCTCATAAGTCATCACCCATTGCTTCGAGTCCCTTTCATCCCTGCTAAGCTCGTATCAGAATTCCTTGCGCCAAGGATGGCGTGAGCTCATTCCCAATGCTGGGTTCCAGGCTGCGTCGCAGTGAGAGGTAGTTACCGGCACCGGCAGCTCCTGTTTGCAGTGGAACTGGCCATGGGAAAGGTGGGGCAGCACCTGGAACCATGTGAGATTCCTGTTTCCTCCGCAGATAGTACTGGAGATGTTCCCCTTGAGCTCCAAGGGCTTATTCAGTTCCGAACATCTAATGATAAATGGAAAGCTCTCTTCTCTGAAACCAAACCAAGAGGCAACAAAGTCTAGCAGACAGAGCAGAGACCTGGGACGTTTGCAGTGATATTATGAAGCTTAACACTTTTCCACCACACACAAAAGAAATATGAATGAGAACTTTCATACAGACACACACAGAGTAAAAGAAAAGATAACGCTAGTTCCACTTCTACAAAGATCTGAGCGCTCTCGTATTAACTGTTTGACCCCTTGTTTATTTTTCTGAATTGCCTTGTGATGACAAGAGCTGGTTGTCCTTTGGAGACTGTATCATTCACAGAAGCACCGGAGCTATTTTCCGCATGAATATGGGATATCTTCATGTTAAGGAAACCTATGTTTTGTGGGTCCATTCAGAGATACATTTCTGATATTCAGACTTCTTTCATCGGTGATAGAGCAGAAATTCTACTAGAAGCCAGGGAGACAGAGAGACCTGCCACACAACCGTGAGAAAAAGTATGTCCCGAGAGTAAGAAACTCTGTAGATGTTACTGTGTGTGCTCCTGAGGAGTGTTTTCTTCTGACTTTGTTCTGCTTCTTCAAAATGAAACATCTTCATGAAAGAGACTTTGACAGTACAATGTGTTTTCCACTCAGCACCACTTTCACGCAGTAGTCTGGTCTTCTCACTACAGGTTAGAAATCCGAGATAAACTCAAATCTTAAAATTCAGACCACGAAATATGAAACGCTCCAACACTGCAAGCTCAGATAAGGAGTCGGACCATGCCGAGCTGAATGCTGCAGACACCATGAGAATTCGTAACGCATTGATACAAAAGCGGGGGCTGTACGTACATTTCAGGTCTATGCAAGGAAAGTGGTTTGTAAGGAAAACTCACCTGAAGTTCAGACTGTTCAGATCCACGTCTGTTAAAAATGGGAATTATTTGGGACTCAAACAGTTGATTTTTACAGATGATCAGCAGAGGGTTACTGAGGACAGTTGTTTCTGTAATTGTCATACAGTGGAAGAATTCTCAGTGTTCTGCATCCTTCAACTCCGCATGGTCTTCATGGCAAAATATACACTGGCTGTCTAGAACTACTAAGGTAGTCTACAGTGCAGAACATTTAGGAGCACATCTCAGAGCCTGGTAGAAAGTTGCATTCACAGGCAGACATTTTAATATTTTTCTGTCATAAATGGAGTTACCAGAAAGAAAAAAAAAATATGTTACAAACCCAAATATTCACTTCACAACGCCATTTTCAGGCCAGTGAACATATTCTAGGTGCAAGACCTATCCAAAGCTAAGCAGGGAATCCATCTCTCATCCATAAGTGGAAATGAGGAATACTTTGCTGATTTCTGCTCAGACCATTAGATGAGACCTCCCAGGCCGTGGTTACACAGATGCCCCGTTCCAGCAGAAATTCACAGTGCCAACAAAATGCATAGTCCTGTCACCCCTCCCTGCTTCCCCACAAACTCCCTCCGTATGTCTAGTTGCTCATTCTCGTGTTAATTACCATGTGGCGAGAGCAGACCACTGCTCTGAAAATGACACCGGCAGCAGAGCGACTCGTGTTCATTGCTGGATCGGTGCCCCATCAGGCTCCCTGCAGGACTGTGGGAGAGCAGGAGGAACGGGCGCCCTGGGACAGGGTATGCCGAGGCCACTGCGTTCAGCAACAGCTTAGGCTGATATAACAATTGTCACAGAATCATGGAGTGGTTGTGGTTAGAAGGGACATTAGAGATCATCTAGTTCCACCCCCCTGCCCTGGGCAGGGACACCTCCCACCAGACCAGGCTGCTCCAAGCCCCGTCCAGCCTGGCCTTGAACCCCTCCAGGGATGGGGCAGCCACAGCTTCTCTGGGCAACCTGGGCCAGGGGCTCACCACCCTCACAGCCAAGAATTTCTTCCTAATATCAATATCTAATCTAAATCTCCCCTCTTTCAGTGTAAAACCCTTCCCCCTCGTCCCATGGCTCCCCTCCCTGATCCAGAGTCCCTCCCCAGCTTTCCTGGAGCCCCTTTAGGTACTGGCAGGGGCTGTAAGGTCTCCCCGGAGGCTTCTCTTCTCCAGGCTGAACCCCCCCAGCTCTCTCAGCCTGTCCTCACAGCAGAGGGGCTCCAGCCCTCCCAGCATCTCCGGAGCCTCCTCTGGACTCGCTCCAACAGGTCCATGTCCACAACTTAAGTCAGTGTTTATTTGTTCATTCATTAGGTGTTTTTTTCACCGTGTTGGGCACGCTAAATTTTGCTGTCCAAGATTAACTGATATTTAAGTGGATCTTTCCCAGCATCTCCCGGCATCTTCCGTTTCATAGCAGTACCTAGCATCATTGTGATAATGTGCTAAATTAAAGTTCCACCTTTCTAGCTGACTATTTTTTCATGTTTTTTCTTTTTCTTCCACTCCTCCAATTCAGAAATCTCACTCTTGTAGCCTCCAGAGAAAAACTCACAGAGGAGAGCTCATTTTCCCTTCATCAGAATACTCAAATGTCCTTTCAGTGCTCTCCCGTGGCGCATCGGCCTTTACTCTCCGGCCTGAGCTCTTGAAAGGCTGCCGTTCGCCCTGGAAGAGCTTTCCCACATGCTGTATTGTCAGGGGACTGCCTGACCGTGGTCAGTGGTTTCTGTGTGCGGACACGTAGGCGGAAAAGGGGCAGAGGGGCCACGCTCGAGGAGAGCAGAACAACTGCAGGAGGGAGGCCTGGACCAGAACGGGGATTTGTGGGTGCGGAGCTGCTGGCCTGCCAGGATACGGGGTCTATGCAGACAAGTGTCAATAAAGGCGTTAAAAATAGAGAAAGTAATGGCTTCTCAAATTGCAGCCCCTGGTTTGCAGAAAGAGGTTTTGTCTGCCCCAGAGTCATGCATGCAAAGTCTGTCATCCGGCCACATCTGCTGCAGTTGCTTGGCAAGTGACGGGATACCGTCACATTATTCCTGCAAAAAAATCAGGCTATTTCTCACCTGCACCATGTTAATAGGACTCCCTTTTTGTATACGAGCTGCTGCTGTGGCATTGTGTCCCCCCCAGCCTTGTTTCTCACAAATAAACCTGGCCTGCAGAGATGTTAGGAAAATGACGAGCAGAGAAATTCAGATACAGCCTTTCCCATAGGTCAGGTGAGTTTGACTCTATGGTTGGGATCCCCCTCTCATGGAAAGGTGTGAAATTCTGTGTTCTGCTGCTGACCGACCGTCCGTCCCCGCCCCCCCCCCCCCCCAGCAGTGGCACACAGGGCAAAACCCAGTCTCACCAGCAGCATAGCATCACCCCACTGGGTAACTGGGATTAGGCTCTTTTTGGGAAGGCTGAGCAGTTAAGCTTGCACCCAGCCATCCGCGTGTTACCTGAACTAGACACCAGACACCACACAAGGCTGCAAGAGTCAGATTTCCATGATCCTTAACTAATTGAAAAATAAAGCAGGCTTGCAGCTTGGGATTTTTTGGGTTTGTTCTCTGTGTGTGTGCGTGTGTGTTTGTGTGTTTATGCCAGCTGTATCCAAACGATGGCTGGCAATACTTCCTGATTTTGTAATTGAGATGTATAAATACAGCAAGACTGAGATAGTATCTAGTAATGTAATACTTTTCCATCCCTAGGCATTGACAGGAGTTGGTTCTTAACTACTGTACAAGTTCAGACCCATACAAGAACCCCCGGAGTGCAGCCACACCGGTACCTGCAGCACCGGGGGCTCTGACGGGGCCTCATCTTTTGGGTTGCTGAAGAGCAGCCCTTAGTGCTCATCTCCCAGCAGGGTCGACAGAGCCCAGGGACACGCAGCACCATTTAGAGGTACAAAGTATCTCGGAAGATCCCGCTCCCTGGTTGATTCAGGTTCAAATCAAGGCTATTGATATTGTCTTTAAGTCAATACTCTAGACCCTCGGTCACAAGAGGTTAGATAAGATTAAAGAACTCATTTTTTTTTTAATCTATTGAATATTAAAAATGGCCACTTCTGGCTTTTCGTTCACACCATCTGTTGCTAGCAGGTTGTATCGGCAGTTTCAGGACAGATTAATAATTGTTCCTGATTTTGGCACACTGAGAGGTTAAAAATAAATCTTTAGCCACACAGAAGAATCCTCAACCATTGATTTCTCTAAGATATTTTGGCAACTTGAAAAGAAAATATATGGTATGAGCCTTCCTAGAATTATTTCTCCCAGCCACATGTGATATAAATAAAACAAACCTCAAGAATCTGGCTTAGAATATGGAATAACATTATGCTACAGTAATTTCTGCTGTTTACCACAGCAAATGTTGAATTACAGGCGTCACTGTACATAATATTTAAATATTTCAATGATATTCAGAGCTCTCAACACTCTTGTTTCTTTCCCATGTTCACGACAATTTGCCAGCAACATTTTAGAACCGAGCAGTCGTTTTATAGCAACCTCTTTGTGTCAAGAAATGCGTACACGCTCCGCAGCTGTAGCTAAGATGTAGCATAACCCCCCGCTAGAGCATCCTTATGGTGTTCTGGGGTGCCAAAGGATTAAGGCAGCCCCGGGACGTATGTCCAAAGATTTCCCTGACCTGGGGGATCTGTGCTTCAGAGGCAGCGCTGTCAGGTCCCATGAGGCTGAATCGCTCGCTCGATTTCCAGAGGCCACGACTGTCCGCAGGCATGTTCCTCCTGGTGAGCCATGGTGCGGCCCCTGCCCAAGTGATACAGCCTGAGGAAGTAGAAATTTAACACGTGTTAGGCTAATACGACTCTGTTAAATTTCTGCTTTGAGAATAACCTGTCTAAACAGAAGTCCAACCCAAGAAGAGAATGAAAATTGGGGGAGAATCAAGAAAGGGGCCTGCAGAAACTGTCAATTATCTGAAGTATAAGACTGAAGATAACCACAGAACTGCTAGGTGAAAACAGTGCAAAGATCAAAGATGATCTCTTTGAATGCAGATGCTACTTTTTAATGTACTATTAGCAAACAAGGGACAGACTACAATAAAGAAAAATAGCTATGTAAAATTGATATGAATGTTAAGAAAAAGTTTCATTAAGCATCGGTGACATTTTCACAGGATCTTGAGGTGCATGTAGGAACCAGACCTGTGGACGCGATGTTGGTTTTTTGAATGAGTTCTTTCTACAGTTATTTATTCCTTTCATAAAGTTTTGCCTTTCTGGCTACTGTAGCCAAACTTTTCAAGAGAGTATCATCTGGCAAATAAAATGTAAAATGCTGAAGACATCTGAAAATCTGGTCATTATAAGGTGCCCAACTGGAAATTGAGCTCTTTTGGTGAGTGAGTTTCTTACAAAGTGCAATTCCCAACAGGGCAGTGGGTAATAATTCTGTATTTGAGAGCATCCATGGGAGGGTGCTGGGGCAGGGAGGAGGGAGAGAGTTTAGTCACAGGAGACCGAGACCAATTTAGAGATGGGGCAAACTGTGACCTGTCCCACTCCCTCCAGCCTCCGCTTCCAGCCTTCTCCTCAACCCTGGGTGTTCCCAGTCTTGCTGGAGCCTCCTGCCAGTTCCAGCTTTTCCCCAGCGTGGAAAAGTAACTGGGGGAGCTGGACTGTAACAGCAGCTGAGGCCAGCAGAGGAAAGGACTGGGAGCTTTGCTGGCAGCGCACTTGGGAGTATTAAATTTCCAGTCGGTGTTGACTGGAAATACATTTTGTAAGGCTTAATGAAGAGCGAGGGAGGAACAAGGTATGAGGGTGGGTGCTAGCAGGGATTAAGCAGCCAGATGAAAGGTCCTTATTTGATGGAAGGGAGGGAGCAGGAATGGGAAGACAGAATATCTTCTTCTGAGCGAAAAGAGGATTTTCATGTAGATTTTCTTGAGGAGTTTATACACGGTGCTTCTGAGTCTATGGGTTGGTGGGCCCAGATTCCCACAGAAAATAAGAGCTGTTATTTTTGATGTGTGGTCATTCGACAGTTTCATTTAAGGGTGGAAGAGCCTCCTAAACACACAGAAATGACCTTCATAATGTTTGGGAGATGTGGGTATTATCACCTTCGTTTTAATTAATGGTTACCTAATTCATCCAGAGTCACAGCCTGACTCAGTATCAGGGCAAGGAAAGAATCCAGGAATCCCAACTCACCATCACATGCTCTGCCCACCAGCAGGACACTCTGCCGCCACGTGACCTTGCGGCTGGGACAGAGTGGACAACGGATGTTTTTTCTCCCTGGAAGCCGGTCAGTAGCGATGTCCACTGACAGCATGCATGAGCAGATCACTCTGTGGTCAAAATAGGAAACACTATTCATTCTTCTTTTGGGACTGCAGCACATCCCTGCATGAAAAATACTGTCAGCTAGGAAAAAAAAAAAAAAAAGGATGCTTCAAATAAAGCTAAATGATTTAATTAAATGTTAGATTAACTCTCCCCAAAGCCAGTAGCAAAAACACCACAAGCATATGCAAAAGAGGGATGTTTGTGGATGGACCTACAACAACCTTTTTCATATCCTTTTATACACCATTAGTACAGGCTTAGACAAAAAGTAGTCTTGTTCTTTCCAAGCCAGCATGAAGTCCAGCCAGGAAGTATTAGTCATCAGAGATTTTTGGTAGTTGTAGTTTGGAACCCCAACTGGAGTGTTTGGTTTGTACAGTGCTAATAAAAGCTAAAAAATCTAAATCCAGAATTGGCCACTATCTCAGTCAAATCAGCTTTTCAAGCAGCTTTTGACTAAACTACTGCTATTAGAAAAAATTTTCCTTTTTACGCCCTCACAAGACAAATGCAAAGGAAACAACCCTTCCCTCTTCCCCAAGGAACTGTAACAACATTTTTTTCAGTAACATTTTGGAAGATTTCGTATTAAAATGTATTCTGAATTGTGTTTAATAGGGAAAAAATAAATTATGATTTTCGTAACCAAAATAGAACAGATGTAAAATCTTTCCCAGAAGGTTTTTACCCTCTAGAATGAAAATGAGTATTTTTCACGGGTTAGTCTGAAAAACATCTTAAAATTTTGTGAAACAATACATGGCTTTCTTCAGTTACTGGCCATTCACAATGCTACATCCATCCTGTATATTTCTGTGTTCTGGTCACTTTGGCAATTGTCAGTTTTGGCCAAATAAACAGTATTTTTGCACACAAATAAGGTTTGCTCCTACAATCAAGATGATTTTCTGCAAAGCATTTAAGCAGTAAGTACAAATGGTTATGTGTACTTTGAATTCCTGAAATGAATCATGGAAAATTCTAACATAATAATGTGCTGGTTTTAAGTGCTATACAGCTACAGTTGCTATAAAAATGAAGACGAAATCTGAGGTAGTGAAATAAATCTTCAGCTGGTGCAAATCAGTGCAGCCCTATTGAACTGACGAGAACTACAATGATTTAAACAAACTGAGAGTTTGATGTAGAATCATAGAATGGTTTGGGTTGGAAGGGACCTTAAAGATCATCTAGTTCCACCCCCCTGCCCTGGGCAGGGACACCTCCCACCAGCCCAGGTTGCTCCAAGCCCCGTCCAGCCTGGCCTTGAACCCCTCCAGGGATGGGGCAGCCACAGCTTCTCTGGGCAACCTGGGCCAGGGGCTCACCACCCTCACAGCCAAGAATTTCTTCCTGATACCTCATCTAAATCTCCCCTCTTCCAGTTTGAAGCCATTACCCCTCGTCCTATCACTACATGCCTGTAAAAAGTCCTTCTCCAGCTTTCTTGTAGGCACCTTTCAGATACTGGAAGGGGCTATAACGCCTTCTCTTCTCCAGGCTGAATAACCCCAACTCTTTCAGCCTGTCCTCGTATGCCTATATGGCCTATAGTTTATTCACTATAGTGAACAAACCATGGCATAGGCTGGTGAAGTAACATGATTTACCCTGAAATCCACACTCTTAAGGCTCTCTTCAAGAAGGCCTTCTCAAGCATGAGGTACAGTGTGGAAAATAAAGGGTGCAACAGAGGAGATGATAGATGTGAAATAGTAGAAATCTAAACCACCATGTCCTGGAGCAGGTACCGAGCCTCCTAGTTGAGTTCTGACTTGAAATGCAAGCCCAAGCTGTCCTGCTCTCTCCTAGCTCCTCACTGCTCATTGCCTCCTCCTGTCCATGCTGCCTTCTCTCTCGTTAATGTAACTGTTTGGGCAGCTGGATTGTCATCTGGCCCAAAAAAAACCTGCACAGGGTTAAAACTAACTTGGTAGAAGATCAGGTGGTTTTAATATGGGTCAGCTTCCTGACTCAGTTCATACCTCTGCTGGCAAATGGTTAGGGGTGGGGTGGTGGCGCCTAGGACAGCTTCTCTTGGTGGGAACGCCAGCAATACTGGCTTAAAGAGTTTCCAAAAGTTATACCCGAGGAAGAGGAAATCCCATGTCCTCTGGTCAAATTCTCTTGCTTATCAATACTCAGGATAAAATGGAATGGAGTACGCTAGGAGCCTAAGGAAGCATGATTTAAGAGGTATTTATTATTAGCTTTCCCGCTCTACTCCTTGCTCCTTAGATTAGTCACCACATCAGGAAAAAGTGTTTGTGAGATAAGGCCATCCCAGCTGGGCCTTGGTACACAGGAATAATAATGTGGCCAGTGCCCAACAACACTGTGATTAAAGGCAAATTTTTGGCAAAATTCTCCCTGGATTTGGTGGTGCAGGACTGGTTACCTTGTGCTTATTCACCCGGCAGCTCTCCCCCCTGAGTGCCACATCTGCATGGGTGTTCAAAGCAGCTCCTCCTGGCCCTACGTGACTCTGCTGAAACAGATCCCTTACGGTTGCTACACGGCACATGGTGTCGGCTAACAAAATACTGGCTCAACCTCCCCCCGTGGGGTGGATTTTTTCAGTATGTGATCTCCTCCCAGTACAGGCAAGCAAAACAGCGATGTGTTACCTCAAAGGCGGATCTGCCTCAAGCATCACAAAGTAACACCAACCCAGGAGAAGCGAGACTTCAGAGGAGGTTGATTTAATTCAGGTCATAACAGGTATGTTATTCCCAGCTCTGCAAGCTTCTGTTTCAAGCGTTAATTTGCTTAAAGAGTAAAATTGTTTTAATCACACAAATGCACCCTTTTCAGGCACGTTGCCTCTATTTTGTTCAGGATTTTGAGGAATTTCATAACAGTGCTCTTACATCATTGCACCCAGACACAATGTTAGCCATTGTGAGATGAAGCATGTTTTTTTACATTTGCATAAGTGTGTAGCTTTCCTTTCTATTAGCCAAGGTTTTCCTTTTTCAATTATGAATATTTCAAATCACGCACATTCTTCTGGGGAATGATAGAGACATCTGTATTTTAAGAAAAACAATGCTGCTTCTAAGTGACACCAGAGCAGGGTGGCTGTGTGTTACCTATTCATAAATTATGATCAAGACTATGTCAGAAAGTGGTACCAAGCAGAGGACGCATGAGCGGAATGACACTTCCAACACTGATCCCCACGTCACGGTAGGTCAGCTCCCCTGGACGCGGGATCCAGACAGCTTCCATTAGACACCAGTATGTTGCAGGAAATGGATAACCATCCTTATGGACTCCAACTGAAGAAGGGTGATAGCAATGATCAAGATAAAAAAAAATATGAGATAATAGTTATTTATATGATTGACATTCTGCTTCAGTGTTTTCACACAAAGACCCCTCTCTCTGCCTGACATGCAGGCGCTGCATTCCCAACGCATTCTTGCAGCCTACACCACATCGCTGAACAATAGCGAGCCTTCTTTCATTTTCCTGCCTAGTTTCTGCGAACAGCACTCTGTTGACAACCGACTCTGTTCTCACTCCTGAAGAATTCAAAAAATTGAACGATATAAGGACAGCCTGTGACTTTCAGGAGGCATCTTAAAGCATCCTATTTTTAAAATTGTGGTTTGGTACTTCTTTTTCTGTTTTGTCTCTGTTTCAAAGGAAACCTACAAAAATGCAGTTACCCTCAGACTAGAGAGCTGCAAATCCGTCCTCAGACTAGAGAGCTGCTCTGAATGCGGCACCACTAATAGCACTAAAATGCAAATACATGGGTGACTTTCTCTCTTTGACCATTCCAGAACAGCCTTTCCCCTCTAAATTTTAATGTTAATGATGTGTGCCAAACCGACAACCCCTGTGCA